>CM022297.1:40703929-41303929 GCA_011799875.1 Thinopyrum elongatum | reverse complement strand
ACAACCTACTGCAGAGGGACGTCGTTGCATGCCGTCCGTTGAAACGCAGGGCAGGAGTCGGCCCAAAAGCATGATACAGCCCATTACTCCGGCGCTCCAACAAAATTTAACAGAATTGTTGCTAAGAACTAGACAGGGAAAGCTTGATCAAGTTCAAATCAAAACTAAAGACGTCAGGTTGATCAATCGCAATTCACATAAAAGGAAATCGGAAGACAGCTCAAAAGAAAAAAAAATCGGAAGATGGCAAGAGAGAGGCAGAGACTTACGTACAAGACCTTTTTCCGAAAAGGAATGGATCTATTATAAAATTTCACCTGAAGTACAACAATTTACCGGAAGTACAACGCATCTCAAACATAATAAAAATTAGGAAGAACTATATTTTTGCCCATCAAGTCTTTCAAAAGTATAGAATTGGTCCCTCAATTTTCAAATCAGCAAAATTTAGTCCCTCAACTTCTCAAACCGGATAAGTGTAGTCCCCAATACCTGTTTGGATGGTTTCTATCAGACATGGACATGATTTTATGTGGGACCCACCTGCCAGCGGTTGAAAAAGAAATAAGAGGAACACTAAAAAATATTAGAGCATCTACAGCAGGGTGCCCCAAACCCGCCTTATACGCCCAGGCGGACGGCCCGGTCACTGACCAGTCACGAAAAATCAACCCAGACAGGCGCCTCAAACGGGTCTCAAACGCCCGGGCTGACTGGCACCCCTCATATCCAGCCCAAATATGGGGCGGATATGGGGCGCCCGGGCGGGTCCGCCGACCATGCTGCAGGTCACTGCGGTCCCACCTGAAGCGATAGAAGGTCTTTCCTTTCTCATCGGTGCACCCAAAATTTAATCCCACATCGCTGTGCGAGGCAGACGTCGACCGGCTTAAATAGCCACGCTGGCGGATGGCGGCAAGCTTCTCTGTTGTTGTGTAGGTCTATCAATTCTCGTTGTGTGAACGAGATAACTTGACACTGGACTGCATTTCATCAACTGATAATTGTTCATCGAGCGTCAAATTTATCTCGTTCATATATGTTGATACCCCTACTACAATGACAATAAATTTTTACTTTGTACATCGATTTTTATCGACACATTGTGATTCATAAAAAGCTGTATTGACATGAATGTTTCCCTTGTCAAGGAAATAGACCCGGACTATGAATCTTCTATATGATGAACATAGAAGGTTCATAGTGACAATTTATCTTCTTAACAAAGGATGCAATGATGTGAAAAGCTTATCTCTTTTGGATGACCCGGCTATTTAAGCCGGTCGACTAGCTAGTCAGGCGGTGAGGTGGGACTAATACGGGTGTCAAAATCTTAAGTATGAGCAATTTTCGATGTGTTTTGACAGGTCGGCCGGTCAAAACGAATGGGTTGATCGGCATGCATGGCCCTGCATGTAATAGATATTTCGAAAATACGGTACGTGGTTGCCCGATCAATTGCGGTAAACAATTATAATCGGTCGACCAGCCAAAAATTGGACCGGTTGACCGGCGCCTAGCGCGGAGAGCCGCGTTGCAAAGGATGGGCTCCATGGAGCCCTTTTTCAATAAATAAATAAATATATTTAAAATTTCAAAAAAATGCCATTTTTTCTTCTATAAATACATATGCATGTTCTTCAAGTATGTACAAAAAGTTTCATCAGCTAATTTGATTATTTGCATGCTGCACAAAAAAGACAAATATCAGTTCCAAAAACAGAAAGAGAAAGAGGCCTATTTTAATCCATGTACTCTATTTGTCTTTTTTTTTTGTATACATCACGTATTAAGATACATGTTTTTGAGTACAAACATATGTCTATTTGGCTTTTGGGCCGACTCCTGCCCTGTTTTTCCATGCAGTCCAGCTACTGTCGTCGGATGCACAAGCAACGGACGACATGCAACGACGTCCCTCTGCAGTAGGTTGTTTGTACGCCAGACGATCTCGTTCCCTATTACTATACTGTTTAAACTATAGAAACAGACAGTGAAGATTCATTCATCAACAATTAGCTAGGATTTTGTACAGTGAATATGCATCAGTCTTATATATTCTAGAGCTGTTTTACGGTGATTGGGTTAGTACTCGGAGTACTAAGCTTACACCTCTGATTTTTATTAGCCGTTCGATCTTGTGGGGAATTAAAATTGATTAAATTTAATATGTTATTTCAGATAAGGGCATAATGATCCAGGGGGAAATATCTTTTCTTCAACCGATCACCTGAGGACCAGATCCACGTCTACTCGATCCAGTTCAGAATCCTCGTCCGATCTATTCGTCGCCGTCATGCTCCTGACCTTCTCCGTCCTCGACGAGCCCGGTGACCCTATGTAACACCCCAAAATTTTAATCATGTTTTTACTAAATAAAATTTGGCCTGAAATAAAATTTTGAATTATACTAGGTCTTTTATTAATTTCAGAACCTTTTCTGTTTTCTGATTTCCAAAATTCTTCCCTCCATATAGAATTTTTTTAAAATATTACTGGCTTTGGTAGTTTTATGAAATCATTTCAGCTAGATTATAATAACAGTAGAAATTATTTTCAGAATAAAATTTGCTCCAAAACAATCCTTTTAATAGCATTTTCAACTTTGAATTGCTTCTGTTGCACTACAACCATTTTAAATAATTCTTTCAAAATTCCACAAAAATTATGAGGGGTCATGTGATGCCTATATATCACTTTTATGCAAAAAACCAACCTTGGTGTTTTGAAAATTTTGAGTAAACCATCCTCTTTTCAATTCTGTCCATTTTCTAGGTTATAACTACAACCCCAATTTTCCTTACTTCAAAAATTCTGAAATTTTTCCCACTTATAGTCCTTCCAACCAAACCCTTAACTCCAGGAGATCAATCCTATATGAATTTTGTAAAACCACCAAATATTCCTCTATAATTTCTGTCCAGAAACTAAATTCTTCAAAACTTGCACTAGCAAGTATTTGTTTTTGCCAAACCAACTCCACTACCATTTCTACCATCCAATGAGTCATCACGCTGCCAAGTTTCATAACCAAAAAAGTTTCCTAGGATACCTTAGCATTTTGTCAAGCACTTGGTGTGCATGGCAGAATTCTGCAACCTTCCAAACCTGCATCTCACACTTGCTCCCCTGGCCAAACTATTTTGTCCAACATCTGTAAAATCCAATTAGACACCACACTACAAAAACCCAGCTCGATTAGATCATTCTAGCTTCCCCAGGCATTTCGTCGAACGACTGGGTGCGTGCTCAGGGCATGGCTAGAGCGCCCGCGTTGCACCACCCATGGCGCCGAGCCTGCCACTGCCCTGCTGCCCTCCCCAGGCTCGCCCCTCACTTCCCTTACCTCACCTGCACCAGCTGAAGCTTCCCCGAAGCTCACCCGTAGCCAAGCTTGGTCGGTGGCGTCGGCCAGCACCGGCCACAGCCGCCGCACGTCGCTGTCGGGCACCGCCCAGGACGCGTGGTACGCCCTCGACCTGCCAGCGCCTCCCTGGACGGCGGCCTCCCCTGGAAGCAACCGCGCCGCACCCATTGACCACGCTCGGCCCCAACCACCGCCATCAATGGCCGCCCACAGCCGTCGCCGCCGTCGTTTCTCCGGACACGGTATCGCCCTAGAGACCACCAGCACGGCCCCTCCTTAAATGCTACCCACCTGAGCCGCCACCGTCCATCACCGACCCTCTGCCAGCCTCGCTGACCCACGCCACCGCCCAAACCTACCTTTCCGGCGCCATAAATGGCCGCCGCCGTCGTTGCTTCATTGGGAAGGCACGAAACCGCCTCACCCTCCCTATAAGAGGCCATCATGAGCTCGCCCTCGATCAGCACCACTCCTCCCCTCCCCTACGAGCCACCAGGAGCAACCAGACGACCGGTAGTGGCCGTCTTTCCCGTCTCCGACAGACACGGCCACCACTGTTTCCTCGATGATTCCATCGCAACCACGGCCTCCCTACCAAAAACTCCACCGCCTCTAGCCTCCTGGAGCTCCCGCCGATCTTCTCCCCCTATCAATTTGGCTCGGGAGTTGCCATACACGGAAGCCCCCTCCTGCCCGACGCCGCCGTCCGCCGAGGACCTCGCCGCCGGTGACTCAGTCCACCACAGCTGCCGTGATGAGCACCGGACGAACCACCACGGGCTCCTGAACATGAAGATGGTCCCATCTTCCCAAACGGCGCCATCGTTCGCCGGCGAGTCTCGTCGGAGCGCCGCCTCCGCTCGGCCAGGGGAGAAAGCGCACAGGAAGACTGGTCAAACCTGACTAGTGGGCCAGGCGGGCCCACTGTCAGTGACCCAGAGCGGCTTGTGTGTGGGGACGGTTTTTCCCTAAAGCCGGTTCCGCGCGGAGGATACACATTCCCGTGAAATACGTCATCGATGTCATCAGCCTCCCGGGCGGCCGAATAGCTGGGCTCGGCCCACTAGCGCCAGGAGGTTATATAGCGCTCAGGGCGCGTTGCTGCTCTTTTCTTTTTTCTTTTCCAGTAGTATACAAATAGTTCCACAGTAGTCATTTCTGCACCAAATTTGGTGATTCAAATTTCTATAGATTCCTAAAATCATGCTCTTTTCTTTTAGCCTATGTGAACATTTTTCCCAAAACTCTGTTTCCACTGGACCTTTTAAAAGGTCCATGTAGTCATTTATTCCTTCTTCGAAATTCCATAAGTAAATCATATGAACTCCAAATAAATTGATTCCTTTTCTGTTATTTTTCATTTTTCATCTAGTTTATTTTAGTATTTATTTCAAAAATATCTGAAACAATTTTTCGCACTATTTTTACTATATGTGGTAATTCAAATATTTTTGAAAATAGGAAATGAAGGGGAGATAAATATTTCAAACTTTTGGAGTGCACCCAATATCTCTGTATGCTCAAGGCAAGCATCCTGAACACTTGATATGGTGATTGCCTAGTTCTTTGGTTGCAGGAATAATTGAACCATGCTTCTGTTGAATTCAAATAAAAATTTGCATGCATATAGAGTTGGCATGTTTCATCGTACCGTGCATCGTGTGCTTGTCATGACTAACTTGCAGGAGCAGGCATAAGAGAAATACCGTTACCGGCAGAAGGGTGATCACGTTGGATCGTGATCATGCCTTGTTTGTTATGCATGTTGGAGCATGCAAGGGTGTGGCCCTGTTGGTATTGCTGTTGAAAGAATACTTTGTTGCGCTAACCGTTGCAAGAAACTTAAGCTTCCTGAGTCGACCGTAGATCGAGTCTTGTTCCGGTAACCCCCATACTTGTTCGTGCTACCACATGTCCCTGCCACAGGTAGGGTATGGTTTAGTAAGTTGTTAACCCCTTTCCGTGCACACACCACATAGAGGGCTACGATGAGGGTTTCCACGATGGTGTACTAAATCCTGTCATCGAGTCAGGGGGCATGGGTGTTTCCGGTTGTATCCGAGAGGGGGGCACCCCTTAGAATCCGCGTGTATTAATAGTGATCCCATGCTACTCGAGTTTGTTGTCTCCTCGACTTAGAGTTTTTCTGAAACGATGCTTTGGGTGATTGCTGGCATCCGGACGGTTAATCTGGTGTGTGCTGGTCAGGTGTGTTTTCAACCCAAAGACCGTAATGGGAATTAGTCAGTGTCACGGTACTGACTAAAGAAATCCTTTACTTGTGGGTAAAGAGTACACCCTCTGTAGAGTTTAAACCTATTCGAATAGCCGTGTCCGCGGTTAAGGACTACAGTCTGGGTTGGTCAAGTGTCGGTCTTAGTGTCAGTCTTCGGAGGAAAATAATTAAATTGAGCCTGAATTATTTTGCAGGATAATTATTGTCACCCTGATGCTACCATGAATATTTTTGCTATGCATATTAATATTATTGTGGTTATGCATATTATTGTGGACTAACCCGTTTCTCTTATTTTATTTTCCTGAGTGTCTCAGGGGCTGGCTAGACTACCCCGGGCATTCGGTTTTATTTCCAAGACCTCTCCGTGGCGTCCCTCGAGTTCTCAAGTGGTCTATCACGCCACCACTCTTGTGGACAGCCGATTGGCATTTCTTTTCAAGACCTCTTCATGGCGTCCCTCGAGTTCTCAGGCGGTCTATCACGCCACTACTCTTGTGGATACCCGATTGGCATTTCTTTTCAAGACCGACCGTGGCGTCACTTTTTGACACCCGACTGGCATTTCTTTTCAAGACCTCTCCGTGGCGTCCCTCGAGTTCTCAGGCGGTCTGTCACGCCACTACTCTTGTGGACACCCGATTGGCATTTCTCTTACCTTTCCTTGTTTTATGACTAACAAGTTATATTATGTCTCTTTTTGCACCATATCACTGTTGCCATGCCATGTTTTAAATTTTTAGTCAGCATGAGCATAGCATTTAATCCAACATGAGCATATGCATTCGGTATATCTTGTGTTCATAATGTTTGCGAGTACATTCAAACGTACTCACAGGCTTGTCCCTAGCTATTTACTTGGCCAGGTCAGAAGTTCTACAAGGAATACCACAGCGACGTCCATGCGGAGCCTAGGATGGCAACCACGTGGGATAGGAATTATCCAAGTCAGCCGTTCCTGTGGGAATGGAATCCCATCGATGTTGGAGAACCACGAGTCACTTCCGTCATCCATCGCCAGGATCATTGTTGTATCATTAGACCTTCATGGTCTTGTATCCAATTCTTGTAATTGCTTGGTAATCTGTAACAAGGACGTGTCCACCAGTAATAGAAACCCTGGGGCTGGTGATGACACGAGGGTCATTTGCTGGGATTTCATGTCTTGGTAAATCCGGCCCCGACAGCCTTGGTATCAGAGCCAGGCTGACCATTGGCTAATCCTATCTTAGCCTGATCACTATCCATAGGTTTCCACACCGTCCACATCCTTTCCTATCCACCATCAAGCCCATCCTATCCAATAGTCTGCACAGTGGCCAGCCAACACCTTTTAGCAGTTGGTGCCCAACCTATCTCCCTAACCGACAACCACAGTAATACGTCACATTTTTTGATTTATATCTGCGACATTGACTCGACCACTCTGGAACAGAGCTGATACCCAGAATCGTAACCATATATGTTTCCTAGCCCAGGCACTATATAGGAGACCACTCTCATAACCAAAATCAGCATCCCTCACTTTGTACACCGTCTCCACTACCATTTCCCCCATGTCGCACCTTTGGGATTCATCTGAGAACCCCAGATGCAACCCCGGGTAGTTTTGTCAAGATATTGTGGGATTTCACCTGCAACACCCTTGGTTCCACTCAACCACCCCAGTACGAGCTGTTCAAATCGAGGATCAACCACAACGCCTCAAAATATTGGGCAGTCGCGCACATCCCACCAGTAGACCCAAACCAAGGCCCTACAAGTGTCGTCTTCATCGGGAAATCTATGCCAACTCCAGAAATGGCTATAGAAGTTGCTGCCTACGAAGCAATTACCCGTCTCCGGTTCGCAGTGCCTCGTGCTAGCAAAAGGGGGTATTACTACTTCCCGAGCCGCGCAGCACCCGGAGAAGAAGCATCTTTCCCATACAGACAATCAGAGAGAGATCCAATGCTAGCCAACCTTGTTCAATATGTCATCGCACAAGAGCGTTTGACCCAGCAAGTGATGGACTTCCTCCAGATTCTTGCTATTCTGAATCCTCAGATCGCCATCGGTGGACCACTATTGCCAGACCAAGGAGGGAACGTTCTCTGACTCCTCCATCCACTTTCCCCAGGGGAAGAAGAATGTGTCCCAATGCCGGGGATATTTCCTCAGGACCCTATCGATTTTACCTTTGTACCGTAGAGACCATGGTTCTGTTCGTTAGTCTAGCGCTTAATTGCATAATTTGATATCTGTGTCGCATCTTAGGATTTACCCTGTGAATGAAATGCTTGGTTGCAGTTGCGTAAGAGTAATTTTGTTACCATAGTTTATAATTGCTTTTTTTTCACCCTTAACAAATCTCGGGCTGAGATTTTATTAAGGACGACTGCGACTAATAATTTTTGCAAACACAGAATTAATTCACGCACCGCCATGACATCCGGATTACAGCCACACTCACTCCACTACATGCACTAAGTGCAGAACCACGCACACATCTAGCACCTAACCACTTGCCTCACTGGCACACCACAACTTTCCGAGGGAAAGGGTGTGGGTAATTATTTCCAACAAGACATTTTGCCAACGCACTAGCACCCACTCGTACCAGACACCGATGCCTAGTCCTCATGGCCACCGCCGCCATGGAGAGCCACCACTCGAGCAGCAGTATCACGGCGATCATCTTGGATCATCACACATAGAAGCAGCGAGAACCCGAGCAACGCCACCACCACTCCGGACATGAGAATCGTAAACCACCCCGGAAGCACATCCTCCATTGGAGCCCCGTCCGAGCTCCTGCGATCAGAAAAGGAGGAGGAAGAAGAAGTGATGCAAGGTGTGATGAAGAAGAGAGTAACACTGCGTTCGTTTTTATAGCTCGAGCTCGGTGTTTGGTGGGCGAAGTCCACCAACGCCGCTCGCCGCTCGATCACTGGTGTTCGGAGGAGAATCCGCGAGCAGTGCCGACAAGGTGCTGGCCCGCGAGGTGAGTGCACGCTGGACCAGCAGCTAGCACGCCGCGCACTACCACAGTACGACCCTAGATACCCTACGTGTTAGACACCGCAGGTGGAGAAAGCACGCGAGAGGGAGAAGGAGAAGAGAGCCGGAGGAAGAAGAAGAGACTGACAGTGGGCCCTAGGTCCACCTGTCAGCCGGAGAGAGCACTGTGCACTGGAGTACGAAAGCGAAATTTGGAATTTATACTTTTTCCAAATTTGTCGTGATAGTCACAGTAGAACCACAGCACTAGTGCCTTGCTGTAGTTACACCAATTATCAAGAGCCCACATCAACTGTGCCTAAATAAGTTATTTTAAATGGCTCAGAAAAATCTCCTCGAAAGATGGGTTTAATTTTGGTAACCACCTAACAAATCTCGAGGATGAGATTTTCTTAAGGGGGGTAGAGTTTGTAACACCCCAAAATTTTAATCATGTTTTTACTAAATAAAATTTGGCCTGAAATAAAATTTTGAATTATACTAGGTCTTTTATTAATTTCAGAACCTTTTCTGTTTTCTGATTTCCAAAATTCTTCCCTCCATATAGAATTTTTTTAAATATTACTGGCTTTGGTAGTTTTATGAAATCATTTCATCTATATTATAATAACAGTAGGAATTATTTTCAGAATAAAATTTGCTCCAAAACAATCCTTTTAATAGCATTTTCAACTTTGAATTGCTTCTGTTGCACTACAACCATTTTAAATAATTCTTTCAAAATTCCACAAAAATTATGAGGGGTCATGTGATGCCTATATATCACTTTTATGAAAAAACCCAACCTTGGTGTTTTGAAAATTTTGAGTAAACCATCCTCTTTTCATTTCTGTCCATTTTCTAGGTTATAACTACAACCCACGTTTTCCTTGCTTCAAAAATTCTGAAAATTTTCCCACTTATAGTCCTTCCAACCAAACCCTTAACTCCAGGAGATCAATCCTATATGAATTTTGTAAAACCACCAAATATTCCTCTATAGTTTCTGTCCAGAAACTAAATTCTTCAAAACTTGCACTAGCAAGTATTTGTTTTAGCCAAACCAACTCCACTACCATTTCTACCATCCAATGAGTCATCACCCTGCCAAGTTTCATAACCAAAAAAGTTTCCTAGGATACCTTAGCATTTTATCAAGCACTTGGTGTGCATGGTAGAATTCTGCAACCTTCCAAACCTGCATTTCACACTTGCTCCCCTGGCCAAACTATTTTGTACAACATCTGTAAAATCCAATTAGACACCACCCTACAAAAACCCAGCTAGATTAGATCATTCTAGCTTCCCCTGGCATTTCGTCGAACGACCTGGGTGCGTGCTCTATGCATGGCCAGAGCGCCCGCGTTGCACCACCCACGGCGCCGAGCCTGCCGCTGCCCTGCTGCCCTCCCCAGGCTCGCCCCTCACTTCCCTTACCTCACCTGCACCAGCTGAAGCTTCCCCGAAGCTCACCTGCAGCCAAGCTTGGCCGGTGGCGCCGGCCAGCACCGGCCACAGCCGACGCATGTCGCTGTCGGGCACCGCCCAAGACGCGTGGTACGCCCTCGAGCTGCCAGCGCCTCCCTGGACGGCGGCCTCCCCTGGAAGAAACGGCGCCGCACCCACTGACCACGCTCGGCCCCAACAACCACCATCAATGACCGCCCGCAGACGTTGCCACCGTCGTTTCTCCGGACACGACATCGCCCCAGAGACCACTAGCACACCCCCTCCTTAAATGCTACCCACCTGAGCCGCCACCGTCCATCACCGACCCTCCACCGGCCTCGCTGACCCACGCCACCGCCCACACCTACCTTTTCGGCGCCATAAATGGCCGCTGCCATCGTTGCTTCGTCGGGAAGGCACGGAACCGCCTCACCCTGCCTATAAGAGGCCACCATGAGCTCGCCCTCGATCAACACCACTCCTCCCCTCCCCTACGAGCCACCAGGAGCAACCAGACGACCGGTAGTGGCCGTCTTCCCCTTCTCCGAAAGACACGGCCACCTCTGTTTCCTCGGTGATTCCATCGCAACCATGGCCTCCCCACCAAAAACTCCACCGCCACTAGCCTCCTGTAGCTCCCGCCGATCTTCTCCCCCTATCAATTTGGCTCGGGAGCTGCCATACACGGAAGCTCCCTCCTGCCCGACGCCGCCGTCCGCCGAGGACCTCGCTGCCGGCGACTCAGTCCACCACAGCTGCCGTGATGAGCACCGGACGAACCGCCATGGGCTCCTGAACATGAAGATGGTCCCATCTTCCCGAACAGCGCCACCGTTCACCGGCGAGTCTCGCCGGAGCGCCTCTACCGCTTGGACAGGGGAGAAGGCATGCAGGGAGACAGGTCAAACCTGACTAGTGGGCCAGGCGGGCCCACTGTCAGTGACACAGAGCCGCCAGTGTGTGGGGATGGTTTTTCCCTAAAGTTGTTTCCGCGCGGAGGATACACATTCCCGTGAAATACGTCATCGACGTCATCAGCCTCCCGGGCGGCCGAACAGCTGGGCTCGGCCCAATAGCTCCAGGAGGTTATATAGCGCTCAGGGCGCGTTGCTGCTCTTTTCCTTTTTCTTTTCCAGTAGTATACAAATAGTTCCTTTGTAGTCATTTCTGCACCAAATTTGGTGATTCAAATTTCTATAGATTCCTAAAATCATGCTCTTTTATTCTAGCATATGTGAACATTTTTCCCAAAACTCTGTTTCCACTAGACCTTTTAAAAGGTCCATTTAGTCATTTATTCCATCTTGGAAATTCCATAAGTAAATCATATGAACTCCAAATAAATTGATTCCTTTTCTGTTATTTTTCATTTTTCATCTAGTTTATTTTAGTATTTATTTCAAAAATATTTGAAACAATTTTTTGCACCGTTTTTACTATATGTGGTAACTCAAATATTTTTGAAAATAGGAAATGAAGGGGAGATAAATATTTCAAACTTTTGGAGTGCACCCAATATCTCTGCATGCTCAAGGCAAGCATCTTCAACACTTGATATGGTGATTGGCTAGTTGTTTGGTTGCAGGAATAATTGAACCATGCTTCTGTTGAATTCAAATAAAAATTTGCATGCATATAGAGTTGGCATGTTTCATCGTACCATGCATCGTGTGCTTGTCATGACTAACTTGCTGGAGGAGGCATAAGAGAAATACCGTTACCGGCAGAAGGGTGATCACGTTGGAGCATGATCATGCCTTGTTTGTTGGAGCATGCAAGGGTGTGGCCCTGTTGGTATTGCTGTTGAAAGAATACTTTGTTGTGCTAACCGTTGCAGGAAACTTAAGCCTCCTGAGTCGATCGTAGATCGAGTCTTGTTCCGGTAACCCCCATACTTGTTCGTGCTACCACATGTCCCTGCCACAGGTAGGGTATGGTTCAGTAAGTTGTTAACCCCTTTCCGTCCACACACCACATAGAGGGCTACGATGAGGGTTTCCACGATGGTGGACTAAATCCTGTCATCGGGTCAGGGGGCATGGGTGTTTCCGGTTGTATCCGAGAGGGGGGCACCCCTTGGAATTCGCGCGTATTAATAGTGATCCCATGCTACTCGAGATTGTAGTCTCCCCGACTTAGTGTTTTTCTGAAACGATGCTTTGGGTGATTCCTGGCATCCGGACGGTTAATCTGGTATGTGCTGGTCAGGTGTGTTTTCAACCCAAAGACCGTAATGGGAATTAGTCTGTGTCATGGTACTGACTAAAGAAATCCTTTACTTGTGGGTAAAGAGTACACCCTCTGCAGAGTTTAAACCTATTCGAATAGCCGTGTCCGCGGTTAAGGACTACAGTCTGGGTTGGTCAAGTGTCGGTCTTAGTGTCGGTCTTCGGAGGAAAATAATTAAATTGAGCCTGAATTATTTTGCAGGATAATTATTGTCACCCTGATGCTACCATGAATATTTTTGTTATGCATATTAATATTATTGTGGACTAATCTGTTTCTCTTATTTTATTTTCCTGAGTGTCTCAGTTGCTGGCTAGACTACCCCGGGCATTCGGTTTTATTTTGAAGAACTCTCCGTGGCGTCCCTCGAGTTCTCAGGCGGTCTATCACACCACTACTCTTGTGGACAGTCGATTGGTATTTCTTTTCAAGACCTCTTCGTGGCATCCCTCGAGTTCTCAGGCGGTCTATCACGCCACTAATCTTGTGGATAACCGATTGGCATTTCTTTTCAAGACCGACCGTGGCGTCACTTTTTGACACCCGACTGGCATTTCTTTTCAAGACCTCTCCGTGGCGTCCCTCGAGTTCTCAGGCGGTCTGTCACGCCACTACTCTTGTGGACACCCGATTGGCATTTCTCTTACCTTTCCTTGTTTTATGACTAACAAGTTATATTATGTCTCTTTTTGCACCATATCACTGTTGCCATGCCATGTTTTAAATTTTTAGTCAGGATGAGCATAGCATTTAATCCAACATGAGCATTTGCATTCGGTATATATTGTGTTCAAAATGTTTTCGAGTACATTCAAACGTACTCACAGGCTTGTCCCTGGCTATTTACTTGGCCAGGTCAGGAGTTCTACAAAGAATACCACAGCGACGTCCGTGCGGAGCCTAGGATGGCAGCTACATAGGATGGGAATTATCCAGGTCAGCCGTTCCTGTGGGAATGGAGCCCCATCGATGTTGGAGAACCACGAGTCACTTCCGTCATCCATCGCCAGGATCATTGTTGTATCATTAGACCTTCATGGTCTTGTATCCAATTCTTGTAATTGCTTGGTAATCTGTAACAAGGATGTCTCCACCAGTAACAGAAACCCTGGGGCTGGTGATGACACAAGGGTCATTTGCTGGGATTTCATGTCCTGGTAAATCCGGCCCCAACAGCCTTGGTATCAGAGCCAGGCTGACCATTGGCTAATCCTATCTTAGCCTGGTCACTATCCATAGGTTTCCACACCATCCACATCCTCTCCTTTCCACCATCAAGCCCATCCTATCCAATAGTCTGCACAGTGGCCAGCCAACACCTTTTAGCAGTCGGTGCCCAACCTATCTCCCTAACCAACAACCACAGTAATACGTCACATTTTTTGATTTATATCTGCGACATTGACTCGACCACTCTGGAACAGAGCTGATACCCAGAATCGTAACCATATATGTTTCCTAGCCCAGGCACTATATAGGAGACCACTCTCGTAACCAAAATCAACATCCCTCACTTTGTACACCGTCTCCACTACCATTTCCCCCATGTCGCACCTTGGGATTCATCTGAGAACCCCAGATGCAACCCCGGGTAGTTTTGTCAAGATATCGTGGGATTTCACCCGCAACACCGTTGGTTCCACTCAACCACCCCAGTACGAGCTGTTCAAATCGAGGATCAACCACAATGCCTCGAAATATTGGGCAGTCGCGCACATCCCACCAGTAGACCCAAACCAAGGCCCTACAAGTGTCGTCTTCATCGGGAAATCTATGCCAACTCCAGAAATGGCTATAGAAGTTGCTGCCTACGAAGCAATTACCCGTCTCCGGTTCGCAGTGCCTCATGCTAGCGAAAGGGGGTATTACTACTTCCCGAGCCGCGCAGCACCCGGAGAAGAAGCATCTTTCCCCTACAGACAATCAGAGAGAGATCCAATGCTAGCCAACCTTGTTCAATATGTCATCGCATAATTTGATATCTGTGTTGCATCTTAGGATTTTGTAGCGACCCAACCCAAATGGATCGAAGTCTCTGTGCTTAAGTGTCATCCCTGGATCGGTATGCTGACACACACAGTACTCGAGGAATTATAACAGAGTTCAATCACACAGTTTATTACATCGAGGTCCTCAAAAGAGTATTTATTACAATAACATGGCCAAAGGCCATCTAAATAAAAATAACTGTGGAAGCATCGAAGGTATTGAGTCCATCCAACTCCACGGCAAACTGAGTGCAGAACAACGACCTATCGCACCTTTAATCCTCGTTGGAAAAGTCTGCAACATGAGACGTTGCAGCCGTGTAGGTCAGCACATGGAATATGCTGGCAATTTCACACCATAGAATAATAATGAACAATATTTATCACTACATGCATATCTGGCTGGTGGAGGCTCTATGTTTAATTCTTCATAAAGCTAATTTTTCCCTACAACAAAGGAATAAATTTTTAATTACTACTAAATTAAAATGCCATTATTGAGAAGGTTCCTCCAACTCAATCCCAAAATTCTCAAGTTATTAGTAACCCAATAATTTCATTAAAAAGAGAGATGAGATCAACCAATAATTCACTTCTAGACACTGTTCAAGATATCTTCCGATATTCCGATAAATCGTCCGATTTATCGCTTACCGTTGTCTGGCCAATAAGATAAATCGGCCGCTAAATCAGCCGATCTGGCGATAAATCGGCCGATATGCCGATAAACTGGCCGATTTACCCCTTATCATGGGTCGACCGATAAGTTCCCGATAAGTGATATCCCCAACATTGCTTCTAGATACTCAAGTTGTCCATAACCGGGGACACGGCTAATCATGATTAGTTTGTACACTCTACAGAGGTTTGTGCACTTTTCCCCACAAGACTCGACCACCTCCATGATCGAAATATCGAGACATAGCCTTTCTGAAGTATTTCCTCTAAACCCTTGGTAGACCGGTACACCTACTTTCCCCTTCATCAGCTAGTCTACCACGGAAAGAGGTCACACAACTTACTCAGCTATGCCAGAGCCCATAATGGCTTGTGGCTGCACATGGAAGTTTCTAGGAATGAAATATCTTATGATCCCTTTGAGCGTGGGTGGCGGACCTAGGGTAATTGCACGGGTATTCCGGGATCCCCTTGGGCAAGCACTGGTTTCTCCAGGTGCCCCAAACAATCCACGCAGATGTGTATTAAGGTTACCACCTTATGTTGTCCCAAAATTATTATCTCTTGCAACTTGCATGGATCACACATACCAATCCCTGTCTATGAGCATGGCTAAGCAATATATGACATAACGAATATTCCCGGGGTGATCAAAGGTCATAGGTTCCTACCACATGAACTACAAAGCATAACCACTTGTTCCCAATCCTACTCATGCAATCTTTGAGGGTTAAACTAATGCATAGTAAAAACTGGGTATTGAAAATTATGATCAAAGTGTGAACTTGCCTTGCTGACATTTGTTGAACTCTAAAGATTTGTAGTAGCAAGCCTCACACTCCGGATGATCTAATAAGCAATAACATACATAAGCATACAAGCAAAGATCCAAAAAGAAAACAAATAAAAGACTTCGGAAAACTTCAAAAACAACCAAATAAAGTTTCTATACAGAACCTAATTTTTACAGCAACAAAAACAAATGGTTTTGGTTTTAACAGAAAGTACATGTCACAAGCTCCAATTTGCAAAAAGAATCACCTAAAACGGAGTTACGAAACTCAAGTTATGGCCTAACGAAGTTTGAATTCAGATCTATTTGAATTCAAATTTTAAAACTTTCAAAAATATTTTTCGTTTGGTTCTCTGGATAGAGGATATTTTTATGAACTAGTAGGAAAAGAATCAACTAAATCGGATCTATAGATTAAAAGATATACTAGAAAGAAGAATTGGTGTAGAATATGAGATTGGAAAAATACTGGAAAAAGAGAAAAACAAATCGGCCAGATGCCAAGTGGCGCTCTCTGATTGGTTGGATATCCATGGCTGGGTGCTCACCGGACTTGTCGCCGGCGACGAGGAAGAAGGCGGCTCCGCTGTGTTTCGGCGAAGGACGCGTGCGGGACGGTGAAGAGCAACGTGAGACAGACCCGGGGAGCAGTGCGACGGGGTCGGTCTCGTCTCCTGGCGCGGTGGAGAAGCCGCCGGAATCCAGGAACTCCGGCGAGTAATTGAGCGAGATGGGGAGGGAGATGGCTCCCGAAAGGAGGGGGCTTCGGACGAGGGGTGAGAGGGGCTCGCGGGGGTGCTTTTTATAGGGTTTGGGGAGGTCCAGAGTTGCATGGGGCGAGATGTGTTAATGGCTGCAGTTTCAAGCGCTCATGGTGGCCATTATGGTTGTCTTTGAGGCGCACCAGGGGATGGGAGGGGTCGTGGGAGGTAAGGGGAACCGGTTCTGGGGGTTAGTGGGTGCGGGGGAAGGAAGATGAGGGGAGGAAGAGGTGGAGGCACCATGAGTGCAGCCCTGTGTTCATGTTCCTGTAACAAACAGAGAGGAAGAAGAAGATAGCGCCTGCGCATGGGCCTTAGTAAAAAAAAACAAGGCCCAATAAAAGAAAGACAGAAAAAAAATATAAAGATAGAAAATAAAAATATTTTTATATAGGACATATATATATCAAAAAAATCAGAAAAAGAAATCCTACAAGATGAACTATTTTTCTGAGGCTAAATAAAAACTTTATAAAAAAACATTTTTCTAAAAAAAATCCAAATGAAACCCAAATTTGAATTCAAAACTTTTGGCATTGTTTTCTTCTGACTTTTTGAAGTGTCATGTTAGCTCCTCTCATACTTTTGAACAAGTATTTGTTAGGGATTTTAAAAATAAATTTCAAATGCCAAGTTGAATTCAAAGTCAGATAAAACTCAAATGCCTCTGAAATTTCCAAATGCCACTCAATTCAAACAAAATGCATAGATGCTTAGCTAATAATTGTAAAACATTCCAAATTGAAAATTTGGGATGTTACAAACTTACCCCCCTTAAGATGAATCTCGTCCTCGAGATTCGGGTTGGCTAGCAAAAAGGTGTGGGTGGTCCTGTCGAAGATCTTCTTCTCGTTCCCAGGTGGCTTCTTCCTCAGTATGATGACTCCACTGAACCTTGCAAAACTTGATGACCTTGTTGCGGGTAACTCTGTTGGCAAACTCGAGAATTTTGACCGGTTTCTCCTCATAGGTCAGATCACTATCCAACTGTATGGCCTCCAGTGGCACTGTATCTCTCAAAGGAATATCGGGCATCTCCGCATGGCACTTCTTCAACTGGAAATGTGAAACACTTCATGAACTCTAGACAAGGCTTCGGGTAACTCCAGCTGAGATGCAACTTCTCCTCTGCGTTCCAAAACTCTGTATGGTCCCACAAATCGTGGTGCTAGTTTGCCTTTAACTCCAAATCGTTTAACTCCTCGAAGTGGCGACACACGAAGATATGCTCTGTCTCCGACTTCATAAGTTACTTCCTTGCGTTTAGTATTGGCATAACTTTTCTATCTGGATTGGGCTATTTTGAGTCTGTCACGGATCAACTTGACTTTCTCCTCCGAATCTCTGATTAAATCTGGTCCGAATAATTTACGATCTCCAACTTCATCCCACATCAATGGTGTCCTGCACCTCCTTCCGTACAAAGCTTCGAAAGGGGCCATCTTCAAACTAGCTTGATAACTGTTGTTATATGAGAACTCTGCGTAAGGCAAATTATCATCCCAACTAGATCCATAATCTAGCGCACAAGCTCTCAACATGTCCTCCAGAATCTGATTGACCCTCTCGGTCTGCCCATCTGTCTGCGGATGAAAGGCTGTACTGAACTCTAGCCTGGTACCCAAAGTTTCGTGTAACTGATGCCAAAACTTTGAGGTAAATTGTGTTCCTCTATCTGATACGATGGTCCTCGAAACTCCATGCAGACATATGATCCTGGTCATGTATATCTTGGCCAACTTAGCACTTGTATATGTCGTTTTCACGGGGATGAAGTGCGCTACCTTGGTCAAGCGATCAACTATAACGCAGATGGAATCATATCCTGAACGAGTCCTGGGTAATCCTGTACTGAAGTCCATGCCAAGCTTATCCCATTTCCAATCGGGTATCGGCAAGGGCTGAAGTAATCCTGCTGGGTTCTGGTGCTCTGCCTTAACTCTCTGACATATGCCGCATACTACTACATACTCGGCAATATCCTTCTTCATACCTGTCCACCAGAAATTTTCATTCAAGTCGAAATACATCTTGGTGTTGCCTGGGTGTATCGATTAAGGTGAATCATGAGCCTCTTGAAGAATCAACTTCCTGATTTCTGGGTCATTTGGCACGTAAATACGCTGCTCAAACCATAAGGTTCCGTGTTCATCCTCATGAAATCCTTCTGCCTTTCCTTGGTTCATCCTTCCCTTTATCTCCGCAATACCTTTGTCTAACTTCTAGGCTTCTCGGATCTTTCCCAACAAAGTGGATTGAATTTCCATTGCGGCAACAAAACCTTGTGGTACTATCTCCAATCGGAGATTTCTGAGATCATCAATTAACTCCTAAGGTAATCCTCCTGCTGTGAGGGTATTAACATAGCTCTTGCGACTCAATGCATCTGCCACAATATTGGCCTTTCCTGGGTGATAATGCAATCTCATGTCATAATCCTTTATGAGCTCCAACCATCTCCTCTGCCTGAGGTTCAACTCCTTCTGCGTGAAGATGTATTTCAAACTCTTATGATCCGTGTAAACATCACAACTATTTCTAATAAGAAAATGACTTCAGGTCTTGAGTGCGTGCACTACGGCTGCTAACTCCAAACCATGTGTTGCATAGTTCAACTCATGAGGTCAAAGTTGACATGAGGTATAGGATACTACTTTTCCTTCTTGCATAAGAACACCTCCAAGTCCCTGACGTGAAGCGTCGCAATACACCTGAAAATCCTTGCATATATTTGGAAGAATTAGCACTGGGGCTGTGACCAAACGTTTCTTCAGCTCCTGGAAATTGTCCTCACATTCATCGGTCCAAACAAACTTAGTGTCTTTCTTCAATAACCCTGTCGTGGGTTTAGCAATCTTGGAGAAATTCTCAATAAACCTCCGGTAATATCCTGCAAGTCCAAGGAAACTGCGAATCTCTCCGACTGAGGTGGGTGCCTTCCATTCGGTGACGGCTTCAACCTTTGAAGGGTCCACTGCTATTCCTTTCCCTGATATAACATGTCCGAGAAATCCGACTTCCTTCAACCAGAATTCGCACTTGCTGAACTTTGCATATAGCTGATGTTCTCTGAGCTTCTCCAGCACCAAGCGCAAATGTTCCTTGTGTTCCTCTTCATTCTTCGAGTAAACCAGTATATCATCAATGAACATGACGACGAACTTATCCAAAAACTCCATGAATACCTTATTCATCATGCTCATGAAATAGGCAGGGGCGTTACTCAAACCAAAAGACATGACCGTGTACTCATAAAGTCCATATCTCGTGGTAAAGGCTGTCTTGGGTATGTCCTGCTCTCGGATCTTCAACTGGTGATATCCTGAGCGAAGATCGATCTTGGAGAAAACACTAGCTCCGACTAACTGATCAAACAGGTCATTAATCATCGGTAAGGGATACTTGTTCTTGATGGTCACCTCGTTCAACGAACAGTAATCCACAACCATTCTCATGGTTCCGTCCTTCTTTTCCACTAAAAGAACTGGGGCTCCCCAAGGTGATGAACTCGGTTGGATATACCCTTTCTCCAGTAATTCCTTAATCTGCTTCTTAATTTCCTCCAAATCATTGGCGGGCATCCAATACGGTCTCTTGGATATCGGTCCTGTGTCTGGCAATAGCTCAATCAAAAACTCAATGTCTCGATCCGGTGGCATGCCGGGCAATTCCTCTGGGAAAACTTCGGGATAATCCTTCACAACTGGTACTTCCTCCTGAACAACTCCCGAAAGAGAATTCATCTGTGTCCTCCTTGGCGTATGCCTCGACACATACTTGATCCGTTTTCCATCTGGGGTGGTGAGAAGAATCGACTTATGGGCACAATCAATATTCCCTTCATCCTTGGATAGCCAGTCCATGCCTAGAATTAAGTCCAATCCTTGAGATTCTAGGATGATGAGGTATGTGGGGAAAACGTGTCTCCCTATGGTCAATGGCAACTGAAAACATCCCCGACTAGCCATATACTCTGCTCCTGGGGAACTCACTAACATAGGTGACTTAAGGGCTACGATCGGCAACTTAAACTTGTCCACAAATCCCCTTGATATGAATGAATGCGATGCACCAGTGTCAAAAATAACAAGGGCTGTAAATGAATTAATCAAGAACTTACCAACAACGATGTCAGGATGGTCATAAACTTCCTCCACATCGACATGGTTCACCTGACCTCTGGTGAAGGGATTGGGCTTCTTGCCTCCAGAGCTTCCGTTGCCATTCCCGTTTTTGGTCTCAGGGCAATCAGTGGCGTAGTGTCCGGTTTTCCCGCACTTGAAGCAGGTAATGTGGCTTAGATCCTTCTTTGTCGGTGTAGCGGGGTTGGAGCGATGCTGATTGTCGTTTCCTCCGTTCCCATTGCCATTCCTATGGCCATTATGGTTATGTCCATTTCCTCCATGATGTGAATGTCCTCCATGGTTATGGTGAGTGTGTCCACCATACTTGCCGGATCCTGATTCATTATTTCTCGAGTACGGGGTATAGCGGGGCTTCTGCTGAACTCCAGAGTTGTACTTTCCCTGTCCGTACTTCCTCTTGCGATTCTCCACCTGCTGCTGCTTGCCTTCCAGAATGAGAGCCTTGTCGACCAACTCTTGATAATTGTTAAAGGTAGCCACGGTCAACTGAAGTCCCAGATCATCGTTTAGTCCCTCCAGAAATTTCTCCTGCTTAGCGGCATCATCAACCACGTCTCCGGGAGCATACCTGGATAACTTGCTGAATTCCTCCACTTAATCACCAACAGAACAATTTCCTTGGCGAGTTGCGGAACTCACGCTTTTTCAGACTCATAGCTCCAGCTGAAACATGTGCGGTACGGAACGCCTGCTGGAACTGATCCCAAGTCACATTGTGTATGGGGAATGTGATGGTGTAATTCTCCCACCATGAAGCTACTAGTCCATCCAGTTGATGTGCGGCAAAGCGCACCTTCTCAGCGTCAGTGCATCCTGCGGTGGTCAGCTCCCTTCCGATCTTGCGAAGCCAGTCATCTGCGATGATCGGCTCCGTGCTGCTAGAGAACACGGGTGGGTTCAACCTTAGGAAACGGGTAAGGTTGTCGACTGGGGGTGGTGGCGGTGGGTTGTTGTTGTTGTTGTTGTTGTTCTGGTTCTGGTTCCGGATGAGTATCTGCATGAGAGCATTCTGGTTCTGGATCAACTGGGTAAGTTCCGGTGGGAATTCCAGGTCACGTCTCGGAGGCATCTGTTCGGTTTAGGGTGGATGAGAAATTAGAATAGAATAAGGGCTAATGAGAGAAATCACTACCCATATGCTTATGATAGCAAGAAAACTTCAAATCAAGCAATTCACACAGATCACACCACACAAGCAAAACCTACAGGTAAGGTCATATCCACAAGAGATATGACCTCTTCATACTACCGCAAATCATTAGTTGGACTCAACTTGGTAGTGGTGGTCTGAACTAAATCTCCTCAAATCAATGTCAACTCTAGCTTCTTCTTCGTCAATGTTGTCTTCATAGGTCATGGTCTCATCGGGCTGAGCAACTTGGTGATGGGGTTCAATAACTATTTTATTGAAGTAGAGAAGAGATAGAAATGAATAGAGAAGAGTATGGACCAACAGATATATAAGGAAGTCGTAAAATAGTGTTTTCTTCATATGGCTTTCCATTTCCTAGTGGTCGTGCCCTACAGTCAGCGTGTGCTCTGATACCATCTTGTAGCGACCCGACCCAAATGGATCGAAGTCTCTGTGCTTAAGTGTCATCTCTGGATCGGTATGCTGACACACACAGTACTCGAGGAATTATAACAGAGTTCGATCACACAGTTTATTACATCGAGGTCCTCAAAAGAGTATTTATTACAATAACATGGCCAAAGGCCATCTAAATAAAAATAACTGCGGAAGCATCGAAGGTAAATGAGTCCATCCAACTCCACGGCAAACTGAGTGCAGAAGAACGACCTGTCGCACCTTTAATCTTCGTCGGAAAAGTCTGCAACATGAGACATTGCAGCCGTGTAGGTCAGCACATGGAATATGCTGGCAATTTCACACCATAGAATAATAATGAACAATATTTATCACTACATGCATATCTGGCTGGTGGAGGCTCTAAGTTTAATTCTGCATAAAGCTAATTTTTCCCTACAACAAAGGAATAAATTTTTAATTACTACTAAATTAAAATGCCATTATTGAGAAGGTTCCTCCAACTCAATCCCAAAATTCCCAAGTTATTAGTAACCCAATAATTTCATTAAAAAGAGTGATGAGATCAACCAATAATTCACTTCTAGATACTCAAGTTGTCCATAACCGGGGACACGGCTAATCATGATTAGTTTGTACACTCTGCAGAGGTTTGCGAACTTTTCCCCACAAGACTCGACCACCTCCATGATCGGAAGATCGAGACATAGCCTTTCTAAAGTATTTCCTCTAAACCCTGGGTAGACCGGTACACCTACTTTCCCCTACATCAGCTAGTCTACCATGGAAAGAGGTCACAAAACTTACTCAGCTATGCCAGAGCCCATAATGGCTTGTGGCTGCACACGGAAGTTTCTAGGCGTGAAATATCTTATGATCCCTTTGAGCCTGGGTGGCGGACCTAGGGTAATTGCACGAGTACTCCGGGATCCCCTTGGGCAAGCACTGGCTTCTCCAGGTGCCCCAAACAATCCACCCAGATGTGTATTAAGGTTACCACCTTATGTTGTCCCAAAATTATTATCTCTCGCAACTTGCATGGATCACACATACCAATCCCCGTCTATGAGCATGGCTAAGCAATATATGACGTAACGAAAATTCCCTGGGTGATCAAAGGTCTTAGGTTCCTACCACATGAACTACAAAGCATAACCACATGTTCCCAATCCTACTCATGCAATCTTTGAGGGTTAAACTAATGCATAGTAAAAACTGGGTATTGAAAATTATGATCAAAGTGTGAACTTGCCTTGCTGACGTTCGTTGAATTCTAAAGATTCGTAGTAGCAAGCCTCGCAATCCGGATGATCTAACAAGCAATAACATACATAAGCATACAAGCAAAGATCCAAAAAGAAAACAAATAAAAGACTTTGGAAAACTTCAAAAACAACCAAATAAAGTTTTTGTATAGAACGTAATTTGTACATCAACAAAAACTAATGGTTTTGGTTTTAACAGAAAGTACATGTCACAAGCTCCTATTTGCAAAAAGAATCACCTAAAACGGAGTTACGAAACTCAAGTTATGTCCTAACGAAGTTTGAATTCAGATCTGTTTGAATTCAAATATTAAAACTTTCAAAAATATTTTTCGTTTGGTTCCCTGGATAGAGGATATTTTTATGAACTAGTAGGAAAAGAATCAATTAAATGGGATCTATAGATTAGAAGATATACTAGAAAGAAGAATTGGTATAGAATCTGAGATTGGAAAAATACTGGAAAAAGAGAAAAAAAATCGGCTAGATGCCAAGTGGCGCTCTCTGATTGGTTGGATATCCATGGCTGGGTGCTCACCGGACTTGTCTCTAGCGACGAGGAAGAAGGCGGCTCCGGTGTGTTTCGGTGAAGGACGTGTGCGGGACGGTGAAGAGGAACGTGAGACAGACCCGGGGAGCAGTGCGACGGGGTCGGTCTCGTCTCCTGGCGCGGTGGAGAAGCCGCCGGAATCCAGGAACTCCGACGAGCAATTGAGCGGGATGGGGAGGGAGATGGCTCCCGAAAGGAGGGGGCTTCGGACGAGGGGTGAGAGGGGCTCGCGGGGGTGCTTTTTATAGGGTTTGGGGAGGTCCAGAGTTGCGTGGGGTGAGATGTGTCAATGGCTGTAGTTTCAAGCGCTCATGGTGGCCATTATGGTTGTCTTTGAGGCGCACCAGGGGATGGGAGGGGTCGAGGGAGGTAAGGGTAACCGGTTCTGGGGGTTAGTGGGTGCGGGGGAAGGAAGATGAGGGGAGGAAGAGGTGGAGGCGCCATGAGTGCAGCCCTCTTTTCATGTTCCTGTAACAAACAGAGAGGAAGAAGAAGATAGCGCCTGCGCATGGGCCTTAGTAAAAAAAATGAGTCCCAATAAAAGAAAGACAGAAAAAAATATAAAGATAGAAAACTCAAATGCCAAGTTGAATTCAAAGTCAGATAAAACTCAAAAGCCTCTGAAATTTCCAAATGCCACTCAATTCAAACAAAATGCATAGATGCTTAGCTAATAATTGTAAAACATTCCAAATTGAAAATTTGGGATGTTACAGATTTACCCTGTGAATGAAATGCTTGGTTGCAGTTGCGTAAGAGTAATTTTGTTACCATAGTTTATAATTGCTTTTTTTTCACCCTTAACGAATCTCGGGCTGAGATAATAATTTTTGCAAACACAAAATTAATTCACGCATCGCCACGAGATCCGGATTACAGCCACACTCACTCCACTACATGCACTAAGTGCAGAACCATGCACACATCTAGCACCTAACCACTTTCCTCACTGGCACACCACAACTTTCCGAGGGAAAGGGTGTGGGTAATTATTTCCAATAAGACATTTTGCCAACACACTAGCACCCACTCGTACTCGACACCGATCCTAGTCCGCATGGCCACCGCCGCCACGGAGAGCCACCACTCGAGCAGCAGCATCACGGCAATCATCTTGGATCATCACGCATAGGAGTAGCGAGAACCCGAGCAACGCCGCCACCGCTCCGGACATGAGAATCGTAAACCACCCTGGAAGCACGTCCTCCATTGGAGCCCTGTCCGACCTCCTGCGATCAGAAAAGGAGGAGGAAGAAGAAGTGAGGCAAGGTGTGATGAAGAAGAGAGTAACACTGCGTTCGTTTTTATAGCTCGAGCTCGGTGTTTGGTGGGTGAAGGACACCAATGCCGCTCGCCGCTCGATCACCAGTGTTCGGAGGTGAATCCGCGAGCAGTGCCGACAAGGTGCTGGCCCGCGAGGTGAGTGCATGCTGCACCGGCAACTAGCACACCGCGCACTACCACAGTACAGCCCTAGATACCCTACGCGCTAGACGCCGCAGGTGGAGAAAGCACGCGAGAGGGAGAAGGAGAAGAGAGCCGGAGGAAGAAGAAGAGACTGACAGTGGGCCCTGGGTCCACCTGTCAGCTGGAGAGAGCACTGTGCACTGGAGTACGGAAGCGAATTTTGGAATTTATACTTTTTCCAAATTTGTCGTGATAGTCACAGTAGAACCACAGCACTAGTGCCTCGCTATAGTTACACCAATTATCAAGAGCCCACATCAACTGTGCCTAAATAAGTTATTTTAAATGGCTCAGAAAAATCTCCTCGAAAGATGGGTTTAATTTTGGAGGACGAGATTTTCTTAAGGGGGTTAGAGTTTGTAACACCCCAAAATTTTAATCATGTTTTTACTAAATAAAATTTGGCCTGAAATAAAATTTTGAAATATACTAGGTCTTTTATTAATTTCAGAACCTTTTCTGTTTTCTGATTTCCAAAATTCTTCCCTCCATATAGAATTTTTTTAAATATTACTGGCTTTGGTAGTTTTGTGAAATCATTTCATCTATATTATAATAACAGTAGGAATTATTTTGTGAATAAAATTTGCTCCAAAATAATCCTTTTATAGCATTTTCAACTTTGAATTGCTTCTGTTGCACTACAACCATTTTAAATAATTCTTTCAAAATTCCACAAAAATTATGAGGGGTCATGTGATGCCTATATATCACTTTTATGCAAAAACCCAACCTTGTTGTTCTGAAAATTTTGAGTAAACCATCCTCTTTTCATTTCTGTCCATTTTCTAGGTTATAACTACAACCCTAATTTTCCTTGCTTCAAAAATTCTGAATTTTTTCCCACTTATAGTGCTTCCAACCAAACCCTTAACTCCAGGAGATGAATCCTATATGAATTCTGTAAAACCACCAAATATTCCTCTATAGTTTCTTTCCAGAAACTAAATTCTTGAAAACTTGCACTAGCAAGTATTTGTTTTTGCCAAACGAACTCCACTACCATTTCTACCATCCAATGAGTCATCACCCTGCCAAGTTTCATAACCAAAAAAGTTTCCTAGGATACCTTAGCATTTTATCAAGCACTTGGTGTGCATGGTAGATTTCTGCAATCTTCCAAACCTGCATTTTACACTTGCTCCCCTGCCCAAAGTATTTTGTCCAACATCTGTAAAATCCAATTAGACACAACACTACAAAAACCCAGCTCGATTAGATCATTCTAGCTTCCCCTGGCATTTCGTCGAACCACCTGGGTGCGTGCTCTGGGCATGGCCAGAGCGCCCGCGTTACACCACCCACGCCGCCGAGCCTGCCGCTGCCCTCCCCAGGCTCGCCCCTCACTTCCCTTACCTCACCTGCACCAGCTAAAGCTTCCCCGAAGCTCACCCGCAGCCAAGCTTGGCCGGTGGCGCCGGCCAGCACCAGCCACAGCCGCTGCACGTCGCTGTCGGGCACCGCCCAGGACGCGTGGTACGCCCTCGAGCTGCCAGCGCCTCCCTGGACGGTGGCCTCCCCTTGAAGCAACCGCGCCGCACCCACTGACCACGCTCGGCCCCAACCACCGCCATCAATGGCTGCCCGTAGTCGTCGCCGCCGTCGTTTCTCCGAACACGGTATCGCCTCAGAGACCACCAGCACGCCCCCTCCGTAAATGCTACCCACCTGAGCCACCAGGAGCAACCAGATGACCAGTAGTGGCCGTCTTCCCCGTCTCCGACAGACACGGCCACCTCTGTTTCCTTGATGATTCCATCGCAACCACGGCCTCCCCACCATAATCTCCACCGCCACTAGCCTCCTGGAGCTCCCGCCGATCTTCTCCCCCTATCAATTTGGCTTGGGAGCTGCCATACACGGAAGCCCCTCTTGCCCGGTGCCGCCGTCCGCCGAGGACCTCGCCGCCGGCGACTCAGTCCACCACAGCTGTCGTGATGAGCACCGGACGAACCGCCACGGGCTCCTAAACATGAAGATGGTCCCATCTTCCCGAATGGCGCCACCGTTCACCGGCGAGTCTCGCCGGAGCGCCGCCTCCGCTCGGCCAGGGGAGAAGGCACGCAGGGAGACTGGTCAAACCTGACTAGTGGGCCAGGTGGGCCCACTGTCAGTGACCCAGAGCCGCCAGTGTGTGGGGACGATTTTGCCCTAAAGTTGTTTCCGTGCGGAGGATAAAAATTCCTGTGAAATACATCATCGACGTCATCAGCCTCCCGGGCAGCCGAACAACTGGGCTCAGCCCAGTAGCGCCAGGAGGTTATATAGCGCTCAGGGAGCGTTGCTGCTCTTTTCCTTTTCCTTTTCCAGTAGTATACAAATAGTTCCACAGTAGTCAATTCTGCATCAAATTTGGTGATTCAAATTTCTATAGATTCCTAAAATGATGCTCTTTTATTCTAGCCTATGTGAACATTTTTCCCAAAACTCTGTTTCCACTGGACCTTTTAAAAGGTCCATTTAGTCATTTATTCCATCTTGGAAATTCCATAAGTAAATCATATGAACTCCAAATAAATTGATTCATTTGCTGTTATTTTTCATTTTTCATCTAGTTTATTTTAGTATTTATTTCAAAAATATTTGAAACAATTTTTGGCATTGTTTTTACTATATGTGCTAATTCAAATATTTTTTAAAATAGGAAATGGAGGGGAGATAAATATTTCAAACTTTTGGAGTGCACCCAATATCTCTGCATGCTCAAGGCAAGCATCTTGAACACTTGATATGGTGATTGCCTAGTTGTTTGGTTGCAGGAATAATTGAACCATGCTTCTGTTGAATTCAAATAAAAATTTGCATGCATATAGAGTTGGCATGTTTCATCGTACCGTGCATCGTGTGCTTGTAATGACTAACTTGCAGGAGCAGGCATAAGAGAAATACCGTTACCGGCAGAAGGGTGATCATGTTGGAGCGTGATCATGCCTTGTTTGTTATGCATGTTGGAGCATGCAAAGGTGTGGCCCTGTTGATATTGCTGTTGAAAGAATACTTTGTTGTGCTAACCGTTGCAGGAAACATAAGCCTCCTGAGTCTACCGTAGATCGAGTCTTGTTCCGGTAACCCCCATACTTGTTCGTGCTGCCACATGTCCCTGCCACAGGTAGGGTATGGTTCATTAAGTTGATAAACCCTTTTCGTGCACACACCACATAGAGGGCTACGATGAGGGTTTCCACGATGGTGGACTAAATCCTGTCATCGGGTCAAGGGGCATTGGTGTTTCCGGTTGTATCCGAGAGGGAGGCACCCCTTGGAATTCGCGCGTATTAATAGTGATCCCATGCTACTCGAGATTGTTGTCTCCTCGACTTAGAGTTTTTCTGAAATGATGCTTTGGGTGATTCCTGGCATCCGGACGGTTAATCTGGTGTGTGCTGGTCAGGTGTGTTTTCAACCCAAAGACCATAATGGGAATTAGACAGTGTGACGGTACTGACTAAAGAAATCCTTTACTTGTGGGTAAAGAGTACACCCTCTGCAGAGTTTAAACCTATTCCAATAGCCGTGTCCGCGGTTAAGGACTACATTCTGCGTTGGTCAAGTGTCGGTCTTAGTGTTGGTCTTCGAAGGAAAATAATTAAATTGAGCCTGAATTATTTTGCAGGAAAATTATTGTCACCCTGATGCTACCATGAATATTTTTTGCTATGCATATTAATATTATTGTGGTTATGCATATTATTGTGGACCAACCCGTTTCTCTTATTTTATTTTCCTGAGTGTCTCAGGGGCTGGCTAGACTACCCCAGACATTCAGTTTTATTTTTAAGACCTCTCCGTGGCGTCCCTCGAGTTCTCAGGCGGTCTATCACGCCACTACTCTTGTGGACACCCGATTGGCATTTCTTTTCAAGACCTCTTCGTGGCGTCCCTCGAGTTCTTAGGCGGTCTATCATGCCACTACTCTTGTGGATACCCGATTGGCATTTCTTTTCAAGACTGACCGTGGCGTCACTTTTTGACACCCGACTGGCATTTCTTTTTAAGACCTCTTCGTGGCGTCCCTCGAGTTCTCAGGCGGTCTGTCACGCCACTACTCTTGTGGACACCCGTTTGGCATTTCTCTTACCTTCCCTTGTTTTATGACTAACAAGTTATATTATGTCTCTTTTTGCACCATATCACTGTTGCCATGCCATGTTTTAAATTTTTAGTCAGCATGAGCATAGCATTTAATCCAATATGAGCATATGCATTCGGTATATCTTGTGTTCATAATGTTTGCGAGTACATTCAAACGTACTCAAAGGCTTGTCCCTGGCTATTTACTTGGCCAGGTCAGGAGTTCTACAAGGAATACCACAGCGACGTCTGTGCGCAGCCTAGGATGGCAGCCACACGGGATAGGAATTATCCAGGTCAGCCGTTCTTGTGGGAATGGAGCCCCTTCGACGTTGGAGAACCACGAGTCACTTTCGTCATCCATCGCCAGGATCATTGTTGTATCATTAGACCTTCATGGTCTTGTATCCAATTCTTGTAATTGCTTGGTAATCTGTAACAAGGACGTGTCCACCAGTAATTGAAACCCTGGGGCTGGTGATGACACGAGGGTCATTTGCTGGGATTTCATGTCCTGGTAAATCTGGCCCCAACACCCTAAACCCTAAACATAAATTCATCGTCCTCGTCCTCGACCCAACCAACCCCAGCCCCCCACCCCACGCCCTCTCCGAAGTAGAAGAAGGCCGGATCTACGCCGACTGAATCGGCGGCGACGGCGGCGGGCGATCCCATCTCTTCCCGCGTACCATCCTTAAGGTATGAATCTGGCTTGGCGTTCTGCTTGTTCTCTTGGCCCTTGCGCCCATCCACCGTGCATGCAGTACCACCTCAACCCTACATGATCGTTGTAATTTAGAAGTATTTGCCATGCAAGATTTGTACCGCCAAGAACAACGAATGGAAAGCTTCATCGTGGCATAGTTTCTCTTGAGCTAATCACATCATGTTTGTTTAACTAAGATGCTGAGGCCATTGCTTACTTCCTTTAGTACCGAAGAAAAAAAGTGACTTACTTGACGTTTGAGATGAGATACTAAAGGAAGATGAGATACTGGTTCCATAGTTCACTTAGTTTAGTTTATTATAGTCTTCATCACTTTAGGTTTCCATAGTGCATGCAGTATAGTTTATTCGAGTCATCATCCATGTTAGGATAGTACTTCTTGGATGTTGATGATTGGTTTCCCTCACATGTCAAACGAGCAAAGTCTGTTCCATGCACTTGTCTTTGCCTATGAGGTATTTTACACCTGCAACATTGATAAACACCAACTGTGTATTTCATATGTCATATGCAGGAAGACATGGCGGTTGTAAGTGATGAGTGTATGTTTGAGTATCAATATGTTGTTAGCAAGATGTTTGATAGTGAGGCTGAAGGCTATGAATTCTACAACAAATATGCTCTTGAAAAAGGTTTTAGTGTGAGGAAAAGCTACGTTGAGTGGGATGGATCCAACAATTACGTAATTTTAAGGAAAATTGTGTGTAGTCGTCAAGGGTTTCGCGAAGAGAAGCACATGAAAAGAAAGATGGAAGATAGAAAGAGGAGGCCACGAAGTTTAACTTGTCTTGGGTGTAACGCTAAATTGGTCATTGCGAGAGAGGAGGAAACAGGTCGGTGGTTTGTCAAGGATTTCATCGATCAGCGCAGCCATCCTCTAGCCCCACGGGATCTTTCTTGTCTGCTGCATTCACACAAATGAATTAGCGATGAGCAGAAAGTGGACATTGCGAACATGGAAAAATCTGGGATCTGCAAATACCATATTATGGATATTTTGTGCATTCAATACGGTGGATTTGATAAGGTTGGTTGCATAAAGAGGGACATTTATAATTTCTGCCATGCTAGTAACTAGCAGACGATCAGTGCCGGTGATGCTAAAACGGTGATCATGCACATGCTGGCAAGGCGAGAGCGAGATCCGGATTTTTTCTTCAGGTACTTGGTTGACGACCTTGGCCATCTGAAGGGACTGTTCTGGGCTGATAGTCAATCCCGACTTGACTACGAGGCTTTCGGAGACGTCATTGTTTTTGATAGCACATATAGAACCAATAAGTACAACATGCCATTCGTGCCGTTTGTCGGGTTGAATCACCACCGCAACACTGTTATTTTTGCCTGTGGTATAATTTCTCATGAAACAAGCCAGGCATACGAGTGGATGTTGCAGACCTTTTTTGATTGCATGGCACAGAAGCATCCGATATCAGTGATCACAGATGGGGACCTTGCAATGCAGCGAGCAATCAATGTGGTCTGGCCTGACTCAAACCATAGACCATGTATATGTCACATTCAGCAGAACATTGTACGCCATCTGCATGATGATGACATAAAGGAGGAATTCAAATCTTTCATATATGATACTTCTTCCATTGAAGAGCATGAGATAAAATGGATACAATTCTTACAACGGAATAATGTAAGCAGTGAGGAGTCTTGGCTGCATCAGATGTATCAGATGAGAAAGTTGTGGTGTCTTCCATATCTTGAGGGGCGTTGTTTCCTAGGATTGAGCAGCAATCAAAGGAGTGAGAGCTTGAACTCCGTTCTACATACGCATCTTGAGGGTAAGATGTTGTTGTTTGAAATGCTAGAGCACTATGAATGTTGCCTTGCGTCGCGACGGATTAACGAAGCTCTCCATGACGTCGAAGCCTTGCAGCCCCTTCCATTTACAGAGGAAAATGCTTCACCGCTTGAGAAACACGCCGCAACAGTTTTCACTCCAACTGTCTTTAAGATTGTCTTATGGAGCATAGAAGCTGTCAGCAAATGTCAGATCAGAGAGATACTGGATGGATCAGAAGTTTCCACCTATGTTGTGTCCAAGCAGGCAAGAATGGATAAAAAGTTTGGAGTGCGCATTGAGGAGCAAGGAGGTCTTTTGCACAGGGTCAGTTGTTCTTGCCGTAAGCTGGAATGCGCAGGCACACCATGTTCCCACAATTTTGACATATTGGGGATTTTAAAGCAAACAATTCTGCCCAGTTGTTGTGTTCCCACTAGGTGGATTATGAATGCAAAATGTGCATACGCAGCGACCAGAAAAAACCAGATGTATGACTATTCAGCAAGCCTGCAAAGGTACCACGAGTTGCGGAATTGTAGTCACGCCGCAAGTATCAAGGCATGCCACTCTGATGAGGACTATCAACATCTAAAAATGATTTTGGAAGCACAACATCATGGCAAGCAATCAAGTATTGAACAAGCTGACAGCAAGGAGTCAACTAATGCTCAGCATAACAGCATTAGGTTTGGCCCGTTGATGCCGCAATCGGAGAAAGTTGATAAGGTTTTGGATCCCGTGCAGGTGCCATGATGAGGTGCACCGAAGAAAAGGCTACAAGCAAAGATGAAGAAGACAAGATCACAGGGTAGATGTACCTATTGTCACGTGGTAGATGGTCACAATTGACGTACATGCATCAAATTGTTAGAGGTACCAAATATGTTCATATTTATTTTTTGCATGTGTTTTACTCATTATTGATGTGCATGTGATTTATTCCATTCTTCTGTGTAGGATCTCAAAGCCGAACTCTGATGGCTACAGACAGTATGAATCAACAATGAGGCAGACAAAGTCGTGTGCCATCCAGCTTTGTGTGACGTGGTCTTTACATTCTATTTCATCGTGACAGTTATTTAGTGAAGTGTGGAATTTTTTTGTATGACTCAGCAAATTGGGGCTCTACTGCCATGTCACCGTATTAATTCGACATTTTTCGTTTCCATTTTCTATGTAATGATTTGATGCCCAACTTTAAGAATACCTTATGTCTCTTCGTGATTCTTGTATTACTCATATCAATTCTAGTCAAAACAAGGTTAGTGATAGTCTAGCTAAGTTTGCTCGTCTAGAAGGTAGAACCATGACTTGTATAGGTTCGGGGCCTTCAGAGGCATTGGAGTTTGGAGCGATTGATTGTATGGACCTTGTGATTGAGTAATACATTATTTCACCCGCAATGTTTTTAAGAAACACGACCTATTTCGAACAGGAATAAGGGCTAGCATGGACCTCTTCTTATTGTCGAGTAGAATATTTTGATTTACTGGTGCAAATTTTCAGTGAATTAGACAAAAAATAGGCCCATATTGCATGCTGTCCCAGAAAAGGGAGCAGGCCCACAAGTCGAGGTGGATCTGTATGCATGCAGGCCTGCGATCTGTCGGTGAAGGGGATCGACCTGGGATCACGCGCGTAAAGTTAAACTGTCGAGCGCGCCTGGGGATACGACGAAGCACGCGCGTGGGAGGATGCGCTTGGTGGGGTGGGGGGGGTCCGCCTGCTTTTCGACTCCACTCCCGATGCCATATGGATCCTGGAACAGATGTAGTCCCACTGCATGGATCCCGAGGATGATTTTGCGGCAGGAATTTTCACGTTCTGCAGGTCACATAAATTGACTGTTTCAAAACATTTTCACCGTCTTGCATGAAAAAATTTAACTTTCTTCGAATTAGCTCAAATTTTTCCTGGCCCACTGGGGTGTCCTTGCCCACTTGCTAGAAAAATTTGGTGTCAGAGTGAAGATAAAAAAAATTGGGCCTTCTTCATCGGAGACCGTTCGGGTACGGTAGGTGCAGGGAATGGTCCGTCAGGAAGGACGGATTTTTTTGGCATGCTTCAAATGGACCCAATTTTTTTCTACACCCTTGTTCCAACATGACAAGCATCCATGCCAACTAGAAATTGTTTTTCGACGTTGTATGGATTTTGTAGGGTTTAAGGATTACGCACGTGTAGATTGAGGCACGAAAAAATAGTTTCAACAAATAACGTATAGGATTTTTACACCCTTGTGATGGGCAAACTTGTTTATATGCAAGGCCATCTCAACTCAGAAACAACTGTATGGTTGGTCATAAAACACATGCATAATTCTCGATACATTGTTGTTCAAAGACCCGTCTCATGAATAAATTGTACCATAATTGCGAACATAGTGTGAAACCAAAAAAACTATTGTTTGAAACAAAATAATCCTGGTTTGAAGCTTAAACTGGTTAAAAAATCATTGAGCCTACTATATATGGTCTTCTCCGCTGCTAAAATCCAGTGACCTCTTGCGTTTGCACGTTAGAGATTGAGTCGGGCTTGGCGACGACCCATGTTCTTCAATCTTTTTCTGCTTAACATCAATGTAAACATACAACTGAAGTTGTTCATGTTCTTTCTCCGCCAACTCTCTATCAAGGCCCTCCATTTCTCGGATTCACACTTCCTATAAAAAAGCATAGGAATGGTATTAGGAACAACTCATAAATGATGTAGCCATAGACTAGATGCATGTAACATGTACAATTTGAACCTCTGGATCACTGTCATCCTCGGGATAAGGACCCGTAGTTCTATTGTACACAATGTACAAGTTACATGTCTTGCTGCCATTCAGATCAGAAAGCATTTTTCCTACATCATCTGGTCCTGCAATCAAGAACATTCCTTCTGGCAACTTCCACGCAGACCCAAGTAAGAAGTAGTACAAATCCGCTCCCATTTTGCAACCAAAAGTAGTTCTCATTCCACACATAATGACATCGTAGGTCACTTTGCCGGGTTAAAAAATTCTAACTTATGCCGGTCTTTCATCAAGTATGATCTCGGGACATGTGACATCTCATCATCCCTATGCACAAAAAATTCCATGACCAGCACCTAGTATCTCACATCAGAGTTAATACATTCAATGAGTAAAGGGGCAAACATATATTTTTATGTGCATAGCAACATTGCGGCGTTGTTACCTTCTTTTCTGGAATGTATCCCTCATATGGAGTGAGTGGGGATTGTGCCATCTCAGATGTTGTCACCTTGTTATGTGGAATGTATCCTTCATGTGGAGTGACTGGGGACTGTGCCATGTCAGGATTCATATCCTGCATATGAATCGCCTACAGTGGGTTTACACACATGTTTTAAAAGGTCATACCATATCTTGGCTATGAATGTATAGCATCGTTGTGAGGTACTTACAAGGGGAGAACTGAAGATATGTTGTTGGGGTGGAGTGATGTGGCATTGAACGGGTGACTCTATCGCAGGGTCTCGAGTGAATGGGGATTGTGCCATCTCATGATGCTTAGCCTACATATGATTCACCGACATAAGGTTAGCCAAAAATTTAAGAAGTTTGTATCGTAAAATATCTAGCTCCTGAATATATAGAATCGGTGCGAGATACTTACAGGGGGAGAATTGAAGACATGTTGTCATGGTGGATTACTGTGGCATTGAAGTTGTGACCGTAAGATTGCACGGTCTTCCAACATCTGTCCTTCCAAGCGGACCTGCTCCAGCATGGCCTTATAATCCATGTCCGACCGCTCCTGTACAAGCTTACTGTCCATATCCGCACGTGCCTGCAATACATAGGCCTCCATCCTGACTTGCTCTGTCCGTATAATACTGTCCACAAGCTTCCGATCCTTTTGCAACGTTTGATGCATGTCCTTGTAGGCAAGGAAAAACTTCTTTCCACGTCCTCACGGTCCCGCTTAAACATTTCTTCAATCTCATCACGCATCTTCGTCATCTTACGGTAAAACTCCTCGCGCTCCTCCTTTATCATCCTGTCCGCGTATGAACTTTCTTGTTTGAGTTTCTTATCTACCTCATCGCGATCCTTTTGCACCTTCAAGTCGATCTCCCGGTGCGCTTCACGCAAAGACTTGTCGTACTCCGCATGGTTGTTATGCGCCTCTGAGACCATGGTCCCTACAACAACAGATATACCATAGTATGGTATGTGAGACAAACTGACTGCTGTTTTTTGTGGCACCCCGGCTCAGAGAACCTGTTTACCAGTGTTTCCAACCCAGAGATCATGTCTTCTGGAAACACTCAACAACTTGGAACAGAACAGAACTGAACTTTATTGATAAACTTTGGGTACAAGCTCATATTTTACATCGATAGCGAGGCCAAAGGTAAGCCTGGTGCTATGACAATATCTACATTATTTATGACACATAGCAGGGCCTCGGTACTACTGGAAAACTTTACGGCGTAGCGGAACATAGCAGAAACTCAATCCACAGGGACACTGCTGGGACACAGCCTAGTTAGCGTAGCCTGAGTCATCGGGACCTCCGTCCTCGGCTTCTCCTGCATCTGGCATGATTCGCCAGGTGAGTACTTGGAATGTACTCGCAAGCTCACGACAGCCAAATAATGCAGCAAACAATAGCATGGCAAGTAACATGTTAAATCCTTAAGTGATTCACTTACTATCAATAGTTACCAACTTACTCTCTTCCGGGTTGTCCCACAACCCTCGGAATACTCATAAGTCACCGAGTACTTCCGGTTACAAGATGAGTTCTTCCATCATTATTATTACTGTTACGGTTGACCACCTAGTGAGGTCTGGACGGGCTGTCCAATACCGTGGACGCGGCTATTCGAATAGATTTTACACTCTGCAGAGGTTGTACACTTTACCCACACCATGGAGCACCTGACCTCGTGATCCAATTCAGGTGGACCAGCGTTGCTCCAACGAAACCCGCCTGACCTGTGACCCTCCCATCGTACCACCGGCAATCATCCTCCCCCGGAGTCAAGACCTGGGTGGCCCCTGTGTCACCTCATGACACCTGCCACCATCATGGCCAAACTAAACTATCCCAAACAGGGACGCCGGCACATTACTTAACTGGGCTCACAGGGTTATCGCCGTCTACCTGATCAGGGTAGCACGCACGCATAACCCTCTCTAGACGGAGGTACCGGTGAAAGAGCACGGAGCCAGACCAAGTCAAGGCCGTCCCATACCGGCAAATGTGGTTGAACGAATAAGCCCGGACATGTGACTCAAGATCAACCGACTAAGTTCATTTAGTAAGCATGGAGGTTATCACAGTAACTTATCATGGCAGCAACTATGTATTTGAATTAATTTACTTTGCATCATTATATAACAAGTGAATGGAAGTAATTCATATGAATATGCAATGCTATTGAAATGCTTCATAAAATGGATGTCCTGGCTTGCCTTGCTCTGTTGGGTTGCCCACAAAGTCCTGGTCTTCAAAACCACCAATGTTTCCCTCTAATTTTTTTTCTGAAATGGCAATTGAAAAGGTCACATATCACTGTTTTGATCACCAGAAATTCTGTGAGTGTGAGAAAAATACGAAATTTTACCAGAAATTAGAGGGGTTCAAGATAAATCAAATGCAAAAAGAATCAAGTGATTTGGACTTGTGGATAAAAAGGTACAACTGGTCAAAGTTTCTGGTCAAAGTTGGAATTAAATTTAAAACTAGAAAACCTGACAAGGCCACGTCGAAGGCGTAAAGTGGAGGGGCGCCTCCACTTACCGCTTCGCGTGCACGGCTGAGCTGCTGACGAGCGGGCCCCACAGCTAATTTAAATAGGAGGGCGAGAGGGGAACAGAGGGAGACGGAGCTCCGGCGATCATCGCCGGCGATGTGGGCGGCGGCGAGGACGGGCGAGGGCAGGGATGGAAAGAGCTCACTGAGGCGAGCACGCACGTACCCGCATATCAACCAGGGTTGGCTGGACGGTTTCGCCCCCTTCTTCTCCGGCGGCGGTGGTGCTCGGGGGTCGTCGGAGACGGTGGTTCCGGCGATGATTCGGTCGAGCAAGAGGCTGAGTGCGACCAGGTTGACGAGCTGAGCTCAATGGTGGAATCAGAAGAGGTCGGGGAGGGGTGGAGCGGTGAGTCGTCTAGGCTCTGGTGGCGACGGATCTCCGGCAAGGCTCGAGGCCAGAGGGCCTCTCGGCCATGGCTCGCTGCTCGGGGAGGCGATTGGAGGATGGTGGAGTGGGTTGAGGAGCTCGGAGAGGCTGGCCGTGGCCTTATATAGGCGGGGGCGAGCGCGGGCGAGCTCTCCTGAAGCGGCGAGACTCGGGCCATGTTGCCCGCGCAAGGACGCCGCACTGGCTGGCCGCTTGTGGGGTGAAGTGATGGAGGAGGGCAGAGGCAGTAATGGTGGTCGGTGGCGGCTAGCGGGGAAGACGACGAGCAACGGGGTTGCGGTGCCGCCACGGGCGGCACAGTGCCCGGGTGCGTGGCGGCCGTCGGGGATGTTTACGGCGAGGGGAGGGATCCAGAACAGCCAGGTAGGAGGAGGGGAAGACGTCCGCGCGCTCGGACAAGGCGGGGCCATGCGGGGCAGCATGGACGCGTCACCTCAGACGCGGGCGGGGTGCAGAGCGCGTGCATTGCATGCCAGTGCCGTGCTCACCACGGCCATGGGTGTCTAGAGGCCTCTCCTGCCGAGCGCACTGTGTCTAGCATGTTCTCCCTTTGCCATTTAGTCCCTCTGCATGCTTGGTTGGGCTAGGTTCATCCTGACATGAAGTGTAGCATCAACTGAAGTTTATGACAGAAATATTGAGAGGGATCTAGAGGAAAGATGAGCTGGAGATAGAGCCAGTGGAAATGTCTGGAGGGGCCTAGGTTGGAAGAACTAAAAACTGGCAAAATTTGAAAGGGTTTGGATCAGTTTTGAATGAGGTTCATGTGTAAACCACATTCTGGTCCAGAAACTAAATATGCTTGGTTCACTCACATGGTTGATCTGGTGGAGCTGACTTTTGGTGTGTGGGAGTCATTTGGGGTGTATGAGATGCCATAAAAATTTCATGGCCATTGGGTACCTCTAGCTAGTACTTCCTTCACAGAGGTTCAGGATGAGCAGAATCTTGGCAGAATTTTGTTGCTAAAAATTGTATTGGCTTAGATGATATTTTTAAATATTGTGGCTAGATAGGTTCCCTGGTATCTCAGGAAATTTATTTGGGAGTTTTCTGAGTTGGGAAAATAGAGGTTTCTTCACAAATGGACAATTCTGACCAGAGAGAGAATAATTATTCTAGCCAAAATTTTATATTGGGCAGTGGAATATTTTTGAAGATTATGAGATTATATGATGATGAGGAGGTGTGGCATAAAATTTGGGATCTTTCTGATCATCAGAACCATAGGTTGCTTCACAACCCATAGTGATGTCATGGTTTCCCAAGGAAGAGAATAATTACTCGGAAAAGATTGGAATTTGATCCAAGAGAGATGTGGCAAGGTTTTGGCAAGGCGATGAGGGTTTTGAGTCACTTGGGAAAGAGGTTCAAATATTCACAAGTCAAAGTCAACTGAAAAGGTTCAAAAACCATCCAGAATTCAAATAAAGCCAAAAAGATTTCGAAAAGAAAAGTTGTCAAAACTAGGGTGTCACAAACCTACCCCCCTTAGGATGAATCTCGTCCTTGAGATTTGGTTGCTTAGGGAACAAGTACGGGTATGCGGATCTTAGAAAGTCTTCTCTTTCCCAGGTAGCCTCTTCCTCAGTGTGGTGTTCCCACAGTACCTTGTAAAACTTGATCACCTTACTCCGAGTAGTCCTTTCCATTTCCTCCAAGATTCTGACAGGTTTCTCCTCGTAGGTCAGATCTTTAGCCAGTTCTATCTCACTCATATCTGCTTGCTTGATCGGTGGGGCAATGCACTTCCTCAACTATGATATGTGGAACACATCGTGAACGTCAGACAACTCCAGTGGTAATTCCAACTGATATGCTACCCTGCCTTTCCTAGCAATTAATAGAAAGGGACCAATGTATCTTGGTGCAAGCTTTCCCCTGGTATGAAACCTCTTCACTCCCTTCATGGGGGTTACTCGAAGGTAAGCATATTCTCCGGGCTCAAAATTCACTTCCCGGTTCTTTGGGTCGTAATAACTCTTTTGACGGGACTTGGCTGCCCGAAGACGCTCCTGAATGTCCTTGACTTGTCTCTCAGCCTCGAGCATCAAGTCTGTGCCAAAGATACAGCTATCTCCTGTCTGAGACCAGTTTAGTGGGATGCGGCACTTTCGCCCATACAATGCTTCAAACGGTGACATCCTAAGACTTGACTGATAGCTGTTGTTATAGGAAAATTCCGCATAGGGTAGGCTATCTTCCCATTTGGGTCCATGGGTAAGGGCACATGACTGAAGCATATCCTCTAGTATCTGGTTTACTCGTTCGGTCTGTCCAGCTGTCTGTGGATGATACATTGTGCTATGCTTCAGCACGGTTCCCAAGGCCTGGTGCAATCGCAGCCAGAATGCTGAGGTGAATAAGGAGCCTCTATCCGAGGTGATAGACTTGGGTACTCCATGAAGGCTGCTAGTTGGTTTGCAATAAAAGTGGTCTTTACCGGAATAAAATGAGCCACTTTTGTAAGTATATCCACGATGACCCAGATAGCATCATGGCCTCTTGTTGACTTGGGTAGTCCAACAATGAAGTCCATGCATATGTCATCCCACTTCCACTGGGGAACTGGTAAGGGTTGCATTAACCCAGCGGGTTTCTGATGTTCAGCCTTGACTTAGTTGCAAACATCACAGCAGGCGACATAGTATGCTATGTCCCTTCGCATTCTTGGGCACCAAAAGGTTTCTCTTAGGTCTTGATACATCTTCGTGCCTCTTGGGTGAATGGAGTAAGCGGACTCATGAGCTTCCCTAAGTATTTCTGTCTCAGATTGTCCTGATCGGGCACACATATCCGCTTCTCAAACCATAAGGTGCCTTGGTCATCCACACGGAAAGACATGGCCTTCCCTTGCTGCATCAACTCCTTGATCTCCTGTATCCCCTTATTTGGTTCTTGAGCCTTTTTAATCTCTTCCATAAGAGTTGGGGTAATTTCCAAGGTATCCGGGTTAACTGGGCCGCATAGTACCATATTGAGTTTGGCAAACTCTTCTTGCAACCTGGGGTGAATACTTGCAGTCAGTGTGTTCACCGTACATGGTTTTCTACTAAGAGCATCGGCAACCACATTGGCCTTTCCCGGATGATAATTTATTCCGAGATCGTAATCCTTGACCAGTTCCAGCCATCTTCGCTGTCTGAGATTCAGCTCAGGCTGAGTGAAAATATATTTGAGACTCTTATGGTCCGTGTATATTTCACAGCGCTGCCCGATGAGATAATGCCTCTAGATCTTTAAGGCATGAACCACTGCTGCTAGTTCCAAGTCATGTGTGGGATAATTTTCTTCATGAGGTCGTAGCTGTCGGGATGCATATGCTACAACCTTTCCTTCTTGCATTAACACGCAGCTGATTCCACGCCTGGAAGCATCGCAATATATGTCAAAGCTTTTGTGGATGTCTAGAAGAACTAGGACAGGGGCTGTGGTTAGCCTTGTCTTTAGCTCCAAGAAGCTGCACTCGCATTCTGCTGTCCAGACAAACCTTTGATTCTTCTTGAGCAGTTCTGTCAGTGGCTTGGCTATCTTAGAGAAGCCTTCTATGAACCGACGGTAATAGCCTACCAATCCCAGAAAGCTACGGACTTCGGTCACTGAAGTTGTTGTATTCCAGCTCAACACGGCAGTTACCTTGCTGGGGTCGATGGCTACTCCTCGTTCTGATAGAACGTGTCCCAGAAATCCCACCTCTTTTAGCTAAAATTCACACTTGCTGAACTTGGCATATAGACGATGGGTCCTCAATCTTTCCAAGACAACACGGAGGTGTTGTTTGTGTTCTTTTTCATCCTTGGAGTATATTAGGATGTCATCGATGAACAACACCACAAATTTGTCCAGAAAGTCCATGAAGACCTTGTTCATCATGCTCATGAAATAGGCTGGAGCGTTCGTCAGTCCAAACGCCATGACCGTAAATTCATACAGGCCATACCGGGTGGTGAAAGCCGTCTTGGGGATATCCTCTTTTTTGATTTTTAGCTGATGATATCCTATTCGGAGGTCAATCTTGGAGAATACCCGTGCTCCGTTCAGTTGAACAGATTGTCAATGCGAGGGAGCGGTTACTTGTTCTTGATAGTGACCTCATTCAACTGGCGATAGTCTACGCACATTCGTAGACTTCCATCCTTCTTCTTGACAAACAGTACGGGTGATCCCCATGGCGAGACGCTTGGACAGATGTACCCTTCCTGTAGTAACTCATCCAATTGCTTCTTTAATTTTACCAGCTCTGTACTCGGCATACGATAGTATTTCTTGTAAATCGGAGCAGTTCCGAGAATCACGTCAATTGCAAATTCTAATTCCCGGTCGGGTGGCATCCCTGGTAGTTCCTCAGGAAATACGTTCGGGAATTCGCAGACTACCGGAATCAAGTTCATATCCGTACCAGTAGCTTGGTATGCCATTCCCTTTCTTGACATCATTTTGCTGGCAATGAATTGAACTGTTTGTCCTGCCGGGTTAACCAGTGTCACCGTCCTGGTAGCGCAGTTGATGCACACCTGATGTAGTGTCAACCAATCCATTCCCAATATTATATCCAATCCAGGGGATTCAATGGAAACGAGTGTAGCTGGAAATTTAACTCCATGTATTGAAATTTCCAGACCTTTATATATCAGATTTGTTCTGAGCAGGGAGCCAGGTGATTGTACCACCATGATTTTATCCAAAAGCGAAGGGGAGAATTTATGCAAGGTGGAAAAACTCCGCGAAATAAATGAATGGGAAGCACCAGAATCAAGTAAAATTACTGCAGGTATGTTATTAATAGAAAACATACCGAGGACTACGTCTGGTGCTTCGCAGGCTTCCTCAACGGAGATATGATGGACGCGTCCGTAGCTGAAGTTATGGTTGGGGCGGCGTCCAATAGTGTTGACCTGTGGCTTGAAGTCAGATGGTGGCTTCTGTAACACCCCCAGTGGTTAACTACAGTAATCCCATTTTGATAATGCCAAGTCAGCATGATTAACAGTGCCAAATTCTCATTTGCATCATGTTGCATTTCAACCCCCAACTCAAAATTCAAATAAAAGTGGAAAATAAAAGTTGTCCAAACACAGAAACTAAAGTGTTCAATAAATAGCAAATATTGCAGAGACCATTCGAAAATTGAAACCAACAATTAATAAATTAATTAGGTGGCACTAACATTACCAAAACAGCTAGGATTAATGCATTTTAATTATTATAAAAATTCTGTGAGTTCCAATTGACTCCAAACCAATTTTTGGTAGTAGTAGGGGATGCCTAGTAATTATTGGAACAATTGCTATGTTTTACAAAAACCATTTTGAGGCCTAACTATTTACTAAACAGAGACGTATGAATAAATAAAAAGAAAAGACAAAAGAAAACAGAACAGAGAAATAAAAAAAGAAAGCCCCGGCCTAACTGGGCCTCGACCCAGCAGGCTAAGCGGCCCACCAGGCCGGCCCAGCCGGCCACCCCCGCTATACCCCCCCCTCTCTGGAACCCTAGAGCCCAACCCCCACTCCCCTCGATCCCACGCCCCTCTCTCCCTCTCGCTCCCTTCCTCCCCTGACCTGGACACGCCGCCCGACCCCGACGCCCTCAACGCCCGGCGTCGCTGCCACCTCGCCGGCGTCGCCCCACCGCCTCTCCCTCGCCGGACCTCCTCACGCCTCGCCGCCCTCTTCCCACGACGCCCGTGAGCCGCCCTCCTCTCTCTTTCCCCCCCCCCCCTCGCGGTCACCGGCCGCGCTCACCCTGCCCTGTCCGCGCTCCGGCCGCGCACGGCGCACGATCGCGCCGCGCCCGCTCGCGCCTCGCCCGTCCGACGGTGCCTCCCCTCATGCTCGCCCATCGCCCCGCTCGGCCTTCGCCTCCTTGCCGCCGTCCCCCGCCGCAGCTGCCCTGCTGCTGCCCTGCTGCTACAGGGGCGCTGCTTCGCCGCCGCTGCCACGGCTCTGCCTCACCACGCCCCCCTCGCCGCGCTTCGCCGCGCCCCAGGCCACTGGACCCGCGCGCCGCGCCGCGCCTCGCCCGCGTCTGGCTGCTGCTGCTCTGCCGCGCCAGGTCGCGCCGCCTCTGCTCGCCCAGTCGCGCACGCCGCGCGCTGCCCGCGCCCACTGACCTCGCGCCACCGCGCCCCGCTCGCCTCGCCGGCTCCCTGAGCCCGCGCGCGCACGTGCGCACCAGGGACACCGGACGTGTCCGGCGCACCGAACGGGCACAGCCCGGACATGTCCGGCTGTGCCACTGACGAACGGGGCCCAGCCCTATATATAAAAAAAATGAATTAATAAAACTAAATAATTAATAATTAATTAGTTAATTAGTGAATTAATTAAGTTAATTAATCTTGTTTAATTAAACTAATTAAATAGTTAGTCTAATTAATCTGTAATTAGTTTAGTTAATCACAAATTAGCCTAATCAGACGCTGACAGGTGGGACCCGCTGGTCCTGACATTATGCTGACGTCATGCTGACGTCAGCAACACTGTTTCGGATAATGTTAATTTAAATAATTAAATAAATTCCAGAAATTAATAAAAACTTTAGAAAATCATATTAAATAATCCGTAACTCCGATGGAAAAACTTTGTACATGAAAGTTGCTCAGAACGACGAGACGAATTCGAATACGCGGTCCGTTCGTCTGTCACACGTCCCTAACTATCCGAACATGCAACCCTCCCTCTCCGGTCATCTGTTTGACAAATGTCCGGAACCGGGAAGACATTCCCGGATGGATTCCCCCTTCCTCGTTGCCGTGCAACCTTATGTTAGGACACACCCGGCACTGCGTATTGTCATGTCATACATTGTGTAGCACTTGCTTGCTTAGTATTTACTGTTTCCTCCCCCTCTTCTCTCTCGATAGAGCCGGTACCGACGCAGCTCCGGAGTTCGACGACCCCTGAAGACCTTGCCCTTGCCGCAGAGCAACCAGGCAAGCCCCCCCTTTGATCATCCCGATATCGCCCATTCTATTTCTCATGCTTGCATTAGAATTGCTGCTGCTGCTTTACCTATTCTGATGCATAGCCTGTTTATTGTATCCTGTTGTTGATAATTACCTGCATATCCTAAACTGCTTAGTATAGGCTGGGTAGAGACCTATCAGTGACCCCACTTATCCCGACTGCCGCGCTGGATTGTCAGAAGACCCGATCAACGGGATTGAAGATCAGGCCCCGACACCGCACATCACCCCCCTAGTTGTAACGACACTACAGCATTACTATCGAGTGCCGAGGGTGAAACCTCATGTAGCACTTCTGATGTTAACTCTGTAGAGTAGCTATTCGGCCGTGGTCATCGAGGGTGATTCCTCCTTCACCACTTCCGGTAACGACGCTGTCGTGCAACACATCAAGTGTGAACCCATCGAGGGTGATTCCTTCGAGTTCACCTTAACGGATACATCGAGTGGGAATTCAATGAGGGTGATACCTCGGATTCCCCTAATGTTATAGACACACAGATACTTGGACTTTACACTGTTACTTGGATAGGCGGGTCGACCCTGAGGGGTACCCGCGTGCGCCTAAGAGGCGAGTGTTGTGAAGATGGGTGCCTGTATGGTGCCCGAGTGATGAATACGAGGCGCGGCCGGGCATTCTTAACCTTTGCAGCAAGTCCTCGAGACGGGGCGACGGGGTCACATCTTTCGTGAGTCTCTGCTCGTTACCGCAAGCCCTTTTCCATTAACGATTTGGATATTTGATCCGAGCAGGTCTCTGGCCTGATTGCACTAACCATCACGTGGGCATAGTATGGGCGTTCTGCATCGTAGCATCAGCCGAAAGCTCTGTCAGACGTCTAGTTCAGCCTTGCGGCCGGGACGGACCGGCGCCCCCTGGTGCCTGGCTTCCCCCTGCACGCAACGACTCGGAGTGCACAGGGCGATGGCCCAAGACCTCTGAGAGCTTAGGATGTAGACCGACGGGGACCTCTCTGCTGAGCTCTAGGTAGGGTTGCGATGTGTCGTTTGGCCGAGGCCGGGCATGACCCAGGAAAGTGTGTCCGGCCGGAGTTAATCGAGCGTGTTGGGTAAGTTGGTGCACCCCTGCAGGGAAGAACACTTCTATCGATAGCCGGTCCTACGGTAAAGGACACTCGGAGTTGTATCCCGATCGATACAGCTAGAACATGAGATGAGACCTGGATATGAGGCTCTGGGATTGCTTCTCGCAGGGAGTCGAGAAGGGATCTCAGGACGAGGTTGATGACTGTATGTCTCTGGGATTGCTTTCTCGCAGGGAGTCGAGAAAGGATCTCTGGGTGAGGATGAGACTTAATGATACGGATACTTTATAATGATCTGTTCTGCTCTCTTCTATTGCTGCAAGACCGATGAAGATGCTAGTCTTCGATAGGACTAGGGTTTCCTCTCTATTCTGGCATTTCTGTAGCCCAGTCCACATATACCGCCTCCCCTTGAAAATGTTGCATATGTAGTGTAGATCCTTGCTTGCTGAGTACTTCTGAGTACTCACGGTTGCTTTGTTTTCCTTTTCTCCCCATATCAGTTTGTCGCGACCTGAGGACGGTGCCCCTTGAGACAGATGCCCCGTCGATCGACTACTACTACTACCCCGAGGATGGATGCTTCTACGAGTTGACTGACGACCAGGAGTAGGATTGGAGGGTCCCAGGCAGGAGGCCTATGCCTTTCGATCGTAGTGTTTTATTTTGCCCCGCCTTTCTAAAGGCCTTTCTGTTTCTATTTCATATCTGTCCTCAGATATCTGATGCTTCCGCTGACGCTTGTACGCAAGCTTATGTATTCGAGCCCTCGAGGCCCCTGGCTTGTAATATAAAGCTTGTATAACTTTATTTATGTTTTAGAGTTGTGTTGTGATATCTTCCCGTGAGTCCTTAGGCTTGATCGTGTGCATTTGCGTGTATGATTAGTGCACGATTGAGCCGGGGGCCAAGTTGGTATCAGAGCTGACTGCCTGTAGGAACCCCCCCTTTCCAACTCCTTGGCCGAAGTTGAGTCTAGTGGTCTAAAAGTTGTTTTCCTAACTTGGCTGTGTGGCTTACGGGCCCACGTCGCCAATTGGGTGGTATTAGGATCTTTTACTTCTCGACCTTTACTCTGGGACTCTGATCTCTCTTCTATTCGGGTTAAATAAATTTTACTAACTCCAACATTAGGTTCTCATGATCACATCCACCCGGTGTTCTGAAATATTCCCCCCTTGCTCCAAGATTGTGGGCCAGGATCTGCTTGCAGGATCCTCTTATCGAGGTCACCCTGTGTTTCACTTGCAGATTCCTCGCCCCAATAGTTTTCTCCGACGTTGATGTAGCCTTTGCTATGTCTCATTGTGTACTTCCCTACTGCGTGCCTGCGCGCCGCCTAGATGTCTAGCCCTCCCCTTTCAGCTGTCGTATTACCGGATTGTAATCGAGGCTATGTGCGGATTCGAATGTCTGGTGCGGATATGATGAAGTATCTATTGCACTTCCTTCTGTTGTGCGTGTTACTTCATGAATTATTCCATACACCTGCAGTTTTTCTTGCTAAACTGCCCCTGTTGATTTGGCAGGATGGCTGACGATCCCCCACCTCCACCATATGTTGCCGCAATGATGCAGCAGTTTGAACTGAACCGTCAGGTTATGACCGGGATAGTGGCTCAGTTCCCAAACCAGAATGCTCATCAACAGCCTACACCAATATCTATGCCAGAATTTGTGCGCCTCAACCCATCTGTTTTTCGCAACTCCACCAATCCTATGGATGCTGATGATTGGCTTCGTGACATCCTGTTTGAAATGGAGTCAGCTAATGTTGCCCCTGACAGTTACGTCACCTTTGCGACATTCCACCTGAAGGGCCTAGCTGCTCAATGGTGGGAAAGCCACAAGGGTAAGTTGCCTGCAGAGACTGTGACCACTTGGCAGGAATTTCAGGCAGCTTTTCGTGCACGGTATATTCCTCAAGGTCTGATGGACCAGAAGAAGCAGGAGTTCCGCAAACTCTCTCAGGGCAAAATGACTGTGGATGAATACCAGAGGAAATTTCTTGAATTGTCCTGCTATGCTGCGGATGACGTCGACACCAACACACGCAAGCAGGAGAAATTCCGTGAAGGACTGCATACCGATATAAAACTTGCACTTGCTGTCCATGATTTCACAGACTTCGCAATGCTTGTCAGCAAATCTTTCCAAGTTGAAACAGCTCTGACTGAGTACCAGGAGTCACTCAAGCGCACTCATGAAGCTGACTCAACCACGGGTCAGCCTGTTTAGAAACGTCGAGTCTGGATCCCACACAATGTTCATCATCAACCTGCTCCAACACCAAGGCCGTCTTATGTTGCACCTCGACTGCCTTCACCGCTGAGACAGCTAACGGTTCATGATGGACCGCCTAATGTTATGGCTTCTCCTCAGGATGTACCACGTCCTCCTGATGGTCGTACGAAGGGCCATCGAACCCATCGTTGCAAAAATCATAAGGCCAGGATGTCTGCTATGGACCGAGGCCAGGTTACTCACGTCAAAATGGGAGAAGCTCGTGAGTCTCCAAAAATCGTGATGGGAACTCTGTCAGTTAATTCAGTTGCAGCTTCTGTTCTCTTTGATTCCAGGGCATCACATTCCTTTGTGTCTCAACAATTTGCTCAGCGACATGAGCTACCTCTAGAGTTATTGCCCACACCATTAGAGATTATCACTCCCCATTCCAGGTGGCAAACCAAGATGGTAAGTCACAACAATCAGATCAAAATTGAAGGGTTGATGTTCTCTACTTCCCTTATTGCTCTTGGACCTTCCGACATAGACATCATTCTCGGTATGGACTGGTTGACAGCCCATAATGCTTTGATTGACTGTGCTACTAAGACAGTCCAGCTCACACACCTTTCTGGTCAGGTGATCAATTACTCAGCCCGAATAGCTCAAGATGCTGAGAGCCAGATATATGTTCTGAATGCATTGAATGCTTCACCTCTTGAAGGCATCGAGAACGTTCCAGTTGTTCATGATTTTCAAGATGTATTTCCAGAAGAACTTCCAGGAATACCCCCTGCTAGAGCTGTTGAGTTGGTCATCGACTTGAAGCCTGGCGCTACCCCTATTGCGAAGCGCCCTTATAAGATGCCTCCGCATCATCTTCTCGAACTTAAGGAAGAAATCGACACGTCACTTAAGAAAGGTTTCATCCGCCCCAGTTCCTCTGCTTGGGGAGTACCTTCACTCTTTGTGAAGAAGAAGGATGGAACTAACCGATAGGTTCAGGATTATCGGCCCATTAACCAAGCCACAATCCAGAACAAATATCCGCTTCCTCGGATCAATGATTTGTATGATCAGCTTGCTGGATCATCGGTGTTTTCTAAACTCGACTTGAGGTTGGGTTATCATCAGATCCGTGTTCGTGAAGAGGATATTCCCAAGACTGCATTTGTTACTCGTTATGGCTCCTACGAGTACACTGTAATGTCATTTGGCTTAACAAATGCTCCAGCCACATTCTACCGTCTGATGAATTACATCTTCATGGATTACCTCGACAAGTTCGTCGTGGTTTATCTAGATGATATTCTGGTCTATTCAAAGAATAAAGGAGAACATGCCGAACACCTCTGTCTTGTGCTGGAAAGGCTCCGAGAACACCAGTTGTATGCCAAATACTCCAAATGTGAATTCTGGCTTTCTGAAGTAACCTACCTTGGTCATGTGATTTCGAAAGATGGCATTGCCGTTAACCCAGAACGAGTTCAGGCTATTCTTGACTGGACTCCTCCGAAGAACGTCAAGCAAGTGAGAAGTTTTCTCGGCCTTGCAAGTTATTGCCGTCGTTTTGTCGAGAATTTCTCAAAGATTGCTAAACCTTTGACTGTTCTGCTTCACAAGGGAGTTAAGTTTGAATGGAAAGAAAAATGTCAGGAAAGTTTCCAGACACTCAAAGACAAAGCTAACATCTGCCCCAGTACTATCTCCTCTAGATACCCGCAAAGACTTTGTGATTTATTGTGACGCATCCCGTAAAGGATTAGACTGTGTCCTAATGCAATAGCGTAAAGTGATTGCCTATGGCTCTCGTCAGTTGCGCCCACATGAAGAGAATTATCCGGTACATGATCTAGAACTAGCTGCTGTCATCTATGCACTGCAGTTGTGGTGACATTACCTTCTCGGTAATCGTTGCGAGATCTACACGGATCATAAAAGTCTGAAGTACTTGTTCACTCAGCCATCTCTAAACCTCCATCAGCAAAGATGGATGGAGGCCATTGCGGACTATGATTTGGGTATTTCCTATACCCCTTGCAAGGCTAACGTGATGGCTGATGCCTTAAGCCGCAAGTCCTATTGCGACAACCTCATGGTTAGGCGAGCTCAACCTCGTCTTTTTGAAGAACCGTGCAAGCTGAATCTGCGTATTGTTCCACAGGGTTCTCTTAATAACCTTGTGATACAACCAGATCTTGAGAAAGCTGTTAAGAATGCGCAAACTAAAGATGCTGAAATTGATCTCATGAAGAAAGATCTTCACCTTCAAAAGTACAGGGATTTCTCGCTGTCTGAAGATGGAACCTTGTATTTCAGAAACCGCATTGTGGTACCTCGCTTCGAACTCATGACTGACAAGGTCATGAAGGAGGCACATGATACCCCGCTGTCTATTCATTCGGGTAGCACCAAGATGTATCGTGATCTCCGTCAAAGGTACTGGTGGTCTAAAATGAAGTAGGATATTGCTCGATATGTTGCTGAATGTGATGTGTGTCGTCGCGTTAAAGCAGAACATCAGAAGCCTGCTGGAATTTTGCAACCACTTCCCATTCCACTATGGAAATGGGATAAGGTTCAGATGGATTTCATTACAGGACTTCCCAGGTCATAGAAGGGTCACGATGCAATTCTTGTCGTCGTCGACCAACTCTCTAAAGTTGCACACTTCCTGCCCGTCAAAGAGACTATCACTGCTAGTCAGTTAGCAGAGTTGTATATCTCCAGAATTGTATCACTCCACAGTATTCCGAAGGAGATCAGTTCGGACCGTGGCGGCCTTTTCACTTCAAAGTTCTGGGAAAGTTTCCAAGAAGCTATGGGAACTCATATTACCTGGAGTTCAGCTTATCATCCCCAATCCCAAGGCCAAGTTGAGCGAGTTAATCAAGTGCTTGAAGACATGCTTCGGGCTTGTGTTATATTGTTCGGTAAGAAGTGGGAAGAATCTCTTCCATATGACGAATTCTCTTATAACAACAGCTATCAAGCCAGCTTAAAAATGGCCCCCTTCGAAGTACTATATGGACGTAAGTGTTGAACCCCTCTGAATTGGTCAGAAACTGGGGAACGACTGCTCGTGGGTCCGGATATTATTCAACACGCCGAAGAGCAAGTTCGTATTGTCCGGGAAAATCTCAAGGCGGCTCAGGACCGCCAGAAGAGCAACTACGATCGCAAACGATGGGGTTTGACTTATCAACCTGGTGATTAGGCTTATCTTCGTGTCACTCCTATGAAGGGCACTCACCGTTTTGGAATCAAGGGCAAGCTAGCTCCACGCTACATTGGTCCTTTCCACATTATTGCTAGATGTGGTCAGGTGGCATATAAATTGGAGTTGCCGCCGCAATTCTCTCATATCCACGATGTCTTCCATGTGTCGCAACTTCGTCGTTGCTTCAAGGAATCTCCGCACCGAGCTGTGGATCACGAGACGCTCGAACTGCATGAGGATCTTTCTTATAAGGAGCATCCGATCCGCGTTCTCGATGAAGCTGAACGTCGGACCCGTCAGAAGGTTACCAAGTTCCTCAAAGTGCAGTGGTCAAATCATACTGAAGATGAAGCCACTTGGGAACGCGAGGATAATCTTCGTGCGGAATACCCCGAACTTTTTCCTTCTACCTCTTAATTCTCGGGACGAGAATTTTTGTTAGTGGAGGAGATTTGTAACACCCCCAGTGGTTAACTACAGTAATCCCATTTTGATAATGCCAAGTCAGCATGATTAACAGTGCCAAATTCTCATTTGCATCATGTTGCATTTCAACCCCCAACTCAAAATTCAAATAAAGGTGGAAAATAAAAGTTGTCCAAACACAGAAACTAAAGTGTTCAACAAATAGCAAATATTCCAGAGACCATTCTAAAATTGAAACCAACAATTAATAAATTAATTAGGTGGCACTAACATTACCAAAACAGCTAGGATTAATGCATTTTAATTATTATAAAAATTGTGTGAGTTCCAATTGACTCTAAACCAATTTTTGGTAGTAGTAGGGGATGCCTAGTAATTATTGGAACAATTGCTATGTTTTACAAAAACCATTTTGAGGCCTAACTATTTACTAAACAGAGACGTATGAATAAATAAAAAGAAAAGACAAAAGAAAACAGAACAGAGAAATAAAAAAAGAAAGCCCCGGCCTAACTGGGCCTCGACCCAGCAGGCCAAGCGGCCCACCAGGCCGGCCCAGCCGGCCACCCCCACTATACCCCCCCCTCTCTGGAAACCTAGAGCCCAACCCCCACTCCCCTCGATCCCACGCCCCTCTCCCCCTCTCGCTCCCTTCCTCCCCTGACCTGGATGCGCCGCCCGACCCCGACGCCCTCGACGCCCGGCGTCGCTGCCACCTCGCCGACGTCGCCCCACTGCCTCTCCCTCGCCGGACCTCCTCACGCCTCGCCGCCCTCTTCCCACGACACCCGTGAGCCGCCCTCCTCTCTCTTTCCCCCCCCCTCGCGGTCACCGGCCGCGCTCACCCCGCCGTGTCCGCGCTCCGGCCGCGCACGCCGCACAACCGCGCCGCGCCCGCTCGCGCCTCGCCCGTCCGACGGCGCCTCCCCTCACGCTCGCCCATCGCCCCGCTCGGCCTTCGCCTCCTTGCCGCCGTCCCTAGCCGCAGCTGCCGCTGCTGCTGCCCTGCTGCTGCAGGGGCGCTGCTTCGCCGCCGCAGCCTCGGCTCCGCCTCACCACGCCCCCCCTCGCCGCACTTCGCCGCGCCCAGGCCACTAGACCGGCGCGCCGCGCCGCGCCTCGCCCTCGTCCGGCTGTTGCTGCTCTGCCGCGCCGGGCCGAGCCGCCCCTGCTCGCCCAGTCGCGCACGCCGCGCGTTGCCCGCGCCCACTGACCTCGCGCCACCGCGCCCCGCTCGCCTCGCCAGCTCCATGAGCCCGCGCGCGCACGCGCGCACCTGGGACACCGGACGTGTCCGGCGCACCGAACGGTCACAGCCCGGACATGTCCGGCTGTGCCACTGACGAACGGGGCCCAGCTCTATATATAAATAAATAATAATAATAAATAAAAATGAATTAATAAAACTAAATAATTAATAATTAATTAGTTAATTAGTGAATTAATTAAGTTAATTAATCTTGTTTAATTAAACTAACTAAATAGTTAGTCTAATTAATCTGTAATTAGTTTAGTTAATCACAAATTAGCCTAATCAGACGCTGACCGGTGGGACCCGTTGGTCCTGACATCATGATGACATCAGCAAACACTGTTTCGGATAATGTTAATTTAAATAATTAAATAAATTCCAGAAATTAATAAAAACTTTAAAAAATCATATTAAATAATCCGTAACTCCGATGTGAAAACTTTGTACATGAAAGTTGCTCAGAACGACGAGACGAATTCGAATATGCGGTCCGTTCGTCCGTCACACGTCCCTAACTATCCGAACATGCAACCGTTCCTCTCCGGTCATCTGTCTGATAAATGTCCGGAACCGGGAAGACATTCCCGGATGGATTCCCGCTTCCTCGGTGCCGTGCAACCTTACATTAGGACACACCCGACACTGCGTATTGTCATGTCATACATTGTGTAGCACTTGCTTGCTTAGTATTTACTGTTTCCTCCCCTCTTCTCTCTGGATAGAGCCGGTACCGACGCAGCTCCGGAGTTCGACGACCCCTGAAGACCTTGCCCTTGCCGCCGAGCAACCAGGCAAGCCCCCCCCCCCTTTGATCATCCCGATATCGCCCATTCTATTTCTCATGCTTGCATTAGAATTGCTGCTGCTGCTTTACCTATTCTGATGCATAGCCTGTTTATTGTATCCTGCTGTTGATAATTACCTGCATATCCTAAACTGCTTAGTATAGGCTGGGTAGAGACCTATCAGTGACCCCACTTATCCCGACTGCCGCGCTGGATTGTCAGAAGACCCGATCAACGGGATTGAAGATCAGGCCCCGACACCGCACATCAGCCCCCCTAGTTGTAACGACACTGCAGCGTTACTATCGAGTGCCGAGGGTGAAACCTCGTGTAGCACTTCTGATGTTAACTCTGTAAAGTAGCTATTCGGTCATGGTAATCGAGGGTGATTCCTCCTTCACCACTTCCGGTAACGACGCTGTCATGCAACACATCAAGTGTGAACCCATCGAGGGTGATTCCTCCGAGTTCACCTTGATGGATACATCGAGTGGGAATTCAATGAGGGTGATACCTCGGATTCCTCTGATGTTATAGACACACGGATACTTGGACTTTACACTGTTACTTGGATAGGCGGGTAGACCCTGAGGGGTACCCGCGTGCGCCTGAGAGGCGAGTGTTGTGAAGACGGGTGCCTGTATGGTGCCCGAGTGATGAATACGAGGCGCGGTCGGGCATTCTTAACCCTTGCAGCAAGTCCGCGAGACGGGGCAACGGGGTCACATCTTTCGTGAATCTCTGCTCGTTACCGCAAGCCCTAGTCCATTAACGATTTGGATATTTGATCCGAGCAGGTCTCTGGCCTGATAGCACTAACCATCACGTGGGCATAGTATGGGCGTTCTGCATCGTAGCATCAGCCGAAAGCTCTGTCAGACGTCTAGTTCCGCCTTGCGGCCGGGACGGACCGGCGCCCCCCTGTTGCCTGGCTTCCCCCTGCACGCAACAACTCGGAGTGCACAGAGCGATGGCCCAAGACCTCTGAGCGCTTAGGATGTAGACCGATGGGGACCTCTCTGCTGAGCTCTAGGTAGGGTTGCGATGTGTCGTTTGGCCGAGGCCGGGCATGACCCAGGAAAGTGTGTCCGGCCAGAGTTAATCGAGCGTGTGGGGTAAGTTAGTGCACCCCTGCAGGGAAGAACACTTCTATCGATAGCCGGTCCTACGGTAAAGGACACTCGGAGTTGTATCCCGATCGATACAGCTATAACATGAGATGAGACCTGGATATGAGGCTCTGGGATTGCTTCTCGCAGGGAGTCGAGAAGGGATCTTAGGACGAGGTTGATGACTGTATGGCTCTGGGATTGCTTTCTCGCAGGGAGTCGAGAAAGGATCTCTGGGTGAGGATGAGACTTAATGATACTGATACTTTATAATGATCTGTTCTGCTCTCTTCTATTGCTGCAAGACCGATGAAGATGCTAGTCTTCGATAGGACTAGGCTTTCCTCTCTATTCTGGCATTTCTGCAGCCTAGTCCACATATACCGCCTCCCCTTGAAAATGTTGCATATGTAGTGTAGATCCTTGCTTGCTGAGTACTTCTGAGTACTCACGGTTGCTTTGTTTTCCTTTTCTCCCCATATCAGTTTGTCGCGACCAGAGGACGGTGCCCCTTGAGGCAGATGCCCCGTCGATCAACTACTACTACTACCCCGAGGATGGATGCTTCTACGAGTTGACTGACGACCAGGAGTAGGATCGGAGGGTCCCAAGCAGGAGGCCTACACCTTTCGATCGTAGTGTTTTATTTTGCCCCGCCTTTCTAAAGGCCTTTCTGTTTCTATTTCATATCTGTCCTCAGATATCTGATGCTTCCGCTGACGCTTGTACGCAAGCTTATGTATTCGAGCCCTCGAGGCCCCTGGCTTGTAATATAAAGCTTGTATGACTTTATTTATGTTTTATAGTTGTGTTGTGATATCTTCCCGTGAGTCCTTAGGCTTGATCGTGTGCATTTGCGTGTATGATTAGTGCATGATTGAGCCGGGGGCGTCACAGCTTCCCGTTTTTGGCAGGGCATAGCTTGGAGTAGTGTTTGCTTTGGCCACAAGTAAAGCAAGTGTTATTGCGGCGGCAGTCCTCCATCACGGGCTGTTTGCCAAAGGTCTTGTCCTGGCTGACCGTCTTATTGTTTTTGTTGCCATTGTTCCGTGCGGGCTTGTATTCAGATAGGCCCATCTGCCAAATGCGTGGCTTCTGCACAAATTGCTCACGGTTGTCCTTCTTGGGCACAAACTTCCGCTTACGGTCATCATACCAGGACTTATGTTCTCGATCTGCTATGAAAGCCTTGTTCACCAAAGTCTGGAAGTCCGGAAAGTACAGCATACAAAGCTGACAATGGAGGGCTTGATTCAGTCCTCCTAGGAATCAGTCTATCTTCCTTTCTTCAATGGATACGTCATGGGCAGAGTACCGTGCCATATTGTTAAATTTGTTCAGATACTCTCCCACGGACATATTTCCTTGCGTGAGAGCAAGAAATTCCCTTTGCTTCACCTTCATTATGCCAGTAGGGATATGATACATGCGGAATGCCTCCTTGAACTTCTCCCAAGAAATATCTTCTCCTAAAGGCCATGTTATCTTTGTGTTGTCCCACCATATAGCTGCTGGCCCTTCTAGGTAATGGGTGACAAAAGGAACCTTGTCTACCTCTTCACAGCGAGCTATATCCAACTTCTTTTCCATGGTCCTCAGCCAATCATCAGCCTCCATCCGGACCACATCTTGACCAAAACTGGGGGGCTTAGTGCGTTGAAAGTCAGACAACTTAGAATGTGCCCCATTATTGTTATTCTGGCCCACGATAGTCTGCATACTCTTCAGGAATTCCATGAGGTCCTGATTCATTTTCTCTTCAAACATCCTCATGATCTGATCAGTGGTCGGTGCCTGAGGTGGTGGTAAATCTTCCGGTGGTTGTCCTGCTTGTCTGGCGGATCGACGAACAGGGGTTCCATCGCCGCCTTGGCTACTACCTCTCTTCATCCTCAATTTCTTCCAATTGCAAAATACCGAATCGATGAGCAACATCCATATGGGAAACACAGTAATATGACACCAAAAGAGAATTCATGAAAAAGAGGTGAATAAAGCAAACAACATAATTATACAAGATAACCCAACATCATACATGACAAGCTAGTAGGGGAACATCATGGCTAGACTGCTCATACGGCAGTTGACATATGCAAAGATGCATGCACTAAAACTCAAGCCTCCACTCTAGTGACGCGGGTGGCACGAACACTGCCAAACTGAAGACTCCTCGCCATCTGATCCTGAGTCAGAATCAGAACTGATGATGTGGATCACATCCTCCGGATCAAAGGAAACACGACGACGCTGCTGAGACGGTTCTCCTTCCAGGGAAGAAGAAGCACGACGCCTCAGCATCGGAGTAGCTGGAGTGGCTAGGAGTGAGGCACACTCTGTCGGGGTCTCACGTCGGCTACCAGAAGAAAAGCCTGGTGATCCAAACTCACTAGAAGGAATCTCAGGTGCTAAGGAAGGTGGAACGAGTGGAGTATACATAGAAGAAAAGGTAGGTGGTGGAGGAGACTGTGCTGCTATAGCTGCTGCAAGTGCCTCCTGGCCACGAGATAGCTCCTCAGCTAGTGAAGTGATCATACGGTAACTGGCGTTCAGATAACGAGATAAAACACCAGTGGCACGATCACTCGCCGGGTCAACAGGTGCAAAAATGACTCGCCCTGTCGCAGGCGACAGGGTGGGGTAGTGAAAGAAACCTGGATGAGTCTGCATCTCGACCTCGTGGAAGCGCAAGTCAGTGAGAGCCTCCATCGCAGCAAACTGGATCGCCAGCTCCGGATTTGAAGCTGTTCCGCCCTTGGAAGAGCGAGAATAGCTACCAATGTCCGAGCTCGCGGTCAGAAAAGCTTCTGCGTGATACTCATACACTGACTCGGCAAGCTGCTCTCGGAACACCTGGTACACTGGACCTTCACCGTTGGGATACAGCCGAAGCCAGACGCTATGGAGCAGTACAGGAAAAGTGAATGCTGCTGGCTCATGATGGTAGTGGTACGGAACTGGTGCCATCTACACTCACAATGCCGACAGTTAGTAAAACAATGAATCATGATGCATGCCATGCAACAATCGAATGCACACTACAAGAAATATGCCAACTTGTGACCTTCTCTCAGTCACCCCAGCTCAATTGGTCGTAAATCCACGGCCATTTCGCTTGGAAGGGCTCAAACCCTGAAATTGCCTTACACCAAATGGTCATAAAGCAGACAAGAGTGGTCGACGACCTTATTTCTACCTGATTACGACCAATATAAATGGTCATGAGGTTGTGAACGTGGATGCATTGGTACTTAAGGTGTCGCTCAAGGTGGGCTTGGGCCTCGGTGGAACGAGGCCACCTCCTTTTAAAAAAAAATCCGTGTGCCATGTGGGCCTCGGCCCATCCAGGAAGAAATGTGGGATGCCCTCATATTACTCAAAAAAAAACATATATTCGGCCCAACGAAAATGAAAAAATAACAAGTTTTTCATTAGTACCATTTGGTAAGGATGGTTAGTTATCTGAAAAAAAAAAGTTTTCATTATTGTCTAAAAAACAGGTTTTTCAGTGTATAACTCTAAAAAGGTTTTTTCTTATAAAAAATCTCGGAACCAATTAAACAATAGAAAATTATAAGAATAGAAAAATAATGAACTCCTTCGTGAATCTTGCTATATCATTTAGCAATTAGAAAACTAAACGTGTAATTCAAAAAAATGTTAATGTTAATACGTATTTCAAAAAAATGTAATCATGTGTTTAAAAAAACTAAATGTGTGTATTTAAAAAGTTTCATGTATATAAAAAATGATAACATAATAATATTAGATATATATATAAAAGTTTCATGTGTATGCAAAATAGTCATTAGTACGTATATATGGAAATTTTACAATATATATATATGGAAAAGTAGATAGCAAAACAAGATTTTCTAAAAATATTAATATGTATTAAATTTTTCTAACCAATATCAACAATGTTTTATATGTTACAAAAATGTACAATGTGTAGAAACAAATATAGACATCAAAACGTATGTATGAAAAGATGTTTTTTTGTTGGAATATAATAAATATGTTAATCATGTATTTGAAAAAAGTTAAACATATAAACAATATGTACAATGTGTCTTAAAAAAGGTAGACATGTGTTCAAAATATTAGACATCAAAATATTTATTAAAAATGTTATGATGTACTAAAAAAAGTTAATACTATAAAAAATGTTTTCTAGTGTACACAAATTTGTTATAAAATGTGGTCTAACATTCTTGAAAAATGGAGAAGTTTTTTTTGCAACAAATATTTGTTAGGTTCTTCACAAAAAAACTCATTTTGGGAACTCGAAAAATGGAAAATGAATATGCGAAAATTTATCTTTTTCATGAGAGGTGGATCAAAAACTTTTTACACCCAACCATTTGGTTAATTGTACATTAAATATGGCCTAGTATTTTAGAAATTTGATTTGGTACAATTTTGCAACAAATATATGGTAGGTTCTTCACAAAAAAACCTCATTTTGGGGACTAAAAAAATAGAAAATTGATTTTTTGTCCAAAGAAAATAAAAACTCCCTTAGGAAACATTATTTGTCATTGTAAGATGCACCATTGTGCACTATATGAGACCATTTGAACAAACTATGCCATGAATTTTTCATGCCCGTTTCAAAATGCGGTCAAAACGGCGGGCATGACCGTTCCGAGCTAGTGGTTGAATCTTGGAAACTTTTGGTGTTTCTCTGATTAAATAGATACTTTTGTACCTAAAAATGATTTTTGGGAAAAATAAATAGCAAACTCTGAGGCAGCTGCAGTTCAAATTTGACCCGCTTCCTGCTGAATCGGCGGAAATTTGTCTTTTTCACGAGAGGTGGATAAAAGCTTTTGAAACCCAACCATTTGGTCAATTGTGCATTAAATATGGTCTAGTATTTTAGACATTTGATTTGGTCCAATTTCGCAACAATTATTTGGTAGGTTCTTCACAAAAAAACCTCATTTTGGGCGCTCGAAAAATGGAAAATAATTTTTTCGTCCAAAGAAAATGAAAACTTCCTTAGGCAAGATTGTTTGTCATTCCAAGATGCACCCTTGTGCACAATATGAGATCATTTGAACAAACTATGCCATGAATGTGGCCGTAAGATTGATCATTTGGCTTGAAAGCTATTGATCTCCACACATGATAGCTCATTTCTGAGAACACTTTTTAAAAATAATTGCCGTATTATAAGTTTATTAGTTTTTCTCGTAACTTGGCCATATATAATGACACAATGCGAAGGTTTTCCAATTTTTTGATTTTTTTTGAATTTTTCATGCCCGTTTCAAAATGCGGTCAAAACGGCGGGCATGACCGTTCCTAGCTAGTGGTTGAATCTTGGAAAATTTTAGATGTTTCTCTGATTAAATAGATACTTATGTACCTAGAAATGATTTAAAAAAAAGTAAAGAGCAAACTACGAGGTAGCTACAGTTCAAATTTGACACACTTCCAACTGAATTGGCGGAAATTTGTCTTTTTCACGAGAGGTGGATCGAAACTTTTGACACCCAACCATTTGGTCAATTGTGCATTAAATATGTCCTAGTATTTTGGAAAATTAATTTGGTACAATTTTGCAACAAATATATGGTAGGTCCTTTACAAAAAAACTCAATTTGGGCACTCGAAAAATGAAAAATGAAATTTCTGTCCAATGAAAATGAAAACTTTCTTAAGCAACATTGTTTGCCACTCCAAGATGCCCCCTTGTGCACAATATGAGATCATTTGAACAAACTATGCCATGAATGTGGCCATAAGATTGATCATTTGGCTTGAAAGCCATGAATCTTCACACATGATAGTTCATTTCTGAGAACACTTTTTTTAAATAATTACTGTATTACAATTTTATTATTTTTACTGGTAACTTGGTCACATATAAAGACACAATGCGAAGGTTTTCTATTTTTTTGATTTTTTCATACCCGTTTCAAAATGCGGTCAAAACGGCGGGCATGACCGTTCCTAGCTAGTGGTTGAATATTGCAAAACTTTTGGTATTTCTATGATTAAATATATACTTATGTACCTAAAAATAATTTTTGGAAAAAATAAAGAGCAAACTATGAGGCAGCTGCAGTTCATACTTGACCCGCTTCGTACTAAATCGGCGGAAAGTTGTCTTTTTCACGAGAGGTGGATTAAAACTTTTGGCACCCAACCATTTTATCAATTGTGCATTAAATATGGCCTAATATTTTAGAAAATTGATTTGGTCAAATTTTGCAACAAATATATGGTAGGTCCTTCACAAAAAAACTCATTTTGGGCACTCGAAAAATGGAAATTGAAATTTCCGTGCAAAGAAAATAATAATTTCCTTAGGCAACATTATTTGTCACTCATTGGGCATTTGACTTTAGGCTGCCATAACATTGGGCATTTGACTTTAGTACCTATTAATGTGAAAAAAGTAGATGAAAAACAAAAATGAAAACACAATTGGTTGTGCTTTAATCTCATTGGTGGAACTAGCTCTCACCCGGATCGATGACATGGCGGCCATCCATCCATCCCCTGCCCACCATCTATCCATCCCCTGCCCTCGTCTCCCACCCACCCACCCCGATCCCTTCCCTCCCCTCGCCCTCCCGCATCGCACCGCCATCCACCTCGTCTCCCCGATCCAGATGGAGATCCAAAGCCCTAGGCCGCTCTCCCCCGCTCCGCATCCGTGTCCATGGCGACGGACGCCTCCCCACTCCAGCGCGCAAGAGCCCAGGGCCTCAGCCGGCGGCGGACCCCCCAGAAGACGACGCCCCGCCGCTGCCGGCGGGGTACATCTTCATGTGGAGTGGCGAGGCCAGGCACGAGTGCTTCAGGTACAGGGTGCTGGGCCTGCCGCGGGGGAAGCTGGATGCCGTCTCCCGGATCAGGCGCAACGCTGCACTCTTCCTCTACGACTTCCATGCCAAGTACCTCTACGGGCCCTACCACGCCAAGACGGTGCGCGCGCTGCTGGCGGGGCTCGGCGAGGACGACCGCCGAGAGGGGCTGCGCAGGACGCCCAAGCGCGTCATCAAGGCCTTCCGCGACAGCACCCGAGGTATAACCCGTGGATCCATTCCATTCGTAATTGCGCATGCTCGCGTTCGTTCCCTGGACTTAGCTCCCCCGCGCTGTCTAGAGTCGTCAAGCACCAGAGCGACGCCGTTTGTGAAATGTCAGTACTTGCGTAATCTGACTAGAACTAGATTTTGGTGGTTCTCTTTTGGTAGGACTTTTTAGATGTATTCTTTCTTTCGTAGCAAGTTGGTGGTATGTCAGTAGTCGGTAGTATGTCTCTTGATATAGTTGGCTCTTGCAGATTGTGCTGCTAGTCCAGATACTGGAATCTTAGGTGCTAGGTTGACTTGCTGGTTCGTGGGTGACTGCTATTTTTAAGATTTGGGAATCATTAGTGGGATCAGACGGCACATTGGTGTTGCCAAAAATAGTGTGATGTCGTTTCGCTTGTATGCCATACTCTCGCACCAAGTCTTGGTATATATATGCTGATCCCATGTTGAACCTGAGCTCAATTATTTTGGGAAATACTGAGACATCAGATGGCCTATCATCATCTATACGTAGCTGTTAGTTGACTTATTGTTATGTATAAGCAGCTCATCTGGCGGCAGTACTATTGGTTATTATTTATAAGAAGTCATACTGATCATGAAAAATATGCCACAGTAAACTTTGAAACAATACTGATAACAGTTTCACACAGTTGTGCCCCTTTATATTGCTTGCTAGAATAATTCATCGACTTGAGATATGCTGGGATGTTTTGCCTGTCCTTACTGAAGAAGATAAGAATGGAATTTAATTGGATGGTCCCTTTCATCATGCTTAATTAGCTGTAAATGTGCCCCTCTTACTGAAGAAGATAAGAATCCATATGTGTTATGCAAAATTAACTTTGTCATCTTGTAAGTGCTCTATGTAGTGTCTCGAGGGTGAAAAATATGAGAACAAAAAGGAATTACTGGATTAATTTACAACATCCATCGTTTACTTCGTCCATGTCATTGTTGTTTACCCCTGGGAGTATTTTTAACTTGAAAATCTCTGGTGAACTGCCATTTGGAGTACATTTGCTTGCTCTGTTAATTTTTTTGGGTTACTCCATCTTGCTCTGTTAAGTAAAATTTGATATGTGGAGTAGCAGCAGTAAGCTAGACCCTCCATCTTGCTTTGTACATAGTCAAAGCTACTCCAAGTTAGCAGCACTACTGTTAACTTCTCAATGTGCTTGGATTACATTTAACTTGTAGTACTCCAGTAATTTTGCTTAGAGTATTTAACAAGATTGAACTATACCATGTTGTAAAGCATGTTCTAAGGTTTCCGTAGAGTACTTATTTGCTTCGTTTGGATGTACGGTTTGAGAGCAGCCCTCTATTTAGTTTGCTGTCCAGAAATATAGTACAGTTTGTAAAAGCAACCAATTCATGATAAGACTTGGTGAGGCTGATGCACATAGCTACTTTCAGTACCTTGTTAATAGTGTTGAGGACAAGCTAAATCCTGTATCAGGGTCCTGTTCTTGTAAACATTATGTAAAGCTAAAATTCTTCTGTGTCTTGCTCCTTTGCTGGTGCCACTATACTTGTTTCCATCTCAAATTACTTGGGTGTCATTCATATGTACATAAGATAATTGTATTGTAAAAAGATCTTTTATATAAATTATGTTGGCTAAAGAAATTTTGTGGCAGCTAGGATTTTGAATTGTACTTAGTTATGTGATTTACTCATGTTAGTGCTAATTGACCAAAACATGCTTTTCTGTAACTTTAGATATTTCCAGAACAGTTTGCTTGGTCCTTCATATCTAAAGCTTGCATGTACTGTAGAAGCTCTACTTTATGCTAATACCTGCATGTGTAACATTTTGCATGGCATACTTCTAAATGGACAAGTACATGCGATGTCCAGCGTCAACGATGATGCGGACCATAGGCTCAAGTGCAGCCCCATCCATCGCATCGACACAAAGTAAGGTATGTACTCGTCTTGCTGAACAGATATGGGCCTTATGCTTGATGTCCTTATGCTTGATGCATGTATCATGTGACACACACATTAGTAAACCTAAGTAGATGGCAAGATACATTCCATGCTTGTTTGCTGCTAAGTTTGTCATATGTGCCAATTCAATTCCCAATTTTGATGAATAGGCATATTCCAGATAAGTAGAATGATCTTGTTAAAATAATAATAAGTAGAATGATAAAATACTGATTTGTCTTTAGTTTTTATTTTAAAAGTATTCGTGTAATATTTCTTATATCAGTGACATACTTTTTGTTCTCTTTTGAATGCCGAGATGTTTTGCATCAGCCTGTCATTGCTAAGGAAGAAGCAGTACTTGAAGAAGTAGACTACATGTTTTCTTGTTGTGAAGCACTAGATAGTTCTATTTATTCTTTCCTATTCTAGAGTATTTCAGCAGTTGAATGCTTGAATACGTAATGTTGTAGGTTGCTTGGATCTGTATGAAATACGGATGTGATGGAAATTTGTAGAACGTGAGTTCTGAGATATTTCTGTAATATTCAGCTAATTGGTGGTGATTCATATTGTTATTCAAACTGGTTTGAAAATGTTCGTTAAATGGGCTGGAGTTGGACCTTAAAGACACTACTAGAAAAAAGGCTGTTAGTGGCGCACCTGTTTTTGCTATTAATGGCGCACTATAGGTGGGCCACTATTAACACGCCACTAGTAACAAATAGTAATGGCGCACCTCTGGTGCGCCATTAGTATCCCAGATAATAGTGGCGCACCACATAGTGCGCCATTACTATGTCCAATAGTGCGCCATTACTATGCCTCCTAGGGGGCCATATTTACCTTCACGTATGCCCCCAAGTGCGCCATTACTATGCCCCATAATGCGCCACTGGTATTTAGCCTCGGTGCGCCACTAATGCTCAATATGGTGCGCCACTACTATGAATATTAGGAATTATTATTTTTTGCTTTTCTGGTATTTGCACAGGTTACAAAATATCTGGTATTTGCACAGGTTACAAAATACGTTACACAGCACAGAATATAAACATCACACAATAGAATTCATCATATTAGTCTCCAAATTCGAAATAGCGAACAAAGTTCAAACATTAGCCAAGTTTAGGTCTCGAGACATTAGCAAAGTTCATCATATATATTAGCCGAGTTTGTCGTCACATTACAAAGTTGATATCTATCATCTAAACTACCATCACATAGAAGAGAGTTGCGGTCACGATGAGCATCATCGCGATGAAACTGGTCTTCATCCGGTTCCTCCTCCGCTCCCTCCTCTCTCCCGCTAGATAGCACGCGTATCTAGCTTCCGCCTCCGCCCTAGTGGTGTACCCTTTGTAACTGTTACCGCTGAAACGGTGAACCTGTCTCCGACACTCCTCCCAGTCGTCGTAGACTCCGGGAACCTTACCCTTGTACACGACATACGACAGCATCTCTATGCACTAGACAAACAAAACGTTAGTAGCAATTCACAGACAATATATAAGCAATATATAAGTATGCAACAAAAGGATCGGAAGAGAAAAGCAACACATTAATAGCATGATTCATGGTCCTACTAATAAATAGCATCGATTACATATAAGTTGAACGACTGTCCAAACTAAAGAGACATACAAGTTCATTAAAGTTTAATTACAACATGAGCTAATGGATATTTCAGAACTACATAGCATCATTACTTTCGACTCGACTCACGGACCGGAGCGTGGATGAAGTCGCCGTCTTTCGTGATGGTCATGAAATCGCGATCGTTGTCAGCCTGCATTTGTAGCGTTGTTTCTATTTCACTGTTGGACGGTTGATATTTGAGGTAGAACTGCCCCGAGGTATGAAGGACATCTTGATAGATGATTTCCGCAAACTCCGACTGGATGCGAAAGAATTCTTGTCTGATGTCCGCGTCCTGGATTGCCGACAAGCGTGCGGCCCAATCTTTGAGATTAGTTGGTAGCATAAGGTGATTATGGTCCCGTACGATCGCCCGCATGTGATGGAGGGCGTAGTAGGCATCCTTCTGGCCGCCAGGTGGCTGCTTGACGCATGAGAACGTCGTTACGTGGGTGAACACGTGCTTGTCGTACCTACAAATTGGCCTCCTGAAGGTGCCTCCAGATTTGGCATAGCCGGGAGAGCATCATCAAGAACTTTCTTGATATTTGTGTAGTCTTTCCTCGACTGACGATCCGAGTCAAAATACGTGGCCATGGAATATTTCGGGCTTAAGAGGATGAGTGTGCAATGTGTGTCACTGCACAAAACACGGAATGTTAGAAAAAAAAAGAACGATCGAAATATAAGAAATCATATGTTACGGGGCGGTGAGGGGATGACTTACTCGGGAAAGTAAGGCACGAGGAAGTTATCCTTATCTGGGTTCGCCAGAATGATGCCTTCGAGGTATGAACTCACGACTTGCCGGTCCCCAGCGCTGCCCAAGATCTTGGCACGCATGTAGAAGGGGTCGACTATCACGATGTCTGGGGTCTTGTCTCTAATGATCCGCATCTCCATACTGAGTGAAAATAGCCGAATGAAGGTGTAGTGCAGCGGATGAAGGTTAAACATAGCGAAGATGTCATCAAACTGCAGGACGATCATACCCCCGATGGTGCTATCGACAAAGCCCTTGCCCTCTGGCACCTTGGCCACGAAAACCGGGTATGCCACATCATTCTCGGAGAGACGCCGCTTCTCCATAGAAAGAACACTGTCATGCAGACTCCACATAGCACCGGTTGCAGCATTGAGCAGATTAGTCGGTAGCATCGGCGTACCCGCCACATGCACCCTCCTCGAGATATCCTTAGGTGAAGGTGGCCCGTCCTGAGCACGGATCATACTCGGTGCCGGCTGGCTCGCACCCTTGTTATTTTTTCTTTTCCGTCCCTTCTGCTTCTTCTGCTGTAATGGGATCGAGTTCTGCTCAGAGACCACCTTCTTGAGTGTGTTGGGGCTGATAATATTTCGCACCTCTGCTATCTGAGGCTCAGTGAAGGCGGCAGCTGGAGGCGTCTCCTGAGAACTGAACGCCAGACGACGCGTGTTGCAATTGGGTTTCTCCGCGGTACCAGCTAGATCGCGATCGTCTTTTGCAGGGTTGGGTTCTTAAGAAGGAGGCCCCAAGAATTCGTCACCGTACCCATGTTCGTTGAAGTACTTATCGACGTTGGTAAATGTACCGTCGTCGTCGTCCGGATCATGTGCCATATGCATGTCCGGATCAGCTGACGGCGGTAGCGTTGCGGCGGTCTTGCCATGGCTTGGCGCCGGCACGACTGGCGGTGTTGTCTGTGGGGTGGTGTCCCCCGCCCCCAAACGAATCTGGCTCTTCAGCCAAAGCATGGACCAGCTTATGCAGGCGCTGAGGGTCATCACATCATCTTCGTCGGCCCCAGGGGGTCGATACGGAGGTAACAAGTCGTCGCAGCCCCGCAGCACCCGAACCAGTTGGACCCTATACACGGTGGGTGGCATCGGATTACCGTGGAACACGCGGTTGCCCGGTTGAATGATTCTGGCCTTGGCGACATCGATCAACTCGCCGTCCACGAAGTGAAGGAGAGTGCATGGAACGTCGGCGGCGCCCTGCGAAAACATGTAGGGCGTCAGGGATGCCCAGTCAAACGCAAGGAGATGAAGTCATCGGCCGAGAGGCTTAGTTACCGTGATGGCGTCGAGCTCGGCTAATGTCGAGGCACCGCCAACGGCGGGCGTGCAAGTGACGGAGGGGCCGCTTGCTGCCAAGGTGCCGGTCGGCGTATTCTTCCCACACCCGGGTGCATTAAGCTCCAATGCCGGCGCCGACGCCGGAGACACCAATGCCGCCTCCTCCGGAGACACCAATGGCGCCGGCGCGTTGTGCGAGTTGCTGCCCGTGAAGCTGGGAATCGGGGGCGGCCCCTGTTGGCCGCCCGCAATCCACGCCTACAACCCCTCAACCAAGGTAGGCATAATGGCGGTGATCGTCGCTCCCAGTTGGTCTCGCACTTGCTCTTCGACTATCTCCGGAATCCGTGCCACTTGTGCCTTGAGTTCTTGAACCTCGCGCTCCTGGCTTTCCGAGCTGGTCTTTCTCAAGGATCAAATTATATTGGACAAATATTTTGGGTAAAAAAATAAAACGAAAATAAAAGAATGTGGGAAGGCCAAGGCCCAGGAAAGAAAAAGCCTGAAAAACATTGGGCTGGACTCATTTGGTTAAACATAATTTGGCAGAAAAAAAGATAAAAAGGCTGAAATGTTGAGCCTGGCCCATGTGGCTGACTAAAATTAATAGAAAAAAAATATAAAAAGGCTGAATTAATGGGCTCGGCCCATGTAAAACACCGAATTGGACCAGGCTGATTCTTATCCATGTCAGATTGCCACGCTGGATCCTACGTGGCCTGGGGAGGCTGCTAGTGACCAAAAATTTGGTCGTAGAACCAACGACCTTTTACATATCACAAAGAAGGTCGTTAATTTCCATTAACGACCGTCAGCTTTTGACCATCTGTTTTTGGTCACAAAAAGGTCGCAAATGAAAAATAATGACCCTTCAGCGACCAATAGTGATGGTCGCAAGTTGACATATTTCTTGTAGTGGCAGCAAGCAAGATGCACAGTCAAACCCTACACTACTCGCGGTTTCTAGCGCAGGCTAACTAGGGTGTCCTACAGTCAGCACGGCTCTGATACCAAGCATTGTGGCACCCCAGCTTAGAGAACCAGTTTACCAGTGTTTCCAACCCAGAGATCATGTCTTCTAGAAACACTCAACAACTTGGAACAGAACTGAACTGAACTTTATTGGTAAACTTTGGGTACAAGCTCATATTTTACATCGATAGCGAGGCCAAAGGCACGACTGGTGCTATGACAATATCTACATTATTTATGAAACATAGCAGGGCCTCGGTACTACTGGAAAACTCTACGGCGTAGCGGAACATAGCGGAATCTCCATCCACAGTGACACTGCTGGGACACATCCTAGTTAGCATAGCCTGAGTCATCGGGACCTCCGTCCTCAGCTTCTCCTGCATCTGGCATGATACGCCAGGTGAGTACTTGCGATGTACTCGCATCCTCACGACAGCCAAATAATGCAGCAAACAATAGCATGGCAAGTAACATGTTAAATACTTAAGTGATTCACTTACTGTCAACAGTTACCAACTTACTCTCTTCCGGGTTGTCCCACAACCCTCGGAATACTCATAAGTCACCGAGTACTTCCGGTTACAAGATGAGTTCTTCCATCATTATTATTACTGTTACGGTTGACCACCTAGTGAGGTCTGGATGGGCTGTCCAATACCGTGGACGCGGCTATTCGAATAGATTTTACACTCTGCAGAGGTTGTACACTTTACCCACACCATGGAGCACCTGACCTCGTGATCCCATTTGGGAGGACCAGCATTGCTCCAACGAAACCCGCCTGACCCGTGACCCTCCCATCGTACCACCGACAATCATCCTCCCCCGGAGTCAAGCCCTGGGTGGCCCCTGTGTCACCTCGTGACACCTGCCACCATCGTGGCCAAACTAAACTGTCCCAAACGGGGACGCCGGCACATTACTCAACTGGGCTCACAGGGTTATCGCCGTCTACCTGATCTGGGTAGCACGCACGCATAACCCTCCCTAGACGGAGGTACCGGTGAAAGAGCACGGAGCCAGACCAAGTCAAGGCCGTCCTATACCGGCAAATGTGGTTGCACGAATAATCCCGGACAGGTGACTCAAGATCGACCGACTAAGTTCATTTAGCAAGCATGGAGGTTATCACAGTAACTTATCATGGCAGCAACTATGTATTTGAATTAATTTACTATGCATCATTATATAACAAGTGAATGAAAGTAATTCATATGAATATGCAATGCTATTGAAATGCTTCATAAAATGGATGTCCTGGCTTGCCTTGCTCTGTTGGGTTGCCCACAAAGTCCTGGTCTTCAAAACCACCAAAGTTTTCCTCTGAAAATATTTTGAAATAGCAATTGAAAATGTCCCATATCACTGTTTTGATCACCAGAAATTCTGTCAGTGTGAGAAAAATACCAAATTTTACCAGCAATTAGAGCGGTTCAAGACAAATCAAATGCAAAAAGAATCAAGTGATTTGGACTTGTGGAGAAAAAGTTACAGTTGGTCAAAGTTGGAATTAAATTAAAAATAGAAAACCTGACAGGGCCACATCGAAGGAGTAAAGTGGAGGGGCGCCTCCACTTACCACTTCGTGCGCACGGCTGAGCCGCTAACGAGCGGGGCCCATAGCTGATTTAAATAGGAGGGCGAGAGGGGAACAGAGGGAGACGGAGCTCCGGCGATCATCGTCGGCGATGTGGGTGGCGACGAGGACGGGTGAGGGCAGGGATGGAAAGAGCTCACCGAGGTGAGCACGCACGTACCCGCAGATAAACCAGGGTTGGCCGGACGACGTCGCCCCCTTCTTCTCCGGCGGCGGTGGTGCTCGGGGGTCGTCGAAGACGGTGGTTCCGGCGATGATTCGGTCGAGCAAGAGGTTGAGTGCGACCAGGGGGACGAGCTGAGCTCAGTGGTGGAGCCAGAAGAGGTCGGGAAGGGGTGGAGCGGTGAGTCGACTAGGCTCTGGTGGCGGCGGATCTCTGGCGAGGCTCGAGGCCAGAGGGCCTCTCAGCCGTGGCTCGCTGCTCGGGGATGCGTTTGGAGGATGGTGGAGTGGGTTGAGGAGCTCGGAGAGGCTGGCCGTGGCCTTATATAGGCGGGGGCGAGCGCGGGCGAGCTCTCCCAAAGCGGCGAGACTCGGGCCATGTCGTCGACGCAAGGACGCCGTGCTGGCTGGCCGCTTGCGGGGTGAAGTGATGGAGGAGGGCAGAGGCAGTAATGGTGGTCGGTGGCGGCTAGCGGGGAAGACGACGAGCAACAGGGTTGCGGCGCCGCCCCGGGCGGCACAGTGCCAGGGTGCGAGGCTGCCGTCGGGGAGGATTCCGGCGAGGGGAGGGATGCAAAACGGCTAGGTGGGAGGAGGGGAAGATGTCGGCGCGCTTGGACAAGGCAGGGCCACGAGTGGCAGCATGGACGCTTCACCTCACACGCGGGCGGGGTGCAGAGCACGTGCATTGCATGCTAGTGCCGTGCTCACCACGGCCATGGGTGTCTAGAGGCCTCTCCTGCCCAGTGCACCGTGTCTAGCATGTTCTCCCTTGGCCATTTAGTCCCTCTGCATGCTTGGTTGGGCTAGGTTCATCTTGACATGAAGTGTAGCATCAACTGAAGTTTCTGACAGAAATATTGAGAGGGATCTAGAAGAAAGATGAGCTGGAGATAGAACCAATGGAAATGTCTGGAGGGGCCTTGGTTGGAAGAACTACAAACTGGCAAAAATTGAAACGGTTTGGATCAGTTTTGAATGAGGTTCATGTGTAAACCACATTCTGGTCCAGAAACTAAATATGCTTGGTTCACTCACATGGTTGATCTGGTGGAGCTGACTTGTGGTGTGTGGGAGTCATTTGGGGTGTATGAGATGCCATAAAAATTTCATGGCCATTGGGTACCTCTAGCTAGTACTTCCTTCATAGAGGTTCAGAATGAGCAGAATCTTGGCAGAATTTTGCTGCTAAAAAGTTGTATTGGTTTAGATGATATTTTTAAATATTATGGCTAGATAGGTTCCCTGGTATCTCAGGAAATTTATTTGGGAGTTTTCTGAGTTGGGAAAATAGAGGTTGCTTCACAAATGGACAATTCTGACCAGAGAGAGAATAATTATTCTGGCCAAAATTTTATATTGGGCAGTGGAATATTTTTGAAGATTATGAGGTTATATGATGATGAGGAGGTGTCGCATAAAATTTGGGATCTTTCTGATCATCAGAACCATAGGTTGCTTCACAACCCATAGTGATGTCATGGTTTCCCAAGGAAGAGAATAATTACTCGGAAAAGATTGGAATTTGATCCAAGAGAGATGTGGCAAGGTTTTGGCAAGGTGATGAGGGTTTTTGAGTCACTTGGGAAAGAGGTTCACAGATTCACAAGTCAAAGTCAACTGAAAAGGTTCCAAAACCATCCAGAATTCAAATAAAGCCAAAAATATTTCGAAAAGAAAAAGTTGTCAAAACCAGGGTGTCACATTTTTCATGTAAAGCTCATATGTCATGTCATTCGTATTCGTAATATGCTATCAACAAACTCATCTATGTGAGGCACATCTAAGTGACTAAATCAAACTATGAAATAAAGAAAAAAGTAAAAGAAATTTTCTTCACTAATGTCCACGTAAAATGAATGACATAGGACTTAGACGTATACATGTGCATTTCCAAGACTGTATCCACAACCTCATCCAAATATTTCCTAACAATACCACATATCTCAAAGGTCTACTAAAGTTACTCCACCTAGAAAATATATCCATAACCAGTTCATACGATGAACTACTACTACAAACTATCAATCAAAAATTATATTGGCATCCACCTTGAATCTTACAAACAGTAACACAACACCATAACTACTCAACTATGGCACAAGCTAGCTTTTCTAATATCATCGGAAATGAGTTCTTGGTCGAATCAATGGAAAAAAGAATCAACACTGCAAGTGAAGATGGGAGGAGCCGTGGATGAGACCTTTTTAATCCGGCGTCGGCGTGGACGACTGAGAAGCGATGGCGCGGTCCCGGCGATGGCTATGTGAGATGGGGGCGGTTAAGATAGGGTAGATATGCGCTGCAATGGAAAGGTAAGTATCCGTGATTGTAGGGTTAATTAGTTATTTCGAAGTAATGCGCTTCGATGCACGATTTTTTTTTGAACAAGCGCGATCAGTTGGGGGCTTCCAAAACATGTCCACTGACCGCGGGACCCACCACATATCACAGCAGCCCGTGCGATCGCCGTGCCCGTGCCAACCCGCGGCCCACCATTGTCTTCCTTTGCCTTGCCGCACCAAATTGTTCTTCTTCTCTTGCGACAAAGCCTGCCATCGCCGGCAGACGGCGACAGACGAGAGATGTCCATGTCCAGTTCGGCCTCTCCGTCCTCATGGCCGCGGTCAGTGCCGATGACCAGATGCCCCGAGTGCCCACGCATCGCGCCACTGAAGCGTTTGACAACTATATCGAAGAAGAATGGAAACTATGGGCGGGAATTTGTGAAATGCGAGAGCAAACCAGAAGCGGGGAAGGTTAAACCTATGTTCTTTCGTGGCCTTTTGCTTTGAATTCTGCCGCCAGATTTCTTGTTATTTCCTCAGATTTGGGGTTTAGGGTTTCCCTTCCGTTTTTCAGAAGCTAAATACATGCAAGCATTTTGAGTTGCTGGATGAATACATTAAGAGGCTTCAAACAGATGGCTTAATTGATTTGAGGCACGAGGCAACCCAAGAGGCAGATCTGCCATTGGCGGTGGATAATAAGGGCTATGCCAATGTCACTCCGATGGTGGGGGATGCGGAACTCAAGGTGGAATTGAATAAGATCAACAAGAACCTAAGGCAGTTGATCGATCAGAAGAAGCAGGCAAATCTAATGGCCGCGGGATTTTATTTTTCAATAATTGTTGTGGGATTTGTTTACTTGTTGATCATCAGCCGTTAGAAGTTGTTATTGCATTATTTCAGTCAGCTTCTGTATACGCAATGTCATGTATGCGTAATGCCTTGTATGACCAGACCAAGGAAAAGCTCATTTGAATTCTAATAGAATGAACAAATAAAATTGAAAACTGATTTCTTGTTTCCCAAAAAAATAGCAAAGAGGAAAATTATGAAAATAGCACAAACATAACATAGTACCACGAACAAAACATAGTACCACAAACATCATTATAGTTGATCTAACATAACATAGAATAATCTCATACTCCCTCCGTCCGAAAAAACTTGACCCTCAGATGAATGTATCTAGCACCAAATTAGTGGTAGATACATCTGTTTGAGGGACAAGCTTGTAACACGCTTTTTTGGACGGAGGGAGTACATTGGTACCCTAGCATAGCCTTACTACTTATAACACTAAAAAAACATGATAGATTAATTAGGTGGCGCCACCGGCCCAACACCAATTCGCTCCTCCGTTTCAATAAATTGCTTTCTATATTGTAGAATAGTACCCGTTTCAATAAACTGCAATTTCACAAATACTAGGCACTCATATAACAATATCATTAACCACAATACCAGATTTTATATGACTAGAATCTCACAAACATTATAGGTACTCATACATAGTCAACATGCATGGATATATCTCATATGGCGAACTAATAATAGTTGATAAGCAGTCTACTAGGTAGTCATACAGTTGCATATATATGGTTCAGCAGCCACACACATATATAGTTCTAGATGATATCGATGACGATCACCATCCTCAAGCCTTGGCGGTGGGTGTTCCTGATAGTAATTAGGATGGCCTGTCCAACATGAAGATTCTTGCCATTGAGGAAGCTCTTCCACCCAACCGAGCTTAAGTGTGTGCGACCATCCGTGTCCACACCGTACGCATAGGTGGTGATGGAGCCCCTTGCGGTAAGGCGTATTCCAGCAGAGCCTTCATCATCAGGCTCGATACCACAACTCACAGATCGACTCTTTGGCAATTTTTGAATAAGAAAAACATATCAATTAATAAGTAGCCTCGCACATGCTCTTGCAAATATATTTGTACTAAGTATAGATTTCTACACTATCAAAAGACAGTACTACATTTGTACTAAGCATGAATTCTACTAACAAGTATGGACTCCACACTATTAACAGTTCCTTGGATTCTGCACTAAGCATATATATCATTGGACTCTAGCTACACTAAAGCATATCATCGATCGGATTATACAGTAAGCATATATATCATTGGACTGTAGCTACACAGTAAAGCATATCATCGATCGGACAGTAAGCATGTCATTGGACTCTACTATAATTAAGCATGTCATCGCACTCTGCAGTAAAGCTTATCATCGGCTAGCTTCTACACAGCATATCATTGGACTCTATGCTAAGCATATAATCGGATTCACTAAGGATATCATTGGATTCTACACTATGCATATCTCATCGGATTCTACATACAGATAATATGCAATTGTAGGTATAACAGTAAAGCATACCATCAAATTACTACAGTAAGTATAACATACCATGACATGCCGATCAACCATGGTACTTGTCAGGCGGGCCACGAATGGCACCCCGACGAAGTCAGCACGTGGCGGAATTATGTCCCATACGTTGCACACCTCCTCGTCGCTCAGCCTCATTCTTTGAGCACAGATGGCTTCATCACGTGGGTGCTCATCATCTTCCTCCATGCCAGTTGCAAGGCTGCTGGCGCACCTTGCTTGCACAGTCGACATGGTGGTGGTGGTGGCGCCATTTTCCTATTATATACATAAGCATTGATTGGATAGATTTAATTAAACATCAATATTTATTCTAACGCAAGCATTCATCAGAGATAGAGACAAAACATCGGATAGATAGAAACAATGCATTGATTCATTATCGGATAGACAAATATAGAGTTATGTCAATGTTAGGGAATCTACTAGGGAAACATCATAGGGTTTATTTCAATGTTAGGGAAACTACTAGGGAAAAACATCATAGGGTTTATTTCAATGTTAGGGAAACTACACTAGGGAAACATCTCATATATATCATTGACACTAGGGAAACATCTCATATATATCATCAACAAACACAGATGGACAATCCTAGTATAAACTACAAACACACAAATACACCAACAGGGAGAGTGGGGCAGCGGCCGGACAGTGGGGCAGCAGGGGAGTGGGGAGGCGGTCGGATTGGGCAGCAGGGGAGTGGGGAGGCGACGGGCGGCGAGAGTGGGGCGGCGAGAGGGGGGAGGAGTAGCAGAGGGGATGAGCATTACCAGCGCCGGGGAAAAGGGAACCTGAGGCGGCGGTGGCGGTGGCGGCTAGGGGGAACCCTAACCGCGACGGCGGTGGGTGGAGGGCAGAATGGGACGATCGATCGAAGTGAGAGGGTGTGGAGGGGCCGGCCGGCCGGGGTTTTCACTTGGTGTATTATTAGCGCGGCGTACGGGCCGGCCCTACTGCTAAGTCCACTAGCTATAGCGCCGACGCACGACCCACGCTACAGCTAAGTGGGCTAGTTTTGGCCCTGCCAGCCGGGGTATTGGTTGTGGTTTGATGGGTTTTGACAGGGTAATGATGGGTTTTCAGAGTCTTTTGAGAAGTATCAAGGGTTATGGTCATCTCAAAAAATGGGTTAGTGTTGATCATAACTAGTTCAAAAGATATCAGAAAGATATACACATCATCGTTTTATGCGACTACATTTGTAGGAAAAATAATGAACTTGGTCTATGGGTATTTTCATTAAAACCCTTGCACAAAACAAATGTACCACCAAGCATATAAGCACCAACCGCGTTCCGAAGAATACTTTGCAAATGCTAAAACAATTACAATCATAACAATCTTCCACGCTATGTTGTGCACGAACACAAATAGTACGATGACGATGATGTAGTAAAGTCGCACATTACAACAAGGATTTATAAAGTCCGAAAATTAGTTTTGCACACTATGTTGTGTTGTAACTACTCAAGAGGCACATCTGGAACATGGGAAACAAACAGATAAATCCCATGATTTCCCAGGTACAGCAACATCATCACCTTTTGTCCTATCACCAAGATTTTTTCCTTCTTCATGAGCTCGTTCCATTTGTTAACGCAGACACGTCCGTCAATATCAGAGATGTTGTATGTGCTGGACACCCTAGTATTTGGAAGACAAACAATGGTTATGGCACCATATTCTGCCATGTCTTGGGGCACACCATGCTGAGGCAGTTTCTGTTTGAACAACATGTTTGTTATGTTACCAAATTTGTAAATTATTGTACTACAGTACAATGTAGTGAATTGAAACAAAGTAAAGGAATAAGAATATGATTACCCCAAAGTTCTTGTTGCAATCTGACCATGCCAAGGTATGGAGAAATCCATACGCTCTTCCTTCGTCGTAGTTTCTAGCATCATGATGCTCCACTAACATGTCAAGGTACATCAGTTGGTGAACGACAAGCTCCATCATTCTCCAATTGAAATGTGTTCCCACAGTGACAGCGATGTTGTCAATAATATGTCTTTTCTCATTGGACAATTGGTAGTATGCTACAATATTATATCACACACAATTAAATTTAGAACCTATGGTATGTGAAACAGTAATAGTACAAAGTGAACTTGAAGGAACAAGAATTTGTCTTACTTGGATGAATGATAGGCAGATTTCCAGTAGTGACAAGGCTAGTTGGTTGATGAGAGTTGACTAAATTGAACGAAATTTCCTGGCCCACACAAAGTGTGTGCACTCTAACAAATTCCTATCAAGAATTTCCAAAAATAATTTTCAACCAATTTTTGTTGTTAATGTCACATGGGAATTCAAACCCCTCTGTGGTAGCGAACCTTGCATGAAAATTCCTATTGTGTCCCATGGGAATTCTGAATTTGTTCGTGAAACTGTATATGCTGTAGCAAGGGATAACCTGAGTAGCATATTTACAAGAGTCAATACATATAATCTACGTAGTAATACAAGGGCCTGGACCAATCAAAATATGGAATTATGCCACGAATAAAAAGATACAAGAGTAGTTTACTATAGTTGAGAACAGAAATATCATAAAAGCCCCTACAAGTTTTTAATTTACATGCACGTACAAAACCATTTGCTGAATTAACTAATGTACATGCAAGCAACTTACAAGAAAAATAGTACAACATCCGTCACAAAATTGTTGTCTAAGATTTGCCGACACACGGATGTTAAAACGTGAGTGCGTACGTTCGTATATATAAAATTCTAAGACAACAATTTTTGGGAAGAGGGAGTAGTAAATTTCTCATTAAAGCTTATATGAAAATTTGAGAATGGAACTTACTGTCCTGTTCGCAAATCCATCGCGCAGGGTGACAGTGAAAGAATTCACCGGATTATTGTCACCTGTGCACAAACCCTTGGTGTCGAAACAGATGTCACACTATGATTCGACGATGAGCACATCATCACAACTATCAAACAGATATGGGCTTATTGAAATCAGATCTGACTAATTCTGTACTTGAATCACTTATCGCGTTCATCTCTGTGGCCATTGTCGGTCGAAGCAGAGCGGCCCGCAACAATGCGTCGGAAGATCGCCGGAGAAGCGCAGGTAAGAGAGAGGGGCGGCGATGCAGAAAGCTTTGTAGATGGCGAAATCTGGATGAATGGAGATGAGGAGATTAGTTGGTTCGTGGTAAGGAGACCTAAAGGATGAGAATCTCAACTGCCAACTTAACGTGCGCTTGTTGCCCCGTTTGCCACGGAAAATATCATTACGAGATATTTTTGGGCGCAATTATTGGCTACTTGGTTTGTTGCATGCCAAACGATACATACAGATTGGTTGAATACCATTGTTTGTTGTTACACGCCAAGTTTGAACCATCTTCAACAAATTTTGCAAGTTTTGTCACATGAGGCATTTTTTCGATCATTTTTTACCAAAAAAAAAATCCATACAAAGGGTTAAGTGGACAATGTGGACAATGTGGCACGAAGTTTGTCGGCTGAGCCATCGGATGGACCGGATAGATGCTACGGGAGGGAAACCACTATAGACCAAAGCTTGACCTATGTCCGGTGTGTGAACTAGGTCCACCCTAAGACAAACATAGTGGAAGGGATCATGTGCTACCCCTTGGGATGGATGTTTCTGTGTGTGTGTTGGGAGGGGGAGACCTCCCGTGAGCCGTTTACTGGTCAATTTCGGTCCGTAGATGTGAAAACATTTGAATTTTTGCCCAACATGAAAAGCATTATGCATGCATGCTCTATGTGGTCATGGGATGCCATGCAGAAAATTTGGGATCATTAGTAGATGTATACGCAAGTAGGATCTCTGAGACGCGCATTTCGGGGATATCCTGTCACCACCCCGAAATCACTAGCTGGGTTGCTCACCTGTATGAAACCAACCCAACATTTTAGGGTGACAAGTCATGGCCATGTTAGGGCTACTTGCCAAGTTTGAACCATCTTCAACAAATTTTGAAAGTTTCGTCTCATGCGGCACTTTTTCGGTCATTTTTTACCAAATAAATCCATACAAAGGGTTAAGTAGTCCTGACTGAAAACCATTGTGCATGCCTGCTTGATTTGGTCATGGGAGGCCATGGAATTAACTTGTGTGCATTCCACACCGTTAATGATGTGGTTGCTTAAGAAAGTGGACAATGTGGCACGAAGTTTGTCGGCAGAGCCAGCGGATGGACCGGATAGATGCTACACGAGGGAAACCACTGTAGACCAAAGCTCGACCAACGTCCGGTGTGTGAACAAGGTCCACCCTAAGAAAAACATAGTGGAAGGGATCATGTGCTACCCCTTTGGATGGATATTTGTGTGTGTGTGGGGCGGGGGGAACCTCCCGTGAGCCGTTTACTGGTCATTTTCAGTCCATACATGGGAAAACATTCGAATTTTTGCCCAACATGAAAAGCATTATGCATGCGTGCTCTATGTGGTCATGGGATGCGATGAAGAAAAATTGGGATCATTAGTGGATATATATGCAAGTAGTATCTCTAAGACGCGCATTTCGGGGATAGCCTGTCACCACCCCGAGAGCACTATATGGGTTGCTCACCTGTATGAAACCAGCCCAACATTTCAAGGTGACAAGTCATGGCCATGTTAGGGCTACTTCCGGTGTGTCAACTAGGTCCACCCTAAGACAAACATAGTGGAAGGGATCATGTGCTACCCCTTTGGATGTATGTGTGTGTGTGTGTATTGGGGGGGGGGGGGTAGACCTCCCGAGAGCTGTTTACTGGTCATTTTCGTTCCATAGATGGGAAAACATTCCAAATTTTGCCCAACATGAAAAGCATGATGCATGCATGCTCTATGTGGTCATGGGATGCCATGCAGCAAAATTGGGATCATTAGTGGATGTATACGCATGTAGGATCTCTGAGACATGTATTTCGGGGATAGCCTGTCACCACCCCAAGAGCACTAGCTTGGTTTCTCACCTGTATGAAACCAACCCAACATTTCAGGGTGACAAGTCATGACCATATTAGGGCTACCTCCGGTGTGTCAACTAGGTCCACCCTAAGACAAACATAGTGGAAGGGATCATGTGCTACCCCTTTGGATGTATGTCTGTGTGTGTGTATGGGGTGGGGGGGTAGACCTCCCGAGAGCTGTTTACTGGTCATTTTCGTTCCGTAGATGGGAAAACATTCCAAGTTTTGCCCAACATGAAAAGCATCATGCATGCATGCTCTATGTGGTCATGGGATGCCATGCAGCAAAATTGGGATCATTAGTGGATGTATACGCATGTAGGATCTCTGAGATGCGTATTTTGGGGATAGCCTGTCACCACCCCGAGAGCACTAGCTCGGTTTCTCACGTGTATGAAACCAACCCAACATTTCAGGGTGACAAGTCATGGCCATGTTAGGGCTACTTCCGGTGTGTCACCTAGGTCCACCCTAAGACAAACATAGTGGAAGGGATCATGTGCTACCCCTTTGGATGTATGTCTGTGTGTGTGTGTGTATGGGGTGGGGGGGTAGACCTCCCGAGAGCTGTTTACTGGTCATTTTCGTTCCGTAGATGGGAAAACATTCCAAGTTTTGCCCAACATGAAAAGCATCATGCATGCATGCTCTATGTGGTGATGGGATGCCATGCAGCAAAATTGGGATCATTAGTGGATGTATACGCATGTAGGATCTCTGAGATGTGTATTTCGGGGATAGCCTGTCACCACCCCAAGAGCACTAGCTTGGTTTCTCACCTGTATGAAACCAACCCAACATTTCAGGGTGACAAGTCATGACCATGTTAGGGCTACTTCCGGTGTGTCAACTAGGTCCACCCTAAGACAAACATAGTGGAAGGGATCATGTGCTACCCCTTTGGATGTATGTCTGTGTGTGTGTGTGTATGGGGTGGGGGGGTAGACCTCCCGAGAGCTGTTTACTGGTCATTTTCGTTCCGTAGATGGGAAAACATTCCAAGTTTTGCCCAACATGAAAAGCATCATGCATGCATGCTCTGTGTCATGGGATGCCATGCAGCAAAATTGGATCATTAGTGGATGTATACGCATGTAGGATCTCTGAGATGCGTATTTTGGGGACAGCCTGTCACCACCCCGAGAGCACTAGCTCGGTTTCTGACCTGTATGAAACCAACCCAACATTTCAGGGTGACAAGTCATGGCCATGTTAGGGCTACTTCCGGTGTGTCACCTAGGTCCACCCTAAGACAAACATAGTGGAAGGGATCATGTGCTACCCCTTTGGATGTATGTCTGTGTGTGTGTGTGTATGGGGTGGGGGGGTAGACCTCCCGAGAGCTGTTTACTGGTCATTTCCGTTCCGTAGATGGGAAAACATTCCAAGTTTTGCCCAACATGAAAAGCATCATGCATGCATGCTCTATGTGGTCATGGGATGCCATGCAGCAAAATTGGGATCATTAGTGGATGTATACGCATGTAGGATCTCTGAGACGTGTATTTCGGGGATAGCCTGTCACCACCCCAAGAGCACTAGCTTGGTTTCTCACCTGTATGAAACCAACCCAACATTTCAGGGTGACAAGTCATGACCATGTTAGGGCTACTTCCGGTGTGTCAACTAGGTCCACCCTAAGACAAACATAGTGGAAGGGATCATGTGCTACCCCTTTGGATGTATGTCTGTGTGTGTGTGTATGGGGTGGGGGGGTAGACCTCCCGAGAGCTGTTTACTGGTCATTTTCGTTCCGTAGATGGGAAAACATTCCAAGTTTTGCCCAACATGAAAAGCATCATGCATGCATGCTCTATGTTGTCATGGGATGCCATGCAGCAAAATTGGGATCATTAGTGGATGTATACGCATGTAGGATCTCTGAGATGCGTATTTTGGGGATAGCCTGTCACCACCCCGAGAGCACTAGCTCGGTTTCTCACCTGTATGAAACCAACCCAACATTTCAGGGTGACAAGTCATGGCCATGTTAGGGCTACTTCCGGTGTGTCACCTAGGTCCACCCTAAGACAAACATAGTGGAAGGGATCATGTGCTACCCCTTTGGATGTATGTCTGTGTGTGTGTGTATGTATGGGTGGGGGGTGGGGGTAGACCTCCCGAGAGCTGTTTACTGGTCATTTTCGTTCCGTAGATGGGAATACATTCCAAATTTTGCCCAACATGAAAAGCATTATGCATGCATCCTCTATGTGGTCATGGGATACCATGCAGTAAAATTGGGATCATTAGTGCATGTATACGCAAGTAGGTTCTCTGAGACGCGCATTTCGGGGATAGGCTGTCCCTGATACGTCTCTGTCGTATCTACTTTTCCTAACGCTTTTCCTCTTGTTTTGGACTCTAATTTGCACGATTTGAATGAAACTAACCTGGACTGACGCTGTTTTCAGTAGAACTACCATGGTGTTGTTTTTGTGTAGAAATAAAAGTTCTCGGATTGGAACGAAACTTCGCGAGGATTTTTTATATAATAAAAGAGAATTTCTGGAGCCAAGAACCACAGGAGGGGGCACCTGTGTGGGCACAACCCACCAGGGTGCGCCCCCCCTCCAGGCGCGCCCAGGTGGGTTGTCCCCACCTTGTGGCCCCGCAGACTCCAACCCTGATGCTATAAAGTCATATTTTTGGAGAAAAAAACCAGGGAGAAAGAATTATCATGTTTCACGAGACGGAGCCGCTGCCACCTCCTGTTCTTCATCGGGAGGCTAGATCTGGAGTCCGTTTGGTGCTCCGGAGAGGGGGATCTTCGATCTTCGTCATCACCAACCCTTCTCCATCGCCAATTCCAGGATGCTCCTCACCAGGAGTGAGTAATTCCTTCGTAGGATCGCTGGTCGGTGAGGAGTTGGATGAGATTCATCATGTAATCGAGTTAGTTTTGTTAGGGCTTGATCCCTAGTATCCATTATGTTCTGAGATTGATGTTGCTATGACTTTGCCATGCTTAATGCTTGTCACTTTGGGCCCGGGTGCCATGATTTCAGATCTGAACCGTTTATGTTATCACCATTATATCTATGTTCTAGATCCGATCTTGCCAGTTATAGTCACCTACTACGTGTTATGATCCGGCAACCCCGGAGTGACAATAGTTGGGACACTTCCCGGTGATGACCGTAGTTTGAGGAGTTGATGTATTCACTATGTGTTAATGCTTTGTTCCGGTTCTCTATTAAAAGGAGGCCTTAATATCCCTTAGTTTCCAATAGGACCCCGCTGCCACGGGAGGGTAGGACAAAAGATGTCATGCAAGTTCTTTCCATAAGCATGTATGACTATTTACGGAATACATGTCTACATTATATTTATGAACTGGAGCTAGTGCTGTAGCGCCCTAGGTTATGACTGTTATATGATGAATATCATCCAACGAATTCACCGATCCAATGCCTATGAATTTCTCTCATATTGTTCTTGATAAGTTACCACTGCTATTGTTACTCTTGCACTTGCTACAAAATCATTACTATTACTATTACCGTTACTATTGCTGTTGCTACTACTATCAAAACTACCATACTACTTTCCTACTAATCACTTTGCTGCAGATAATTAAACTCCAGGTGTGGTTGAATTGACAACTCAGCTGCTAATACATGCAAATATTCTTTGGCTGCCCTTGTGTCGAATCAATAAATTTGGGTTGAATACTCTACCCTCGAAAACTATTGCGATCCCCTATACTTGTGGGTTATCAAGACCTTTTTCTGGCGCCGTTGCCGGGGAGCATAGCTCTATTTGTTGTGTCACTTGGGATTATTATCAAATTATCACTATGAAGAATCTGAAATATTCTAAGACTAAGATTTTTCCCTCTAAGACGAGGGGAGGTAAGGATTTGCCATCCAGCTCCGCTTTAGATTCACCTTCTGTTATAAGTAGACTTGCAACACCACCACATGCTATCAATTCTGATATGTCGCAAGTTATTGATGATGCTACTTCTGCTATGAATGCTACTCATGATGTTGCTAGTACCTTACTTGATGATAATGTGCCACTAGGTGAATTTCTTGATGAACAACTTGCTAGAACTAAAGCTTTTGAGAATGCTGAAACTGATGAAATTGTTGAAACTGATGAAGAGCTTGGAACTGAAAATCTTGAAACACCTATTAGACCTAGTTCTCCTAGATATGAATTGCCAAAGGTACCGGAAGGTTATGTTATGGATGAGGAGACAACTAGAGACATTCTTGCTTGTAAGGATAGAGATGATCTGGAAAAATTATTATGCAAGTATAAAGAAAAGACTTTGAATGCTAGAATGAAATGTGATCCTAAGTTTGCTACTTCACCTATCTTTGTTGATGATAAGGATTATGAATTCTCTATCGACCCAGAGTTGATTACTTCGGTTGAATCTGACCCTTTCCATGGTTATGAAACTGAAACTGTTGTGGCACATCTTACTAAGTTGAATGACATAGCCACCCTTTTTGCTCATGATGAGAAGATTTGCTATTATTATATTCTCAAATTATTTCCGTTCTCATTAAAGGGTGATGCTAAGGCTTGGTATAATACTCTTGCTCCTGGTTGTGTGCGTAGTCCCCAGGATATGATTTATTACTTCTCTGAAAAATATTTTCCTACTCATAAGAAACAAGCTGCCATACAGGAAATATTTAACTTTGCGCAAATTGAAGAAGAGAGTCTCCCACAAGCTTGGGGGAGGCTTCTCCATTTACTTAATGCTTTGCCTGATCATCTTCTTAAGAAAAATGAAATACTTGATATCTTCTATAATGGACTAACTGATGCTTCTAGGGATTTCCTAGATAGTTGTGCTGGTTGTGTTTTCAGGGAGCGAACTGTTGAACAAGCTGGAGAATTATTGAATAACATATTGAAAAATTATGATGATTGGATCCTTCCTGAACCACCACTTAAACCTACTCCAAAGAAGAGGGGTATCTTATATCTCAGTCCTGAAGATATGCAAGAGGCAAAGAAATCTATGAAGGAAAAAGGTATTAAGGCAGAGGATGTTAAAATTTTACCACCTATCAAAGAAATACATGGGCTTGAAACATGACCACCACCTAAGGTGGTAGAGGTAAATTCTTTACTAAAGTTCTATGAAGGTGATATTCCTTATAATAAACATCCTAGTCAATGCCTTTATGAGTTTGATAATTACATTAGAAAACAAGATAACTTCAATGCAAATATTATGAAACAATTGAAATACAATTATGATATGATTGCTTGCTTGAGTGACTTGTTATTTAGAATCTCAAATGATGTTAGAGGTGTGGAAAACATGCCTCCATGGTTCAAACTCAATTAGAACAAGTTGCTAAATCTCAAAGAGAGTTGCTTGATGAAATGAATAATAATATCATTGATCATGCTGTTAGAGTAATGACTAGAGGAGGTAGAATGACTCAGGAACCACTTTATCCTGAGGGACGCCCAAAAAGAATTGAACAAGACTCTCAAAGAGTTGACACTGATGTACCTAGTGCTTCTAAAAAGAAAAAGAAGATGAAAAATGATAGGACTTTGCATGCCTTTAGTGAACCTGAAGTTGAAAAACCTCCTGATAATGATAATGAAGTCTCTATCTCTGATGCTGAAACTCAATCTGGTATTGAACACTCACCTTCTGAAAATGAAAAAGACAATGATGAGGTTCATGAAGACACTCAAACAAATAATAAAGAACCAGATAATGATGTTGAGATAGAACCAGCAGTTGATCTTGATAACCCACAACCCAAGAATAAAAGATATGATAAAAGAGACTTTGTTGCTAGGACACATGGTAGGGAAAGAGAACCGTGGGTTCAAAAACCTATGCCCTTTCCACCTAAGTCAACCAAAAATAAAGATGATGAAGAATTTGAACGCTTTGCTGAAATGCCGAGGCCTGTCTTTTTGCGTACTCGCTTGACTGATATCTTAAAAATGCCTCCTTATGCAAAGTACATGAAAGATATCATCACCAATAAGAGAAAAATACCGGAAGCTGAAATCTCCACCATGCTTGCTAATTATACTTTTAAGGATGGAGTACCTAAAAAACTTGGAGATCCCAGAATACCAACTATACCTTGCTCCATCAAAAGAAATTATGTGAAAACTGCTTTATGTGATTTAGGAGCAGGTGTTAGTGTTATGCCTTTCTCAATATATAAAAGACATGATTTGAATAAACTCACACCTACTGAAATATCTTTGCAAATGGCTGATAAATCAACTGCCATACCTATCGGTATTTGTGAGGATGTGCCCGTTGTTGTTGCTAATGTTACTATCTTAACTGACTTTGTTATACTTGAGATGCCCGAGGACGACAACATGTCGATTATCCTCGGTAGACCCTTCTTTAATACTACAGGGGCTGTTATTGATTGCAATAAAAGCAAGATCACTTTTCATATCAATGGTAATGAACATACGATGGACTTTCCGAAGAAACAATTCCAAGTGAATGGTATTAATGTTATTTAAAAATCTTCGACAATCACTATTGGAAGTTTTCAACTACATCTACATACTGCCAAAAAGAAATACGAAATGCTTATTGTCGGGGACATCCATATCCCCATTGAGGTAACTTAGTGTTTTATGAAAGTTCTTCGGTTTCATGCCAATCGGAAGTGGTTGTTAATAAGACTTGATCAACCTTATTAATAAATCATTTTTGAGAGGTATGAAGTTGATGAATTAAGTGAGCACTACCTTCTGTCCCTACTTCTTGTTTTCTGTTTTTATTAGTTAAATAAAATAAAATGCCATGCCTTGCCTGTTTTCTGAGTTTTCCGTGCAATAAAAAAATTTGACCCAGAAATAAAAGTTCTCAGAATGCTCTGAAAATTTAATATGATTTTTTTTCTGAATATTTAAGAATTTTTGGTGCAAATAACCTCATAGGGAGGTGCTCCAGGTGGGCACAACCCACCTGGGCGCGCCCTGGTGGGTTGTGGTCCCCACGTGGGCCCCCTCACTTATCTATTCGTCCCACATCATCACCTACCTCCAGAAAAAAATCACCATTGCTCTCTCTCTCGTGTTCTTGCTCTCAAACCCGCGGATTTCGATCTCTTTGCTCGAAGCTCCGTTTCTGAAACTGTTTCGGGGGATTGTTGCTTGGTATGTGCCTCCTCCATTGGTCCAATTAGTTTTTTCCTTAGTGGTTTATATTTAGAATAATTAGTGACTCTTGGTGCTGCTGTAGATGAGCTTGCATGTTAAATTCTTAGAGTTCTAAGTAGTTTGAATGCTTGATAAGGCCTCTATGCACCCCTATGAGTAGTTGCTATCAATCTTGTGAAGTTTTGTTGAGAAAAAATTTGTGAACTAAAAGTTTCAGAATTTTGTTCATAGGAAAAAGATGAGTATCTTTAGGAAGTTTGCTTCCAAGAAGAACTCCAAGGGTGTTATTGGGGAGTCATCTGACAGTGATCTCCGCACCCGGAGAATGGCGGAGGTACGGCCGTGTGAATGGCCACATAACCCATTCATGGAAGGGGCCGAAATCCTTCAAGAGTTTGCACAATATGCTGCTAATGCCGGCCTCACCGACTTCATCACAGCTAAATGTGAACAGTATCATCTCCTCACAAATTCCTTTGTGCAAAGTTTTCATTTCCTAGTTAGGAATAATCCCTTTGAGGTGCAGTTTAACTTATATGCCAAACCCCATCAGATACCGCTTACTGAATTTTGTAACATATGCTTGCTCCCTTCTGATGGTGGTTTAGTAGAGCCTAGGCCCGCGGAGTTTGATGGTTTTTACCATACTCTGACAGTGGGGGATGAGAGAGGGGTGTGAGGTGTCACCGCCACTAGCTTACACTTTCCTGCTGTGCATTATTTTGCTCTATTCATTGTGAAGTGTTTGCTTGCTAGAGAGAAGGTAGGTGCACTCATTGCGCCTGACTTTGCTGTTTTACGTCATGCACTTTACGGCGACAACACTTATACCTTGGGAGCTATTGTGGCACATCTCCTCCACATTAACAGATCCAAGGGTAAGATACATGGTGGTATTTATGCTACACGCTTGGCAAGTCACTTTAACATTCAGATACACCATCATGATTATCCTGTGCCCAAGGTTTATTTAGATCGTCAGGCTATGGCACACCACCAGTTTATTGATAGCGAGAACACCACTATGGATGTTCCATATAATTTGGTCTTCAGCGATATTACCCGTGATGATATTCCTTTGCCTGCACCTGCTTTGTTTGATCCTATTGCCAGGGGCGGATACAGGATTATGCCAGAGGACATTGTCGCCTATCAGAACAACCTGGTTGCGGCACAGGAGGAGCCTCAGCAATGGGACCCTTAGGTGCCGGCTCCGCAGCACTTCAACATAGGACCCCATGGCTTCTTCGAGTGGTGATTACCAAGTTAGGCCAAAAGCCTAAGCTTGGGGGAGGACGTATTTCCACCGACATTACTTTCATGTTCACATATTTCATTCCAGTTGTCGGTGTCCACACTTTTTCATTATATTATCCATGCTAGATTTATTTTCTCACCTTCTTCTTGTGTGTTTAAAAAACTTTGAGAAAATAAAAAAATATTTCCTCCTTCTTTTTTATTTTTCTTTCTAGTATAACTAGCTGTAGTATTTAAAAAGAAAACCCAAAAAGATTTCCTTGTTCTTCTTTTGCTTGGTGGGAGCTCTCCCGTGTAAATAGTTTTTCTCGTTTTTGTTTTTCCTTTCTTAAATTTGCTTTCTTTCAGAAAACCAAAAACTCCTAAAAAATTTCAGTGTGTTTCTCTGAATTTCTTTTTATTGAGTCATATCGAGGAGAAGACCACGATGAAAATGGTGAGTGGCTCTCATATGCATTGTTGTTGATCTAACAGAGAGCTCATATTACCTTATTTTCTTCTTTTTGAATAAATGTTTGCAGATTCCAGCTTACTCCACGGCACTCTTGCACTATTATTATTTTCATATCGTTCGGTCGTGCAAGTGAAAGGCAATAATGATGATATTTGATGAACTGGCTGTGGCAGAGAGAAAAGGGTATGAACTCAACTTGTTCTGTTTTTGTAAATATGTTTAACCTAGTATCCATGATTCAGCTCATTATGATCAAACATGTTTGCAATGACCCTTAGAGATTATAGTTTCTCATGCCATGCTTAAGTAGCTAGGAGTGGATAATGTTTTATCTTGGATGTCAACATTGCGTTAAAATAATTGTGATGTAGTATGATGATATGGTATCCTCCTCTGAATGTTCGAGTGGCTTGACTTGGCACATATTCATGCATGTAGTTGAATCAAAACCAACATAGCCTCTATGGTATTTATGTTCATGGTGTTCATATCCTACTCATGCTAGTATCCAATCTTACTTATGCATAATTGAAATGTCTCCAACGTATCTATAATTTATGAAGTATTCATGCCATGTTTACAACAATTTTATATTCTTTTGGTATGATTTTATTAGAACTAACCCGGACTGACACTGTTTTCAGCAGAACTATCGTGGTGTCGTTTTTTGTGCAGAAATAACAGTTCTCGGAATGGGCTGAAAATTTACGGTGATTTTTTATGGACCAAAAGAGAACCCTGAAGCACAAGAGCTGGACCAGAAGCTTCACGAGGAAGCCACAAGCCAGGGGGGCGCGCCCACCCCCCAGGGCGTGCCCCCATGGCTTGTCACTGCCTTGTGGACCCCCTTGATGTGAGACCGACGCCAAAAATTCCTATAAATACCAAAACCCCCGAAAAGAAACCTGGATTGGGACTTCCGCCGCCGCAAGCCTCTGTAGCCACGAAAAACCAATCGGGAGCCCGTTCCGGCACCCTGCCGGAGGGGGAAATCTTCACCGGTGGCCATCTTCATCATCCCGGCATTCTCCATGATGATGAGGGAGTAGTTCACCCTCGGGGCTGAGGGTATGTACCAGTAGCTATGTGTTTGATCTCTCTCTCTCTCTCGTGTTCTTGATTTGGCATGATCTTGATGTATCGCGAGCTTTGTTATTATAGTTGGATCATATGGTGTTTCTCCCCCTCTACCTTGTGATGAATTGAGTCTTGCTCTTTGAGGTTTCGTTATGTTGGATTGAGTATTTGATTTGAGACACTTTGTAACGCCCCCGGCTCAATCGTGCACTAATCATACACGCAAATGCACATGATCAAGCCTAAGGACTCACGGGAAGATATCACAACACAACTCTAAATCATAAATAAAGTCATACAAGCTTTATATTACAAGCCAGGGGCCTCGAGGGCTCGAATACATAAGCTCGCATACAAGCGTCAGCGGAAGCATCAGATATCTGAGTATAGATATAAAAGAAAGCACAGATAGACCCTTAAAAGGCGGGGCAAAAGAAAACACTACGATCGAAAGGCGCATGCCTCCTGCCTGGGACCCTCCGAACCTACTCCTGGTCGTCAGCCAACTCGTAGTAGTATGCACCCTCGGGGTAGTAGTAGCAATCATCGGCGTGGGCAGCTGTCTCAGGGGCTCCGTCATCTGGTTGCAGCAAATGGATATGGGGGAAAAATAAAGCAAAGCAACCGTGAGTACTCATCCGAAGTACTCAGCAAGCAAGGATCTACACTACATATGCAACATTATCAAAGGAAGGCTGTATATGTAGACTGGGCTGCAGAAATGCCAGAATAGAGGGGAGAGCCTAGTCCTATCGAAGACTAGCATCTTCAACAGTCTTGCAGCATTAGAAGAGTGTAGATTAGTACAGCATAAAGTAGTAGTATCATTAAGTCTCAACCTCACCCAGAGATCCTTTCTCGACTCCCTGCGAGAAAGCAATCCCATAGCCATAATATCCAAGCATCAACCTCGGCCAGAGATCCTTTCTCGACTCCCTGCGAGAAAGTAATCCCGGAGCCACATATCCAGGTATCATCACAGGTATCCAGTTCTAGTTGTATCGATCGGGATACAACTCCGAGTGTCCTTTACCGTAGGACCGGCTATCGATAGATGTGTTCTTCCATGTAGGGGTGCACCAACTTACCCACCACGCTCGCTTAATTAACTCCTGCCGGACACACTTTCCTGGGTCATGCCCGGCCTCGGCCAAACGATACACTGCAACCCTACCTACAGCTCAGCAGAGAGGTCCCCATCGGTCTATATCCTAAGCGCTCAAGGGTCTTGGGCGATCGCCCTGTGCACTCCGGGTCGGTGTGTGCAGTGTCAGGACGAGCACCACCTCAGTCCTGGATGGCACTGGCCTCGCCCGGCCACGAGGCTGAACTAGACGTCTGACAGAGCTTTCGGCTGATGCTACGATGCAGAATGCCCATAACTCTTCCCACGTGATGGTTAGTGCTATCAGGCCAGAGGCCTGCTCGGATCAAATATCCAAATCTTTAGTGGACTAGGGGCTTGCGGTAACGAGAAGAGACTCACCATCAATGTGACCCCATAGCCCCGTCTCGAGGACTTGCGGCAAGGGCCAAGAATGCCCGGGCACGCCTCGTATTCATCACTCGGGCACCATCCAGGTCAACCCATCTCCACATCAGTCGCGGGTACCCCTCAGGGTCGACCCGCCTTTCCAAGTATCTGTCGTACAGTCCAAGTGTCCATGTGTCCATGACATCAAGGGAATCCGAGGTATCACCCTCGTTGGATTCCTACTCGATGTATCCGTCAAGGTGAACTCGGAGGAATCACCCTCGAGGTTCACACTTGAAGTGTTGCGTGATAGGGTTGTATCGGAAGTGGAGAAGGAGGAATCACCCTCGATGACCACAACCGAATAGCTACTCTACAGAGTTAACATCAGAAGTGCTACACGAGGTATCACCCTCGGCACTCGATAGTAACGTTGTCGTGTCGTACAACTAAGGGGGTGATGTGCGGTGCCGGGGTCTGACTGTCGATCCCGTTGATCGAGTCATCTGATAATCCAGCGGGGCAACTGGGGACAAGTGGGGTCTCTGGTTGGTCTCTACCTAGCCTATACTAAGTAGTTTAGGATAAGCAGGTAAGGTATCAATAGCAGGTTTCAATAAACAGGCTATGCATCAGAATAGGTAAAGCAGTAGCAGCAGCATTTCTAATGCAAGCATGAGAGAGAAAGAATAGGCGATATCGGTATGCTCAAGGGGGGGTTGCTTGCCTGGAAGCTCTGCTGAGAGAGGCTGGTCATCGTCGATGTAACTACTGGAATCAAGATCTTTGCTGTCAGCCAGCGGAAGGCAAATAAGCTCTTTGCCATCTGCTAAAGGAAAGCTGACGGCAAAGAGAGAGCTGACGGCAAAGATCATGTTTGCCGTCAGCCAGCTCTTTGCCGTCAGCTAGCGGACGGCATAGAAGCTTTGCCGTCCGCTAGCAGACGGCAAAGAGGGAGGGTGGCCCACTAGCGAGAACCACCTAACGGCCACTTTCTTTGCCGTCTACTAGCGGACGGCAAAGAAAGTGGCCAACCTAACGTCTGTTAGCTAGGCTCTTTGCCGTCTGCTAGCAGACGACAAAGAGCTGTGACCTAACAAAAAAGCGGCCAGCGAGCGCCCCACCCCTCTCTTTGTCCGCTCTCTTTCTCCCCTGCCCGAGCCGCCGCCGCCCCTCACCCGCGCTGCCGCCCCTCACCCGTGCCACCACCCCCGTCGCTGGCCGCCCCGCCCCCTTGGCCGAGCCGCCGCCGCCCCGCACCACCCCCGTCGCCGGCCGCCCTGCCCCGCCCCCATGGCCGAGCCACCGCTGCCCCGGGCCACCCCCGTCGCCGGCCGCCCCGCATCGCCCCGCCTCCATCCCGAGCAGCCACCGCCCCACGCCACCCCTGTCGCCAGCCGCCTCGCCCGGTCGCCACGGTCACCGGACGCCCTGCCCCCGTGCCCGAGCCGCCGCCGCCCCGCGCCACCCCCGTCGCCGGCCGCCCCGCCCGGCCGCGCCGCGCCGCCCCTCCTCGTGGTGAGTTTTTCTCTATTTTTTTAGATTTAGTTTATTTTTGTTTAGTTTAGGTTAGGTTAGTTTAGTTTAGTTTAGGTTAGTTTAGTTTATTTAGGTTTTTTTTTCTATTTTTTAAGAATAAACAAGAAAGATGAAAAAAAGAAGTAAAAGAAGAAGAGGAAGAAAAAGAAGAAGAGGAAGAAGAAGATAAAAAAAAGAACAATAAGTAGAAGAAGAAGAAGAAGAAGAAGAAGAAGAAGAAGAAGAAGAAGATGATGATGAAAAAAAAGAAGTAGAAGTAGAAGATGAAAAAAAGAAGTAGGAAAGGGGGGCGCCCGGGGACGAGCGGGTTAGGGGGTTCCTCGACGTCGATGGAACCCTAAATAGCAAGTATCATCGGTGCGAGATACATGTGGCCGTCGGTGTCGAACACTACATCCACATCCCACAAATGACGCCGGCGTCCGGCGTCCCGCAGCAACAGTTCTCAGGGTTGATGGCGGTCGAACACCTTTGCGAATTTGTCTTGCAGCCTCTGCGATGACAATTAAAAGCCAAGTGTTGAAACTTGAAACACCCAAACTGACTCAAGTCGGTTTGGTTGTTTGAAGTTTCAAAACTTGGCTTTAATCCTCATCTCATAGGCTGCCAGACAAATTCGCCAAGGTGTTCGACCATCATTGGCCCCCAGAACTATTGCTACGCGCGGGACTCCGGGCGCCGGCGTCACTTGTGGGATGTGGATCTAGTGTTCAATGCTGAGCGCCACATGTATCTCGCACTGATGATACTTGCTATTTAGGGTTCCATCAACGACGCGGAACCCCCTAACCCGCTCGTCCTGTTGTAAATATTTAGTTAGGTTGAAGGAATAAGATTTTTTTTCAAAACTATGACTAAATTTATAGCCTTTTTGAAAACTATTGGGCAGAATGCAAAAATATCAGAAATAGCACCCTGTCGGCCTGGGGTGGGCCGATGGGGGGCCTGTCAGCCTCCAGTAGGCCGACCAGTGCTTGTCGGCCTCCACGAAGCCGACTAGTGGCTGTCGGCCTCCAAATGGCCGAGTGGGTTCCTGTCGGCCTCTAGTAAGCCAAAATGTTTTTTTTTTAAATTTGACTTATTAATGATGTACAACGATTGCCCGTCTTATAAATATTGTAAAAATATTATTTATGGTTCCGCGCAACTATTTTCCTCCATGCTTTCGCACCAACTCTTTCCCTCCATATGTTCCCGCCATATTTTCCCGGCATCCCTTTCCCGCCATATTTTCCCGCTATCCCTTTCCTGTAACCCGTTTCCCAGCAACCCCTTCCCGCCACCCGTTTCCTGCCAACCCCTTCCCGCCACCCGTTTCCCGCCAACCCCTTCCCGCCATATGTTCCCGCCACCTTTCCCTCCATACCGCAGTCGTTCTTTCCTGCCATTTTCTCCTCTCTACCTATAAAACCCCCTTCACACGGAGTTGGATAAGCAGTCCATTTTAGTGTAGTTGAGATGTCTGATTATCCTTTTGATCATAGTTTTCACCCTGAGATGAGCAAATGTCTTCTTAGGCTAGCCACCAATTTCAGGATGGATAATAGGATAGTTCCATGGGACGAACTCATCGGTAGTGACACCATATAGAATGAGTTGGCTCACGCATTACGTAGGTCTGGGTGGCCTGAAAGGACCTACGAGGAGGTACATAAAGAACTTCTTAGGTTGCATGGAAGGTGGAAGAAGGTAGTGCAGACGAAGAGTGAAAATTTTATAAGGACTGCAGCAAAGCATACATATTTATGGACTGCCGACAATGAAGAGGAAGACGATATCTTCATGTCGAGCACCAAGGCCAAGAGTACCGCATCGTCGAAGGGCAAGAGTACCACATCGTCGAAGGGCAAGAGTACCGCATCGTCGAAGGGCAAGAGTGCCGCATCGTCGAAGGGCAAGAGTACCGCATCGTCGAAGGGCAAGAGTGCTGCATCGACGGAGGATGACGATGATGCCTTCATGTAGTATGTAAGCTGTATTTTTTAAGTTCAGCCCTACCATTTATGTGAGATGTACTTGTATCTTAATTATCGGTTGCAGTCTCTTTGGAAATGTAACTCGAATAACAATGCGGATTAATAGTAATATGTCTCTCGCATACATAAAACAATATATGTCTCTTGATCAGATAGAAGCAAGTGCGATAGTAACACATGCGAATAGTCTAAAACTAATATAGATAACCACTCATACATAGATAACGATATCACTGGGGGGGGGGGGACGACGACGACGAATCTGGGTCTTCCTCGGACGAGGACCGGAAGGCGATCAGCGATCAGCCGGTGGATGATGCTGACGATTACCACAACCATAGATAACCTCGTCTGTCTGTGTCTCCTGCATCAATGGTGGTGGTGGAGTGTGAAGAACTGTCTGCGAGAACTCATAGGTGTTTGCAGATCGGTCATCATCGTCGTCGTCGCCGGCTAAGAACGAACCAGCACCACTAAGCATCGGTGACTGGACTGAATGCATGAACGGCTGCGACTGGCTGCCGACTGCGGTAAAGTAAAACATGTAAAATTGATTTGCGAACCTACAATGTTTAAAAGAATGTACAAAGTAGTGTTACCTAGGTCCATCTGATGATGCCAGGAAGAGCCCCCTAGTTCTGAAGGAGGTGGCTGCTGGAAGAAAGAGCTCCATGGTTGTGAAGGAAGTCTCTGCTGCCAGGAAGAGCTCCCTGGTTGTGAACGCTGCACAGAGGCTCGTGGTTCTGAATGCTGCACAAAGGGTCGAGGTTCTGAACGCTGCAGAGAGTGGCGTGGCGGACGATGTGCTGGACGAGGAATAGCAACATCCGAAGATCGTCTACATGTAACAGCTGCGTAAATCCCCCGTCGCTTCTCATCAAGACGCCTCAACCATGAGACGTTCTCTCGCGGTGGGATATTATCTCCCCTCTCAAAGCGTTGCATTAAAGCGGAAACCTCCTCTAGCGCCTCGCTTGTCAAGTCACCCTATACACGGAGAGTTGACCAATTAGATTATTGTTGTATGGCAGACAACACGAATAGTCAACCAATTGTATATGTTCAGGTTAAGAAAAAACTTAACATGTGAGAACCATAGCACGTACCGCGTGGTGTCTGGTTCCCATAACAGAGGCAGTTGGGTACATATCGCTGGTGAGAGGGGCTTTGATCTGATCAGGAGCTGCTGATGGAACCAAGTACATCCTGGTGCTATGCCGGTAACTCTGCAGATACAACCCGAACTTGTCCCAGTCAAAGGGCTGAACCTCATCCCAGATATTTGTCGGCGCAGTAGTCCATTCGTCCACGTAAGGGCTAATGTCGCAAAGCCAAGAATCGTGGGGCTTTTTTCCTCCTGCGCGACTGTACCTGATATTGACATGCGCGTTACATAATTAGTGATATTCTGAATGCAGACCTGAGAACTAAAATAGTATTACTTACTTGTGCACGTGATCTGGTAAGTGTGGAATAACTGGAATGTCAGGCTCTTGGCATAGACCGAACTGTCTCATCACCCTATGAAGAGCCATCTCCTCAACCGTCACGTCGAACACCAACTTGGGCTTGGTCATCCAATAGTGCCGATCTCTAGTGCACAATCCAGAAATCCCAACTGGACACCTGGATAATATAGCCTGATGGGAGTATGGCTCCCAGATAACTTGATCCTCGTGCAAACTATCAAACTGCGCTGTGAAGGAGGGGTAGCAGCCCCTCACCTGGCTATGCGCGAACTGTCTCTGTGCATGACAAGAAATAAGCATTAGTAATACTATTGAATAGCAAGAAATAAGCATTAGTAATTCATATTGTTACTTAATATGAAAATACCTCTCTCCGTGTCCAAATAGATCCCATAGTAGGCAAGTCACCGATAGCAGGCACGTAAGTCCCAGCCATGTCCTCCAAACCAAAAGGTCTATCAACGTAGACATAGGGTCGACCAATAGGGAATCTCTTGTATGACCAGAGCTGCAACAATAGTGGACATCCAACAATACCTGATTTTGTAGCCTTCAACGAGCAAGCTTTGCACAGGCCTCTGTACGTAGCCGCTAACACAGCAGAACCAAAACTCCTCTGCAGAATGTCCCCAGGGCAACGTGCTTCAGCTATCTCTCGTGCAATACCGATGAGTCGTGCATCTACAGTGGTCACGTGGTTCTCTATGAACATCGTCTTGCCGAACAACCACAAAATATATGCCTATAGGAATCGGTCAATCTGTGCCTCTGACAACTGAACATTGGGATATCCTAAGAGGACAATCTACATAGAAACCAAATGATTGTTTGAACTATGCAATGAGGACAACAATGAAAACATCAGTTTTTAAACTGGCCATGATGGTTACCTGAAACTGGGTCAACCACTTAAAACGAGGCCCGTGTGTATCGTTGTCTAGGACCTTAACAGTTGGCACCGCAGCCAAAAAACGGCCCTGCATCGATGCTAGCCAACCAGATTCTGCCTCTAAAGGACCTATGGCAGCACCGGCCAGAGGTAATCCCAACAAGTAAGACACATCCTGTAAAGTAGGCGCCATCTCTCCCCAGGGAAAGTGAAACGTATGTGTCTCTGGTCTCCATCTATCTACTAAGCAGGTAATGAGTGACTTATCATAAGAGAAATGTTTCACTTGCCTCTTGCGTAACTGCATTGGTTCACCTGCCTCATCCAATTGTGTATGTTCAACCCACTCATCCAATGTACCCTCAACCAGCCGTGCCAAGGGTAAAAGTCCAGCCCAACTTAACCTACAAAATAAAGAGAATGTAGCATACAGTTAGCGGCTATCAAAATGATGTCAAACATAGTAAGTCATTATACCGACACATACCTATTAACCCATGAATGGTGTATCATCCAGTTAGACTTTGGGGTGCGAGTGAACAACACGTCTAAGTTCTTGCCCGCTTCCATAAGTGCGGCCCGGTGCCCTCTATCAATATTACGATTAAGCAATGGATACGAAGCCATATCTGAAATTCGAACAACAAATCTCAGGTGCAAATTAAAACATAGTTCAGACATATTACAAATTAAAACATAGTCCAGACATATTACAAAATAAAACATAGTCCAGACATCTTACAAAATAAAACATAGTCCAGACATATTACAAATTAAAACATAGTCAAATAATATTACAAATTAAAACATAGTCCAACACATATTACAAATTAAAACATAGTCCAACACATATTACAAATTAAAACATAGTCCAACACATTATATAGCTTGTGAGTTATTTCTTCCTCGTCCACCCCTTCGGCCTCGACTGCCCTGACCACCACGACTGCCACGACCACGTCCACCTCTTCCTACTGTTGTCGCAGTCATCGATGTAGAAGCACTCATCGATGTGGAAGCACCGTCTTTGTTCAGGTCAGGACAATATTTCATCCTATGCCCATAAGCCGCGCATAGCAAACATTGTCTGGTTGCTCCATCAGCTTCAGATTGGTCCATATCGTTTCGGATGCGCTTTAACTTATGTCTGCACCTGCTTGTTCGCCGAAGTTCTGGATCCGGGATGTATACTCTCTCCCCATCGTTTACCTTGTTGAAATTGCCGACAACTCTAAACCCAGTCATCTCACCTGTCCAGACATTGAGTACTGCATCTTTTAAATAGTATGGGGACACGAAGGAGATAGCGTCCAACTCAATCTGGCCACAGGCAGCCAACACATGTGAGCAAGGCAGGTGCAACAACTTTGGTTTGTTGCATGTACACTCACAAGTTGGATAAAATTCAATTCCAATTTTTACCTCGTGCGTCTTCACTTCATTTGCAGAATCAAAACCATCTGTAGGAAGCTGAACCTCATACCTCCTTTCTTGATTACCTATGAGTCTGACAGTGTGCTTCTTTGCTTTATCTATCTTCTTTGCCATGTACTCCATGACACGGCTACAATAAGGTTTGTTCTGGTTATCTGCAATATGATTCTTTGCTAACTCGTGCCTTTCTCTGAAATATCTCAAAGTGCCATGGAATACAGCCTCTACAATAGCTGTGAGTGGCAATGCTCTATTCCCTCTGAGTACAAAGTTATACACCTCTGCAAGATTGGTTGTCATGTGGCCATACCTAGCTCCATGGGTGTCATGCAGCAAAGACCAATTCACCGTAGGCTCTTTCTCTATCCACTCAGAAAAATTCTTTATTGCCCTGCCCTTCTTTCTCTGAGTATTCGGAGGGTCAATTGCTAGCAAGTCACAAAGACCTACTGGCTCCTCTAGCTCCGCGATGAGTGCTGCTAATTTAACCTGATCTTTTTCCATTTTCTTCCTCGCACGGACCTGCTTCTTAGTAAACTCATCTAGTTTTGACCAAATAAATTCGTATTTCCGCTGCTGGTTCTGGTTGCATAATTTTTTGAACAAGTTCATCAACCATTTGTTCTTAAACTGTGAGAAAAATTAGCCCCAATATGGTGCATGCACCACCGGCTCTGCAAGTCCTTCCAAGGTGTTGGTTCGTTAGCTGTTGGATTCCTTAGTGTCTTCACGGCCTTCAATATACCAGCATGTCCATCATGAATGACACACACGTTTGGTCGGTCTTTCACGATCGCAATTTTAACTTGATGGAAGAACCATACCCAGCTCGGAAAGTTCTCACCCTCCACAAATGGCATGGCAAGTGGGATGATTTGATTGTTCCCGTCCACACCAATAGCAGTCAGGATTTGCCCTTTGTACTGACCAGTCAGGAATGTACCATCCACAAACATCACAGGAGGACAATGCCAGAAAGCTTCGATGCACATAGCGAAAGAGAAGAATACTCGTTTCAACACCTTGAAATCTGGTATACTCTCCAACCTCGTGTGTTGTATGTTAACATAAGTGCCGGGATTCCTCTCCTTCAGTATGTCAAGGAGACAGACAACATTATCATATGAGTCAAAGAACGTCCCAAACCTTTCCTCCATAGCCTTCTGCTTAGCCCTCCAAGCCTTCCCATAAGGAATCTCATAATTCCATCTGACCTTCACTACTGTCTGGATGTGTTTTGCTTCCATATCTTTCTTCTCCACTATCTCAGTATACATGAGTTGCGATATGAGAGTTGAAGTCAGGTTTGGACGAAGAACCAATAGATTTTTCCTCACACAATTATGTGGGACCACATTGGTGACAACCCAGTGGATGTTATACTTCGGCACGTGCCCGTCCACCTTCGCAGGACAACCTGTTTCAGCACACTTCATGGTATAGTTTGTTGGACTTGATATGTGTGTTCGGAAAACCCTCTGCGTAGACATAGCCCACTTTATCACCGCATACTTTAATTTTTTCTTTGTATCAAACATAGCCCCTATCTGGACTTGGTTCAGATTATACTGCCATGGAGTCTCTTGGCCATCGTTGACCGTAAGGCCAGTGGATATGTCCTGATCCCAAGTAGAAGGAATCGGTACCTCCACTTCATCCTCGGAATTTTCAGAATCCAGATCCTCCGCCAATCCATCCTCATCCTCTTCCTCCATCACCCTCAGCATTTCCTCCTCTTCCTCATCCCAATCAGAATCCACATCCTCCGCCAATATTATCGACTGACTACTCTGCCCAGTATCATGACCACAAACATTGTGTGGTGCATAGTCTAACTCTTTCTTGGCTTGGCTAGCATCCACATCCGGTGGCTGTGACCCGGATAAATAAATCTCGTTAGCCACTTGATGACCGTGGCCGGGTTCATACCCCACGTGGAGTTGTACGGATTCTCCTCCTTCGCCACAGGTTGCACTAGGGCATATGGGTGGATTCTTCAGTCTCGGCAATGACCTAACAGGGTGAACCAATGCTGGCTCCTATCTATCGGCATCAACTCCCACTTGACATTTTTACAGGATTTGGTTCACAATGCATGAATACTGACGGAACATACTTCAGGGTCCAGCCCAAAACTAGTAGTCAACCAGTGCTTCAACTGTCTAATGTCCAGTCTGTCCGGGTCTGAAAGTGTCATGACGCCATTTTTAAACTCGCTAAGATCAACCCCCAACTCATTATATCGAACATTACCAGCGCCGTAGTAAACAGTCAAATTTACCGATTCAGACATTGCCACCTTCTCATTAATCGCAACAAACAAATTTATTACCCTCTACAATAACTATCCGCTAAAATGACACCACAGACAAATTAACACTAAATAACCGCTTTACAACTTAGAGAAAAAATTATGACGACATAGTTATACCTTCGACGCGTGTGTCCCCTTCTTCTTCCTCCTCTCTTCAACTCAGCGGCACCGGTCACCTTGCGGACTACTTGCACCACCGGAACTCCTCCTCACCACCACCTCCTCCTCCCCACCACCACTGCCTCCACCCCACCACCTCCTCACTAGCCACACCTCCTCCACCCCACCATGGCTCCTCCTCACGCACAAAAAACTACCCCATAGCAAAAAAAATTATTGTACGCCGGCGGAGAATGCTATGATCTATTGTTTCTGCGGGTTGGATATGAAAATGGGTGGACGAGGGAAGAGATCGGTGCGGGGGTGGAGAATACAGAGAGAGGAACGAGAGAGAGAGAGAGGAGAAGCAGGGAAGGGAGGAAGAAGAAAGGAGTTGTTGGACTTATCCAGGAGCTCTTCGGCCTCCTGGAGGTCGACAGGCCCCCCTCGGCCGCCACTAGGCTGACAGGCCTCCCCTCGGCCACCACGAGGCCGACCAGTCCCCCCTTGGCCCACAGCTGGCCGACCAGCCCCCCCTCGGCCCACGGGAAGCCGACAGGCTCCCCCTCAGCCCACGGGAGGCCGACAGGGTGCTATTTCTGGTTTTTTTTGTTTCAGCCCGCTAGTTTTCAAATTTACTATAAAATTTGTCATACTTTTGAAAAAAAATCGACGGAAAAAACAAAATAGCTATGTTAATCATCCTTCGATTTAAATGTGTAGTTTATTCGTCGCTGCGAGGGTCTAGTGTTCAACGAGCTCCGCCCCTGCGTTCGTGGGTGAGCATAAATGACATCTCCTCCTCCCGCTTCATTTGCTCTGTTCCGCTCTTCGTGCCGATGAAACTTGCTAGCTATAGGTGTCTTCAATCATCAGTATGCATGACCACTATGCGTCTGCCGTTCGAAAGGGTTACATCTATAAATATGCATGCATTTGCATATTTATAATCATGATTCTTTCGAATTGTACAATGTTATCAATGGACAACCCGAGTATGTGTAGATTGGGTTCGTTTTCCCATATGCTCTGCTCCGGATCCGATGCAGAATTTCGTGAGTGCCTCCTTGTTGTTCTCCGGGTACACATCCTCTTTGCTTATTGCCGAGACGTGTATCAGGAGGAACAGCGGGGAGGTGCTGCCGAAATTTTGCGTCGGATCCGGAGCAGAGCATGGGAAAACGAACCCAATCTACACATACTCGGGTGGGATTAGGACCTATCTTTGCCTATTAGAGTCTAGGTTGCATGGACGTAATAAAAGTGACAAACTCCAGTAACTGATGAATATATACATGCTGATTTATATATATATTTCTTATGTGTCCAGTAGCTAGGCAAGATGAGTGATCGTGCGTGGATATACACCGGTCACACTAGTCAGAAAGACATGACCATTGAATGGTTAACAAAAACCAAGGGGTTTCTGAGAGCCGCATTTGCAAATGGCCAGAGGACAACATGGTGCCCCTGTGCCGGGTGCAACAATTGGCACAAGAGGACAGAGGTGCACACATCGGACGGTGAAGCATGGAAGTTTTGATGACAGATGACATCGCATTTGTTGTGATGAGGGTAAGTTTTCTCTAGTGTTTTGCTTAACAAATGCATACTTAGCTTATTTTCCTCCTAAATGGCATAATTACCTAAGTTAGATAAAAATGGCATTTTTACCTACCTTAGTGAGAAGAAGAAGAAGATAAAGAAGAGGAGAGGAGAAAAAGAAATAGAAGAAAAAATCTTCTTCTTCTTCTTCTTCTAGTCTTCTTCTTCTTCTTCTAACTTTCTTCTTTCCCAATTTGCAGATTTGCTTTCAATGAGGAAGCTTGCGTTGATGGAGTCTACTCTTCTCCTTGTGCTTCCTTTTTGTTTTGATTTTGTAGGATGAACAATGTGAAACTTGCTACCTATATAAGTATGTATGGATGAAACCATTGTATGCTTGTTGTTGGATATGTTGGCTAGCTATATATGTTGCATATGGACTTTTGATTTGGTATTTCTATGTGTGTGGATGATCTATCCTATGGCAGGGATATTTTGGTATGTATATGTGTTGTTGCTTGTTGAAAGTATTCTCAAATGTATATATATATATATATATATATTATATATATATATATATATATATAATATATATATATATATTATATATAATATCTTGAAATTCTGTGAAATTGAGTGAATTTAAGAAAAAATAGAAAAAACAGGGGCTGTACAGGCTCTTTGCCGTCTGCTGGCTGACGGCAAAGAGCTTTGCCGTCTACCAGCAGATGGCAAAGTTGCCACATGGCAGCTACCTATGCAACCTGGGGTGCACTGGGCTGGCCTATTTGGCAGCTTGGCCGTCTGCTTGCCGATGGCAAAGACCTTTGCATCTTTGCCGTCTGCCAGCAGAAGGCAAAGCACGCCGTTAACTCCCAAACGGACCTAACCTGCCACATGTGCCGTCCAGGCTCTTTGCCGTCTGCTGGCGGACGGCAAAGACCATTTCATCTTTGCCATCCGCCAGCAGACGGCAAAGAACCCTTTGCCATAGCTTATTCAGCCGGACCTATTGCCGTCTACTGGCTGACGGCAAAGGCCTTTGCCGTCCGCAATGCATGCCTTTGCCGTCCGCCATGGCAGACGGCAAAGTGCCTGATTCCTGTAGTGTGTAGTCGATCTCAGGGGTATCGGCAGCGATCTCGGGGTCTACCGGAAAGAAGTAACGGAGGGAGAACACAATAAATAACAGAGCAATCAAGCATCACAAAGCATAACATGGCAATACGCGGTGCTAGGTGCGACCTAACGCGGTAGTAGGTGATACTGGCGAAGGGGAAAAACATCCGGGAAGATATTCCCGGTGTTTGGCCTTTTTGGACAGAGGGACCGGAGGGGAACAGTTGCATGTTCGCTATGTTAGGAACGCGTGACAGACGAACGGACTGCGTAATCGGATTCGTCTCGTCGTTCTGAGCAACCTTCATGTACAAAGTATTTTCATCGGAGTTACGGATTATTTTCTACGATTTTCTAAAGTTTTAATCATCTTTTTTTAGAATTAACAGAATTAATTTAATTAGGAAATGCAATTATGATGTCAGCGTGATGTCATCATGATGTCAACAGGACCAAAGGTTGACTAGGTCAACCCTGCAGGTGGGTCCCGTTCGTCATAGACCCAGGTTAATTAAACATGGTTAATTAGTTTAATTACTTGTTTAGGTTAACTAATTTTAATTACTTTAGTTAAACAGAATTAATTAACTTAATTAATTCACTAATTAATTAATTAATTAATTTTATTAAATTCATTTTCTTTTTCTCTTTTTTTTAATGTTCTGGGGCGTGGGGCCCTTTGGCCAGTGGCTCAACCGAGCCACTCGGGCGCTGGGCTAGACGGGGCTGCGGATGCGGCGCCCGTGCACCCGCACAGGGGCAACAGAGGCACGGCGAGGCCGTGGCCTCGGCGAGGCTGTGGGCAGAGGCGGCCATGGGCGCGTGAGCGGGACCCAGGCCGGCAGCGGCGGCGAGCGGGGCGACTGGGAGCGGGGCGAGGCGAGCGACAGCAAGGCGGGGCTGCGGAAGGGTGCCGCGGTGAGGAGCAGAGGCGGCCAGCGATGCGGGCAGCGGCGAGGTGCAGGCGGCTTGGGCGCAGGCGGTCGGGTGCGCCGGATGGAGACAGCGGCTAGGCGACGGGAGTTCACAGGTGGGGTGAGCAGCGCGCAGTCTGGCTGCGCGGGCGCAACAGCAGCAGACGCAGCGCGGCGGTTCGGCTAGTGCGACGAGGGGATGCGTCGGTCACGGCGGAGAGGACACATGGTGGCGTGCAAATGCGCGTGGGGACTGCGATGCGGGGCGCGCGAGCTCGTGTGTAGCGCGCGGCCACGGGCGTGGACGCGACGAGCGCAGGGTCCGGGCGCGGCCACGGTGATGTAGGACGGCAGGGGAAACGGCGAGGGGCTCACTGCCGGTGTAGATGCACGAGCGGCGAGGCTCGGAGAAGCAGCGCGAGGAGGAGATGAGGAGGTCCGGTGGGGAGGTCCGGCGACGGCGAGGCCTTCGGGCGGCGATGGTGGGGCACGGCGACGATGAGCGGGTGCGTCGAAGTGACGAGGGGACGACAGAGAGGTGATGAGGATAGGGCAGTCTGGCGGGCGGCGCCGGCGAACGGCGAGGCGGCGGCGACGAGCCGGGGCGTCGGGTGCCCGATCCCGATCCAGAATGGGGAGGGAGAGAGAGAGATTGAGGGGAGTGGGGGTTGGGCTCTAGGGTTCCTGGGCGTGGGGGTTATGCAGGCGCAGCTGGGCCGAGGCCCAGTTGGGGGGGGGTTATTTTTTTGTTTTAATTTCTATTTTCTGTTTCTAATTCTGTTTTGCAAATTCTTAGGCCACTAAATGACTTTTACCAAATGTGTGACTTCGCTCATAAATTGCAGTGCATTATTCTCTACCACCAAAAACTTGTTTGGGTATAATATAATTTCATTTGTAAATTGGGTTATTTAAAATGGATTAAAATGTGTTGTTTGACTACTGTTTTAGGTTGATAGAGTCACTTAAGTATTTTAGGTGATGTTGTTTTCCTGAACATAATTAGAAAGTGATTATTTCCTATTTAATGAACATTTTAGTTTCTGATTTGAACAACTTTTATTTTTTTTACTTTAAATTTGAATTGCAATTTGCATTGGAATTTGAAATGAGATATGATGCAATGATGATCAAACATTGTTTAATCCTGCTGACATGGCATTATCAAAAGTGATTACTGTGGCTAATGACATGGGGTGTTACAATTCTCCTCCTCTACAAGAAATCTCGTCCCGAGATTTAAGAGGTGGAGTAAGGGGAAAGGTTTGGTTAGGAATCTTCTCAGAGAAGTCGACCCATTGTGTTGATGTCTTCATCTCTCTGCTTCAGGTCATCATGATGAAGTTGTCATTCTTCCTTCAGTATCCTCACAGTACTTACGAAGGGTCAAGGGGTAACTCGACAATGATAGAATGCTTAAAGGGATAATCATATGGAGGTTATCCCATGAATGAACGCATGGGTATCTCTCGAGTTGAAACTTAAGAAAACATCAAGAGCAAGGTAGGAAGTTACAATAAAGAGTTTCAAGCGGATAGACAATCGTTCAAAGTCTGAACCAGAGTGAGATAGGGGTTCAGAGCAGCGAGAGTAAGTATTGCGTCTAATACCATAATAGAGTACAAGGAAGGTGGCTCATGAATTAAATACGAAGCCAAGCGTGAGGAATAACTTTTAGAAATAGGGGTGTACAGGAGAGTCAGGTTTCGATCATGTGGATCTGTGGGTTATGGGCCCACCATGTGGGTTAAAAGTAGGAAGGGCGTTGACATCTTACACGGTCATGATAGCAAGACATGTCAGAGAACAGCCTGTCAGTTATGTCGGCAACAACGTCGGTACCAAGGGCGAGGGACAAAGAGAACCATCTTCCTGCTCGTTAAACGAGGTGGACCAATAGGCAAAGTTCTCGTCCATCGGTGGTTACCGGAATGTCATCAACAATAGTAACAGGGTCTTATGGACAGAGTGGTACAACAAGGTGCTTACCTAAGCAGGGAATTATTGCTGCTCAGTTAAGTCAGATTACAAGAAAGGTTAAACAAAAAAATGGAAAGGAAAATATGATTAGTATATTAATCAGAACAACAGAAAGGAAAATGTGTTTATACCCGAATATCAAGAGTATATCTTTCGCAAGGAAAGGCATAGCATGATATACATGATAATGCTCCAAGTTTGAAACCATTTAGACAAAGGGGCAAGGAAATTATGAGGTTTACCCATACAACGGTGTTTGGATAATTGATCAAGAAAATTCAGCATTGCGCTTCTAATGTTCTTGTTGATAATCAGAGTACCACAGACATGCTTCGGGATAGCATTGAGATGATCATCGGTTAAAGGTTGGACGTTGGGAACACAAAGGATCCATCGGGAATTTTTAGAACATCTCATACAATTTTACCAAGAAAAAGATGAGGATGTGGCCGATGGGTTAAACAGCAATCCATCGACATGTCACAAAGGATGTATTTCCAGAATTTATATGAACAAGTTTGTGTTGGGGGGAAGAGAAGAATGTTGTCGGTGATAACACAAATCAACGAGGGGCAAGGATGGTATTTCTCACCATGAATTAGATTGATATCCTAGAAGAGATCAAAATGTTGATGATGATCATGACACAATTGTCGAGAGATTTCATGAAGATGTAATCGAGCGGTGATGACATCAAGTCAAAGGAATGATGAAGCGAAAGGTTATTGGGACCACGTGTGTGGCACAAACTCGAAATCAAGCTTGCTGTTCAAGGCGAAATGATATGAAGAGGAAGATCGACGTAGGCTTAGCTCATCGTTGGAAATTGTGCTCCGGGAAGAAGGACGAGGTAGCAAAATTTAAATTTAGTACGATAATGATATAGCTGATAAGGCTAGGAATGACTTGAAGGATTATTAAACTCGTAAGCAACGAAAATTACTTAGAGTTATTGAATCGGAGTGCGGAATCGATTCACTTATCAGCGTCCTGGAGTGAATAACAGCTCATAACCCGGGGAAAATTGGAATCGAAGAGAATTAATAGTTGATGAAGAACTCATAAGAGGTTATGTAGTTCCGGGATATTTCCGAAAACCAGAGGGTAATACTCGAAGGTTGGGCAGAATAGAGGTTGGATAGGTTTATTGATCTGTAGAAGACAAGTACTTCAACTTGTTCGAGAAATGGGATCAAAGAAGAACAACATGGTCGGAACCACGATTGCGAAGGACCAATTCCCAGATATAAGATGAACTTACACCAAGGGGATAATTAATTTAAGAGAAGCTCCATGATAAGATCTACATCGTGTCCATGGGCATGAACACAAAGTTCAAGGTCGACTCCCACTTCTCCAATGCATGACCATTCATTCACTGCTCTTTTTCGAAGAAATTGTAGTGCTGAAGATTTATCTGGTGAAGCACCAGAAGAGTATGACTCGCATAACTTTCGAGTTCACACGGATTAGGGAAAGCATAGGTTCAACCCATTGGAGCATCTTAGGAACGTATACCACGAACTTCAGAAGTAAATAACTCAAGCTCGAGAGCAGAGCAAGGTTGGCAAAAGCAGGGAATACAATTTACTAAAGGCAATATGTATCAGGGGAAAACTCACAAGATTTTGGATGTTAAGGACACTGTCGGATGATAACTCATCAAAGGATCTGATGGTCCATAACGGAGCTGACATGAGCATAGGCACACAACCAGATGAAGAATCAATGCAAAGGCATTAATTCAAAGCTCAAATGCAAAGGAGTTAAGATTTCCAAAGCAAGGGATCAGAAGCAATCGCTCTAATTAGGGATGGTTAATTGAATAGACCTAGGGGTACAAGCGACGGCAAATAGATTGGTCGAGAATCCATCTCATGTTCGGGACGACGTTTGAGCCGGAAAGAAAATTTCTAAGGATTAAGTGATGATTACGAGTATTCGCACACACATTGAATCCATAGGAATAGAATGACAGTCACAAAGGTTGTAGTAAATATTGCTAGACATGTGGAATTAACCATAGTGCAAGCAGGCAAGGAAAATCAAGAGCAATAGGCTGCATAGGATTTTTGGGAGATCAGATAGCATTGCGAAGTATTTTGGAAAGCATATGAACAACTGGGGTTGAACGGATCCCTGATAAGTTTGAAGAATTATCCGCAGTGCGAAAAGAAGCTGCAAAGCAGAAGGCACAAAGGATTCTTGGAACAACGGAGAGTACTAGGGGTATCTTGTAACAACAGGAGCAACTGGGGATGAAGCTACAAGCGGCAAGGATGTTATTCACGGGGATTATCGGTGGTCAGGAACTGCAAGGCAGTGGGCACAGGGTCTCGGGAAAACATCGAGGAGTATCTTCAAAGTCATCTGAAGAAGCAGGCAACCATCCTATATGAAGGGGCTCTCCTGGGAAAGTCGTTATGAGATCCTAATGTAGTTAGTAAATTCATTTAACCCGAATAGAAGTGATATCAGAGTCCCAGAGTACAGATGAGGAATAAAAGACCATAACACCACCCAATTGGCGACGTGGGCTCGTAAGCCACACAACCAAGTTAGTTAAACAGTTTTTTAAGTCTAGACTCAACTTCGGCCAAGGAGTTAGAAAGGGGGGTTCCTACAGGCAGTCGGCTCTAATACCAACTTGTGACGCCCCAGGCTCAATCGTGCACTAATCATACACGCAAATGCACATGATCAAGCCTAAGGACTCACGGGAAGATATCACAACACAACTCTAAATCATAAATAAAGTCATACAAGCTTTATATTACAAGCCAGGGTCCTCGAGGGCTCGAATAAATAAGCTCGCATACAAGCGTCAGCGGAAGCATCAGATATCTCAGTACAGATATAAAAGAAAGCACAGATAGGCCCTTAAAAGGCGGGGCAAAAGAAAACACTATGATCGAAAGGCGCAGGCCTCCTTCCTGGGACCCTCCGAACCTACTCCTGGTCGTCGGCCAACTCGTAGTAGTATCGACCCTCGGAGTAGTAGTAGCGATCGTCGGCGTGGGCAGCTATCTCAGGGGCTCCGTCATCTAGTTGCAGCAAATGGATATGGGGAAAAAATAAAGCAAAGCAATCGTGAGTACTCATCCGAAGTACTCATCAAGCAAGGGTATACACTACATATGCAACATTATCAAAGGAAGGCTGTATATGTGGACTAGGCTGCAGAAATGCCAGAATAGAGGGGAAAGCCTAGTCCTATCGAAGACTAGCATCTTCAACAGTCTTGCAGCATTAGAAGAGTGTAGATTAGTACAACATAAAGTAGTAGTATCATTAAGTCTCAACCTCACCCAGAGATCCTTTCTCGACTCCCTGCGAGAAAGCAATCCCAGAGCCGTAATATCCAAGCATCAACCTCGGCCAGAGATCCTTTCGCGACTCCCTGCGAGAAAGTAATCCCAGAGCCACATATCCAGGTATCATCACAGGTATCCAGTTCTAGTTGTATCGATCGCGATGCAACTCCGAGTGTCCTTTAGCGTAGGACCGGCTATCGATAGATGTGTTCTTCCCTGCAGGGGTGCACCAACTTACCTACCATGCTCGCTTAACTCCGGCCGGACACACTTTCCTGGGTCATGCCCGGCCTCGGCCAAACGATACACCGCAACCCTACCTACAGCTCAGCAGAGAGGTCCCCGTCGGTCTATATCCTAAGCGCTCAGGGGTCTTGGGCCATCGCCCTGTGCACTCCGGGTCGGTGTGAGGAGGGTCGGTACGAGCACCACCTCAGTCCTAGATGGCACTGGCCCGGCCACGAGGCTGAACTGGACGTCTTACAGAGCTTTCGGCTGATGATACGATGTAGAGTGCCCATAACTCTTCCCACGTGATGGTTAGTGCTATCAGGCCAGAGGCCTGCTCGGATCAAATATCCAAATTGTTAGCGGACTATGGGCTTGCGGTAATGAGCAGAGACTCACGATCGATGTGACCCCGTCGTCCCGTCTCGAGGACTTGCGGCAAGGGCAAAGAATGCTAGGCCACGCGTCGTATTCATCACTCGGGCACCATCCAGGTCAACCCGGCTCCACATCACTCGCGGGTACCCCTCAGGGTCGACCTGCCTTTCCAAGTATCTGTCGTACAGTCCAAGTGTCCGTGTGTCCATAACATCAAGGGAATCCGTGGTATCACCCTTGTTGGATTCCTACTCGATGTATCCGTCAAGGTGAACTCGGAGGAATCACCCTCGAGGTTCACACTTGAAGTGTTGCGCGACAGGGTCGTATCGGAAGTGGAGAAGGAGGAATTACCCTCGATGACCACGACCGAATAGCTACTCTACAGAGTTAACATCAGAAGTGCTACACGAGGTATCACCCTCGGCACTCGATAGTAACGCTGCAGTGTCATACAACTAAGGGGGTGATGTGCGGTGCCGGGGTTTGACTGTCGATCCTGTTGATCGAGTCATCTGATAATCCAGCGGGGCAACTGGGGACAATTGGGGTCTCTGGTAGGTCTCTACCCAGCCTATACTAAGCAGTTTAGGATAAGCAGGTAAGGTATCAATAGCAGGTTACAATAAACAGGCTATGCATCAGAATAGGTAAAGCAGTAGCAGCAGCATTTCTAATGCAAGCATGAGAGAGAAAGAATAGGCGATAACGGTATGCTCAGGGGGGGGGTGCTTTCCTGAAAGCTCTGCTGAGAGAGGCTGGTCGTCGTGGATGTAGTCGATCTCAGGGGTATCGGCAGCGGTCTTGGGGTCTACCGGAAAGAAGTAACGGAGGGAGAAGACAATAAATAATAGAGCAATCAAGCATAACATGGCAATACGCGGTGCTAGGTGCGACCTAACGCAGTAGTAGGAGATACCGGCGAAGGGGAAAAACATCTGGGAAAATATTCCCGGTGTTTGGCCTTTTTGGACAGAGGGACCGGAGGGGAATGGTTGCACGTTCGCTATGTTAGGAACGCGTGACGGACGAACGGACTGCGGAATTGGATTCATCTCGTCGTTCTGAGCAACTTTCATGTACAAAGTATTTTCATCGGAGTTACGGATTATTTTCTACGATTTTCTAAATTTTAATCATCTTTTTTTAGAATTAAAAGAATTAATTTAATTGGGAAATGCAATTATGACGCCATCGTGATGTCATCATGATGTCAGCAGGACCAAAGGTTGACTAGGTCAAACCTGCAGGTGGGTCCCGTTCGTCATAGACCCTGGTTAATTAAACATGGTTAATTAGTTTAATTACTTGTCTAGGTTAACTAATTTTAATTAGTTTAGTTAAATAGAATTAATTAACTTAATTAATTCGCTAATTAATTAATTAATTAATTTTACTAAAATTCATTTTATTTTTCTCTTTTTTTTAATGTTCTAGGGCGTGGGGCCCTTTGGCCAGTGGCTCAACCGAGCCACACGGGCGCTGGGCTAGATGGGGCTGCGGATGCGGTGCCCGTGCATCCGCACAGGGGCAACAGAGGCACGGCAAGGCCGTGGCCTCGGCGAGGCTGTGGGCAGAGGCAGACGTGGGAGCGCGAGCGGGACCCAGGCCAGCAGCGCCGGCGAGCGGCGTGACTGGGAGTGGGGCGAGGCGAGCGGCAGCAAGGCGGGGCTGCAGAAGGGCGCCGCGGCGAGGAGCGGAGGCGGCCAGCGACGCGGGCAGTGGCGAGCTGCAGGCGCGGGCGGTCGGCTGCGCCTAGTGGAGAAGCGGCTAGGCAACGGGAGTGCACAGGGGGGTGAGCAGCGCGCGGTCTGGCTGCGCGGGCGCAACAGCAGCAGGCGCAGTGCGGCGGTTCGGCAAGTGCGACGAGGGGATGTGTCGGTCGTGGCGGAGAGGACGCACGGCGGCGTGGAAGGGCGCGTGGGGACTGCGATGCGGGGCGCGCGAGCTCGTGCGTAGCGCGTGGCCACGGGCGTGGACCCGATGAGCGCAGGGCCCGGGCACGGCCACGGCGATGGAGGACGGCAGGGGAAAAGGGGAAACGGCGAGGGGCTCACTGCCGGTGTAGATGCACGGGCGGCGAGGCTCGGAGAAGCGGCGCGAGGAGGAGATGAGGAGGTCCGGTGGGGAGGTCCGGCGACGGCGAGGCCTTCGGGCGGCGATGGTGGCGCACGGCGATGTCGAGCGGGTGCGGCCTAGTGACGAGGGGACGACGGAGAGGTGATGAGGACAGGGCAGTCTGGCGGGCGGCGCCGGCGAATGACGAGGCGGCGGCGACGAGCCGGGACATCGGGTGCCCCGATCCCGATCCAGAATGGGGAGGGAGATAGAGATCGAGGGGAGTGGGGCTTGGGCTCTAGGGTTCCTGGGGGTGGGGGTTATGCAGGCGCAGCTGGGCCGGCCTGGTGGCCTGCTGGGCCGAGGCCCAGTTTGGGGGGGGGGGGTTATTTTTTGTTTTAATTTCTGTTTTCTGTTTCTAATTCTGTTTTGCAAATTCTTAGGCCACTAAATGACTTTTACCAAATGTGTGACTTAGCTCATAAATTGCAGTGCATTATTCTCTACCACCAAAAACTTGTTTGGGTAAAATATAATTTCATTTGTAAATTGGGTTATTTAAAATGGATTAAAATGTGTTGTTTGAGTACTGTTTTAGGTTGTTAGAGTCACTTAAGTATTTTAGGTGATGTTGTTTTCCTGAACATAATTAGAAAGAGATTATTTACTATTTAGTGAACATTTTAGTTTCTGATTTCAACAACTTTTATTTTTTTTACTTTAAATCTGAATTGCAATTTGTATTGGAATTTGAAATGAGATATGATGCAATGATGATCAAACATTGTTTAATCCTACTGACATGGCATGATCAAAAGTTATTACTGTGGCTAATGACATGGGGTGTTACACACTTCATGTATGTCTTGCGATGGGATATCTGTGGTGACAATGGGATGTTCTATTGATTTACTTGATGTATGTTTTGGCACTCAACTCGCGGATTCCCGAGGTGACATTGGGGTAATATATGCATAGGGGTTAATGCACGTTTTCGTCCTACGTTCTCCGATAGAAACTTTGGAGTGATTCTTTGTTGCACGTTGAGGGATTGTTATGTGATTCAATTATGTTATCATTGTTGAGAGAACTTGCACTAGTGAAAGTATGAACCCTAGGCCTTGTTTCCAAGCATTGCAATACCGTTTTCGCTCACTTTTACCACTTGCTACCTTGCTGTTTTTTATATTTTCAGATTACAAAAACCTATATCTACCATCCATATTACACTTGTATCACCATCTCTTCGCCGAACTAGTGCACCTATACAATTTACCATTGTATTGGGTGTGTTGGGGACACAAGAGACTCTTTGTTATTTGGTTGCAGGGTTGTTTGAGAGAGACCATCTTCATCCTACGCCTCCCACGGATTGATAAACCTTAGGTCATCCACTTGAGGGAAATTTGCTACTGTCCTACAAAACTCTACGCTTGGAGGCCCAACACGAGTCTACAAGAAGAAGGTTGCGTAGTAGACATCAAGCTCTTTTCTGGCGCCGTTGCCGGGGAGGCTAGGTAAGTGGCACTCACATCCCGTCAACGAAGCTCTTTTCTGGCGCTGTTGCCGGGGAGGTGAGTGCTTGAAGGTATATCTTTAGATCTTGCAAATGAATCTTTTAGTTTCTTGTTTTATCACTAGTTTAGTTTATAAAAGAAAACTACAAAAAAATGGAATTGAGGTTGCCTGATATGCTTCATCTTTTTAATATCTTTCGTGAAAACGATGGAAAGGAAAATTGTGCTCAAGTGTTAGAAGAAGAAGTCTATAAAATGTTTGGTGCTAAATTTTTGAATGAGAGCATGATTGCAATGTTGTTAGTATGAATTCTTTGAATATCCATGATGCTAATGATATGCAAAGCCATAAGCTTGGGGATGCTATGTTTGATGAAGATGATATTTTTAGTCCCCCAAGTTTTGATGAGAATATTTATTATGATGATAGCATGCCTCCTATTTATGATGATTATATTGATGAAAGTGGATTTGGAAGAGTGTCAACTCTAGGTAGTATTGATCCCACTATTTTGGAGGGTGTTGAATCTTATTACAATATTGATAAAAGTGGATTTGGAGAGGTCATGACTTTATTTAGTGATGAATCCACTATTTCAGAAAAGGTTCCAATTGATTATGAGAACAAAGTTGCTATCTATGATGATTATTTTGATGACATGTATGCTATAAAGAATAATGATAACCATGTAACTTGTCATCACGATTTTAATTTTCAATTGGATTATACCTCATATGATAGTTATGTTTTGAGTTTGCTCCCACTACTATTCATGAGAATAAATTTGCTTGTTTGGAGAGTAATAAAATTTCTATGCTTGTGGATCATGAAAAGAATACTTTATGTGATAGTTATATTATTGAATTCATTCATGACGCCACTGAAAATTACTATGAGAGAGGAACATATGCTTTTACATATTGCTATAATATCATGTTTCCTCTCTATGTGTTGAAAATCTTGAAGTTTTGCTTGTTTTTCCTTCCTATGCTAGCTGATTCTTGTTCCCATAAATTGTTTTCTCACAAAATCCCTATGCATAGGAAGTGGGTTAGACTTAAATGTTCTAGTCATATGCTTTATGATGCTCCCATTATGTGTCAATTCTTATCTTTTATGTGAGCATCATTGAAATCATCATGCCTAGCTGAAAAGGCATTAAAGAAAAGCGCTTGTTGGGAGACAACCCAATATTTACCCCTACTGTTTTTGTGTGTTCACATGATTAAGCTACTGTATTAATCATGTTTTATAGCTTTTGTTTCAATAAAGTGCCAAGTAAAGCCTTTGGGGTAGTGTGGATGATAGTTGACTTGATTCTGTGCAAAAACAGAAACTTTTGTGTCCAGTACAGAAATTCCTATATTTTACTGGTAGGTGGAAAAACTCTGAATTTTTTACAGAGGATTTATATACAAATTTTATACGTTGTCCGAATTTTTCAGTATTTTTAGAGTTATAGAAGTATGACCTTAATTCAGATCCTTATGTACTGTTCTGTTTTTGATAGATTCTGTTTTCGATGCATAGTTTGCTTGTTTTCTAGTTTCTATGGCTTATATTGCTTAATATAAATTGTAGAAATGATAAGTTACAGTAGGAATTGTATGAGAACAATTATGAATCTTGCCTTTGACAGTACCCAAGTGAATGATTTGTTTTATTATACTAATGGATCTCACGAAGGTTTTGTTAAGTTTTGTGTGATTGAAGTTTTCAAGTTTTATGTGAGATATCAATATGAGCAGAATAAGGAGTGAAAAGACCCTAAGCTTGGGGATGCCCAAGGCACCCCAAGATAATATTCAAGGAAGATACAAGCAACTAAGCTTGGGGATGCCCCGTAAGGCATCCCCTCTTTCATCTTCAACATTATCGGTAACCTTACTTGGTGCTATATTTTTATTCGTCACATGATATGTGTTTTGCTTGGAGCGTCATTTTATTTTATTAGGATTTTCTTGCTGCTATTTATAGTAATGTTTTGCATCGTTTATTTCAATAGAAGTGTCAAGTATGCCTTTACCATGCTTATTTTGCAAGTCTATATGTTGCTGTTTGAAAACAGAAAGCTTTTTATCATTGTATGAAGTCTTCTGGAAAGTAAGAATGTGATAAAATCTTGAAATTTTTACACAATGATTAAAAAAAAATTCTACGGTGTGGTAATTGTTCAGAATTTTTGGAGTTAGGTAAGTATGAGTACAATTGCACTCTTTACAGACTATCCTGTTTTGACAGATTGCTGTTATGTTTGCATTGTTTGCATATGTTTGCTTGTTTAATGATTCTATTTGAAGATAGGAGTATTAAATATGCACAGGCATTAGCATGCAATGTTAAATAATAATTTTAGTGATTTTCTACAGTAGAGAATGATAAGGTTTTGCATTTGATTTATACTAACTTATCTCACGAGTTCTTGTTGAGTTTTGTGTGGATGAAGTTTTTAAGATTTAGGGAAACCATGATATAAAAGGAATTAAGGAGACACAAAAGCTTAAGCTTGGGGATGCCCAAGGCATCCCTAGTTAATATTTCAAGAAGTCTCAAGCATCTAAGCTTGGGGATGCCCCGGTAGGCATCCCACCTTTCTTCTTCAACAATGATCGGTCAGTTTTGGTTGAGCCTAAGTTTTTGCTTCTTCACATGCTATGTGCTATCCTTGGAATGTCATTTTATTTTGTTTTTCTTGTTTTTTGAATAAAATACTTAAGATCAGAAATTCTTAAATGAGAGAGAGTCTTCACATAGCTACCTAATTATTTGACTACTCACTGATCTTCATTTATATCTTTTTTGGAGTAGTTTGTCATTTACTCGTGTGCTTCACTTATATCCTATGAGTAAATGGTTGAATGAATTGAATATCATAAATATGAAATTATATATGTTTCATATGCTTATCCCATGGGGAGTAATGACTTCACATATAAGAGTATAGGTGGTAAATTTATTGAAAGTTAGCGAACATAGTATTGGTCACTTGAACAATTCATGAAAGAATATTGAAGGAAGAGAGATTTCACATATAAATATACTATCTTGGACATCTTCTATGATTGTGAGCCCCATTAATTATTTTCAAACTTGAGAAAATTAGTTGAAGTTGGACAAGGAAGACAACATAATGAGTTATGCTTGGTTATATTTGTAAAGATGTTATATTGTTATGGATCCTCCAACATGTGGTGCTTATTTTTTAGAATCTTTTGCTAGCCAAAAATTTTGTACTAAGAGGGAATACTGCTTGTGCATCCAAAACCCTTAAACCCAGTTTCTTGCCATGAGTGTCCACCATATCTACCTATGGATTGAATAAGATCCTTCAAGTAAGTTGTCATCGGTGCAAAAAGCAATAAAAATTGCTCCTAAATATGTATGATCTTTTATTTTAAGAGAAAATAAGCGTTGTACGAACTTGTGCTGGTAAAGAAATAAAAGCGACGAACTGCATAATAAAGGTTGCTATCACAAAGGGCAATACAATGTGACATTCCTTTGCATTAAGGGTTTGCACATCCAAAAATAAAAAGCGCATGACAACCTCTGCTTCCCTCTGCGAAGGGCCTATCTTTTACTTTTATGCAAGAGTCAATAGTATTCCTTCTCATTTCAGCCTTAATTATTCTCTAGTTGGCAAGTACCATGTGGTGGGGAAAGATCCAAGCATATATGGCCATTCAAATATATTTGATCATGAATTATTATTGTTGACAATTATCTATATGATAAATAAGTTGGGAGGCGAAACATTAAGCCCCTATCTTTCTCCGTGTTTGATGGATGCTATTTGTTCTTAAAATATGCTTTGAGCGGTATCAAACATGGAAGACTATATGATAGTTGAGTATGTGGAATTTGCTAAATCAAAGCGCTTACATAGACCCTTCCTGAAAATAAGATGAATTGCAATTGTTTGATGACTGAGAACATAGTTTGTTAGTTTTCAAGAAAGTTTATGATCTATGCTTTAACATGTGAATAGCTTTTTAGTTGATCATGAGAAGTTTTATGAGGTGAGCTACTATTTATTATATATATTGATGCTAGAAAGAGTTATTGAAATTATCATTGATCAAACTTGTGCACTTGCTAGCATTCACACTTCATAAATTATTTCTTTTATCATTTCCCTACTCGAGGATGAGCGGGAATTAAGCTTGGGGATGCTGATACGTCTCCAACGTATCAATAATTTATGAAATATTCATGCCATGTTTACAACAATTTTATATACTTTTGGTATGATTTTATTAGAACTAACCCGGACTGACGCTGTTTTCAGCAGAACTACCGTGGTGTCGTTTTTTGTGCAGAAATAAAAGTTCTCGAAATGGGCTGAAAATTTACGGTGATTCTTTATGGACCAGAAGAGACCCCTGAAGCACAAGAGCTGGACCTGAAGCTTCACGAGGAAGCCACAAGCCAGGGGGCGCGCCCCCACGGCTTGTCGCTGCCTTGTGGACCCCCTTGACGTGAGACCGACGCCAAAGATTCCAATAAATACCAAAACCCCCGAAAAGAAACCTAGATCGGGAGTTCCGCCGCCGCAAGCCTCTGTAGCCACGAAAAACCAATCGGGAGCCCGTTCCGGCACCCTGCCGGAGGGGGAAATCATCACCGGTCGTCATCTTCATTATCCCGGCGGTCTCCATGATGAGGAGGGAGTAGTTCACCCTCGAGGCTGAGGATATGTACCAGTAGCTATGTGTTTGATCTCTCTCTCTCTCTCTCTCTCGTGTTCTTGATTTGGCACGATCTTGATGTATCGCGAGCTTTGTTATTATAGTTGGATCATATGGTGTTTCTCCCCCTCTACCTTGTGATGAATTGAGTCTTGCTCTTTGACGTTTCGTTATGTTGGATTGAGTATTGGATTTGAGAACACTTGATGTATGTCTTGCGATGGGATATCTGTGGTGACAATGGGATGTTCTATTGATTTACTTGATGTATGTTTTGGCACTCAACTCGCAGATTCCCGAGGTGACATTGGGCTAATCTATGCATAGGGGTTGATGCACGTTTTCGTCCTACGTTCTCCGATAGATACTTTGGAGTGATTCTTTGTTGCATGTTGAGGGATTGTTATGTGATTCAATTATGTTATCATTGTTGAGAGAACTTGCACTAGTGAAAGTATGAACCCTAGGCCTTGTTTCCAAGCATTGCAATACCGTTTTCGCTCACTTTTACCACTTGCTACCTTGCTGTTTTTATATTTTCAGATTACAAAAACCTATATCTACCATCCATATTACACTTGTATCACCATCTCTTCGCCGAACTAGTGCACCTATACAATTTACCATTGTATTGGGTGTGTTGGGGACACAAGAGACTCTTTGTTATTTGGTTGCAGGGTTGTTTGAGAGAGACCATCTTCATCCTACGCCTCCCACGGATTGATAAACCTTAGGTCATCCACTTGAGGGAAATTTGCTATTGTCCTACAAAACTCTACGCTTGGAGGCCCAACACGAGTCTACAATAAGAAGGTTGCGTAGTAGACATCAATAATGCATGTTCATGACCGTTTTCGCTCTCTAGCTGGCCGCTTCTCAACCTAATTGCTATCCTTCGCCTGTACTAATTGGGAATTCTGCTTGTGCATCAAAATCCTAAAACCCAAGTTATTCCAGATGAGTCCACCATACCTACCTATATGTAGTATTGCCCTTCCGTCCTAAGTAAATTTGCAGGTGCCACCTCTAAAAACATCAAATAAATATCCTTTTTTGTGTGCCTGGATTGTTCATAGAGCGACAGGAGGTAGTCAGTATCTTCCATGCTAAGAGGGTTATTCTCATGATGAGTGTTTATTCACTCGTCCTTGCATGAGAGGGGCGGTAATAGGGATTCCCAGTCCCGAATTCAAATTGCAAATAATTAAACAAAACTCCCCCAGGAATGTTGTTGGTATAGACGGCACCCGTTGTTTCGGACAAGCCATGGAGTGTGATTGTTGGTGGAGGGGGAGTAAACCTTTACTTTTATCGCTTGGGAACCGCCACTAATGTGTTTAGCATGGAAGATACCGATAACTAACGGTCGTGAAGTAAATAAGAAGGGTGCATTTCTCAAAAAATTCATTTACCTCTGTTTTAAAACTTGAGCTCTGCCACCTCTGCAAATCACTGCTTCCCTCTGCAAAGGGACTATCTATTTAGTTTATGTTGTGTCATCACCTTCTTAATAAAGCGCCAGAACCTGAGAGCACTATTGTCATCCTCATGCATTGTGTATAGCTAATGTTGGGTGCATCATGACTGGATCTTTTCTACCATGAATTACAATGTTTAGTCACTGCTCGGACTTTGGAGGTGCTCTGCATTTATGTTTTGCGGTCTTAGAAAGGGCTAGCGAGATACCACTATTGTCATATTATATCATGGTTGCTTTGACAAAGTGTTGTTGTTTGAGATATCTTATTATTGCTCGCTAGTTGATTATGCCATTGATATGAGTTAATATAATTTTTAAGAGTTATTGTCGTCATGGTTAGTTATAACCTTTGTTGAAAACCTGGGTGCTACTTAAGCTTATTTATGTAAACAAGAGCAAAAGAGTTCGTAAAAGTTTTTCTTTTTCACTTTCAATTTATCAACTGAATTGCTTGAGGACAAGCAAAGGTTTAAGCTTGGGGGAGTTGATACGTCTCTGTCGTATCTACTTTTCCTAATGCTTTTCCTCTTGTTTTGGACTTTAATTTGCATGATTTGAATGAAACTAACCCGGACTGACGCTGTTTTCAGCAGAACTACCATGGTGTTGTTTTTGTGCAGAAATAAAAGTTCTCGGATTGGAACGAAACTTCGCGAGGATTTTTTATATAATAAAAGAGAATTTTTGGAGCCAAGAACCACAGGAGGGGGGCACCTGGGTGGGCACAACCCACCAGGGCGCGCCCCCTCCTGGCGCGCCCAGGTGGGTTATCCCCACCTGGTGGCCCCGCAGACTCCAACCCTAACGCTATAAAGTCATATTTTCGGAGAAAAAAATCAAGGAGAAAGAATTATCACGTTTCACGAGATGGAGCCGCTGCCACCTCCTGTTCTTCATCGGGAGGCCAGAGAGGGGGACCTTCGATCTTCGTCATCACCAACCCTTCTCCATCGCCAATTCCATGATGCTCCCCACCGGGAGTGAGTAATTCCTTCGTAGGCTCGCTGGTCGGTGAGGAGTTGGATGAGATTCATCATGTAATCGAGTTAGTTTTGTTAGGGCTTGATCCCTAGTATCCGTTATGTTTTGAGATTGATGTTGCTATGACTTTTCCATGCTTAATGCTTGTCACTTTGGGCCCGGGTGCCATGATTTCAGATCTGAACCGTTTATGTTATCACCATTATATCTATGTTCTAGATCCGATCTTGCAAGTTATAGTCACCTACTACGTGTTATGATCCGGCAAGCCCGGAGTGACAATAGTCGAGACACTTCCCCGTGATGACCGTAGTTTGAGGAGTTCATGTATTCACTATGTGTTAATGCTTTGTTCTGGTTCTCTATTAAAAGGAGGCCTTAATATCCCTTAGTTTCCAATAGGACCCCGCTGCCACGGGAGGGTAGGACAAAAGATGTCATGCAAGTTCTTTCCATAAGCACGTATGACTATTTACGGAATACATGCCTACATTATATTTATGAACTAGAGCTAGTGCTGTATCGCCCTAGGTTATGACTGTTATATGATGAATATCATCCAATGAATTCACCGATCCAATGCCTAAAAATTTCTCTCATATTGTTCTTGCTAAGTTACCACTACTATTGTTACTCTTCCACTTGCTACAAAATCATTGCTATTACTGTTACCGTTACTATTGCTATTGCTACTACTATCAAAATTACCATACTACTTTGCTACTAATCACTTTGCTGCAGATAATTAATCTCCAGGTGTGGTTGAATTGACAACTCAGCTGCTAATACTTGCAAATATTCTTTGGCTCCCCTTGCGTCGAATCAATAAATTTGGATTGAATACTGTACCCTCGAAAACTGTTGCGATCCCCTATACTTGTGGGTTATCAGTCACCACCCCGAGAGCACTAGCTGGGTTGCTCACCTGTATGAAACCAACCAAACATTTCAGGGTGACAAGTCATGGTCATGTTAGGGCTACTTGCCAAGTTTGAACCATCTTCAACAAATTCTGAAAGTTTCATCACATGCGGGATTATTTCGGTCATTAGTAGATGTATGCGCCAAGTGTGGACCATTTTCAACATTTTTTGCAAGTTTTGTCACGTATGGCATTTTTCGGGCATATGCGACACGAAAAAACCATTTTTAATACTTAAAAAATAAGGACAAGATTTTCTAGAATTTTTGGATATCATTGTGATATTATTGAAATCTCACATAACTCACGCGGCCCACCCCTCCCTAAATCCTGCGATTACAGTGCCTCATTCTAACCACCCGGGCCATCCGCAGCTCCCATGACTGCTGCAAGATCAGATCGGAGACGCCGGGCTCACACGAAATACAGGAGTCGCCGGCCACCGCTCACCGCCCACCGCCAACGTGATCTGAGGGGTCGGACTTCAGTGTTCTTCTCGCCGCCTCCTCCTCGCGTGAACGCGCCGTTTATCCTTGCCGCCATCGACCGCGCTATAGCGGCACTTATAGTTTGCGATGCACTATCCGCCGCCATCAACTCGGCGCCGCCGTCTCCGAGAGAAGGTATTACCTGATCGTAGCTTTTTTTAATCGTTGTCGGCCGCTCCTTTAGTACTTGAACCCTCATAGGTTTTGCACAACTTCACAAGGTTAAGCAATTGGATACCCTTGTTAAACTGCGCTTATTTTATGCATGACCAAATAGGTTGTGTGCTTAAACTCATAAGTGGATCATATGTTAAATGACCCAGTTAATTTTGTTCAAATTAGTTGACTGCTAATTTTGTTATACATTTTCTAATTATTGTCTTCAGATTAATTGACCCGGTTTGTATCATCGCATACGAGTCAGCAATGTCAATTTCAGATACAAGTCTTCGTAATGGAGAAAAGCCCATCTCCGAAACTACCGATGAAGTAAGTAATTGACTGTTTGTGTACAATCTTTTCGCACACATACTGCATGTATACTCACTAAATTTTAATGGCATGTAACAGGAACTCACCGAAAAGCATGGTCATATGAAGTTGGCATGCTCATAGACAAGGTTCGCAAAAACCTTGAAACTGTTGTCAGCAGGCCACATAAAGTACATCATATCAGAAACCAGTCTTGGCAATGGTGCCAGAAATTCTTCCTGCTACTTCTTGAGCTTGCGTTGGTTTTTCCCTTGAAGAGGAAAGGGTGATGCAGCAAAGTAGAGATAAGCATTTCCCTCAGTTAGAGAACCAAGGTATCAATCCAGTAGGAGACAACGCACAAATCAGCTAGCACCTGAACAAACAATCAAACAACTTGCACCCAACGCAATAAAGGGGTTGTCAATACCTTCACGGTTACTTGCAAAAGTGAGATCTGATAGAGATAGGTAAAACTAAACAAAAGATAAAGTAAATATTTTTGGGTTTTTTGGTTTATAGATCTAAAAATAAAATATTGCAAAATAGTAGATCGGAAAGTAATATGATGGAAAATAGACCCGAGGGCCATAGGTTTCACTAGAGGCTTCTCTCAAGATAGCAAATAATACGGTGGGTGAACAAATTACTGTCGAGCAATTGATAGAAAAGCGTAAAGTTATGACGATATCCAAGGCAATGATTATGAAATATAGGCATCATGTCCGTGTCAAGTAGACCGAAACGATTCTGCATCTACTACTATTACTCCACACATCGACCGACTCCTGCCTGCATCTAGAGTATTAAATTCATGAAGAATAGAGTAACACATTAATTAAGATGACATGATGTAGGGGAATAAACTCAAGCAATATTATGTAAACCCCATCTTTTTATCCTCGATGGCAACAATACAATACATGCCTTGTTGCCCCTACTGTCACTGGGAAAGGACACCGCAAGATTGAACCCAAACTAAGCACTTCTCCCATTGCAAGAAAAACCAATCTAGTTGGCCAAACCAAACCGATAATTCGAAGAGAATTACAAAGATATCAAATCATGCATATAAGAATTCAAATAATATTCATAGATAAGCTGATCATAAATCCACAATTCATCGGATCTCGATAAACACACCGCAAAAGAATATTACATCGGATAGATCTCCAAGAACAACGAGGAGAACATGGTATTAAGAATCAAAGAGAGAGAAGAAGCCATCTAGCTACTAGTTATGGACCCGTAGGTCTGAGGTAAACTACTCACGCTTCATCGGAAGGGTAATAGAGTTGATGTAGAAGCCCTCCGTGATCGAATCCCCCTCCGGCAGGGTGCCGGAAAAGGTCCCTAGATGGGATCTCACGGGTACAGAAGGTTGCGGCAGTGGAAAAGTCATTTAGTGGATGCTTCTGGTGGTTTGGGAACATATGTGAATATATAGGCGAAAGAATTAGGTCAGGGGAGTCACGAGGGGCCCACATGACAGGGGGCGTGCCCTACCCCCTTGGACGCGCCCCCCACCCTTGTGGCTGCCTCGTGGCTCCTCTGACTTCATCTCCAAGTCTCTTGGGTGTCTTCTGGTCCAAGAAAAATGATCGCGAAGGTTTTATTCTGTTTGGACTCCGTTTGGTATTCCTTTCCCACGAAGCTAAAAAACAAGGAAAAAACAGAAACTAGCACTGGGCTCTAGGTTAATAGCTTAGTCCCAAAAATAATATAAAACAGCATATTAATGAATATAAAACATCCAAAGCAGATAATATAATAGCATGGAATAATCAAAAATTATAGATACGTTGGAGACGTATCAAGACGTATGCCTTTTGGTTTATGCAATGCACCTGCTACCTTTCAAAGATGTATGACTGCTATATTCTCTGACTTTTGTGAATAGATTGTTGAGGTTTTCATGGATGATTTTTCCATTTACGGAACTTCTTTTGATGATTGCTTGAGCAACCTTGATCGAGTTTTGCAGAGATGTGAGCAAACTAATCTCGTCTTGAATTGGGAGAAGTGCCACTTTATGGTTAATGAAGGTATTGTCTTGGGACATAAAATTTCTGAACGAGGTATTGAGGTGGGTAAAGCTAAAGTTGATGCAATTGAGAAAATGCCATGCCCTAAAGATATCAAAGGTATTCATAGTTTCCTCGGTCATGCTGGTTTCTATAGGAGGTTTATTAAAGACTTCTTTAAAATTTCTAGGCCTCTTACAAATCTTTGACAAAAGGATGTTCCATTTGTTTTTGATGATGATTGTGTAGAAGCCTTTGAAACACTTAAGAAAGCCTTGATTTCTGCACCTATTGTTCAACCACCTGATTGGAACTTGCCTTTTGAAATTATGTGTGATGCTAGTGATTATGCTGTTGGTGCTGTTCTAGGACAAAGAGTCGATAAGAAATTAAATGTTATTCATTATGCTTGTAAACTCTGGACAGTGCTCAACCAAATTATGCTACTACTAAAAAAGATTTTTTAGCAGTTTTGTTTGCTTGTGATAAATTTAGATCTTACATTGTTGATTCTAAAGTGACCATTCACACCGATCATGTTGCTATAAAATATCTTATGGAAAAGAAGGATGCTAAACCTAGACTCATTAGGTGGGTTCTTTTGCTACAAGAATATGATTTACATATCACTGATAGAAAGGGAGCTGAGAACCCCGTGGCTGATAACTTGTCTAGGTTAGAAAATATTCTTGATGACCCACAACCTATTAATGATAGTTTTCCTGATGAACAATTAGCTGCAATAAATGTTTCTCGTAACACTCCTTGGTATGCTGACTATGCCAATTATATTATTGCTAAATATATACCACCTAGCTTCACATACCAACAAAAGAAAAAATTCTTCTATGATTTAAGACATTACTTTCGGGATGACCCACATCTTTATAAAGAAGGAGTAGATGGTATTATTAGATGGTGTGTACCTGAGCATGAACAGGGACAAATCCTACGGAAATATCACTCCGAAGCTTAGGGAGGACATCATGTGGGAGATAGAACTGCTCACAAGGTATAGCAATCTGGTTTTTATTGGCCTACTCTCTTCAAGGATGCCCGTAAGTTTGTTTTATCTTGTGATGAATGTCAAAGAATTGGTAATATTGGTAAGCGTCAGGAAATGCCTATGAATTATTCTCTTGCTGTTGAACCATTTGATGTTTGCGGATTTGTTTACATGGGACTTTTTCCTTCCTCTAATGGGTATACACATATTTTGGTTGCTGTTGATTATGTTACTAAGTGGGTAGAAGCTATTCCAACTAGTAGTGCTGATCACAACACCTCTATTAAAATGCTTAAGGAAGTCATTTTCCCAAGGTTTGGAGTCCCTAGATATTTAATGACTGATGGTGGTTCACATTTTATTCATGGTGCTTTCCGTAAAATGCTTGCTAAATATGATGTTAACCATAGAATTGCATCACCTTATCACCCTCAGTCTAGTGGTGAAGTTGAAATTAGCAATAGAGAAATAAAATTAATATTAGAAAAAACTGTCAATAGGTCCCAAAAGAATTGGTCTAAGAAGTTAGATGATGCACTTTGGGCTTATAGAACAGCATATAAAAATCCTATGGGTATGTCTTCGTATAAAATGGTTTATGGAAAAGCTTGTCATTTGCCTCTTGAGTTAGAACATAAAGCATATTGGGCAATTAAAGAACTCAAATATGATTTCAAACTTGCAGATGAAAAGAGGTTATTTGATATTAGCTCACTAGATGAATGGAGAACCCAAGCCTATGAAAACGCCAAGTTATTTAAAGAAAAAGTTAAAAGATGGCATGATAAAAGAATCCAAAAGCGTGAGTTCAAAGTTGGAGAATATGTTCTTTTGTACAACTCTCGTTTCAGATTCTTTGCAGGAAAACTCCTCTCCAAATGGGAAGGACCTTATGTTATCGAGGAGGTTTATCGATCTGGAGCCATCAAGATAAATAATGCCGAAGGTACTAACCTGAAGGTTGTTAATGGGCAACGAATAAAACATTATATCTCAGGTACGCCCACTAATGTTGAAAGCAATATTATCCAAACTATGGCACCGGAAGAACACATAAAGGAAACCTTCCGTAACACTCCAGAATAACTGAAAAAAGAGGAGGTACGTGATACGGTAAGTAAACAGACTCCAAAAAATCCACAAAAATATTTTTTGTGATATTTGGAATATAATTTTTTTTAGGAAAATAAGAAACAACCAGGAAGGCACCCCTGGTGGGCACATGACACCAGGGCGCGCCTGGCTTGCCAGGCGTGCCCAGGTGGGTTGTGCCCACCTCGGGTACCTTCCGGACTCTGTTTTTCTTCCATTTGCTTGTTTCCCAAGATTAAAAAAATCATTATATACCCCCCAAACCTATTGACCACCGTATCACAGAGAAATCCTCTGTTTTCTTTTCTCATTGTTTTCCTGACAGATCTGAAAATATGCCATCCCAAGACTCGGAGGGTGAGAGCTATGTTGCTGAGTATATCGCAAACCCCAAGGTTTATGGGGATGTGGAACACTATAGCCGGACTTTGGAGGAAGAAGAAGACTATGACCCTAAAAGGGAGGAGGAGACAAGCTCAGATGAAGCTAAAGTTCCATTGCCTCAACCTGGGGACATGCACGTGGAATTCAAGAAATCAAGTCTCCCCAGCAAAGCAAAGAAACCTAAGGTCCGGTTTATCCCTTTTCGTCTCTTGCAGGAAAACAACCAAGAATTATGCAAAACGATAGTAGAGCTCGAGCAGGAGATCGATGATTTAAAGGAGGAAAATTACGTCCTCAAGCGTAAGCTAAGGAAGAAAGACAAACCCTCTACTTCATCAACACCGCCTCCTTCTTCATCACCAAAGGAAAATTGAGTAATCAGGTATGGGCATTCCCCTTGGCTTGTGCCAAGCTTGGGGGAGGTGCCCCGGTATCGTATCACCTCCACTATCTTTTGCCTTTACTTATCTTAGTTCGATCCATAGTTATCTTTTGCTTTAGATGAATAAAAGTTTAGTTCGACCCTTTCTTTTCGAGTGTTTGCTTAGTGATCTATCTTTGTAATCGTGTGCAAGAGATATATAATAAAGTTTAGTTTGAGTTTTGTTTTCTTTACTTTCATGTTATATAAAATGAAAGGAAATAAATGAAAAAGATCATATGCTAATTTTATGGTAAGTAATGACATCACATAAGGAAGAGTATAAGTAGAAAATTTTATTTGAGATTGACAAACATAGCATTGGTCAATGATGCAATTCATGAAAGAATTAATAAGGGAAGAGAAGATTCACATGCAAATACACTATCCTGGACATCTTTTGTGATTGTGAGCCCCCATCAAAATATTATATGCCAAAATTGTTGACGTTGGACAAGGAAGACAACGTAATGATTTATGTTTGTTCATATTCACATAGAAGTTATATTGTCATAGATCCTTTAACATGTGGTGCTTGCCCCCATCTTTGCTAGCCAAAAATTCCGCACTAAGTAGAGATACTACTTGTGCATCCAAAAACCTTTAAACCCAAATCTTATTTTGAGAGTCCACCAAACCTACCTATGAATTGAGTAAGATCCTTCAAGTAAGTTGTCATCGGTGCAAATAGGGCAATAAAAATTGCTTCTAAAAGTGTTGGATCATTTAGTGTAAGAGAAAATTGAGCGTTGTACAAACTTGTGATGGCAAAGAATAAAAGTGACAGACTGCATAATAAAGGTTGCTATCACAAGGGGCAATATAATGTGACGTTCTTTTGCACTAAGAGATTGAGCATACAAACAAATAAGCGCATGGCAACCTCTGCTTCCCTCTGTGAAGGGCCTATATTTTACTTTTATGTATTTACTTTTATGCAAGAGTCAAAGTTCTTCTCTCTATTTCTTTTTATTTTCTCTTTTGGCAAGCATCATGTGGTGAGGAAAGATCTAGGCACATATATCCAGTTGGATATGATTAGCATGAGTTATTATTGTTGACATCACCCTCGAGGTGAGTATGTTGGGAGGCGAAACTTTAAGCCCCTATCTTTCTATGTGTCCGGTTGAAACGTTTTGCTCATGTGTATGCGGTGAGTATTAGCAATCATAGAAGACTAAATGATGGTTGAGTATGTGGACTTGCCAAAAAGGCTCCGATACGTGACCCTTCCTGAAAAGATGATGAATTGTAGTTGCAAAGTTGACTGAGAACATAGTTTGCTGGTTTTCAATAGAGTTTATGCTTTATACTTCGATGTTGTGATGAATTGTTACTTGTTCACGAGAAGTTATATGATAAAATTTTATATTAAAATTGGTTACTGTTATAATAATATTCATGATGCTTCTATGTCCGTATTTTGTTTTTATCGACACCTCTCTCTCTAAGCATGTGGACATGTTTTTCGATTTCGGTTTTCGCTTGAGGACAAGCGAGGTCTAACTTGGGGGAGTTGATACGTCCATTTTGCATCATGTTTTCCTACTGTTATTTATGATGTTTTTATGCATAATAATGCTTTTTGGAGTAATTCTAATGCCTTTTCTCTCATAATATGCAAGGTTCACACAAAGAGGGAGAATTCCGGCAGCTGGAAATCTAGACCTGAAAAAGCGACGTCAGGCTACCTATTCTGCACAACTCCAAATGAGCTGAAACTTCACGAGGAATTTTTATGGAATATATAAGAATTATTGCAGCAAATAACTACTAGAAGGGGCCCACCATGTGGGCACAACCCACCTGGGTGCGCCAGGGAGCCTAGGCACGCCGTGGTGGGTTGTGCCCTCCTCGGCCCACCTCTGGTGCCCCTCTTCTGGTATATAAGTCATTTTGACCTAGAAAAAATAAGGAGAGGACTTTCGGGACAAAGCGCCGCCGTCTCGATGCGGAACTTGGGCAGGAGCACTTTTGCCCTCAGAAGAACGATTCCGCCAGGGGACCTTCCCTCCCGGAGGGGGAAATCATCGTCATCATCATCACCAACAACTCTCCCATATTGGGGAGGGCAATCTCCATCAACATCTTCAACAACACCATCTCCTCTCAAACCCTAGTTCATCTCTTGTGTTCAATCTTTGTACCGGAACTATAGATTGGTACTTGTGGGTGACTAGTAGTGTTGATTACATCTTGTAGTTGATTACATATGGTTTATTTGGTGGAAGATTATATGTTCAGATCCATTATGCTATTTAATACCCCTCTGATCTTGAGCATAATTATCATTAGTGAGTAGTTACTTTTGTTCTTGAGGTCATGGGAGAAATCTTGTTGCAAGTAATCATGTGAACTTGATATGTGTTTGATATTTTGATGATATGTATGTTGTGATTCCCTTAGTGGTGTCATGTGAACGTCGACTACATGACACTTCACCATATTTGGGGAATGCATTGTGGAGTAGTTATTAGATGATGGGTTGCGAGAGTGACAGAAGCTTAAACCCTAGTTTATGCGCTATTCCGTAAGGGACTGATTTGGATCCAAAAGTTTGATGCTATGGTTAGATTCATTCTTAATACTTTCCTCGTAGTTGCGGATGCTTGCGAGGGGGTTAATCATAAGTAGAAGGTTTGTTCAAGTAAGAACAACACCTAAGCACCGGTCCACCCACATATCAAATTATCAAAGTAGCGAACACAAATCAAACCAACACGATGAAAGTGACTAGATGAAAATCCCGTGTACCCTCAAGAACGCTTTGCTTATCATAAGAGACCGTTTTGGCCTGTCCTTTTCCTCAAAAGGATTGGGCTACCTTGCTGCACTTTTTTTACCATTAACGTTACTTGCTCGTTACAAATTATCTTGCTACCAAACTACTCGTTACTTATAATTTCAGTGCTTGCAGACATTACCTTACTGAAAACCGCTTATCATTTCCTTCTGCTACTCGTTGGGTTCGACACTCTTACTTATCAAAAGGACTACGATTGATCCCGTATACTTGTGGGTCATCAATCTGCATGGCACATGGCCTCCGAAAGTACCGTAACCCTATGTATAACTCGTCGTACACTAGGTGGAGTCGATTCAGTTGTGCATCGACAAAGCTGTCGAGAATGGGTTGATATCACCAGCTAAGCCCATCAATTTTGCCGAATGGACCAAAGCACGCTATGAGAACATACCACAACAGACTCACGAGTATGCACGGCCTCCTAAATTATTCTTTGCCAACACGAATAAGATTACTGATCTGTAACTAAATATTGCAGGAGTTCCTGTGCGGTTTGGACACTACATTACATGTTGTCATGGAACGGGGATAAAATGACCGATAATGTCAACCAGGTCATTGAATGCCTAAATTAAATTTGTACTTTGTTTTGCTTGAAAGCTATGCTAACATAAGTGTCGGTTATCAAATATAAGGAAAGATAGATATTTTCAGGTGGAAAATATGTACAGCCTTACTGCATTCAGATTGCAACGCGGTTCGCCTCGAATCATATAACTTCCCCATAACGGTTAGCGCTACATCAAGGAAATTTTCATTTATTTCATATGTCTCATGATTTCAACTAACGCACCGCTCTCTCTTCTACAGAAGGAGGTGTACGATGCCCAGCAAGCAGTGGAAACTAAGGGTTCAGAAGACGACGTACAATTAATCAACGATCCTAATGGTTCCAACGAACCCGACACGACCAACTCCTAAAAGGATACCGGTACACCTGGCTCCCTCAAAAGGAAGAGAGCACGTGGACGCCCTAGGAAGAATGTTGATCCCGAGGCAGCATAAAAAACAAAAAGTCTTGAAGAACTGAAACTTAAATTTGACAGCAAGACCATAGCCAAACAAGTGTCTTCGTTATCATCACGGTCACGCAGAGACCCTAAACCATCAATAGCTATGTTGAGCCCATTAAAGCACAAATAGGTAGCATCAATTGATACATGATCTTGCTCTTGCTCTACTTTTAGCATCATTTGATACATGTTCAGTTCTTATCATAAAGTGGAAATAGGTACTTTTGGCAATCATGAGCATCCTCTACTTATTGCAATAACTAATGCATCCTCAGTATAAAGCTTGAATTGGCAATAGGTAGTATTGGCAATCATTTGCATGCTTTACTTTTGGCAAAAACTAATGCATAGTTGAGTTATAACTGTTCATAGATATGGCTGGAATATCTTGAGTTATCATCACGGTCACGCAGAGACCCTAAACCATCACCAGCTATGTTGAGCCCATTCAAACACAAATAGGAAGCATCAATTGATACATGTTAATGCTCATGCTCTACTTTTAGCATCATTTGATACATGTTAAGTTCTTATCAGAAAGTGGAAATAGGTACTTTTGGGAATCATGAGCATCCTGTACTTATTGCAATAACTAATGCATCCTCAGTACAAAGCTTCAAGTGGCAATAGGTAGAATTGGCAATCATTTGCATGCTTTACTTTTGGCAAAAATTAATGCATAGTTCAGTTGTAACTGGTCATAGATATGGCTGGAACATCCTGAGTTATAAACTGAACATAATCATGCCAAGCTATTACTACCATAGTCATACTAGTAGAGTTCCTAGCATGCATCACCATACGATAGTAGAACGGTAGAATAACACAGCAAACATAACATAGACCACCGTACGATACTTGAGTTGCTAACATGCATCAGCAAAATAGTACTAACAACTTAGACCACTTAACCAGAGTAGCAGCAGACACTTAAGATAAACGGCAGATTAACCACCGCACAACATAAGTTTAGACACACCATAGGACATAAGTTTTAGAGTTGACAAATGACATAAGTTCAGACACACCATAGACCATAAGTTTTAGTGTCGACCAACGAAGAAACATAGATAACATAAAAGGACACGGCGGTCCTGGGGCAGCAGCAGCAGTCTAGCAGCACATCACTTCTCTCCCTTGTTCAGCGGCGGCGCGGCGAGATGTAGTAGGGCTCATTGACTTTGATAATCTTGAGGAAGCGTCCGTAGGCCGCATGTTTAGCCAGAGTACTAGCCTTATGCTTCGTACTATATCCATTGCCAGTGGCAACCGCATGCTGGATCAAGCCATCTATGCCGCCATCGATCGCCTTGCCACAGAACGGGCAGCCAATCTTGCCATAGAAACGTTACTTGATTTTGCCAGCAATCAGATGCCTCAGGGTGTACCGGCTCTTGCTGTGCCTGCTGTCCATGCCATAGTCCACATCCTTGTCATCATCCTGTTGATTAGTACACAAAGAAGAACTCAGCTAATCTATTCTGCTACATTGCTCTTAATTAGAATGTTTGAAAAGTACAGATGGGTAACATGACAACTATCTATTTGCTGGAAATAAGGCGTATATGCACATACATAATTGAGCCAAAGAAATTGACATGCATAAATATTGACGGTGGAATAGTTGCATTGATAGATTAGTGCACAAGTAGTACATAATTAACACATGAAAGAATTCATGATGTGGCTTGGTTTAATGATATTTGATACTTGTTACAGGTGTAATTCTGATTGGAATCAGAAAAATGGCTTCATTATACTCCTCCATGTTACACACAAGGGGGGTTTGTTCTATCTACTAGAATCAAGAAACCATTATTCTTTCTGATAGCAGCAATACCACTTCTCCAACATTGTTAGACCTTGATAAGTTTCAGAAGGAAATTGATAAAGGAGCTATGGGCTACTATCTTTATCCCTTATCTTGTGACTCTGATGATACCGATGATGAAAATACTTTGGAGGAACTTAACTTGGAAAAGGAAATGTTGTCATGCAAAACAAGGGGTTTTTTGTTCTATTTATTGGAATCAGAAATTGAATTTTAGTTTTACAAATACAAGGGGGTTTTTGTTCTATCTATTGGAATCAGAAAAGGAAATGTTGTCAGGCAAAACAGGGGTGTCAAAGAAATAATCAAGTGGTCAAAACAGGAATCTTACCAATTTAAACTGAATGTAGATGCATCATATCATTGTTAAGAAGGAGATGGGTCGACGGGTGCTGTTTTAAGAGATCAGTATGGCAACTCTGTGTCAATTCAGTGCATTGCCATTATATCCCAAATGCATCATCTGCCTGCTTGATGGAGGCGGTGGCAATGAAAGAAGGCCTATCTTTGGTAGCATCTGTTGGCTATCATCAAATTATTGCAGAATGGGATTGCTTAGAAGTTGTTCAAGCTTTTAGTGGAGGTAACACATGGTGGCACGAAGGATCACGTATTATTGCTGATTGTTTTGATCTAGTTGTGGAGATAGGAACTGCTGCATTTTCTCACTGTCCTCGGGAAGCCAATGGTGTCGCACGATCGCTATAAATAGCTATGAGAATCATCTATCTTGTATTTGGGTTGATTACCCCACTTCTTTCATTCATGTATCTCTTGTGAACGATGAAAGTTTGATTACTCAATCAATAAAGCATGCCGTGATGGAATCAGATAATGAATCTCTGTTTTAGCAATACTAGGTGTTTTTTTGTTCTGTCTATTCGAATCAGCAAATGAATCAAATTAAAAAGCCACAATCCAGCAAGAAAATCTATGCTAGATCCCTACGATCCTACATACGTACAACTATCACGCCCATATGAAACTGATGCTCATCTACTTAGCGATAAATTTTATTCTCAAATAAAAATCAGATGCCAAAATGCAAGATAGAAGTTAATGGCATAACTACATTATGTTGAATGAATAATAAAACTAATATGTGTTAAATTACAAGGAACTCATATTTGCTCAGAATACATGTACACAAACATTCTGGCTGGGCCAGGTCATGAGTAGAAAGACCTCATCAATACGTGAAGAAAATGAATCAGATTCAAAAACCACCATCCAACAAGAAAATCTATGCTAGATCCCTACAATCCTACATACGTACAACTAGCACGCCCATATGAAAATGATGCTCATCTACTTAACAAGAAAAACCCCAATGCCATGAAAAAATAGAGTAGTTAAAAGAAAAAGAAATTTGATGAAAACAGAGTACTACCTCAGAGAGCTCGTCGATGGCATCCTCGTCGAAGTCACAGCCCTTCCTGAAATCCATATCAAACTCCTTTACCTCGTTCTCCTCGTAGTAGATCTCCTCGATTTGGTCATGCAGCTCGCGCTTCAGCCTTGCCTTCTCCTCGTCCAGATCTTCTCCGACCTTCTCCTGCACAGGCTCTCCGACGGGAAGTTCGACTGCTGCGATGGCAGCGGGAGGAGGCACAACAGTTGCTGCACCGCCAACCGTCACCGCTGCGGCGGACTCAGCCGCTCCAACTGCGGCGGCAGCCATGGCAGCAGACTGCTCTGCTCCGATGGTTGCCTCCGGCTCGTCCGCCGCATCTTCACGCCCACGCTTCATCGGCGGTCAACGACAGGAGGATGGAGGTGTAGGAAGGGAGGAGTGGAGTGGCGAGGAAGGGAAGAGGGTTTGGGAGAGGACGAGGTGGTATGGCTGGAGTGGGAGAGGACGAGGGTTTTCTACCCGATTTGGGGAAGAAAAGCAATACTGCAGCCTCTTGGAGTTACCGAGGGGCCGAGGAGGACAATTTGTCTCACCCACCAGGGCCTTCCACATTCCATAGTGAGGACGCGTGGGGTCGTGGCGTCGTGCACCTCATGCGGTTTGCCCGCGCCGCCGTTCAAATAGCTGACACGTAGACACCAGCAGTGGTTAGTAATGATAGATGGGTCCCACTTCTCAGAGACACACAGAGCAGAGAGGTAAATGAATTTCATAAATCAGGGGGCACGTAATTTATGTGCAAAATGCATCATCAGCCCAGCGGTTACACCCTCCCGATCACATACTGATGCCCCTGTTTCAAAACTCCTTCGAGCAGTTTATTAATCACACTTTTTTGCCTATGGAGTTTTAAATGTGGATCCCACATGTCATTCACACACATGGAGCACGTACAAACAAACTTGCCAGACATGATGTAAATGGACCCAAAAAATTTCTACATCTTTGTATCAACATGAGAAGCAAGCATGACTAGTTTGGTAAGGTTGTGGGCATTTGTATGGATTTTCTAAGGTTTTTGCAACGGTAAAATGCTTAAAATACTTCTCGGAGGTGACGCAACATGCGCATGTTGTGGATCCACTTTGGTGGCCAAGCCCACTCGCTCGAAAAATTTGGTGTCATTCTTAAGATGGCCAAAAATTCACCTCCTTCACCGGAGGCCGTTCGTCCGGGTAGGAAGTAAGGGTCCGTCTGGAAGGACGGGTTTTTCTCGACATGCTTCAAATGGACCTAAATTTTGTCTACACCCTTGTACCAACATGAGAAGCATCCATGACTAGTTCCATTGATTTTGGACGTTTTATTGATTTTCTAGGGTTTTCACGACGATAAAACCCTAAAATATTTCCCACCAGCGCCACCCTTCACTCTGATCAGTGTGACCAGCATGTATTTAACTTAGCATCAAGGCCATGAAAACAGGTGTCAGAACCGTATTTGATTTTGATCCCACACACACATGCACACACAACAAAATACAAAACAGATAACGCAAATCACAGACTGCAGGTACTACGATTATCTGATTGAACTTCTAATGCATAACAACTTCTGGTCTTCAAATACATCACATGAAATACGAACACAACTAGAAATGCAAAACAACTTCTGATGTTGAGGTTGAGCAAGGGAATTTTATTGTGAGGCCCGGGATGTTCAGCAACCTATCCATGCTTCCACCTGTAGCATATAAGTAATTAAAAATTTCAGATTGAATACATTTGGTATTGGAAAAATGACAGTATGGTAATTTGAAGATGACAAGGAAACCAATTTGAATACAAAGTTCATAGAAGTCAATGTTGAATTAATAAGACCTTTGCAAGATGCAAAATCACTGCTGCGATGAGAGTAAACAGAATGTACGCCATAGCACATGCAAGAAGCACTTATAGGAAGTGAAGCAAAAGGCTGTACAGCACGACAACATGAGTAAGCCAACATCCCTACTAAAATTATTTCAGTGCTTATGTCTAGTTTTTTTAATCATTAGGAAGCCCTAAATATTTTAATGAGAGATCACCGACAGGGCACTACTGAAATATTCTAGTGTCTACATGTCTCTACTGAAAGTGCACTTTCAGTGGCTACGTGCGTATACTGAAACTGCACTACTGAAATATTTCAGAATCAACAATTGTGTACTGAACTTGCAGTACTGAAATATTTCAGTGTATACCCGTGTGTACTAAAATTGCACTACTCAAATATTTCAGTGTGAACCGGTCCGTACTAAAATTTCAGTACTGAAATATTTCAGAATCTTCAACTGTCTACTGAACTTGCAGTTTTCAAATTTTTCAGTGTGTACCCAGAGTGTAGCACTGTCTACTGAACTTGCAATACTCAAAAATAATTTATTCTTTGCAACTAATTACACTGCCATCCAGAGGCTATTGATTGGAGTAGAAGTGTAGTTCAACATCAAATTCTACCACTACAACAGTACAAATTTAGCCTAGGGTTCATATTCTGCCTAGGGTTCATATCACTAGTAGAAAACAGGGCTTTCGTCACAGCCGGATCGGAGCATTAGTCCCGGTTGCATTATGAACCGGGACTAATGTGAGCATTAGTCCCGGTTCGAGCGGCTAGGGCGCTGGGCAGGCATTAGTCCCAGTTCAAATGGGACCTTTAGTCCCGATTTGAGCCACGAACCGGGACTAAAGGGTGCGATGCCCTTTAGTCCCGGTTCGTGGCTCAAACCAGGACTAAAGGTTAGACCTTTAGTCCCGGTTCGAGCCACGAACCGGGACTAAAGGGGTTGAGGCTTTAGTCCCTGTTGGAGCCACGAACCGGGACTAAAGGGGTTTTGAATTTTGTTTTTTGTTTTTCCATTTGTTCTTTGTGTTTAGTTTCTGTTTTAAATTGCTTATATCTTTTAGGATATTTGATGTTTTTGAGTGATTCTTTTTGCATTAGATTTAAAATTTTGTCTAGTTTCTGTTTGTGCCATTAGTTTTCAAATTTGAATGATTTAAATATGAATTTGTTCAAATTTGCTTCAAACCCTAGATTGTGAATAATTTGAGTTTAAAAATAGTTTTAAATTTAATTCTTTTTGCTCCTAGTCACATGTTAGATTCTTTTCGCCCACATAGCATGTGCAAAAAAGTTGAGAGGGTTACGGCAAAAACTGGATGCACTTCAAGTACAAAATGGACAATCTCTTTCGAAGTATCATGTTTTCGGACGAAAACTCATCTGTTACAAAGGCATTTCATGTTTTTAAACTTATTTCAACTCCAGACTTTTTGTGCATTTAGTATGCACCATTCAAAGCCACGTCATCAATTTTCAACCATTTCTGACTTCATTTGCTATTTTTCATGCATTTACTATTTTTTTGAGCTAAATGACCCTGAAATTGAAAAGCACTACAAATGAACTCTGAAAAGGTTGAAAGTTGGCATGGTATCATCATTTCACCCACATAGCATGTGCAAAAAAGTTGAGAGGGTTACGGCAAAAACTGGATGCACTTCGTGTACAAAATGGACAATCTCTTTCGAAGTATCAGGGTTTCGGACGAATACTCATCTGTTACAAAGGCATTTTATTTTTTTAAACTTATTTTGTGCCATGAAAATGAGGAGGTCATTGAATTTTGTCTAGTTTCTGTTTGTGCCATTAGTTTTCAAATGTGAATGATTTAAATATGAATTTGTTCAAATTTGCTTCAAACCCTAGATTGTAAATAATTTGAGTTTAAAAATAGTTTTTAATTTAATTCTTTTTGCTCCTAGTCACTTGTTAGATTGTTGTCACAGTAAGATTTATTTGGTTATTTTTAGAATAATTTATATTACGATTTTAATTAAAACAGTATTGTTTTTGCTTATATAGTTGTTTTAGTCCTTTAATTATTGTTTTCAATTATTTTTAGTTAGTTCTTTCTGTAGATTTTAACATGTTGTAGTATGCTTCTGTTAGACAACAGTAGATAAATTTTTATAATTAATTAATATTAATTTTGGTAATACCGTCGACTACATCTGCTAGCACCATCCCAGCCAGAGTCACAACTAAAGTTAACCAAGCCAGAGTCGCGTTCTATTAAAGTGGCAAAAAGAATTACTTTTAATATAGCAAAACTAATTCTATCAACTATTATCAGTTTTGTAAAAAAAAAAAATGATAAAAACTTCAAAATTAAAATCCTTCGAGATGTAGTTATGTTACTACATCTACTAGTTAGGAAAATTAAAAAACTTAAATTTGGACATGTTTTGTGAAAAAAGTGTTATGAAAAAGTAAAACGGCCATATCTTTTGCATGCGATGTCGAAAAAAAGCATAATATATCAAAAAAATCAGCACGAAAATCCGCATCCGATTTCGATGGCCGTAGGCCGTGTTGCAAATTTTAGAATCCTCAAATTCTTAAAGGAAAAAAAGTAATGCTCAAATTTCAGTTTTTTTGAATTTTGGTTAAATCTGGTAAAACTGTGGTCAAACTATGGTCAAACTACTTATTCAAGAAATATTAGTGTTACTAAATAATTATTTTAGTTTTTTTGAATTTTGGTCAAACTGTGGTCAAACTATCATCAAATCTGGTCAAACTATGGTCAAACTATTTATTCAAGAAATATTAGTGTTACTAAATAATTATTGTTTTTTAGAATAATAGTTTCAAACTCAAACGGTGCTTAATGCTCAAGTTCAACTCCTAAGAGTTAATAGGATTGACAGCTTAGTATTGTCAGAAAAACAACAAGTGCAGACTTGGAAACTAGGGGGAATAGAACTCGAAAGTTAAGCGTGCTCAGGCTGGAGTAGTGAGAGGATGGGTGACCGGCCGGGAAGTTAGACGATTTGGAATGAGTGCTGATTAGAGATTAGAGATTAAATTCTGAAGCAGTGAGGAGGAAGGGGTGATTAGAGATTAAATTGTCAAATAATTCAAATATTTGAAAATAAAAACTTTAGAAAATCATATAAAATAATCCGTAGCTCAGATGAAAATACTTTGTACATGAAAGTTGCTCAGAACGACGAGACGAATCTGAATACGCGGTCCGTTCGCCCGTCACGCGTCCCTAACTATCCGAACTTGCAACCGTTCCCCTCTTATCCTCTGTCCGATAATTCCAAAGACCCGGGAAATATCGTCAGATATTCTCCCGCTCCGTCTGTTACGTGTGATGCTGCGTTAGACTACCCCTAGCACCGTGTATCGTATTTGTCATGCTCATGTTTGCTATATATTTATACTGTTTCCTCCCCCTCTTCTCTCTCGATAGCCCCCGACCCTGACGTCGTCCCCGAGACCGACGCAGCTCCGGATCCCGAAGACACCATAGACGACCTTGCCCTTGCCGCCGAGCAACCAGGCAAGCCCCTCCCTTGAGCATACCGATATCGCCCATTCTATATTCTCATGCTTGCATTAGAATTACTTCTGCTGCTGCTTTACCTATTCTGATGCATAGCCTGTTCATTGTAACCTGCTGTTGATAATTACCTACATATCCTAAACTGTTTAGTCTAGGCTGGGTAGAGACCTATCAGTGACCCCACTTATCCCGACTGCCGCGCTGGATCATCAGAAGACCCGATCAATGGGATTGAAGACCAGGACCCGACACCGCACATCACCCCCCCTTAGTTGTAACGACACTGCAGCGTTACTATCGAGTGCCGAGGGTGAAACCTCTTGTAGCACTTCTGATGTTAACTCTGTAGAGTAGCTATTCGGTCGTGGTCATCGAGGGTGATTCCTCCTTCACCGCTTCCGATAACAACGCTGTCCTACAACACCTCAAGTGTGGACCCAGTGAGGGTGATTCCTCCTAGTTCACCTTGACGGATACATCGAGTGGGAATTCAATGAGGGTGATACCTCGGATTCCCTGATGTTATGGACACACGGATACTTGGACCTTACAATGTTACTTGGAAAGGCGGGTCGACCCTGAGGGGTACCCGCGTGTGATGTGAAGGCGGGTTGCCAGTGTGGTGCCCGAGTGGTGAATACGAGGCGCGGCCGGGCATTCTTAACCCTTGCCGCAAGTCCTCGAGACGGGGCGACGGGGTCACATCTTTCGTGAGTCTCTGCTCGTTACCGCAAGCCCCTAGTCCTAGCGATTTGGATATTTGATCCGAGCAGGCCTCTGGTCTGATAGCACTAACCATCACGTGGGCATAGTATGGGCGTTCTGCATCGTATGCATCAGCCGAAAGCTCTGTCAGACGTCCAGTTCAGCAGTGCGGCATGGAGTGATTGGCGCCATTTCGGTGGTGCTTGGATCTGGGCCATGTACGCAACGACCCGGAGGGCGAGGGGCGATGGCCAAGACCCCCTCGCGCTTAGGACGTAGACCGGCGGGGACCTCTCTGCTGAGCTGTAGGTAGGGTTGCGATGTGTCGTTTGGCCGAGGCCGGGCATGACCCAGGAAAGTGTGTCCGGCCGAAGTTAATCGAGCGTGTTGGGTAAGTTGGTGCACCCCTGCAGGGAAGAACATTTCTATCGATAGCCGGTCCTACGGTAAAGGACACTCGGAGTTGTATCCTGATTGATACAATTTAGAACTGGATACCTGTGATGAGACCTGTATATATGGCTCTGGGATTGCTTCTCGCAGGGAGTCGAGAAGGGATCTCAGGACGAGGTTGATGAATGTATGGCTCTGGGATTGCTTTCTCGCAGGGAGTCGAGAAAGGATCTCTGGGTGAGGTTGATATTATTACTACTACATTATATTGTAATGTTCTACTCTCTTCTACTGCTGCAAGACCGCTGAAGATGCTAGTCTTCGATAGGACTAGGCCTTCTCTCTATTCTGGCATTTCTGCAGCCCAGTCCACATATACAGCCTCCCTTTGAAAATGTTGCATATGTAGTGTAGATCCTTGCTTGCTGAGTACTTCTGAGTACTCACGGTTGCTTTGATTTCCTTTTTCTCCCCATATCAGTTTGACGTGACCAGAGGACGGAGCCCCCCTGAGACAGATGCCCCGACGATCGCTACTACTACTACCCAGAGGATGGATACTACTACGAGTTGACTGACGACCAGGAGTAGGATCGGAGGGTCCCAGGCAGGAGGCCTTGTGCCTTTCGATCGTAGTGTTTTCTTTTGCCCCGCCTTTCTAAAGGCCTTTCTGTACTTTCTTTTATATCTGTACTCAGATATCTGATGCTTCCGCTGACGCTTGTTCGCAAGCTTATGTATTCGAGCCCTCGAGGCCCCTGGCTTGTAATATAAAGCTTGTATGACTTTATTTATGTTTTAGAGTTGTGTTGTGATATCTTCCCGTGAGTCCTTAGGCTTGATCGTGTGCATTTGCGTGTATGATTAGTGCACGATCGGGCCGGGGGCGTCACAAGTTGGTATCAGAGCCGACTGCCTGTAGGAACCCCCTTTCCAACTCCTTGGCCAAAGTTGAGTCTAGTGGTCCAAAAACTAATTTACTAACTTGGCTGTGTGGCTTACGGGCCCACGTTGCCAATTGGGTGGTATTAAGATCTTTTACTCCTCGACCTTTACTCTAGGACTCTGATATCTCGTCTATTCGGGTTAAACTTTTACTAACGCCGACACTTAGGATCTCGTAATTCTCGTCCACCCGGAGAGCTGGATATATGTGCGATTTCCCTGACATTGATCTGATTAGTCTGATAATCATTTTCCTTTCCATTGTTTTGTTTAACCTTTCTCTCCGAGATCGGTTATACTTCTCCTTGTCTTTTGACAATCATGAGTTTCCTCTGTTTCAGATGGATCGTTTGTTTCCACCACACCCTGCGACGCAGCTACCAGCTGTTCGAGCAGGGATACATCCAGAGTACATTCTTTATCCACTGGGGCAGATGTCAATCCGTTACAATACCCCAGTATTGTCTCCTCCAGATACTCGCAAAGACTTTGTGATCTATTGTGACGCATCCCGTGAAGGATTAGGCTGTATCCTAATGCAAGAGCGTAAAGTGATTGCCTATGGCTCTCGTCAGTTGCGACCGCATGAAGAGAATTATCCGGTACATGATCTAGAACTAGCTGCTGTCATCTATGCACTGCAGTTGTGGCGACATTATCTCCTCGGTAATCGTTGCGAGATATACACGGATCATAAAAGTTTGAAGTACTTGTTCACTCAGCCATCTCTGAATCTCCGTCAGCAAAGATGGATGGAGACCATTGCGGACTATGATTTGGGTATTTCTTATACCCCTGGCAAGGCTAATGTAATGGCTGATGCGTTGAGCCGCAAATCCTATTGCTGCGAACTTGAGGTTCAGCTACAGCAACCACTTCTGTATGAAGAGCTTCGAAAGCTAAATCTCGAGATAGTTCCTCAAGGATACTTAAAAACCTTGGTTGTTGAACCAGACCTTGAGAAAGCTGTTAAGAGTGCACAAGCTAAAGCTGCTGAAGTTGATCTGATGAAGAAAGATCTTCACCTTGAAAAGTACAGGGATTTCTCGCTGTCTGAAGATGGAACCTTGTATTTCAAAGACCGTATTGTGGTACCTCGCTTCGAGCTTATGACTGACAAAGTCATGAAGGAGGCACATGATACCCCGTTGTCTATTCATCCGGGTAGCACCAAGATGTATCGTGATCTCCGTCAAAGGTACTGGTGGTCCAGAATGAAGCAAGACATTGCTCGTTATGTTGCTGAATGTGATGTGTGTCGTCGCGTTAAAGCAGAACATCAGAAGCCTGCTGGAATTCTGCAACCGTTACCTATTCCTTTATGGAAATGGGATAAGGTTCAGATGGATTTCATTACAGGACTTCCCAGGTCACAGAAGGGTCACGATGCTATTCTTGTCGTCGTCGACCAACTCTCCAAAGTTGCACACTTCCTGCCTGTCAAGGAGACGATCACTGCTAGTCAGTTAGCAGAGTTATATATCTCCAGAATTGTTTCACTCCACGGTATCCCGAAAGAGATCAGTTCAGACCGTGGCAGCATATTCACTGGTCATTTCTGGGAAAGTTTTCAAAAGACTATGGGAACTCATATCACCTGGAGTTCAGCTTATCATCCTCAATCCCAAGGCCAAGTTGAACGAGTTAATCAAGTGCTTGAAGACATGTTGCGAGCTTGTGTTATATCGTTTGGCAAGAAGTGGGAAGAATCTCTTCCATATGCCGAGTTCTCCTATAACAACAGCTATCAAGCCAGCTTGAAAATGGCCCCCTTTGAAGTTCTCTATGGACGTAAGTGTCGAACCCCTCTGAATTGGTCAGAAACTGGGGAACGACCGCTCGTGGGTCCAGATATTATTCAACACGCCGAAGAACAAGTCCGAATTGTCCGGGAAAATCTCAAGGCGGCTCAGGACCGCCAGAAGAGCAACTATGATCGCAAACGATGGGGTTTGACTTATCAACCTGGTGATCAAGCTTATCTTCGTGTCACTCCTATGAAGGGCACTCACCGTTTTGGAATCAAGGGCAAGTTAGCTCCCCGCTACATTGGTCCTTTCCGCATTGTTGCAAGACGTGGTCAAGTGGCATATAAATTGGAATTGCCGCCGCAATTCTCTCATATCCACGACGTCTTTCATGTGTCGCAACTCCGTAAATGCTTCAAGGAATCTCCGCACCGATCTGTGGATCACGAGATGCTTGAATTGCAAGATGATCTATCTTATAAGGAGCATCCGATCCGCATTCTCGATGAAGCTGAACGTCGAACCCGTCAGAAGGTTACCAAGTTCCTCAAAGTGCAGTGGTCAAATCATACTGAAAATGAAGCCACTTGGGAACGCGAGGATAATCTTCGTGCGGAATACCCCGAACTTTTTCCTGCTACTTCTTAATTCTCGGGACGAGAATTCTTGTTAGTAGAGGAGATTTGTAACACCCCTGGTGGTTAACTACAGTAATCACTTTTGATAATGACATGTCAGCAAGCTTAACAGTGCATGATCATCAGTAGCATCATATTGCATTTCAACTCCTATGTCAAAATTCAGATTTAAACTAAAGTGGGAAATAAAAGTTGTTCAAACTGGAAAACCAAAATGTGCCTCATGTTGCAAATATTCCCATAGCATTTGTAAAAATGATTGCAACATTAGTTGAAATTGTAAAAGGACTCGAACAACTAGAAACAGCAGCAACATAGCACTATTCAATCCTTTTTCAATTTAAATAAAAACTTTAGAAAATCATTTTAAATAATCCGTAACTCCGATCGAAAAACTTTGTACATGAAAGTCGCTCAGAACGACGAGACGAATCCGAATACACGGTCCGTTCGTCCGTCACACGTCCCTAACTATCAGAACATGCAACCGTCCCTCTCCGGTCATCTGTCTGACAAATGTCCGGAACCGGGAAAACATTCCCGGATGGATTCCTCCTTCCTCGGTGACGTGCAACCATACGTTAGGATACACCCGGCACTGCGTATTATCATGTCGTACCTTGTGTTGCTCAAGTTTGCTCTATATTTATACTGTTTCCTCCCCCTCTTCTCTCTCGGTAGACCCTGACACCGACGTCGTCCCCGAGACCGACGCAACTCAGGAGCCCGACGCCACCGTTGACGATCCCTCTCTCTTGCCAGAGCAACCAGGCAAGCCCCTCCCTTGAGCATACCGATATCGCCCATTCTAATTTCTCATGCTTGCATTAGAATTACTGCTGCTGCTGCTTTACCCATTCTGATGCATAGCCTGTTCATTGTAACCTGCTGTTGATAATTACCTACATATCCTAAACTGTTTAGTCTAGGCTGGGTAGAGACCTATCAGTGACCCCACTTATCCCGACTGCCGCGCTGGATCGTCAGAAGACCCGATCAACGGGATTGAAGACCAGGCCCCGACACCGCACATCACCCCCCCCCTTAGTTGTAACGACACTGCAGCGTTACTATCGAGTGTCGAGGGTGAAACCTCATGTAGCACTTCTGATGTTAACTCTGTAGAGTAGTTATTCGGTCGTGGTCATCGAGGGTGATTCCTCCTTCACCGCTTCCGATAACGACGCTGTCGTATAACACCTCAAGTGTGGACCCAGTGAGGGTGATTCCTCCTAGTTCATCTTGACGGATACATCGAGTGGGAATTCAATGAGGGTGATACCTCGGATTCCTTGATGTTATGGACACACGGATACTTGGACTTTACAATGTTACTTGGAAAGGCGGGTCGACCCTGAGGGGTACCCGCGTGTGATGTGAAGGCGGGTTGCCAGTGTGGTGCCCGAGTGGTGAATACGAGGCGCGGCCGAGCATTCTTAACCCTTGCCGCAAGTCCTCGAGACGGGGCGACGGGGTCACATCTTTCGTGAGTCTCTGCTCGTTACCGCAAGCCCTAGTCCTAACGATTTGGATATTTGATCCGAGCAGGCCTCTGGCCTGATAGCACTAACCATCACGTGGGCATAGTATGGGCGTTCTGCATCGTATGCATCAGCCGAAAGCTCTGTCAGACGTCCAGTTCAGCATGGCGGCACGGACGGACCGGCGCCCTCCTGGTGCCAGGCTTCTCCCTGCGCGCAACGACTCGGAGTGCACAGGGCGATGGCCCAAGACCTCTGAGCGCTTAGGATGTAGACCGACGGGGACCTCTCTGCTGAGCTATAGGTAGGGTTGCGATGTGTCGTTTGGCCGAGGCCGGGCATGACCCAGGAAAGTGTGTCCGGCCGGAGTTAATCGAGCGTGTTGGGTAAGTTGGTGCACCCCTGCAGGGAAGAACACTTCTATCGATAGCCGGTCCTACGGTAAAGGACACTCGGAGTTGTATCCTGATTGATACAATTTAGAACTGGATACCTGTGATGAGACCTGTATATATGGCTCTGGGATTGCTTCTCGCAGGGAGTCGAGAAGGGATCTCAGGACGAGGTTTGAAGACGTTATGGCTCTGGGATTGCTTTCTCGCAGGGAGTCGAGAAAGGATCTCTGGGTGAGGTTGAGACTTAATGTTACTACTACATTATATTGTAATGTTCTACTCTCTTCTACTGCTGCAAGACCGCTGAAGATGCTAGTCTTCGATAGGACTAGGCCTTCTCTCTATTCTGGCATTTCTGCAGCCCAGTCCACATATACAGCCTCCCTTTGAAAATGTTGCATATGTAGTGTAGATCCTTGCTTGCTGAGTACTTCTGAGTACTCACGGTTGCTTTGATTTCCTTTTTCTCCCCATATCAGTTTGACGTGACCAGAGGACGGAGCCCCCCTGAGACAGATGCCCCGACGATCGCTACTACTACTACCCAGAGGATGGATACTACTACGAGTTGACTGACGACCAGGAGTAGGATCGGAGGGTCCCAGGCAGGAGGCCTTGTGCCTTTCGATCGTAGTGTTTTCTTTTGCCCCGCCTTTCTAAAGGCCTTTCTGTACTTTCTTTTATATCTGTACTCAGATATCTGATGCTTCCGCTGACGCTTGTTCGCAAGCTTATGTATTCGAGCCCTCGAGGCCCCTGGCTTGTAATATAAAGCTTGTATGACTTTATTTATGTTTTAGAGTTGTGTTGTGATATCTTCCCGTGAGTCCTTAGGCTTGATCGTGTGCATTTGCGTGTATGATTAGTGCACGATCGGGCCGGGGGCGTCACACCCCCCTATAGCAATGCTTTTCTCCGTATCTAAAAATCCATATATGCGTTGCTACTGTCTTTACCAATGGTTTTGGATGCGTAGCCTTATCCACTGTTGCTAGCACATAGTACAACACTTATACCGTCGTTGGTAAAAGGGACCGTTGCAAGACTACAACAAATAAAATATACTTTTGCATCACTTTTATATGTTGTTGCTTAATATACAGGAATCAAAATCCCACTGCTTCGCAACGGGGAATTTTCAACGCATCAAGTGTTGGTACATATATAATGTAAAAAATATTATTTTTAATATATATTGGCATCAATTAAATTAATGCTCCACATAACAGTGATAATTATATATTTCAAGTGAAGAAAAAACAAGAGAACATACTCATGAGGAAGAAATCATATATTAGATAGAACTGTTGGATTACAATTGTGAATAAACACAGCATCCTAATTGATAATTTTCCTTCTTCCTTATAGTTTTAATTTTGAACATGGCACAATGATTTATTCCCCATTTTAATCTTATACTCGAATTTAAATTCAATCTGTGACACGCATGTCTATATGCCCAATCTAAAATCTGAGAAGAGCGGAAAAAGTGAGAAAGTTCCCTCGGTTATCCCAAGTTTCTAGCTAAATGGAAGGTACATGAAAAAAAATATGCATTGTTGGAGTTAGAAGCACGAAATTTAGCACAACCCCAGAATACAAAGTTCATACCTGCATGGTCGTCTTGTTTATTACTCGCCATTGTAACCCCAGAATGCAAAAATGCATTACTATCTTGCAAGGGCTTGATCAACTATAGTGTAGCCTACTCATAAACAGCCAAACAGGCTCGACATGCACAACCCCAGAAAAACCTCCGCTCTGACAAATGGTAAAAATCATTTTGTAGGTGACTCAAGTTTTACCCCGCCTGCAAGAACTGAACCTCCTCAGCAACATCACAAATGTAGGACAAGGCATGTAAGTGACATTATTTTGAGGATGAAAAAAATGTATCTATATACATCAGTTGAGAACTGATTATATGCCTTTAGATTCAATAACCCAATTATCCTATAAAGATATTAAGCCTAGAGAGCCCTTTGTAGCAGAAGAAAGCTTCACATACATGATAGCCTATTTTTTTAATGTAAATCAATATAGCAAATGCAACGAGTAGTAGATGTGTGAGGTCAGTGTTGCTTGCTGGCAAGAAAATGGAAGCGGAAACATGTGAATAAACAATAACTGTATACATGTGGCATTACTAATATTTTTTGCCTTGGGCAAACCTGTGATATGGAATTTAACCGTTGGAACCATATATGAACTGAACAATGTGCATTGTCTAAAGCTAGCAAAACATCTCTTCCTATGATATGGTTCATATGTATTCAACCAATTCAAGCACTCGAGAAATTAACTAAGCACTGGACCCCTGATCATAGAGATCTTACTTGCGTATGTCATCGATGAGACCGATATCTCCCTCAAACTAAGATCATCATCCAAATGCATCCAGGCATGCTTAATGCCCTATACCTGGAGATGCAGTTGCTTCTGATACTCAATGGCCCCATCAAGAATTGATGCCTAACCCCGCAGACCAACGCAAACATGAACCCATTAATTTCATCACAAACATAAACGCAGCAGCACCAAATTCAGGGACAAAGAAAGAAGGAAAAATGGAGTGACCTTGTTGGAATTGGGTAGCAGGCTCTGCAACACCTTCAATCTTCTAGCCGATCGACCTAGGCAACGATCAACCCCAACAAGCAATTAATAATTAGCACCTCAAGCAGGCAATAAGAGAAAGGCAAGATGGGTCATCAACTTCTCGGAATGGTTGTGCACCTCAGCGGTGCGGACCCGCTTGCTGTCGCAACCCCCATGTGTGACACCCCACCTTGCTCTCATGGAAACTGTAAAAGTAACAAACAAAAAGGAATCATCATAGGCAAAGTACTCTGTAGAGCGTCATCACGAGCGGGCCCAAGGATGATGCATTGGACTTTACTCATGGATAGGCAAAACTAATTAAAATGTATAATTCCTATAACCTATATACTTCCTATTTATGCTGCACATAACAATAGCTAATGGGCTCAACGGAGGAGAAGTAACAAGTAGCTCACCATGACAGCACAAAGGTCAGCATTCTTGCTCCTTCTTTCTGCATGTACTTCCTGGAGAGAGCTGCAGGGGAACCAGGACACGACGGGCGTGCCGGTAGGCAGATCTCCGCCGATGCCTACGCCCTCACCACTTCACTTCCATCTAAGCTTGGCTTCAACAATTACAGAGGGGAGTAACAAAAAGTCGGTAACATTACTTTTCCTCACACGCTACCATTGTTTACATGTTGTATTTTACTTTGCACTCCAATTTGGGGAATCTTTTCATAACAAATAACTGAGTAACTAACATCTTACATAATATGTAAACTAACGATAGAATGGGAATTTACATGACATGAAGATATTTTGGTGTTTCCCTAATAGACCAGACAACAATGTACATGAAACAAATTTACAGCAGCAATTGCGAATTATTACCTTTTTCTCTTCGTAGCCAAATTAGAGTTTACCATCTACCTTGGGGATTACATCTTCGCTGGAGTGAAGCGCATGCCTATGTCACAGTAGCATCTACTCTGATATAAATAACTACATTCAGATTTCCACAATAAAGTCTATGCAATTCTTGTTGGGTAGGCGGCGCTAGACTCAAGTTACATGTTCTAATGGCCCTGTAAATAATTAAGCATGGTAGTGAGAATGCAATATATAGAAAACAACACAAAATTAATCTAAAAATACTGCAGGGCAACAGCTTCATCATCACATTCGGTGAAAGCTAGCTAGAAATGTAAGTACAGAACTCACTGTAACCATCATTCATACTACCAACTTAAAGAACATTTTCTCTTCAGTTAGTCAGAGGTTTATGTAACGGGAAAAAAATGCAGCAAGGAAACGAAGCAGATCGTAAAATCTTGCATATAAGGGCAGGGAGAGGTAGCAGGAGCACAGGGAAACAAGGTCTATAAGAAGCTCACATTGGCGTATTGGTATTAGCTGCACTCGCTGCTGCCCGACACACGACGAGAAACATAGAAAACACAACAATCCCGACGAATCATGCACTGAACTAATGGAAGACCAAATGGGCTCAAACTGCTTGCTGGATTTTGCAGGAAAAACATGTGTCAAGCATAGCTAACAAGCATGATGTAGTATCAAAAATAAGCACTATTACTACCGTCAACAAAACTGTACTACAACCACCCATAAACAAGCGAGTAGGAATTAGAACTAAAAAGAGGAAGGTATATTTTCCCTATTAAACCCCAACTACTTAACATAAGTACCAAAATCTGCTAGCCTAATTAACCTAATAGCCTAACATTAAGCCCTCAACTTAGCAAATAGTTGAAGATTTACCGCAACCATATAGATCAAATAGCAGCAGTCCTAACCAATGCCAATAAATAAACTACCACTATTTTCTCCCGTAAATAAACTGCAAACAATTAACATAAGCATCAAATCCGTCACCCTAATTAACCTAATAGCTTAACACCTATCTCTCTCTAATGAAACAATTAACATAAGCATCAAACACATCATGCATCACTGCAAGACAATACAAATTTCACACTCTAAATCTAATCAAAACTAAAAACCATATAGCATATGGATAAATGCCAGCATTTAGAATCACATATTTGTTCTCCATCTTTTCTTTCTCAGATCTGCACATGCCATGTTCAGGAAAATCACAAATTAGGGGCCAATAACGTGAGTAAGAGAGGGGGGGGGGGGCAGGAGGAGGAGGTAGAGGCAAACCCTTAACGACCTCGAGCTGCTGCTGCTCCTCTTCCTCTGTGCAGCCCTCATCTCCAGAGCCGCCGGTGCCATGGGAGGGCTCCTCCGCCTAGCGCCGCGTGCCGGCCCGTCTGCGCGTCGGGGAATCGTCGGATCCGCCCGGATCCAGGCGCAACGAGGGTCACCGGAGGAGCGGCGAGGCGAGCTCGGGACGGGCCTCCATGGCGGCCTCCTGACGGCGGGGTTCGTTTGCGGGGGAGAGAGATGGGTGAAGGAGTAGGGGAGGAGAGGAGAGAGGGCGGTGGCGCAGGGGCTCACCATAGCCGCGGGTATCCACGTCCACGGCGGCCACCGCCGCCGTTGCCTCCCTTTGCCCTCGAGTGGAGCGCCGCCGCCTGCGCGCACCGGCCAGCCTGCACCTGATCTAGAGGGGAGGTGGGTGCGTGGTGGAGCAGTAAAGGGTGGGTGGTGGCGGCTAGGGTTGAGAGGGAGGAGACGGGAGAGAGAGAGAGAGAGAGAGAGAGAGAGAGAGGAGAGGGGAGGAGGCGATGGCGGAGGCGAGAGGAGGGGAGATGGGGCGCTCGGGACTTATCTCTCTCCGCGCTGCTACAGTAAACCACGGTGAACTGTTCATGGCGCAAAAAAGGAGACGTGGAGGGCGCGGTTCTGCCTAGCACTTCTTGAGGCTTTATATGTTCAATTCCTTGTTCCGCAGAGTGGTTGTCAGATGGCCAATGAAACTCAGTGCAGGTTTTAAGTATGGGCCATGTTGGATGTAGTTCAGTTTGGTTTTTATATCTGTCGGTGTTAGGGCGCATGTCTTTTGTGGCTTCGAATAGTGTTGGTCAATCATGGAAAAGTTGAAAGCACCAAGCAACCCTCCAATGTGTAATGTTCAGTTGTAAGAATAAACCGAGTCACCTAGTGTGTTTGTTTAATATGTGCTAGTAACTCTGGTCACTTGTCTCATCATGTGGGGTAAATCTTATGGTATATTACTATCTGAGTCTGAAATTATTTGTGTTCTCCTCTTTACAATACCTTACAGCTCAGAAAAAAGGGCCTCCCAGTTGCAACATGCAAAACCTGACAGAACAAACACATGCTACATCTGAATAAAGGGGGTGTTTGGTTGGTGCCCTGACAAGCAGCCAGCTGCTCAGGCAGCAATCTCAGCCTCAGGCCTCCTAAATCGGACGCCTGAGATCGCTGCCTGAGACAGGCAGCTTCTTCAGGGAGGAAACCAAACAGGCCCGAAGTCCTGGAGACCGGATGGAGAACAAACACCCAGTTGACAATGTTCGCTTACGTTGCTCAACAATCCGCTAAAGCATCACTCATATGCATGGAGGAAAATATCTATCTCAGCTCTGAGGGAAAAGCCATGCCGCTGGCATTTTGACGTCCTTGCATGGTACTGTCGGCAGTGGTATGAAGGAACAATCCCCATCCCTCATGTCATATACCGCACAAGAACTTGGCGCATCCTTCCAGAACCAGTCACAGCTGCCATCATCCATGAAGTAGATGCAATCCCCCTTCAGCTTGTACTGAGACACGTCAACAGATTGGGATGAACTTTGGCTGACGAACAATGTCTGGTCATCCCCAACACTGCTCACCTTCACCCAACTTCGAGACTGGAAGTCTGACTGACACACCTCAAATTCAATCCCTACTGGCTTGATACCACCAATCGTGTCATTATCACATTCACCAAATATTGTTCTCTGTACCAGCAGTAGTGCACCATGAGATTCAACTAGATACGACTCGAAGTAAGAGATGCCACCTTGGATCAACTTTAAGACACAGGGGGCACCATCAAGTAGACGCTCGATCCGTGATACCCTTAACTTGCCATTATCATTGTCCTCTCTGACATGGATTGCCAAAAGGTCGTTGAACTCGTCAATGACATACAACATACCTTCATAGAACATCATGTCTATGACCGACCCTTTGCTGCCAAGTTCACTCACCAACCATGAGGTTGAACCCGGTTGGCAGTACGCAACAGTGCGAAGAGGCCCAATTTCAACGATGGCAGCAACAAGGAGTTCCGAGCACCTGATTACCTTGCGCAGAGATATCGCAGTATCCATCTGTAGCAGAGGACCAGCCATATCTTCATCCAGGACATCATCACGACCATTAATAATTCCATCAGGCTCATCCACAAGACAGAAAGAAGATAGGTTAGGAAGCGTCAAGGTGACCTCAGAGAAGGGGTCCATTAGGAAACAGGTGCCGTTGTGTGAGAAGAGAAGCCAGTCGCCGCAGGAGATACAATAGTTGGCACTGCTGTGGAGCTTGAAGGATTCTTTTGCCCCTTCTCCACGGGGAAAGCCGAAGAAGGTACCATCAGGGAATGCAAGCCATGGTAAAGGTGGGGGCAGGCAATGGTCTTGTCTGGAGAAGTGCCAATGGTGACATACAGCAGCGAAGCGGACACGGTCGGCGTGGGAAGGGAGGCGACGAAGGACCATACCAGCAAGCTCTGATGGCAGGGCTGACCATGATTGTGGACTGTGTGTTTGCGTCATCTTGGCAAACGACATTTGCTTCATAGAAGAAAAGAATACTTGTCAGGCTTGTATGTATCACAAGATTACTAAAACAAGATCAGGCAGAGAGAGTACATAATATGTCCATACCACAAATCTACTGTGTGATCCATATGCATCCACAATTTAAATGGTTAAGAGACAATCATCAGCAAGGCTATCTTGTTCATTTCAAGTTTCTTACCTGATCAGTTTTCAGAAAGTCAAATCTTTTCCACACAAGTAGGAAATCCAGAACAACTACTCACATTGCATTACGTGTTTCCACTCATGAATAAACAAAATTAAATCTAGAAATGATTGAGTTTGTTCTATAAGTGGAAGAAACCCTGAAAACAAAAGATAGCCTCTTCTTCATTAAGGCACGGGCCACACTTATCCTTGAGTGAGAATCGAGCAAACCACGTCTAATCAATCCCCAATTTATCACCACAAGTGAGAGTTCCAGAACAGCTAATCACATTGCATTGCGTGTTTCCACTCATGAATCGAAAAATCAAATCTTCGTATATATTGCTGAGTCTGTACTATAATAACTCTATAAGTGGAAGTCCCCTGTTCTGGAAAAAACAAAATACACCTTTTTCTGAATTAAGCTACAGGCCGAGGGCTGCCCCCCTCTTCCCCTCGGGGTGGCACTAATCCTAATCCGTCAGCTAAAAATCTAGCGAACATGTCACGCAGTTCCATCAGATAAGCACCACAAGGTCACAACGCCCGTACGGACGAAGCATGCCGTCGGGCCAGACCGCCAGAGGTGAATCAAGAACCCTAACGAAATCGCGTCCGCACAAGCAGGTTCCCCACAGCGTGACCAGTCCTAACAGCGTGCGCAGTTTGCGTGCGCGGAATCAAGAAGATGGCGGCTACGGGGACCGAAACCCTAACCAAACCACAACATCAGGACCTGGATGGCTGGATCGGAATCGGGAGACAGCACAAGCTCCCAGCTCCGCTGAATAAATTAATCAATAGGATTCTCGGAGTTTACCAGATTTTGAGTCGTCTCCTCGAGGGCGGACTGGCCTGGCCCCGCGCCGTCGCCGCCGGAGTCGCTCCCAGCCTCGTCTGCGGCGGCCATCACTCACGCGAGCTGCCGTGGGAATGCCGGAATGGGAGTGAGCGGAGAACTGAGGAAGGAAGCCGGCAGTGTGTACAACAAAGTGGACTCGTTGTGGGTATGGATTATTGGGCCTGCCGGCCAATCTTTGTCAGGCTAGGTTAAAAAAAACAATTGTTACTAAAAAAAGAACAATTTTAAATGTTTTAAATTTTTCCAAAATGGTTTGTGAATGTTCCCAAAAACATGTTTCTACATCCCTAAAAAGTTCAAATTCAAATCAAACTACAGTTATAGAAACAAATAAAAAGATAAATTATGCAATTTTCTTTTATTTGTTTCTATATGTGTATTTCAAGTTTGGATTTGAAACTTTTAGAACTTACCACATGGTTTGTGAACATTCCTAATTTTTTTAATTTTTAAAAAAATTGCAGAGGTCACAGCCTTTGGGATGTTGGATATGCTGGGAGCACATATCGAAGTATGGGCTCGGGAGCAGGCAAGTTGCGAAAATCTGGTTCTAATATGTTTTTGTTTTGATGAAAAGGTTGTCAGAGCAGCTTTTCATTGAAATGGAGAAGAAGAGTTAGTTATAGGTCGATGCCAAAGATGAAAAACACACACCCTCGGATGATGTGCAAGAACAGGTTGCAACATCGACAACCTGCCGGTCTGGTTCTAATATGTTAGTGAAGGCCTCAGGGCTACCACATAGGCACATGCACATATATTGATCTCTCCATATAAATATTTCTTTTGGATACACTTTAAGTGATGGTGATAATATTTAATGATTAGTATTATGATTTTATGTTGAATGCTCCTCGATTTTAGTTTCAATGAGGGCAATATAGCGGTGAACCTGGGTGTGTGCCCACCCAAATTGAAAAAATTAATAGTAAAAATTGTATAATATTTTTGAAACTTTTTGGTGATATACATGGTTTAGTATAATGCTCACGTTTTATGTTTTGGAACAAAATGAGTTATGTTGTATTCCGAGCAAAATAAAATAGAATCAATACTATATAAAAAGGTACTATTCATGCTTTTCGTAACTGCAATTTGTTTTTTTCGCTCAGAAATATGACATGATTCATTTCAAGAGCATCAGTAGGGTAACCCCCCCCACCCCACCCCCACCCCCTTCCCCGGTTTCCACATTTTATATATGAAACCGGCGAAAACAAGGTCTACAAGAGAGAAAAAACAGAGATCCCCGTGGAGTGACCACGTAGTTCAAAAACTAGGAAGCAGCCGACCGCTGCACAAGCTAATAACCCAAACTTTGCTTAAAACATAGGAGCAAAGGGGGGAGGGGTTCAAAACTAATTTTACTTCTTTTAATATCGAGTCTACTACTCCAGTTGCCCTTCACATGGAAGACCTGCTGTATTTTCTGTTATTAATCATGATGTGCATGACTTCACAAATTCTATACCTGACAAAAAGGAGATTTGAAACATCATAAAAGAAATCAAGAAAGATGCCTCTCCAGGTCCAGATGGATTTAATGTGGGTTTCTATAGGAATGCATGGAGTTGGATAGCTGAAGATATAACTCAATTGGTCAGGACCTTCTATGAAACAGGTATTATGCCACCAAAGCTTAATGAAACTCATATAGCACTTATTCCAAAAAAACTTGTTTGCCACATGCCATCTGACTTCAGACCAATTAGTTTATGTAATGTTGTTTACAAAATAATCTCTAAGTTTTTGGCCAACAGACTCAAGCCTCTTTTAGCTGATTACATCCATCCTTCTCAACAGGCTTTTATAGAGGGTAGGAGGATTAGTGATAACATTATTGTTGCCCAGGAGATTGCTCACTCTTTTAGTTTAAATTCTTTCAAACAAAAGTGCTTCATGCTAAAAATTGATCTTGCTAAAGCTTTTGATAGACTCGAGTGATATTTTATTGCTGCTGCTTTAGCTCGTAAAGGTTTAAATGCCCATTTCATTAAGTTGATTCATGCTTGCATACTTACTTCTACTTTTTTAGTTATTATCAATGGGCAGCCTTTTGGTAAATTTAAGAGTTCCAGAGGTATAGGAGAGGGGTGTCCTCTCTCCCCCTCTCTTTTTATCTTAGCTGTTAATGAACTATCAATGGCTCTTCAGGATGCCATACATAATAACATGCTTTCAGGTATCTCTTTGGGTCCCCAATGCCCTCCTATACACTCCTTGATGTTTGCAGATGACCTATTGGTGTTTGGTGCAGCAACAAAGCAGGAAGCTGAAGCCATCCTTCAGATCTTAAATCATTTCTGTTCCCTTTTAGGCCAAGTCTCAAATTGGGCAAAGTCAGGAATTATGTTTACCGCTAATGTTGATTTGTAGCTCAGACAAGAAATAAAAGGTTTGTTTCCTGTCCCTGATATCGACGCCTCTTTTATCCACCTAGGACATCCTCTGGTCTTGCCTGCTAAGAATAGATCTGCTGCTTACTCATTTGTGGAGGACAAGTTTAAATCCAAGCTTACAACGTATAAGGCAAATCGAATGTCTCACTCCGTTAGGCTTACGCTTATTAAATCTGTTTTCTCTTCTATCCCTGTTTATTATATGTCAAATATTTTGTTCTCCAAAATATTGCTTGCTAGTATTACTGCTATTATTAGGAGATTTCGGTGGACAGGGTTAAAAGATGATAACACTTCAAGATATATTTGCTTAAGGGCATGGGCGGATATTTGTACTGACAATAAAAGTGGTGGTTTAGGTATTAGAAATCTCCAGGCCTTGAATCAGAGCTTGATTCTCTCTGTGGCTTGGAGAATTGCTCAAGACCCAACTAGTAATCTTGCTCTTATTTTGAAGTCAAAATACCACGCTCACACTTCTATTTGGAGAGCTAATCCTAGTTGTCCAAAATCTGCTTTTTGCGCTGCCATTTTAAAGGTAAAACCTCTATTGGAATCTGCTTGTTTTACACAAATTGTTGATGGCTCCTCTTCCATTTCGAGTACTTCCTGGATTAATAGTTGGCAGAACATCTATAACAATCTTGTCATTCAGCAACCACCTTTTAGTTATCCTGCAACTATTAAAGACTTGTGGATCCCAAATCGTAAAGCTTGGAACCATGAACTGATTATCTATCTTTTTACTCCACATGTGGCCACCACCATTTTAAACACTCCTATCATTGATGATGTGGGACAAGACATGCTTGTTTGGAAACTGACTCCTGCAGGGAAGTTTTCAACAAAAAGTGCGTATAGACATTGTTTTGAAAATTTGCAGTTGCCACAGAACCAGATGAATAAACAAGTACCTCAGCAGGTTATTAACTTGCTCAATCAGGTTTGGGCTGAGAAGCACATGATCCCAAAAGTTCAGACCTTTGCTTGGAGACTACTGAGAAAATCCCTAGCCACAGGTAAAAGAGCAGGTCGTTTTTCTACACATATTTCACTTATTTGCTCAAGGTGTAATTTAGAGGAAGATGATATGCATTTGTTTTTCGGTTGCCACTTTGCAAAAGCTGTTTGGTTCCTGCAGCCTTGGTTTATCAACACTGACTCTTTACAACAAGAACAACACTCTATTCCTGATATCCTTAATTTCCTACTAAATTCTAATCATCCCTTCATGTCAGTTAATAATCTTTACACTATGCTTTGGTGCATTTGGAAAGCTAGAAATGATGCTCTTTTCGACCACGCTAAAATACATCCAAAAAAGGTGTTTGCTGTCTTCTCAGCTTTATTGCAGAATTTTCAGATCGTTGACGCAGGCCTGCTGGTTCAGCGGCCAACTGTTGACCAGCGGTTGTGTCAGCAACAACTTGAAAAGCTACAACATGGTATTCCTTTTGCAGGTACAGACGTACAGATATATTCAGATGCAGCATGGGCTCCATCGTCTGATGGTGAGCTGCAACAAGCAAGATTGGGCATCCACATCCAACTTTGTCAGCATCATGCTTCCAACATCTATGTTGCAGCGTTGTCTCCGCTAGGAGGCTCTCCTCTCCAGGCTGAAGCGTACGGTCTACTGCTAGCGGTCAAGGCGGCAGAAGCTCTTCGTCTTCACAATTCTTACTTCCTCACAAATTCGCAGGTGCTTGCTTTGGCTACTAGGTCGGATCGGAATGTGACAGAAGGACCTTGGCAGATTAGGGCCATAGTATCCCAAGTCCGATCCTCTTCTAGTTTTAATCCAAACAGGTTATCATATGTACTCAGGACACACAATGTGAAGGCTCATCATCACTCTAGACTAGCCCTTCGAATCACTACCTGTAGTGTGAGGTGTTTGTCATCATCAGGATCTTGTCAATGTCCTATGTGTACTGTCCTTACAGTCTTGAGTGTTTCTCCACTTAGACTGATGCTTGTAAAATGTACTTGATGCTTATCAATGAAGTCATAAGAGTTCCAAAAAAACAAATACTCCAAAGAACTATTACAGGCAACTCTCATCATTAGCAGGTAGCCTCCAGGCACATGGGCATTTCATCACTCACGATCGCCTTGAATTTGGTCTTCTTCAGCAGGGAGGGCGCTGAGGATGATGGCATCCCCGGTGGCATGGAGGCGCTGAGGATGATGGCATCCCCGGTTGACAGCTTCTTGTCCCAAACATCAGGGTGGATGTTTGGGGATGGGCTTCTCAGCAGCTTCGGCTCAGCCAGTGATAGCTTTGTCAGGACACCGGCAGCATCCAGATTTACTAGCCCATCGTTAGCCCAAATGGGGCTTAGAGCAGTGATGAGACCCATTGGATGAAGGCTTCGATCTTGGGCAGGTATTCCTCCTTGAAAAGGATTTCCATTTCTTGATCATGGAGAGAATCTCTCTACAGACCTGTTTAGCATTGGACCAGATAGCATTTTTTTCCAAAATGGAGGCAAAAGATTGGCCTCATCGATTAATTAAGAAGAAAAGAATTGCCCAGTTAATTATCAAAAAACCAGGCAAAAACCGATACATATAGACCACATGCGGACTACTCACTAATAGAGAAACTCCACGACCCCACGGTCAACTTAACGAAAAAGGGTTTCCTGCCGCTTTATATTATAAAGCATACCACCAACAGCAACCAACATCCACAAGTTCAGGGTTCACGAGCAACAAGAAAAAATAAAACAAGAGTCTGGCTGGGGGCACAGCACAACAAACCCCAAAGATAAATAGCCAGCTAATCAGGCTCCAGAGGCGGAGGGGGGAGCGGCGGCGTGAGAGAGATGGCTGTGGAGCAGAGCCCGATGATGATGGTGGTGATGTCGTCTCGATGGCGCCGCTTGCTAAGCGGCCGCCAGAGCTGCAAGAAGCCGCACATTTTATAAATGGCATCAGTAGTCCGAAGCGGAATCACATGCTCTATCACGATTTTATTGCGCATGTTCCAAAGCATCCAAGCTAGCGCACTAATCGCCACCCAGAGGGCGGGACGCGTCCCGCAGGGGGAATCAAGGGTCTTGCAGAAGATATCCGGGAGATTGTCATGGGCCCAGTTGCCTCCAACCGTCTCGCAGAAACAGCTCCATAGGAAAATGGCAGCCAGGCAGCGAAGGAATATATGGTTAGTGTCCTCAGGGATGTCACAAAGGGGGCAAGTACCGTCCTCAGGGCCATTGCATTTGCGTACCTCCGTCCCGGAAGGTAGGCGGCTCCGAACCCACTGCCAAAGAAAGATACGAATCTTCAGTGGCACCTTAATCTCCCAAAGTAGATTTAACTCCTGAGGTCCAGGAGTGGCCACCAAGGCCTGGTATACGGACCAGGTGGACAAACGCCCATTGGGCTCTAATTGACAAGACATGGTGTCCAGCTCTAGGGACGGAGCATGCAAGGCAATGCACTCTAGCAGCTCCTCACATTGGCCCTGCTCATGGGGGCCAAATGTATGCCTGAAGGTCACGCGGGATACATCAGCCAAGGCAGCCCCAACCTTTAGTTGGGGAGTGGCACAAATCAAGAAAACCGACTGGAACCGTTCAGCGAAGGGCCTAGTGCCCGACCAACGGTCTAACCAGAAGAGCGTACTCAAGCCCGAGCCGATGCTAATCGATGAACCAATCCGTAAGACCGGCAACAACTGGATATTCGATTGCCTGAACTGGGAGCCGCCCACCCTGGGCGCAAAGGCAAGAGGCTGGCCCCACAGGTATTTATTGCGGATGATGTGAAGCCAGAGGCCTCCATCACCGGTCTCAATGCGCCATAACCACTTGGAGAGGAGGGCAATGTTCATCCATTTGGATGAGATGACTCCAAGCCCTGCCTGGTCTTTAGGCTTGCAGATTTCAGACCATTTTACCATATGGTATTTATGTTTATTACCCTTGCCAGCCCAGAAAAATTGGGACTGGTACTTGGCAATTTCCTGGTGCAGGGATTCATGAAGGCTATAGAATCCCATCAGGAACATCAAAAGACTAATCATAGAGGAGTTGATAAGAACAACCCTCGCGGCCTTTGAGAGCCAGCGGCCCTGCCATGGCTCCACGTGATGCTGGACCTTGGACACGGTCGGCCGTAGGTCTTTCTCCTGGATCCTACTATTACTGACCGGCAGACCAAGGTAGGTCGTCAGGAAAGAGCCCAACCGACAGTTAAGTCTGTTAGCAATGCCGAGGGCCTCCTCAGCCGAGTATCCTAAGACCATCACCTCACACTTGGCGAAGTTAATGGTCAAGCCAGACATCTCCTGGAAGCATAGCAGGAGAAACTTGAGGCAGGTAATATCCGCATCCGATCCTTCTACCATCAGGATCGTGTCGTCAGCGTACTGAAGGTGGATTAGGCCACCCCCAGGGATGAGGTGGGGACACACCCCTCTAATATGCCCCGAGAGCCTAGCCCGATCCAAGATAGAGGCAAGGGCATCAACCACTAGGTTGAAGAGGAAAGGGGAAAGGGGGTCCCCTTGTCTAACTCCCTGTTCAGTAGGGAACTAAGGACCCACCACCCCATTGATATTGATCGCCGTGCGACTGCTCGAGACAAGCTGCATGACACGGCCAATCCAGTGGTGGTCGAAGCCACGACAAATCATAACTTCCGGAAGGAAGGACCAATGGACTGTGTCATAGGCCTTGTGGAAGTCAATCTTGAAGAACACCGCACGTTGGTGTCTTCTCTTGTCCTCATGGAGGACCTCATGAAGAACGAGGACCCCATCAAGGATGAACCTTCCCTTAGTAAAGGCCGACGGGTTGGGGTGATGGATTCTAGGCGTAATTAGGGCCGCCCTAGTGGCATACCCTTTGGCCAAGATGCGGAAGATCACATTGATCACCGTGATGGGGTAGAACTGTCTAATATCCGAGGCCCCTTGGACCTTTGGAATGAGCGAGATTATCTCATAATTCAAACAGGATATGTCCATGGTTCCACGAGAAAATTCGTGGAACAAAGGAATGACATCCTGCTTGATGGATTGCCAAAATGCTTGGAAGAAGCGAACTGGCAGGCCATCGGGTCCAGGAGCGGAGGCCGGGTTCATGGACTTGATAAAGGACTCTATCTCTGCATCCTCGAAAGGGGCCAACAAGTCATCATTCTCTTGTGGAGAAATCCGTTGGTCCCCAACCCAAAGGTCGTCCGCCAAGGCAATGCCCCCTCTGAGGCGACCCGCAAACAAGGCCTTATAGAAGCCATCTACGTGGGTCCGGAGCTCCTCCGGATCCTGGATCAAACGATCCCATCCCATAAGAGGGGAATAGTGCACCGCCTCTGACGGCCATTCGCGATAGCCTAGAAATAAGCTGTATTGGCATCGCCAAAGAGGACCCAATTCATGGATCCTCGTTTCCTCCAATACTCCTCCTCCTTGGAGTAAATATCCATAAGCGTGTCCTCCAGGCTGTACCGTAATGCCTGCTAATCTGGAGACAGGCCGGTACCATCAGCGCGCAAATCAAGAGCTTGGATCTCAGCCAGGATACTGGCCTTATGCATCCGAAGATCTCTGCCCGCATTAGCGCCCCAACCCTTCATAAATTGTCGCGAGCATTTGGCGAGATGATGCCATTCGTCTAGAACAGACATCGCTTTATGCGGCTCGGTTCTAGCGGCCTCCCAGTGCTCCCGAACAGCGGAATGAACCCCTCGTGCCGGAGCCAGAAGGTTTCAAACCAAAACCGAGGGGGAGGACGGGGAGGCTCATCAACCGAGGAGAGCAGGAGGGGGACATGGTCAGACCCAATGCGCTTGATTGCCTGGAGGGTGGCTAAAGGGAATCGAAGTTCCCAATTCGGGGATATGAATACCCGGTCAAGTACGCTCAGGGGTGGAGCAGCCTGTTTATTAGACCAGGTAAATCATGCACCCACCCGGTTAAGCTTACGGAGACCCATATCTGCAACCCAGTCATTGAAACGCTGGATGCTCGAGAGGTCAACTCTAGTATTATTCTTATCTGATAGTGAGCGGAGGAGATTAAAGTCCCCGCCAACTACCACCGGGAGGGAGGTGGAACCAATCTTGATGCAAACTTCCTCAAGGAAGGCCGGGGAACGACGATGGTCAGTGGGACCGTAAACAACAATCACCTCCCATTTGAAGTTAGCCGCCCGTTCCTAGACCTCCATGCTAACAAAGAACTCACCCCGGTCCATGGACCCAACCTCAAAGGTGGTATCCTTCACACCTAGAAGGATACTACCGGAGTGACCAGCCACTCCACTATATGGCAGCTAGTGCCATGCAAAAAAAATGCCTACAAAGGCCTTCGAGCTTTGACAAGGAGAAGTCGGTACACATCGTCTCTTGAATAGCCACAAAATCAATGGCTTCATCTCGGATGTATTCAATGAGCTGCCTGCGGCGGCCATCATGGCCGAAGCCGCGCAGGTTCCAGAAGAGCGTACGCATCTACTCGCCAACCGGGTCCACTCTGGACCCAACAGTAGTAGTAGCACTAAGAGCCCGACGGAGCTGCACGGTACGAGACCGAGTCCATCCCCTAACCTCTCCCGGATCTAACTCCGGGAGCTCCCGGCTGAAGGAAATATGTCCTAGAGGAAATAATAAAGTTGTTATTTTATATTTCCTTATTCATGATAAAGGTTTATTATTCATGCTAGAATTGTATTGATCGAAAACTTAAATACATGTGTGAATACATAAACAAATACCATGTTCCTAGTAAGCCTCTACTAGACTAGCTCGTTGATCAAAGATGGTTAAGGTTTCCTAATCATGGACATGAGTTGTCATTTGATAATGGGATCACATCATTAGGAGAATGATGTGATGGACAAGACCCATCCGTTAGCTTAGCATAATGATCGTTCAGTTTTATTGCTATTGCTTTCTTCATGTCAAATACATATTCCTTCGACTATGAGATTATGGAACTACCGGATACCGAAGGAATACCTTGTGTGCTATCAAACATTACAACGTAACTGGGTGATCATAAAGATGCTCTACAGGTATCTCTGAAGGTGTTTGTTGGGTTGGCATAGATCGAGATTAGGATTTGTCACTCCAAGTATCAGAGAGGTATCTCTGGGCCGTCTCGGTAATGCACATCATAAGCTTGCAAGCAAATGACTAAGGAGTTGGTGACGACGTGATGTATTACGAAATGAGTAAATAGACTTGCCGGTAACGAGATTGAACTAGGTATAGAGATACCGACGATCGAATCTCGGGCAAGTAACATACCGATGGACAAAGGGAATTACGTATGTTGTCATAACGGTTCGACCGATAAAGATCTTCGTAGAATATGTAGGAGCCAATATGGGCATCCTGGTTCTGCTATTGGTTATTGACCGGAGAGGTGTCTTGGTCATGTCTACATAGTTCTCGAACCCGTAGGGTCCGCATGCTTAACGTTCATTGACGATATAGTATTATATGAGTTATGTGATTTGGTGACCGAATGTTGTTCGAACTCCCGGATGAGATCACGGACATGACAGGGAGTCTCGAAATGATCGAGAGGTAAATATTGATATATAGGACGATGGTATTCGGAAACCGGAAGTGTTTCGGGGGGTACCGGGTACTTATCGGGTCACCGGAAGGGGTTCCGGGCACCCCCGGGAAAAGTTATGGGCCTTATGGGCCAAGAGAGGGAACGCACCAGCCACAAGGGGCTGGTGCGCCCCCCATAGCAGGCCGGCCTAGGAGGAGAAGGAAAGAGGGGAAGGGAAAGGAAAGTGTGGAGTAGGACTCCCCCTTCCTTCCCTCTCCCCCCCTCTTTCCTTCCGCCTCGGTTATATATGGCAGGGGGGCGCGGCTTGGGAGGCACTCCAAATAGGATTCCTCCTACTTGGGCGCCTCCTATGGCTGCTCCTCCCTCCCTACCACCTATATATATGTGGGAGGGGGGCGCCTATTACACCCCAGACAATTGCCTAGCCGTGTGCGGCGCGCCCCTCCACCATTTACACCCCCGGTAATATTTTCGTAGTGCTTAGGCGAAGCCCTGCGGAGATAACTTCACCTTCACCATCACCATGCCGTCGTGCTACTGGAACTCATCTACTACCTCGCCGTCTTACTGGATCAAGAAGGCGGAGGACGTCACCGAGCTGAACGTGTGCAGAACGCGGAGGTGCCATGCGTTCGGTACTAGATCAGTTGGAGAGCGAAGAAAGTTCGGCTACATCAACCGCGTTGTAAAAGACTTCTGCTTACGGTCTACGAGGGTACATAGACACACTATCCCCCTCTCGTTGCTATGCATCTCCTTGATAGATCTTGCGTGTGCATAGAATTTTTTTTGTTTTCCATTCAACGTTTCCCAACAGTGGCATCCGAGCCAGGTCTATGCGTAGATGATATGCATGAGTAGAACACAAAGAGTTGTCGGCAGTGATAGTCATATTGCTTACCACCGACGTCTTATTTTGATTCGGCGGCATTGTGGGATGAAGCGGCCCGGACCAACCTTACATGTCCACGTACACGAGACCGGTTCCACCGACTGACATGCAACTAGTTTTGCATATAGGTGGCTGGCAGGTGTCTATTTCTCCTACTTTAGTTGAATCGAATTTGACTGTGGCTGGTCCTTGAAGAAGGTTAAAACAGCAAACTTGATAATTCACCGTTGTGGTTTTTGCCGTAGGGAAGAACGGTTCTTGCTAGAAGCCCGTAGCAGCCACGTAAAAGTTGCAACAATAAAGTAGAGGATGTCTAACTTGTTTTTGCAGGGCAAGTTGTGATGTGATATGGTCAAGACATGATGTGATAAATGTTATTGTATGAGATGATCATGTTTTGTAAGTTATCGGCAACCGGCAGGAGCCTTATGGTTGTCTCTTTATTGTATGAAATGCAAACGCCATGTAATTGCTTTACTTTATCACTATGCGTTAGCGATAGTTGTAGAAGCAATAGTTGGCGAGACGACCACAACGCAACGATGGAGATCAAGGTGTCGAGCCGGTGATGATGGAGATCATGACGATGCTTTGGAGATGGAGATCAAAAGCATAAGATGATGATGGCCATATCATGTCACATATTTTGATTGCATGTGATGTTTATCTTTTATGCATCTTATTTTGCTTAGTATGGCGGTAGCATTATAAGATGATCCCTTCACTAAATTTCAAGGTAAAAGTGTTCTACCTGAGTTTGCACCGTTCCTACAGTTCATAGTTTCGAGACACCACGTGATGATCGGGTGTGATAGACTCTACGTTCACATACAACGGGTGTAAGACAGTTTTGCACGTGCAAAATACTTGGGTTAAACTTGACGAGCCTAGCATGTACAAACATGGTCTCGGAACACCGGAGACCAAAAGGTCGAACGTGAATCATATAGTAGATATGATCAACATAGAGATGTTCACCATTGATGACTACCCCATTGTAACACCCCCGGTGGTTAGCCACAGTAATCCCATTTTGATAATGCCAAGTCAGCATGATTATCAGTGCATGATCATCATTAATATCATATTGCATTTCAACTCCTAACCTCAAATTCAAAATTAAATGAAAGTGGAAAATAAAAGTTGTCCAACATAGAAACTAAATTGTTCATTAAATAGCAAATAAATCAGAGACAATTCTAAAATTAAAACAAACATCATTGGAGTTGGGTAAGTGACTCAAACATCTTCAAACAGCGACTAAAAACAATATTTAATAACCATTTATTAAATCTAATTTAAGTATGAAATGATGTTTTGCCCAAACTAATTTTAGGTGTTAGGAAATAAAGCACTGGTATTTATGGACCAGGTCACATGTTTTACAAAATTCAATTTGAGCCCTAACTATTTACAAAACAGGGGTATGGATAAATAAAAAGAGAAAAGAAAAGAAAAAGGAAAAGCCCCCCCCCCCCCCCGGCCCAACTGGGCCAAGGCCCAGCCGGCCGGACCACTCCCTCCCTATATGGCCTCCCCCTGGAGGCCAGCAAACCCTAGCCCACCCCGCACTCTTCCCTCGCTCCTCTGCTTCCCCCGACCCGATCCAGATCGAGGGGCGGCGACCCCGGCGACCGCGCCGCCCCGCTCCCCGTCGCCGTTCGACGCCACCAAGCCGGCGCCCCTTCGCCACCTCGTCGGACCGCCAGCCGCCGACGCCTCGCCTCCTCCCCGGAGCCTGCGCTCGCCGCCTCCCTCGTCGCCGTCGCTGCCCTCCCTCGCTGGACCGCCGAACCCCCGCCGCCTCCTCGTCCTCCCCCTCAACGGCTACCCCGAGCCTCGCCGGCCCCCGAACCCCGGCAACGAATGTGAGCCCCGCCGCCGCCTCCCTCTCTCTCCCCGTCCCCGTCGCCCGTCCCGGTCGCCGCACTCCGGCCGCGCCCTGGCTCGCCCGCCCACGCCGATGGCCGCGCTCGCTGCGCCACTTCGTGCCCCCCCGCGTCTCTCTGTGCTCGCCTCGCTCGCCGCACGCCTCGCCCGCGCAGCCTCGCTGCTGCCGCTGTCATGCGCCGCCGCCCGCGCTGCTACTGCTGCTCCGCGTGCTGCTCGCCGCCCGCGCACGCCGCTGCTCGCCAGCTGCCGCCGAGCCCAGCTTGCCGCCTGCGCCCGCGCGCCACTCGGCGTCGCCTCGCCACTCCCCGCGCCGGCGCGCGCCCGTAGCCGCGTCGCCGCGCGGGTGCGTGTTGACCCGCTCCATTGGCCGGACCTGTCCGGCCCCGAATGGGCCTGGCCGCGGACGTGTCCGCCCCGGGCCACTGCCATGTGGGGCCTGCCCTGGAATAAAAAAAAAGAATTAAAAGAAATAGATAATTAATTATATAATTAACCTAATTAACTCTGTTTAATTAAACTAACTAATTAATCTGTGATTAACTTAGTTAAACCCTAATTAATCTTAACAGACTGCTGATGTCATGCTGATGTCATGCTGACGTCAGCAAGACACTGTTTCGGATAATGTTAATTTAAATAATTAATTAAATTCCAGAAATTAATAAAAACTTTAGAAAATCATATTAAATAATCCGTAACTCAGATCGAAAAACTTTGTACATGAAAGTTGCTCAGAACGACGAGACGAATCTGAATACGCGGTCCGTTCGCCCGTCACGCGTCCCTAACTATCCGAACTTGCAACCGTTCCCCTCTTATCCTCTGTCCGATAATTCCAAAGACCCGGGAAATATCGTCAGATATTCTCCCGCTCCGTCTGTTACGTGTGGTGCTGCGTTAGACTACCCCTAGCACCGTGTATCGTATTTGTCATGCTCATGTTTGCTATATATTTATACTATTTCCTCCCCCTCTTCTCTCTCGATAGCCCCCGACCCCGACGTCGTCCCCGAGACCGACGCAGCTCCGGAGCCCGAAGACACCATAGACGACCTTGCCCTTGCCGCCGAGCAACCAGGCAAGCCCCTCCCTTGAGCATACCGATATCGCCCATTCTAAATTTCTCATGCTTGCATTAGAATTACTGCTGCTGCCGCTTTACCTATTCTGATGCATAGCCTGTTCATTGTAACCTACTGTTGATAATTACCTACATATCCTAAACTGTTTAGTCTAGGCTGGGTAGAGACCTATCAGTGACCCCACTTATCCCGACTGCCGCACTGGATCGTCAGAAGACCCGATCAATGGGATTGAAGACCAGGTCCCGACACCGCACATCACCCCCCTTAGTTGTAACGACACTGCAGCGTTACTATCGAGTGCCGAGGGTGAAACCTCTGGTAGCACTTCTGATGTTAACTCTGTAGAGTAGCTATTCGGTCGTGGTCATCGAGGGTGATTCCTCCTTCACCGCTTCCGATAACGACGCTGTCCTACAACACCTCAAGTGTGGACCCAGTGAGGGTGATTCCTCCAAGTTCACCTTGACGGATACATCGAGTGGGAATTCAATGAGGGTGATACCTCGGATTCCCTGATGTTATGGATACACGGATACTTGGACCTTACAATGTTACTTGGAAAGGCGGGTCGACCCTGAGGGGTACCCGCGTGTGATGTGAAGGCGGGTTGCCAGTGTGGTGCCCGAGTGGTGAATACGAGGCGCGGCCGAGCATTCTTGGCCCTTGCCGCAAGTCCTCGAGACGGGGCGACGGGGTCACATCTTTCGTGAGTCTCTGCTCGTTACCGCAAGCCCCTAGTCCTAGCGATTTGGATATTTGATCCGAGCAGGCCTCTGGTCTGATAGCACTAACCATCACGTGGGCATAGTATGGGCGTTCTGCATCGTAGCATCAGCCGAAAGCTCTGTCAGACGTCTAGTTCAGCCTTGCGGCCGGGACGGACCGGCGCCCCCCTGGTGCCTGGCTTCCCCCTGCACGCAACGACTCGGAGTGCACAGGGCGATGGCCCAAGACCTCTGAGCGCTTAGGATGTAGACCGACGGGGACCTCTCTGCTGAGCTGTAGGTAGGGTTGCGATGTGTCGTTTGGCCGAGGCCGGGCATGACCCAGGAAAGTGTGTCCGGCCGAAGTTAATCGAGCGTGTTGGGTAAGTTGGTGCACCCCTGCAGGGAAGAACACTTCTATCGATAGCCGGTCCTACGGTAAAGGACACTCGGAGTTGTATCCTGATTGATACAATTTAGAACTGGATACCTGTGATGAGACCTGTATATATGGCTCTGGGATTGCTTTCTCGCAGGGAGTCGAGAAAGGATCTCTGGGTGAGGTTGATATTATTACTGCTACATTATATTGTATTGTTCTACCCTCTTCTACTGCTGCAAGACCGCTGAAGATGCTAGTCTTCGATAGGACTAGGCCTTCTCTCTATTCTGGCATTTCTGCAGCCCAGTCCACATATACAGCCTCCCTTTGAAAATGTTGCATATGTAGTGTAGATCCTTGCTTGCTGAGTACTTCTGAGTACTCACGGTTGCTTTGTTTTCCTTTTTCTCCCCATATCAGTTTGACGTGACCAGAGGACGGAGCCCCCTGAGACAGATGCCCCGACGATCGCTACTACTACTACCCAGAGGATGGATACTACTACGAGTTGACTGACGACCAGGAGTAGGATCGGACAATACGAACTTGTTCTTCGGCTTGTTGAATAATATCTGGACCCACGAGCGGTCGTTCCCTAGTTTCTGACCAATTCAGAGGGGTTCGACACTTACGTCCATAGAGAACTTCAAAGGGGGCCATTTTCAGACTGGCTTGATAGCTGTTGTTATAGGAGAACTCGGCATATGGAAGAGATTCTTCCCATTTCTTGCCAAACGATATAACACAAGCTCGCAGCATGTCTTCAAGCACTTGATTAACTCGTTCAACTTGGCCTTGGGATTGAGGATGATAAGCTGAACTCCAGGTGATATGAGTTCCCATAGCCTTTTGGAAACTTTCCCAGAAATGACCAGTGAATATGCTGCCACGGTCTGAACTGATCTCTTTCGGAATACCGTGGAGTGAAACAATTCTGGAGATATATAACTCTGCTAACTGACTAGCAGTGATCGTCTCCTTGACAGGCAGAAAGTGTGCAACTTTAGAGAGTTGGTCGACAACGACAAGAATAGCATCGTGACCCTTCTGTGACCTGGGAAGTCCTGTAATGAAATCCATCTGAACCTTATCCCATTTCCATAAAGGAATAGGAAGTGGTTGCAGAATTCCAGCAGGCTTCTGATGTTCTGCTTTAACGCGTCGACACACATCACATTCAGCAACATATCGAGCAATGTCTTGCTTCATTCTAGACCACCAGTACCTTTGACGGAGATCACGATACATCTTGGTGCTACCCGGATGAATAGATAGCGGGGTATCATGTGCCTCCTTCATGACTTTGTCAGTCATAAGCTCGAAGCGAGGTACGACAATGCGGTCTCTGAAATACAAGGTTCCATCTTCAGACAGCGAGAAATCCCTGTACTTTACAAGGTGAAGGTCTTTCTTCATCAGATCAACTTCAGCATCTTTAGCTTGCGCATTCTTAACAGCTTTCTCAAGATCTGGTTCAACAACCAAGGTTTTTAGGTATCCTTGAGGAACTATCTCGATATTTAGCTTTCGAAGCTCTTCATACAGAAGTGGTTGCTGTAGCTGAACCTCAAGTTCGCAGCAATAGGATTTGCGGCTCAACGCATCAGCCATTACATTAGCCTTGCCAGGGGTATAAGAAATACCCAAGTCATAGTCCGCAATGGTCTCCATCCATCTTTGCTGACGGAGGTTTAGAGAAACTTTAGAAAATCATATAAAATAATCCGTAGCTCAGATGAAAATACTTTGTACATGAAAGTTGCTCAGAACGACGAGACGAATCTGAATACGCGGTCCGTTCGCCCGCCACACGTCCCTAGCTATCCGAACATGCAACCGTTCCTCTCCGGTCATCTGTCTGACAAATGTCCGGAACCGGGAAAACATTCCCGGATGGATTCCTCCTTCCTCGGTGACGTGCAACCACACGTTAGAACACACCCGGCACTGCATATTGTCATGCCGTACTTTGCGTTGCTCATGGTTTGCTGTGAATTTATACTGTTTCCTCCCCCTCTTCTCTCTCGTTAGACCCCGACACCGACGTCGTCCCCGAGACCGACGCAGCTCCGGATCCCGAAGACACCATAGACGACCTTGCCCTTGCCGCCGAGCAACCAGGCAAGCCCCTCCCTTGAGCATACCGATATCGCCCATTCTAAATTTCTCATGCTTGCATTAGAATTACTGCTGCTGCTGCTTTACCTATTCTGATGCATAGCCTGTTCATTGTAACCTACTGTTGATAATTACCTACATATCCTAAACTGTTTAGTCTAGGCTGGGTAGAGACCTATCAAGTGACCCCACTTATCCCGACTGCCGCGCTGGATCGTCAGAAGACCCGATCAACGGGATTGAAGACCAGGCCCCGACACCGCACATCACCCCCCCCTTAGTTGTAACGACACTGCAGCGTTACTATCGAGTGTCGAGGGTGAAACCTCATGTAGCACTTCTGATGTTAACTCTGTAGAGTAGTTATTCGGTCGTGGTCATCGAGGGTGATTCCTCCTTCACCGCTTCCGATAACGACGCTGTCGTACAACACCTCAAGTGTGGACCCAGTGAGGGTGATTCCTCCTAGTTCACCTTGACGGATACATCGAGTGGGAATTCAATGAGGGTGATACCTCGGATTCCCTGATGTTATGGACACACGGATACTTGGACTTTACAATGTTACTTGGAAAGGCGGGTCGACCCTGAGGGGTACCCGCGTGTGATGTGAAGGCGGGTTGCCAGTGTGGTGCCCGAGTGGTGAATACGAGGCGCGGCCGCGCATTCTTAACCCTTGCCGCAAGTCCTCGAGACGGGGCGACGGGGTCACATCTTTCGTGAGTCTCTGCTCGTTACCGCAAGCCCCTAGTCCTAGCGATTTGGATATTTGATCCGAGCAGGCCTCTGGTCTGATAGCACTAACCATCACGTGGGCATAGTATGGGCGTTCTGCATCGTATGCATCAGCCGAAAGCTCTGTCAGACGTCCAGTTCAGCATGGCGGCACGGTCGGATCGTGTCGGCCACCCGAGGCGATGCTGGTATCCACCCTGTGCGCAACGACCCGGAGGGTGAGGGGCGATGGCCAAGACCCCCTTGCGCTTAGGATGTAGACCGGCGGGGACCTCTCTGCTGAGCTGTAGGTAGGGTTGCGATGTGTCGTTTGGCCGAGGCCGGGCATGACCCAGGAAAGTGTGTCCGGCCGAAGTTAATCGAGCGTGTTGGGTAAGTTGGTGCACCCCTGCAGGGAAGAACACTTCTATCGATAGCCGGTCCTACGGTAAAGGACACTCGGAGTTGTATCCTGATTGATACAATTTAGAACTGGATACCTGTGATGAGACCTGTTTATATGGCTCTGGGATTGCTTTCTCGCAGGGAGTCGAGAAAGGATCTCTGGGTGAGGTTGATATTATTACTGCTACATTATATGGTATTGTTCTACTCTCTTCTACTGCTGCAAGATCGCTGAAGATACTAGTCTTCGATAGGACTAGGCCTTCTCTCTATTCTGGCATTTCTGCAGCCCAGTCCACATATACAGCCTCCCCTTGATAATGTTGCATATGTAGTGTAGATCCTTGCTTGCTGAGTACTTCAGAGTACTCACGGTTGCTTTGTTTTCCTTTTTCTCCCCATATCAGTTTGACGTGACCAGAGGACGGAGCCCCCTGAGACAGATGCCCCGACGATCGTTACTACTACTACCCAGAGGATGGATACTACTACGAGTTGACTGACGACCAGGAGTAGGATCGGAGGGTCCCAGGCAGGAGGCCTTCGCCTTTCGATCGTAGTGTTTTATTTTGCCCCGCCTTTCTAAAGGCCTCTCTGTACTTTCTTTTATATCTGTACTCAGATATCTGATGCTTCCGCTGACGCTTGTTCGCAAGCTTATGTATTCGAGCCCTCGAGGCCCTGGCTTGTAATATAAAACTCGTATGACTTTATTTGTGTTTTAGAGTTGTGTTGTGATATCTTCCCGTGAGTCCTTAGGCTTGATCGTGTGCATTTGCGTGTATGAATAGTGCACGATCGGGCCGGGGGTGTCACAAGTTGGTATCAGAGCCGACTGCCTGTAGGAATCCCCTTTCCAACTCCTTGGCCGAAGTTGAGTCTAGAAACCGAAAACTGTTTTACTAACTTGGCTGTGTGGCTTACGGGCCCACGTCGCCAATTGGGAGGTATTAGTATCTTTTATTCCTCATCTTTACTCTGGGACTCTGACCTCTCTTCCTTTCGGGTTAACTAAAGTTTACTAACGCCGACACTTAGGATCTCGTAATTCTCGTCCACCCGGAGAGCTGGATATCTGTGCGATTTCCCTGACATTGATCTGATTAGTCTGATGATCATTTTCCTTTCCATTGTTTTGTCTAACCTTTCTCTCCGAGATCGGTTATACTTCTCCTTGTCTTTTGACAATCATGAGTTCCCTCTGTTTCAGATGGATCGTTTGTTTTCACCACACCCTGCGACGCAGCTACCAGCTGTTCGAGCAGGGATACATCCAGAGTACATTCTTTATCCACTGGGGCAGATGTCAATCCGTTACAATACCCCAGTACTATCTCCTCCAGATACCCGCAAAGACTTTGTGATCTATTGTGACGCATCCCGTGAAGGATTAGGCTGTGTCCTAATGCAAGAGCGTAAAGTGATTGCTTATGGCTCTCGTCAGTTGCGCCCACATGAAGAGAATTATCCGGTACATGATCTAGAACTAGCTGCTGTCATCTATGCATTGCAGTTATGGCGACATTACCTTCTCGGTAATCGTTGCGAGATATACACGGATCATAAAAGTCTGAAGTACTTGTTCACTCAACCTTCTCTAAACCTCCGTCAGCAAAGATGGATGGAGACCATTGCGGACTATGACTTGGGTATTTCTTATACCCCTGGCAAGGCTAATGTAATGGCTGATGCGTTGAGCCGCAAATCCTATTGCTGCGAACTTGAGGTTCAGCTACAGCAACCACTTCTGTATGAAGAGCTTCGAAAGCTAAATATCGAGATAGTTCCTCAAGGATACCTAAAAGCCTTGGTTGTTGAACCAGATCTTGAGAAAGCTGTTAAGAATGCGCAAGCTAAAGATGCTGAAGTTGATCTGATGAAGAAAGACCTTCACCTTGTAAAGTACAGGGATTTCTCGCTGTCTGAAGATGGAACCTTGTATTTCAGAGACCGCATTGTCGTACCTCGCTTCGAGCTTATGACTGACAAAGTTATGAAGGAGGCACATGATACCCCGTTGTCTATTCATCCGGGTAGCACCAAGATGTATCGTGATCTCCGTCAAAGGTACTGGTGGTCTAGAATGAAGCAAGACATTGCTCGATATGTTGCTGAATGTGATGTGTGTCGACGCGTTAAAGCAGAACATCAGAAGCCTGCTGGAATTCTGCAACCACTTCCTATTCCTTTATGGAAATGGGATAAGGTTCAGATGGATTTCGTTACAGGACTTCCCAGGTCACAGAAGGGATCACCAGACTACATATAGAGGATTGAAAGAACAACCCTCGCGGCCTTTGAGAGCCAGCCGGCCCGCCATGGCGTCCACGTGATTGCTGGACCTGGGACACGGTCGGCCTAGGTCTCTCCTGGATCCTACCTTACTGACCGGAAGACCAAGGTAGGTCGTCAGGAATAGGAGCCAAACGACAGTTAAGTCGTTAGCAATGCCGAGGGCTCCTCAGCCGAGTGATCCTAAGACCTATCACTCACACTTGGCGAGTAATGGTTCAAGCCAAGACATCTCTGGAAGCCAGCAGGAGAAACTTGAGGGCAGGTAATATCCGCATCCATCCTTCTCCCATCGGATGGGTCGTCAGCGTACTGGGAAGGGGGATTAGGCCACCCCCAGGGATGAGGGTGGGGACACAACCCCTCTAATAGCCCGACAGCCTAGCTTCCCCCGATCCAAGATGAGGAAGGGCATCAACCACTAGGTGAAGCGGAAAGGGGAAAGAGGGGTCCCCTTGTCTAACGCCCTGTTCAGGTAGGGGAAACTAAGGACCCACCACCCCATTGATATTGATCGCCGTGCGACTGCTCGGACAAGATGCAGACACGGCCAATACAGTGGTGGTCGAGCCACGACAAATCAACTTCCGGAAGAAGGACCAAGGGACGGTGTCATAGGCTTGTGCAAGTCAATCTTGAAGAACACGAACGTGGTGTCTTCTCTTGTCCTCATGGAGGACCTCATGAAGACCGAGGACCCCATCAAGGATGAACCTTCCCTTAGTAAGGCGGACGGGTTGGGTGATGGATGTCTAGGCCGAATTAGGCCGCCTAAGTGCATAACCCTGTGCGCCAAGATGCCGGAAGATAACATTGATCACCGTGATGGGGAGATGATCTAATACTCCGAGGCCCCGGACCTTTGGAATGAGCGAGATATCTCCTAATTCAAACAGGATATGTCCAGTCACGAGAAAATTCGTGAAACAAGGGAATGACATCCTGCTTGATGGATTGCCAAAAGGCTTGGAAGAAGCGAACTGGCCAGGCCAGCGGGTCAGGAGCGGAGGCCGGGTTCATGGACTTGATAAAGGGACTCTATCTATGCATCCCTCGAAAGGGGACAACAAGTCAGCATTCGCTGTGGAGAAATCCGTTGGTACCCCAACCCAAAGGTCGTCCGCCAAGGCAATGCCCCCTCATTGAGGCGACCCCGCAAACACGGCCTTATAGAAGCCATACGGGGCCGGAGCTCCCTACGGATACTGGATCAAACGATCCCATCCATAAGAGGGAAGTAGTGCACCGCCTCTGACGGCCATTCGCGATAGCCTAGAATAAGCTGTATTGGCATCGCCAAAGAGGACCCAAGTCATGGATCCTCGTTTCCTCCAACATCCTCCGCCTTGGAGTTAAATTCCATAAGCGTGTCTCTCCAGGGCTGTACCGTAATGCTGCTAATCTGGAGACAGCCGGTACCATCAGCGCGCAAATCAAGAGCTTGGATCTCAGAACCAGGATACTGGCCGTATGCATCCGGTACTCTGCCGCCATTAGCGCCCCAACCCTTCATAAATTGTCGAGAGCATTTGGCGAGAGAGCCATTCGTCTAGAACAGACATCGCTTTATGCGGTCGGTTCTACGCGGCCTCCCAGTGCCCCGAACAGCGGAATGAACCCTCGTGCCGGAGCCAGAAGGTTCAAACCAAAACCGAGGGGGAGGACGGGGAGGCTCATCAACCGAGGAGAGCAGGAGGGGGACATGGTCAGACCCAATGCGTTGATTGCCTGGGGGAGGGGTGGCTAAAGGGAACGAAGTTCCCATTCGGGGATATGAATACGCCGGTCAAGGACGCTCAGGGTGGAGCAGCCTGTTATTAGAACAGGTCAAAGTCATGCACCCACCCGGGGGTAAGCTTAAGGAGACCCATATCTGACAACCAGTCATTAAACGCGGGATGTCGAGAGGTCAACTCTGTATTATTCGATCTGATAGTGGCGGAGGGAGATTAAGAGTCCCCGCCACTACCACCGGGAGGGAGGGAACCAATCTTGATGCAAACTTCCTCAAGGAAGGCCCGGGGAACGCGATGGTCAGTGGACGTAAACAACAATCACCTCCATTGAAGTTAGCCGCCCGTCCTGGACCCATTGCTAAACAAAGAACTCACCCCGTCCATGGACCCAACCTTCAAGGTGGTATCCTTCACACCTAGGAAGGAGACACCGGAGTGACCAGCCTCCATATATGGCCAGCTAGTGCCATGCAAAAAAAAGCCTACAAAAGGCTTCGAGCGTGACAAGGAGAAGTCGGTACCAATCGTCTCTGAATAGCCACAAAATCAATGGCTTCACTCGGATGTATCAATGAGCTGCCTTGCGGCGGCCTCATGGCCGAAGCCGCGCAGGGTCCAGAAGAGCGTACGCATCTACTCGCCAACCGGGTCCACTATGGACCCAAAAGTAGTAGTCACTAAGAGGCCCCGACGGAGATGCACGGTACGAGACCGAGTCCATCCCCTAACCTCTCCGGATCTAACTCCGGGAGCTCCCGGCTGAAGAAATCATGTCCTAGAGGAAAAAATAAAGTTGTTATTTTAATTTCCTATTCAGATAAGGTTTATTATTCATGCGAGAATGTATTGACGGAAAACTACATAAAATGTGGCGAATACATAACAAATACCATTGTTCCCTAGTACGCCGCTACTAGACTAGCTCGTTGATCAAAGATGGTTAGGTTTCCTAATCATGGACATGAGTTGTCATTTGATAAGGGGATCACATCATTAGGAGAATGATGTGATGGACAAGACCCATCCGTTAGCTTAGATAATGATCGTTCAGTTTTAGCTAGCTTCTTCAGTCAATACCTATTCCTCACTATGAGATTATTGAACTACCGGATACGAAGGAATACCTTGTGTGCTATCAACATTAAAACGTAAATGGGTGTGCATAAAAGATGCTTACAGGTACTCTTGAGGTGTTGTGGGTGGCATAGATCGAGTTAGGATTGTCACTCCAAGTATCAGAGAGGTATCTCTGGCCGTCTCGTAAATGCACAGCATAAGCTTGCAAGCAAAAGGAATTTAAAGGAGTTGGCTGAAGAAGTGATGTATACGAAAGGAGTCATAGACTTGCCGGTAACGAGATGAAAGGTATGAGGGATACCGCGAGCGAATCTCGGGCAAGTAAATACCGATGGACAAAGGGAACTTACGTAGTTGTCATAACGGTCGACCGATAAAGATCTTCGCTAGAATATGTAGGAGCCAATATGGGCATCCTGGGTCTGCTATGGGTTATTGACCGGAGAGGTGTCTGGTCATGTCTACCTAGTTCTCGAACCCGAGGGTCAGCATGCTTAACGTTCATGACGATATAGTATTATAGGAGTTAGGTGATTGGGTGACCGAATGGTGTTCGAAACTCCCGGATGAGATCACGGACATGACAGGGAGTCTCGAAAATGATCGAGAGTATAATATGATTTTAGGTCGATGGTTATTCGGAAACCGGAAGTGTTTGGACGGGGGGGTACGGGTACTTATCGGCGTCACCGGAAGGGTTCCGGGCACCCCCGGGAAAGTTATGGCCTTATGGGCCAAGAGAGGGAACGCACCAGCCACAAGGGGCGTGTGAGCCCCCCATAGCAGGCGGTAGGAGGAGAAGGGGAAAGAGGGGAAGGGAAAGGAAAGTGTGGAGTAGGACCCCCTTCCTTCCCCTATCCACCCCTCTTCCTTCCGCTCGGGTTATATATGTGCAGGGGGGGCGCGGTTGGGAGGCCACTCCAAATAGGATTCTCATCTACTTGGGACGCCTCCTATGGCTGCTCCCTTCCCTCCTACCAACTATAGATATGTGGGAGGGGGCAGCATATTACCACCCCAGGACAATGCCTAGCGGTGCGGCGCGCCCCTCCACCATTACACCCACCGGTAATATTTTCGTAGTGCTTAGGGAAGCCGGCGGAGATAAACTTCCCTTCACAATCCCAGCCGTCGTGCTACTGGAAACTCATCTACTACCTCGCCGTCTACTGGGATCAAGAAGCGGAGGAGTACCGAGCTGAACGTGTGCAGACAGCGGAGGGCCATGCGTTCGGTACTAGATCAGTTGGAGAGCGTAAGAAAGTCCGGCTACATTCAACCGGTTGTAAAAAAGACTCTGCTTACGGTCTTACGAGGGTACATAGACACACTATCCCTCTCGTTGACTATGATCTCTTGATAGATCTTGCGTGTGACTGAATTTTTTGTTTTCCATTCAACGTTTCCCAACAGTGGCATCCGAGCCAGGTCTATGCGTAGATGATATGCAGGAGTGAGAACACAAAGAGTTGTCGGCAGTGATGTTCATATGCTTACCCACGACGTCTTATTTGATTACGGACGGCCATTTGGGATGAAAGCGGCCCGGACCCAACCTTACATGTCCACGTACACGAGACCGGTTCCACCGACTGCATGCAACTAGTTGTTGCATATAGGTGGCTGGCAGGTGTCTATTTCCTCCACTTAGTTGAATCGAATTTGATGTGGCTGGTCCTTGAAGAAGGTTTAAAACAGCAACTTGTAATTCACCGTTGTGGTTTTTGCCGTAGGGAAGAACGGTTTTGCTAGAAGCCCGTAGCAGCCAGTAAAAGTTGCAACAATAAAGTAGAGGATGTCAACTTGTTTTGCAGGCAAGTTGTGATGTGATATGGTCAAGACATGATGTGATAAATGTTATTGTATGAGAGATCATGTTTTGTAGTTATCGGCAACCGGCAGGAGCCTTATGGTTGTGTTTTATTGTATGAATGCAAACGCATGTAATTGCTTACTTTATCCAATATGCGTTAGCGATAGTTGTAGAAGCAATAGTTGGCGAGACGACACAACGCAACGATGGAGATCAAGGTTTGTCGAAGCCGGTGATGATGGAGATCATGACGATGCTTTGGAGATGGAGATCAAAAAGCAAGATGATGATGGCCATCTCATGTCACATATTTTGAGTGCATGTGATGTTTATCTTTTATGCATTTATTTGGCTTAGTAGGGCGGTTAGCATTATAAGATGACCCTCACTAAATTTTCAAGGTTAAAAGTGTTCTACCTGAGTTTGCACGTTCCTACGTTCATGTTTCGAGACAACCACGTGATGGAGAGGGTGTGATAGATCTACGTTCACATACAAAGGTGTGTAAGACAGTTTGCACGTGCAAAATGACTTGGGTTAAACTTGCGAGCTAGCATGTACAAAAACATGGTTCGGAACACCGGAGACCAAAAAGGGGAACGTGAATCATATAGTAGATGATCAACATAGAGATGTTCACCATTGATGACTACCCATTGTAACAACCGTGGTTAGCCACAGTAATCCCATTTTGATAATGCCAAGTCAGCATTTATCAGTGCATGATCATCATTAAATCATATTGCATTTCAACTCCTAACCTCAAATTCAAAATTAAATGAAAGTGGAAAATAAAAGTTGTCCAACATAGAAACTAAATTGTTCATTAAATAGCAAATAATCAGAGACAATTCTAAAATTAAAACAACATCATTGGAGTTGGGTAAGTGACTCAAACATCTTCAAAAGCGACTAAAAACAATATTAATAACCATTTATTAAATCTAATTTAAGTATGAAATGATGTTTTGCCCAAAAATAATTTAGGTGTTAGGAAATAAAGCACTGGTATTTATGGACCAGGTCACATGTTTACAAAATTCAATTTGAGCCCTAACTATTTACAAAACAGGGGTATGGATAAATAAAAAGAGAAAAGAAAAGAAAAAGGAAAGCCCCCCCCCCCCCCCGCCCAAATGGCCAAGGCCCAGCCGGCCGGACACTCCCTCCCTATATGGCCCCCCCTGGAGGCCAGCAACCCTAGCCCACCCCGCACTCTTCCCTCGCTCTCTCTCCCCGACCCGATCCAGATGAGGGGCGGCGACCCCGGCGACCGCGCCGCCCCGCTCCCCGTCGCCGTTCGACGCCACCAAGCGGCGCCCCTTCGCCACCTCGTCTGGACCGCCAGCCGCCGACGCCTCGCCTCCCCCGGAGCCTGCGCTCGCCGCCTCCTCGTCGCCGTCGCTGCCCTCCTCGCTGGACCGCCGAACCCCCGCCGCCTCCTCGTCCTCCCCCTCAACGGCTACCCCGAGCCTCGCCGGCCCCCGAACCCCGGCAACGAATGTGAGCCCCGCCGCCGCTCCCTCTCTCTCCCCGTCCCCGTCGCCCGTCCCGGTCGCCGCACTCCGGCCGCGCCCTGGCTCGCCCGCCCAGCCGTGGCCGCGCTCGCTGCGCCACTTCGTGCCCCCCCCCGCGTCTCTCTGTGCTCGCCTCGCTCGCCGCACGCCTCGCCCGGCAGCCTCGCTGCTGCCGCTGTCTGCGCCGCCGCCCGCGTGTACTGTGCTCCGCGTGCTGCTCGCCGCCCGCGCACGCCGCTGCTCGCCAGCTGCCGCCGAGCCCAGCTGCCGCTGCGCCCGCGCGCCACTCGGCGTCCGCCTCGCCACTCCCCGCGCCGGCGCGCGCCCGTAGCCGCGTCGCCGCGCGGGTGCGTGTTGACCCGCTCATTGGCCGGACCTTCCGGCCCCGAATGGGGCCTGGCCGCGGACGTGTCCGCCCGGGCCACTGCCATGTGGGGCCTGCCCTGGAATAAAAAAAAAGAATTAAAAGAAATAGATAATTAATTATATAATTAACCTAATTAACTCGTTTAATTAAACTAACTAATTAATCTGTGATTAACTTAGTTATTAACCTAATTAATCTTAACAGACTGTGATGTCATGCTGATGTCATGCTGACGTCAGCAAGACACTGGTTTCGGATAATGTTAATTTAAATAATTAATTAAATTCCAGAAATTAATAAAAACTTTAGAAAATCATATTAAATAATCCGTAACTCAGATCGGAAAAAACTTTGTACATGAAAGTTGCTCAGAAGACGAGACGAATCTGAATACGCGGTCCGTTCGCCCGTCACGCGTCCCTAACTATCCGAAATTGCAACCGTTCCCCTCTTATCCTCTGTCCGATAATTCCAAAGACCCGGGAAATATCGTCAGATATTCTCCCGCTCCGTCTGTTAAGTGTGGTGCTGCGTTAGACTACCCCTAGCACCGTGTATCGTATGTTCATGCTCATGTTTGCTATATATTTATACTGTTCCTCCCCCTCTTCTCTCTCGATAGCCCCCGACCCCGAGTCGTCCCCGAGACCGACGCAGCTCGGAGCCCGAAGACACCATAGACGACCTTGCCTGCCGCCGAGCAACCAGGCAAGCCCCCCTTGAGCATACCGATATCGCCCATTCTAAATTCTCATGCTTGCATTAGAATTACTGCTGCTGCCGCTTTACCTATTCTGATGCATAGCCTGTTCATTGTAAACCTACTGTTGATAATTACCTACATATCCTAAACTATTTAGTCTAGGCTGGGTAGAGACCTATCAGTGACCCCACTTTCCCGACTGCCGCAATGGATCGTCAGAAGACCCGATCAATGGGATTGAAGACCAGGTCCCGACACCGCACATCACCCCCCTTAGTGTAACGACACTGCAGCGTTACTATCGAGTGCCGAGGGTGAAACCTCTGGTGCACTTCTGATGTTAACTCTGTAGAGTAGCTATTCGGTCGTGGTCATCGAGGGTGATTCCTCCTTCACCGCTTCCGATAACGACGCTGGCCTACAACACTCAAGTGTGGACCCAGTGGAGGGTGATTCCTCCAGTTCACCTTGACGGATACATCGAGTGGGAATTCAATGAGGGTGATACCTCGGATTCCCTGATTGTTGGATACACGGATACTTGGACCTTACAAGTTACTTGGAAAGGCGGGTCGACCCTGAGGGGGTACCGGTGTGATGTGAAGGCGGGTTGCCAGGTGGGTGCCGAGTGGTGGAATACGAGGCGCGGCCGGCATTCTTGGCCCTGCCGCAAGTCCTCGAGACGGGGCGACGGGGTCACATCTTTCGTGAGTCTCTGCTCGTTACCGCAATCCCTAGTCTAGCGATTTGGATATTTGATCGAGCAGGCCTCTGGTCTGATAGCACTAACCATCACGTGGGCATAGTATGGGCGTTCTGCATCGTAGCATCAGCCGAAAGCTCTGTCAGACGTCTAGTTCAGCCTTGGGCCGGGACGGAACGGCGCCCCCTGGTGCCTGGCTTCCCCTGCACGCAACGACTCGGAGTGCACAGGGCGATGGCCAAGACTCTGGCTAGGATGGAGCAGACACGGGATCTGCGACGGGGTTCTGCTGAGCTGTAGGTAGGGTTGCGATGTGTCGTTTGGCCGAGGGGGCATGACCCAGGAAGTGTGTCCGGGCGAAGTTAATCGAGCGTGTTGGGTAAGTTGGTGCACCCCTGCAGGGAAGAACACTTCTATCGATAGCCGGTCCTACGGTAAAGGACACTCGGAGTTGTATCCTGATTGATACAATTAGAACTGGATACCTGTGATGAGACCTGTATATATGGCTCTGGGATTGCTTCTCGCAGGGAGTCGAGGAAGGGATCTCAGGACGAGGGATTAAGTATGGCTCTGGATGCTTCTCGCATGGGAGTCGAGAAAGGATCTCTGGGTGAGGTTGATATTATTACTGCTACATTATATGGTATTGTTCTACTCTCTTCACTGCTGCAAGATCGCTGAAGTGCTAGTCTTCGATAGGACTAGGCCTTCTCTCTATTCTGGCATTTTGCAGCCCAGTCCACATATACAGCCTCCCCTTGATAATGTTGCATATGTAGTGTAGATCCTTGCTTCTGAGTACTTCAGAGTACTCACGGTGCTTTGTTTTCCTTTTTCTCCCATATCAGTTTGAGTGACCAGAGGACGGAGCCCCCTGAGACAGATGCCCGACGATCGTTACTTACTACCAGAGGTTGGATACTACTACGAGTAGACTGACGACCAGGAGTAGGATCGGAGGGTCCCAGGCAGGAGGCCTTCGCCTTTCGATCGTAGTGTTTTTTTGCCCCGCCTTTCTAAAGGCCTTTCTGTACTTTCTTTTATATCTGTACTCAGATATCTGATGCTTCGCTGACGCTTGTTCGCAAGCTATGTATTCGAGCCCTCGAGGCCCCTGGCTTGTATATAAAGCTTGTATGACTTTATTTATGTTTTAGAGTTGTGTTGTGATATCTTCCGTGAGTCTAGGCTTGATCGTGTGCATTTGCGTGTATGAATAGTGCATGATCGGGGCGGGGGCGTCACAAGTTGGTATCGAGCCGACTGCCTGTAGGAACCCCTTTCCAACTCCTTGGCCGAAGTTGAGTTTAGAACGGAAAACTGTTTTACAACTGGCTGTGGGGCTTAGGGCCCACGTCGCCAAGTGGGTGGTATTAGGATTTTTACTCCTCGACTTACTCTGGGACTCTGACTCTCTTCTATTCGGGTTAAATGATTTTACTAACTCCAACATTAGGTTCTGTGGTCACATCCACCCGGTGTTCTGAAGATATTCCCCCTTGCTTCAAGATTGAGGGCCAGGTTCTGCTTACAGGATACCTCTTATCGAGGGCACCCTGTGTTGTCACGTGCATTCCTCGCCTCAATAGTTTTCTCCGACGTTATCCTCCTCACAACCAACCTCAACAACACAACAATCTTCAACAATACCCTTCCTCCACATTCACGTACCCACTTTAACACCCAAATACCTTCGCACACATACCCCCAATACTCCCTACATCAACACCCCTCAACCACACCTACCCAACATACACACCACACCTAACCTCCCCTCCCTTCGGTTCACCCCCTACAAAACCTCTCAAACAACCAAACTGCCAACCCCTCACCCACCTTCAAAGTACTCTTACTGAAAATCCCCCCACTCCACCGCTCCTCCAGTACCCCCCACTTAACCCCCACAGATGACCTCACCTCCCAACCCACACCCTTCTTCACCCTTCCCAAAATCCCCAACACTCACCCCACCCCCCTCAAACCTCAGTAGAATCCCTCCCATTCAACACCACTAAAAACCCACAATCGATAGCCTTACTCACCCCACCTCAAAAACTAAACACGCCACCACCCCCAATATTACTTACATTCTCCGCCCCAAATATCAAACCTCCCCCATCCAGTCCCTCAACATTTCATCCATTAACCCACATCAATTCCACCATTTCACACACCCCTCCCCCCACCTACACACCACCCCCCTCTCCACCTAACCTAACAAAAGCGACCCCCCACACCACACCTGCCCTCCCAACCTCCCAAAGTTCACCCCACAATCCCCACTACCCAACCCCCCCCACCCCTACACCCCCCCCCACACACCACGACATCCACAACTAAACAGTCCCCAACGCCCCCCTATTGCTAAACACTATCACCACCACTATCACATCACCCCCCCCCTTTTACTCAAACACTATCCCTCCTCCCACACACCATCACCCCTCCTGCGTACTAAAAACCCTTACCTTACCCAATTCTGAATTCGACGACCCACCCCACCCCACCCCCCACAAACCTACAAACCCCTACTTCCCGTTGGTTGTACTCAGACAACTAAAAACCAACACTCCACCCCCTTGCCTACCCCTACCACCGCACCTTCTACACCGTAACACCGCTCATTCTCCCACTCGCCCTCCACCAAACGTCCCACCTCATCTTCCCCCCTAATACCAACCTCAAGACACAACTCTCACTGATACGTAACCTCCTTCATCTTCCCTTTAACCGTGCATCATTGATGTAGCCTTTGCTAGTCCGTTGGGTATTCCCTCCGCGTGCCTGCCGCCGCCAGATGTCTAGCCTTCCTTTCAACTGTCGTAATGCCGGATGGCTACCGAGACTATGTGTGGCTGTGAATGTACTGTGGAATATGGAGAAGATCTATTGCACTCCCTTCTGTTGTGCGTGTTACTCAAATAATCCATACACCTGCAAGTACTAGCTAAATTTCCCTGTTGATTGGCAGATGGTGACGATCCTCCAATCCACCCATATTGCAGCAATGATACCAGCAGTTTGAAATCAAACCGTGCAGGTGTGAGCGTAAACCGTAGTTTATACGACCGGAGTAGGGCTCAGCTTCCAAACCAGAATGCTCAGCAACAGACTGCTCCAATAACTCTGCCAGAATTCGTGCGCCTCAATCCGTCTGTTTTCCGCAACTCCACCAATCCTATGGATGCTGATGATTGGCTCCGTGACATCCTGTTTGAAATGGAGTCAGCTAATGTTGCCCCTGACAGTTACGTCACCTTCGCCCGACATCCTAAAGGGCCCAGCTGCTCAATGGTGGGAAAGCCACAAGGGTATGTTGCCTGCTGAAATCGTAACCACTTGGCAGGAATTTCAGTCGACTTTTCGTGCACGGTACCTTCCTCAAGGCCTGATGGACCAGAGTAAGCAGGAGTTTCGCAAACTTACCCAGGGCACAATGACTGTGGATGAATATCAGAGGAAATTTCTCGAATTGTCCCGCTATGCTGAAGATGACGTCTGCACTGACGCCCGCAAGCAGGATAAATTCCGTGAAGGACTCCGTTCTGACATAAAACTCGCACTTGCAGTCCATGATTGCACAAACTACGCAACGCTTGTCAACAAATCTTTCCAAGTTGAAACAGCTCTGACTGAATGCCAGGAGTCGCTCAAGCGCACTCATGGAGCTGGCTCATCATCGGGTCAGCCTGTTCAGAAACGACGAGTTTGGATCCCACACAATGTTCATCACCGACCTGCTCCAACACCAAGGCCGTCATATGTTGCACCTCATCTGCCTTCACCGCCGAGACAGCTATCGGTTCATGATGGACCGCCTAATGTTACGGCTTCTCCTCAGGATGCCCCATGTCCTCCTGATGGTCGTACGAAGGGCCATCGAACCCATCGTTGTAGGAATCGTAAGGCCAGGATGTCTGCTATGGACCAAGGCCAGGTCACTCACGTCAAAATGGGAGAAGCTCGTGAGTCTACAAAAATCGTGATGGGAACTCTGTCAGTTAATTCAGTTGCAGCTTCTGTTCTCTTTGATTCCGGGGCATCACATTCCTTTGTGTCTCAACAATTTGCTCAGCGGCATGAGCTACCTCTAGAGTTATTGCCCACACCATTAGAGATTATCACTCCCCGTTCCAGGTGGCAAACCAAGATGGTAAGTCACAACAATCAAATCGAGATTGAAGGGTTGATATTCTCTGCTTCCCTTATTGCTCTTGGACCTTCCGACATAGACATCATTCTCGGTATGGACTGGTTGACAGCCCATAATGCTTTGATTGATTGCGCTGCTAAGACAGTCCAGCTCACTCATCCTTCCGGACAGACACTCAGATACTCGGCTCGAACAGTTCAGGACGCCGAAGCTCAGATTTATCTTCTGAATGCATTGAATGCTTCACCTCTTGAAGGCATCGAGAACGTTCCAGTTGTTCGTGATTTTCAAGATGTATTTCCAGAAGAACTTCCAGGAATACCCCCTGCTAGAGCTGTCGAGTTTGTCATTGACTTGAAACCAGGCACTACTCCTATTGCAAAGCGTCCTTATAAGATGCCTCCGCATCATCTTCTCGAACTTAAGGAAGAAATCGACACATCACTTAAGAAAGGTTTCATCCGCCCCAGTTCCTCTACTTGGGGAGCACCTTCACTCTTCGTTAAGAAGAAGGATGGAACTAACCGATTGGTTCAGGATTATCGGCCCATTAACCAAGCCACCATTCAGAATAAATATCCGCTTCCTCGGATCAATGATTTGTATGATCAACTTACTGGATCATCGGTATTCTCTAAACTTGATTTGAGGTTGGGTTACCATCAGATCCGTGTTCGTGAAGAGGATATTCCCAAGACAGCATTCGTTACTCGCTATGGTTCTTATGAGTACACAGTCATGTCATTTGGCTTAACCAATGCTCCAGCCACATTTTCCCGTCTGATGAATTACATCTTCATGGATTACCTCGACAAGTTCGTCGTGGTATATCTAGATGATATTCTGGTTTATTCAAAGAATAAGGAAGAACATGCTGAACACCTCCGTCTTGTACTGGAAAGGCTCCGAGAACACCAACTGTATGCCAAATATTCTAAATGTGAATTCTGGTTGTCTGAAGTGACATATCTCGGCCATGTGATTTCGAAAGATGGCATTGCCGTTAACCCAGAACGAGTTCAGGCTATTCTTGACTGGACTCCTCCGAAGAACGTCAAGCAAGTGAGAAGTTTTCTCGGTCTTGCAAGTTATTGCCTTCGTTTTGTTGAGAATTTTTCTAAGATTGCTAAGCCGTTGACTGATCTGCTTCACAAGGGCGTTAAGTTTGAATGGACAGAAAAATGTCAGGAAAGCTTTCAAACACTCAAGGACAAGCTAACGTCTGCCCCAGTACTTGCTCCTCCAGATTCCCGTAAAGACTTTGTGATTTATTGTGATGCATCCCGTGAAGGATTAGGCTGTGTCCTAATGCAAGAGCGTAAAGTGATTGCTTATGGCTCTCGTCAGTTGCGCCCACATGAAGAGAATTATCCGGTACATGATCTAGAACTAGCTGCTGTCATCTATGCATTGCAGTTATGGCGACATTACCTTCTCGGTAATCGTTGCGAGATATACACGGATCATAAAAGTCTGAAGTACTTGTTCACTCAACCTTCTCTAAACCTCCGTCAGCAAAGATGGATGGAGACCATTGCGGACTATGATTTGGGTATTTCTTATACCCCTGGCAAGGCTAATGTAATGGCTGATGCGTTGAGCCGCAAATCCTATTGCTGCGAACTTGAGGTTCAGCTACAGCAACCACTTCTGTATGAAGAGCTTCGAAAGCTAAATCTCGAGATAGTTCCCCAAGGATACCTAAAAACCTTGGTTGTTGAACCAGACCTTGAGAAAGCTGTTAAGAATGCGCAAGCTAAAGATGCTGAAGTTGATCTGATGAAGAAAGACCTTCACCTTGTAAAGTACAGGGATTTCTCGCTGTCTGAAGATGGAACCTTGTATTTCAGAGACCGCATTGTCGTACCTCGCTTCGAGCTTATGACTGACAAAGTCATGAAGGAGGCACATGATACCCCGCTGTCTATTCATCCGGGTAGCACCAAGATGTATCGTGATCTCCGTCAAAGGTACTGGTGGTCTAGAATGAAGCAAGACATTGCTCGATATGTTGCTGAATGTGATGTGTGTCGTCGCGTTAAAGCAGAACATCAGAAGCCTGCTGGAATTCTGCAACCACTTCCTATTCCTTTATGGAAATGGGATAAGGTTCAGATGGATTTCGTTACAGGACTTCCCAGGTCACAGAAGGGTCACGATGCTATTCTTGTCGTCGTCGACCAACTCTCCAAAGTTGCACACTTTCTGCCTGTCAAGGAGACGATCACTGCTAGTCAGTTAGCAGAGTTATATATCTCCAGAATTGTTTCACTCCACGGTATTCCGAAAGAGATCAGTTCAGACCGTGGCAGCATATTCACTGGTCATTTCTGGGAAAGTTTTCAAAAGGCTATGGGAACTCATATTACCTGGAGTTCAGCTTATCATCCTCAATCCCAAGGCCAAGTTGAACGAGTCAATCAAGTGCTTGAAGACATGCTACGAGCTTGTGTTGTTTCTTTCGGCAAGAAGTGGGAAGAATCTCTTCCATATGCCGAGTTCTCTTATAACAACAGCTATCAAGCCAGTCTGAAAATGGCCCCCTTTGAAGTTCTCTATGGACGTAAGTGTCGAACCCCTCTGAATTGGTCAGAAACTGGGGAACGACCGCTCGTGGGTCCAGATATTATTCAACAAGCCGAAGAACAAGTTCGTATTGTCCGGGAAAATCTCAAGGCGGCTCAGGACCGCCAGAAGAGCAACTATGATCGCAAACGATGGGGTTTGACTTATCAACCTGGTGATCAAGCTTATCTTCGTGTCACTCCTATGAAGGGCACTCACCGTTTTGGAATCAAGGGCAAGTTAGCTCCGCGCTACATTGGTCCTTTCCGCATTGTTGCTAGGCGTGGACAGGTGGCGTATAAATTGGAATTGCCTCCGCAATTCTCTCATATCCACGACGTCTTCCATGTGTCGCAACTTCGTAAATGCTTCAAGGAATCTCCGCACCGAGCTGTGGATCACGAGATGCTCGAATTGCATGATGATCTTTCATATAAGGAACATCCGATCCGCATTCTCGATGAAGCGGAACGTCGAACCCGTCAGAAGGTTACCAAGTTCCTCAAAGTACAGTGGTCAAATCATACTGAAAATGAAGCCACTTGGGAACGCGAGGATAATCTTCGTGCGGAATACCCCGAACTTTTTCCTTCTACTTCTTAATTCTCGGGACGAGAATTCTTGTTAGTAGAGGAGATTTGTAACACCCCCGGTGGTTAGCCACAGTAATCCCATTTTGATAATGCCAAGTCAGCATGATTATCAGTGCATGATCATCATTAACATCATATTGCATTTCAACTCCTAACCTCAAATTCAAAATTAAATGAAAGTGGAAAATAAAAGTTGTCCAACATAGAAACTAAATTGTTCATTAAATAGCAAATAAATCAGAGACAATTCTAAAATTAAAACCAACATCATTGGAGTTGGGTAAGTGACTCAAACATCTTCAAACAGCGACTAAAAACAATATTTAATAACCATTTATTAAATCTAATTTAAGTATGAAATGATGTTTTGCCCAAACTAATTTTAGGTGTTAGGAAATAAAGCACTGGTATTTATGGACCAGGTCACATGTTTTACAAAATTCAATTTGAGCCCTAACTATTTACAAAACAGGGGTATGGATAAATAAAAAGAGAAAAGAAAAGAAAAAGGAAAAGCCCCCCCCCCCGGCCCAACTGGGCCAAGGCCCAGCCGGCCGGCCCACTCCCTCCCTATATGGCCTCCCCCTGGAGGCCAGCAAACCCTAGCCCACCCCGCACTCTTCCCTCGCTCCTCTGCTTCCCCCGACCCGATCCAGATCGAGGGGCGGCGACCCCGGCGACCGCGCCGCCCCGCTCCCCGTCGCCGTTCGACGCCACCAAGCCGGCGCCCCTTCGCCACCTCGTCGGACCGCCAGCCGCCGACGCCTCGCCGCCTCCCCGGAGCCTGCGCTCGCCGCCTCCCTCGTCGCCGTCGCTGCCCTCCCTCGCTGGACCGCCGAACCCCCGCCGCCTCCTCGTCCTCCCCCTCAACGGCTACCCCGAGCCTCGCCGGCCCCCGAACCCCGGCAACGAATGTGAGCCCCGCCGCCGCCTCCCTCTCTCTCCCCGTCCCCGTCGCCCGTCCCGGTCGCCGCACTCCGGCCGCGCCCTGGCTCGCCCGCCCACGCCGATGGCCGCGCTCGCTGCGCCACTTCGTGCCCCCCCGCGTCCCTCTGTGCTCGCCTCGCTCGCCGCACGCCTCGCCCGCGCAGCCTCGCTGCTGCCGCTGTCTTGCGCCGCCGCCCGCGCTGCTACTGCTGCTCCGCGTGCTGCTCGCCGCCCGCGCACGCCGCTGCTCGCCAGCTGCCGCCGAGCCCAGCTTGCCGCCTGCGCCCGCGCGCCACTCGGCGTCGCCTCGCCACTCCCCGCGCCGGCGCGCGCCCGTAGCCGCGTCGCCGCGCGGGTGCGTGTTGACCCGCTCCATTGGCCGGACCTATCCGGCCCCGAATGGGCCTGGCCGCGGACGTGTCCGCCCCGGGCCACTGCCATGTGGGGCCTGCCCTGGAATAAAAAAAAAGAATTAAAAGAAATAGATAATTAATTATATAATTAACCTAATTAACTCTGTTTAATTAAACTAACTAATTAATCTGTGATTAACTTAGTTAAACCCTAATTAATCTTAACAGACTGCTGATGTCATGCTGATGTCATGCTGACGTCATGCTGACGTCAGCAAGACACTGTTTCGGATAATGTTAATTTAAATAATTAATTAAATTCCAGAAATTAATAAAAACTTTAGAAAATCATATTAAATAATCCGTAACTCAGATCGAAAAACTTTGTACATGAAAGTTGCTCAGAAGGACGAGACGAATCTGAATACGCGGTCCGTTCGCCCGTCACGCGTCCCTAACTATCCGAACTTGCAACCGTTCCCCTCTTATCCTCTGTCCGATAATTCCAAAGACCCGGGAAATATCGTCAGATATTCTCCCGCTCCGTCTGTTACGTGTGGTGCTGCGTTAGACTACCCCTAGCACCGTGTATCGTATTTGTCATGCTCATGTTTGCTATATATTTATACTGTTTCCTCCCCCTCTTCTCTCTCGATAGCCCCCGACCCCGATGTCGTCCCCGAGACCGACGCAGCTCCGGAGCCCGAAGACACCATAGACGACCTTGCCCTTGCCGCCGAGCAACCAGGCAAGCCCCTCCCTTGAGCATACCGATATCGCCCATTCTAAATTTCTCATGCTTGCATTAGAATTACTGCTGCTGCCGCTTTACCTATTCTGATGCATAGCCTGTTCATTGTAACCTACTGTTGATAATTACCTACATATCCTAAACTATTTAGTCTAGGCTGGGTAGAGACCTATCAGTGACCCCACTTATCCCGACTGCCGCACTGGATCGTCAGAAGACCCGATCAATGGGATTGAAGACCAGGTCCCGACACCGCACATCACCCCCCTTAGTTGTAACGACACTGCAGCGTTACTATCGAGTGCCGAGGGTGAAACCTCTGGTAGCACTTCTGATGTTAACTCTGTAGAGTAGCTATTCGGTCGTGGTCATCGAGGGTGATTCCTCCTTCACCGCTTCCGATAACGACGCTGTCCTACAACACCTCAAGTGTGGACCCAGTGAGGGTGATTCCTCCTAGTTCACCTTGACGGATACATCGAGTGGGAATTCAATGAGGGTGATACCTCGGATTCCCTGATGTTATGGACACACGGATACTTGGACCTTACAATGTTACTTGGAAAGGCGGGTCGACCCTGAGGGGTACCCGCGTGTGATGTGAAGGCGGGTTGCCAGTGTGGTGCCCGAGTGGTGAATACGAGGCGCGGCCGGGCATTCTTGGCCCTTGCCGCAAGTCCTCGAGACGGGGCGACGGGGTCACATCTTTCGTGAGTCTCTGCTCGTTACCGCAAGCTCCTAGTCCTAGCGATTTGGATATTTGATCCGAGCAGGCCTCTGGTCTGATAGCACTAACCATCACGTGGGCATAGTATGGGCGTTCTGCATCGTAGCATCAGCCGAAAGCTCTGTCAGACGTCTAGTTCAGCCTTGCGGCCGGGACGGACCGGCGCCCCCCTGGTGCCTGGCTTCCCCCTGCACGCAACGACTCGGAGTGCACAGGGCGATGGCCCAAGACCTCTGAGCGCTTAGGATGTAGACCGACGGGGACCTCTCTGCTGAGCTGTAGGTAGGGTTGCGATGTGTCGTTTGGCCGAGGCCGGGCATGACCCAGGAAAGTGTGTCCGGCCGAAGTTAATCGAGCGTGTTGGGTAAGTTGGTGCACCCCTGCAGGGAAGAACACTTCTATCGATAGCCGGTCCTACGGTAAAGGACACTCGGAGTTGTATCCTGATTGATACAATTTAGAACTGGATACCTGTGATGAGACCTGTATATAGGGCTCTGGGATTGCTTTCTCGCAGGGAGTCGAGAAAGGATCTCTGGGTGAGGTTGATATTATTACTGCTACATTATATGGTATTGTTCTACTCTCTTCTACTGCTGCAAGATCGCTGAAGATGCTAGTCTTCGATAGGACTAGGCCTTCTCTCTATTCTGGCATTTCTGCAGCCCAGTCCACATATACAGCCTCCCCTTGATAATGTTGCATATGTAGTGTAGATCCTTGCTTGCTGAGTACTTCAGAGTACTCACGGTTGCTTTGTTTTCCTTTTTCTCCCCATATCAGTTTGACGTGACCAGAGGACGGAGCCCCCTGAGACAGATGCCCCGACGATCGTTACTACTACTACCCAGAGGTTGGATACTACTACGAGTAGACTGACGACCAGGAGTAGGATCGGAGGGTCCCAGGCAGGAGGCCTTCGCCTTTCGATCGTAGTGTTTTATTTTGCCCCGCCTTTCTAAAGGCCTTTCTGTACTTTCTTTTATATCTGTACTCAGATATCTGATGCTTCCGCTGACGCTTGTTCGCAAGCTTATGTATTCGAGCCCTCGAGGCCCCTGGCTTGTAATATAAAGCTTGTATGACTTTATTTATGTTTTAGAGTTGTGTTGTGATATCTTCCCGTGAGTCCTTAGGCTTGATCGTGTGCATTTGCGTGTATGAATAGTGCATGATCGGGCCGGGGGCGTCACACCCATCTCACGTGATAATCGGACATGGGTTAGTTGATTTGGATCACGTATCACTTAGATGACTTGAGGGATGTCTATTTAAGTGGGAGTTCATTAGTAATTTGATTAATTGAACTTAAATTTATCATGAACTTAGTCTTAATAGTTTTGCATATCTATGTTGTAGATCAATAGCTCGCGATATAGATCCCTTTTTTTATATGTTCCTAGAGAAAAGTAAGTTGAAAGATGATAGTAGCAATGATGCGGACTGGGTCCGTGATCTGAGGAATATCCTCATTGCTGCACAGAAGAATTATTTCCTTGATGCACCGCTAGGTGACAGACCTATTGCAGGAACAGATGCAGACGGTATAAACGTTTGGCAAGCTCGATATGATGACTACTTAATAGTTTAGCGCGCCATGCTTTACAGCTTAGAACCGGGACTTCAAAAATGTTTTGAACGCCACGGGGCATATGAGATGTTCCAAGAGCTGAAATTGGTATTTTAGACTCATGCCGGTATCGGGAGGTATGAGACCTCTGACAAAAACTTTGCCTACAAGATGGAGGAGAATAGCTCAGCCAGTGAGCATGTGCTCAGAATGTCTGGGTACTACAATAGCTTGAATCAAGTGGGAGTTAATCTTCCAGATAAGATCGTGATTGACAGAGTTCTCTAGTCACTATCACCAAGCTACTAGAACTTCGTGATGAACTATAATATGCAAGGGATGACGAAAATGATTCCCGAGCTCTTCGCGATGCTGAAATCGGCGAAGGTAGAAATCAAGAAAGAGCATCAAGTGTTGATGTTTAACAAAACCACTAGTTTCAAGAAAAAGGGCAAAGGAAAGAAAGGGAACTTCAAGAAGAATGGCAAGCAAGTTGTCACTCCCATGAAGAAGCCCAAAGCTGGACCCAAGCCTGAAACTGAGTGCGCCTACTACAAAGGAAATGGTCACTGAAAGTGGAACTGCCCCAAATACTTGGCGGATAAGAAGGATGGCAAAGTGAACAAAAGTATATTTGATATACATGTTATTGATGTGTACCTTACTAGTGTTCGTAGTAGCACCTGGGTATTCGATACCGGTTCAGTTGCTAAGATTAGTAACTCGAAACAGGAGTTGCAAAATGAACAGAGACTATTTAAGGGCGAGGTGATGATGTGTGTTGGAAGTGATTCCAAGGTTGATAAGATCACCATCGCATACTCCCTCTACCTTCGGGATTAGTGTTGAACCTAAATAAATGTTATTTGGTGTTTGCGTTGAGCATGAATATGATTGGATCATGTTTATTGCAATACGGTTATTCATTTAAGTCAGAGAATAATTGTTGTTCTGTTTACATGAATAAAACCTTCTATGGTCATACACCCAATGTAAATGGTTTATTGAATCTCGATCGTAGTGATACACATATTCATAATATTGATGCCAAAAGATGCAAAGTTGATAATGATAGTGCATCATACTTGTGGTACTGCTGTTTTGGTCATATTGGTGTAAAGAGCATGAGGAAACTCCATACAGATGGACTTTTGGAATCACTTGATTATGAATCATTTGATACTTGCGAACCATGCCTCATGGGCAAGATGACTAAAACTCCGTTCTCTGGAACAATGGAGCGAGCTAATGACTTATTGGAAATAATACATACCGATGTATGCGGTCCGATGAGTATTGAGGCACGCGGTGCGTATCGTTATTTTCTGACCTTCACAGATGATTTAAGCAAATATGGGTATATCTACTTAATGAAACACAAGTCTGAAACATTTGAAAAGTTCAAAGAATTTCAGAGTGAAGTGGAGAATCATCGTAACAAGAAAATAAAGTTTCTACGATCTGATCTCGGAGGCGAATATTTGAGTTTCGAGTTTGGCCTTCATTTAAAATAATGTGGAATTGTTTCACAATTCACGCCACCTGGAACACCACAACATAATGGTGTGTCCGAACGTCGCAACCATACTTTATTAGATATGGTGCAATGTATGATGTCTCTTACCGGTTTACCACTATCATTTTTTGGTTATGCATAAGAGATATCCGCATTCACGTTAAATAGGGCACCATCTAAATCTGTTGAGAAGACACCATATGAACTGTGGTTTGGCAAGAAACCTAAGCTGTCGTTTCTTAAAGTTTGGGGTTGCGACACTTATGTCAAAAGGCTTCAGCCTGATAAGCTCAAACCCAAATCGGAGAAGTGCGTCTTCATAGGATACCCTAAGGAAACAATTGGGTACACCTTCTACCACAGATCCGAAGGCAAGATCTTTGTTGCCAAGAATCGAACCTTTCTAGAGAAGCAGTTTCTCTCGAGAGAAGTGAGTGGGAGGAAAGTATAACTTAATGAGGTAATTGTACCTTCTCTCAATTTGGAAAGTTGTACATCAGAGAAATCCATTCCCGTGATGCCTACACCAACTATAGAGGAAGCTAAAGATGATGATCATGAAACTTCAGATCAAGTTACTACTGGACCTCATAGGTCTAACAGAGCACGTTCCGCACCAGAGTGGTACGGTAATCCTATCCTGGAAGTCATGTTACTAGACCATGGCGAACCTATGAACTATGAAGAAGCTATGATGAGCCCAGATTCCGATAAATGGCTTGAGGCCATGAAATCTGAGATATAATCCATGTATGAGAACAAAGTGTGGACTTTGGTGGACTTGCCCGATGATCGGCAAGCCATTGAGAATAAATGGATCTTCAAGAAGAAGACTGACGCTGATGGTAATGTTACTGTCTACAAAGCTCGACTTGTCGCGAAAGGTTTTCGACAAGTTCAAGGGGTTGACTACAATGAGACTTTCTCACCCGTAGCGATGCTTAAGTCCGTCCGAATCATGTTAGCAATTGCCGCATTTTATGATTATGAAATCTGGCAAATGGATGTCAAAACTGCATTCCTTAATGGATATCTTAAAGAAGAGTTGTATATGATGCAACCAGAAGGTTTTGTCGATCCTAAAGGTTCTAACAAAGTGTGCAAGCTCCAGCGATCCATCTATGGACTGGTGCAAGCATCTCGGAGTTGGAATATATGCTTTGATGAGGTGATCAAAGCATATGGTTTTATACAGACTTATGGTGAAGCCTGCATTTACAAGAAAGTGAGTGAGAGCTCTGTAGCATTTCTGATATTATATGTGGATGACATATTGTTGATTGGAAATGATATAGAATTTCTGGATAGCATAAAAGGACACTTGAATAAGAATTTTTTCAATGAAAGACCTCAGTGAAGCTGCTTATATATTGGGCATTAAGATCTATAGGGATAGATCGAGATGCTTAATAGGACTTTCACAGAACACATACCTTGACATGATTTTGAAGGAGCTCAAAATGGATCAGTCAAAGAAGGAGTTCTTGCCTGAGTTGTAAGGTGTGAAGTTGAGTCAGACTCAACGCCCGACCACGGCAGAAGATAGAGAGAGAATGAAAGTCATTCCCTATGCCTCAGCCATAGGTTCTATAAAGCATGCCATGCTGTGTACCAGACCTATTGTGTGCATTGCCATGGTTTTGGCAAGGGGGTACAACAGTGATCCAGGAGTGGATCACTGGACAGTGGTCAAAATTATCCTTAGTTACCTAAGAGGACTAAGGAAATGTTTCTCGGTTATGGAGGTGATAAAGAGTTCGTCGTAAAGGGTTACGTCAATGCAAGCTTTGATACCGATTCAGATGACTTTGAGTCTCAATCTGGATACGTATTGTAAGTGGGAGCAATTAGCTAGAGTAGCTCCATGCAGAGCATTGTAGACATAGAAATTTGCAAAATACATACGGATTTGAATGTGACAGACCCATTGACTAAACTTCTCCCATAAGCAAAACATGATCACACCTTAGTACTATTTGGGTGTTAATCACATGGCGATGTGAACTAGATTATTGACTCTAGTAAACCCTTTGGGTGTTGGTCACATGGCGATGTGAACTATATATGGGTGTTAATCACATGACGATGTGAACTATTGGTGTTTAAACACATGGCGATGTGAACTAGATTATTGACTCTAGTGCAAGTGGGAGACTGAAGGAAATATGCCCTAGAGGCAATAATAAATTAGTTATTTTATATTTCCTTATTCATGATAAAGGTTTATTATTCATGCTAGAATTGTATTGATCGGAAACTTAAATATATGTGTGAATACATAAGCAAATAACGTGTCCCTAGTAAGCCTTTACTAGACTAGCTCATTGATGAAAGATGGTTAAGGTTTCCTAATCATGGACATGAGTTGTCATTTGATAACGGGATCACATCATTAGGAGAATGATGTGATGGACAAGACCCATCCGTTAGCTTAGCATAATGATTGTTCAGTTTTATTGCTATTGCTTTCTTCATGTCAAATACATATTCCTTCGACTATGAGATTATGCAACTCCCGGATACCGGAGGAATACCTTGTGTGCTATCAAATGTCACAACATAACTGGGTGATCATAAAGATGCTCTATAGGTATCTCCGACGGTGTTTGTTGAGTTGGCATAGATCGAGATTAGGATTTGTACTCCAAGTATCGGAGAGGTATCTCTGGGCCCTCTCGGTAATACACATCATAAGCTTGCAAGAAAATGGCTAAGGAGTTGGTCACGAGGTGATGTATTACGGAATGAGTAAAGAGACTTGCCGGTAACAAGATTGAACTAGGTATAGAGATACCGACGATCGAATCTCGGGCAAGTAACATACCGATGGACAAAGGGAATTACGTATGTTGTCATAACGGTTCGACCGATAAAGATCTTCGTAGAATATGTAGGAGCCAATATGGGCATCTAGATTCTGCTATAGGTTATTGACCGGAGAGGTGTCTCGGTCATGTCTACATAGTTCTCGAACCTGTAGGGTCCGCACGCTTAATGTTCGTTGACGATATAGTATTATATGAGTTATGTGATTTGGTGACCGAATGTTGTTCGGAGTCCCGGATGAGATCACGGACAAGACAAGGAGCCTCAAAATGGTTGAAAGGTAAAGATTGATATACAGGACGATGGTATTCGGACACCAGAAGTGTTTCGGGGGGTACCTGGTACTTATCGGGTCACCGGAAGGGGCTCCGGGCACCCCCGGCAAAAGATATGGGCCTTATGGGCCAAGAGAGGGAACGCACCAGCCACAAGGGGCTGGGGTGCCCCCCATAGCAGGCCGGCCTAGGAGGAGAAGGAAAGAGGAGAAGGGAAAGGAAAGTGTGGAGTAGGACTCCCCCTTCCTTCCCTCTACGCCCCCCCTCGCGTTCCTTCCCCCTCAGTTATATATGGCGTGGGGGGGGCGTGGCTTGGGAGGGACTCCAAGTAGGATTCCTCCTACTTGGGCGCCTCCTATGGCTGATCCTCCCTCCCTCCCACCTATATATATGTGGGAGGGGGGCGCCTAGCACACCCCAGACAATTGCCTAGCCGTGTGCGGCGCCCCCCTCCACCATTTACACCCCCGGTCATATTTTCGTAGTGCTTAGGCAAAGCCCTGCAGAGATAACTTCACCATCACCATCACCACACCGTCATGCTACCGGAACTCATCTGCTACCACGCTGTCTTGCTGGATCAAGAAGGCGGAGGACGTCACTGAGCTGAACGTGTGCAGAACGCGGAGGTGCCGTGCGTTTGGTACTAGATCGGTTGGAGCGCGAAGAAAGTTTGACTACATTAACCGCGTTGTAAAAGGCTTCCACTTACGGTCTATGAGGGTACGTAGACACACTCTCCCCCTCTCGTTGCTATGCATCTCCTTGATAGATCTTGCGTGTGCGTAGAATTTTTTTTTCCATGCAACATTTCCCAACACCGGCGGCCCGAGGGACGCGTAGAGGCATTCCCCGCTCCCTCAGCCCGGGTAGCCGCACGGGCGGGAGCAGCCGCAAGGCGGCCCTCGAGAATTTCCCTAGCCTGTAGAGACGCAATCTTCTCTAAGGCAGGACCCTTTTCCCCATGAAAAACTATCACAAAGTCAGTCGCAATCTTAGCAAGGTGTCCTAGGGGTGGAGCGATCACAGGTGACGAAGCAGCAGGAGCCGGGAAGGGTAGGAGGATCGGAGACGCAGGCCGCGGGGACGAGGGGGCACACCACTAGCCCCACGGAGCTCACCTCGTTGCCCCACTCGTCACCGGAAGAGATAACCAGAGAGGAGAGGAGCAGCGCAAGAGAGGAGTCCGGGGGGATGGTAGATTCGGCCTCTAGAATGGCCGCGATGGCCTGCAGATCCGCCCCAGCCTCCAGGATCTCATCCTGCGTAGCGGCCCCGGAGCCAGCCGGGGCTGAGGGACGGGTCGGGGAGGCACCGTGACCAGAAGACTCCTCCTCGTCCTCCTGAGAGCTGGGAGAGTGGCTGCGGCTGCGGCTGCGAGCCCGGCAAGGGTGGTGGTCAGCGTCGTCACCACCATCACCATCTTGGCCAGGATCAGCAGCACCCCCATCAGTCGGAGCAGGCGGGGCAGCAGGCGGGCCTCCTCGACCGAGATGCAAAGATCGTATCCAGTATCATTGAAGAAGAAACGCAGGGTCGTCTGGAGCTTGAACTGGTCGGGACACTTGACCCTGGCACGGACCACCGGGCCATGGAGGAGAGAGGCCGCGTCAACCTCCACGATCTTGCCGAGGAGACGAGACATGTTGCGAATGACCTGCTCCTTCCTAGCAATAGGTGGGAGCCCGCGGATCTGAATCCACACAGGAGCAAGAACGGCAACCGCCGTGGGATCCACCATGGGCACCGAGATGTTGACCGTGAGCTTGTTGAGGGCGAGGGTGAGCTCGGCGTTGTGGGTGCCGTAGCGGAGGCTGTACGGGTCGGGGAATACGGCCGTGAACTCGTGGTTAGAGATCGGAATCACCTACCAATCCCAGTCCGAGCGGAAGAGGTGACAAAGCTCATCGGTGATGATCGCAGGCGAGGCCGTCTTGCCGCCCAAGATCGAGATGAGAGCCATCAGGGACGGGGGGGGACTCCGACACCGCAATGTCCATCTGGAAGAAGCCCAGATCAACGAGGGCATAGCCGTAGAGCATAAGCTCCCCCTCCCCCCCAGCGTCCGGGCAAATGACCGCCGGATGGTCAGCGCGCTTGCACCGGAAGCAAGCGGGTGGCTGCTTGCGCGCCACCTGACAGTGCCCGGCCACCCCACAGTTGAAGCAAACCACCTCCTCAGACACCAAAGGGGCCGCGGCCGTGGTCATAGCGGGGGCTGCCAGAGTGGGGTGGGTCACCGAAGAGGATTGCCCGGCGCCACCACCATTGTGCAGCCCACCCTTCTTCTTCTTCTTCTTCTTCTTCTTGGCGAAAGCACCGCGGTTGTTCCGATTGTTGGAGTCGGCCGGAGGGAGTTGAGCTTGGCGCCGGGGAGGATTGTAGCGGCGGGTTGGGGACGTGCCGGTGCGACCCGACCGTGCGGGAGACCGGGACTGGCGAGGAGACCGGCGGTCACGGTCGTGGTCGCGCCCATGCCGTTCATCGGGCGAGGTGTCGCGGGGGCGCACCTCCCGCCGAGAACCCCCATCATCAGCAGCAACCCCCTTCCCTTTTAAGAGCCGCTTGGCGGAGCTCAGCCTCCTGGCGCTCCGCATCCGGGGAAGGTCGCCACGGCCCATCCGAGTGGCCAGACCGGGCTGGGCAGCGGGAGCGACGCTGGGGAGACCTGGCAGCCTCGCGGCTGTCGGAACACCCCACGGTCAACTCGACGAACACACATAACATGCAACGACCACAGTCCCTCGCGCTTCTTTGTCGTAGAGAAAGCCCCAACGGAACCAAGGTTGAAGACACCCGACACCACCAAATCCACGGAGAAGAGCCAAATGAAGATGGTGGTCGAAGAGACTGTGTATCATCCATTAAGCAGTCGCGTACGTCTTATCAAGGGTGGAACTCTTCTTGCCTATGCTCCTGAGAGCCTTCTTCACCTTCATGATTTTGCCTGTAGAAGGCTCCTCCGCTAGGAGGCAAGCAATCGCCTTGCCAGACCCAGGGCTAGCTGCCTCCAAAGAGGCGAGCAAGACGCAAAGCTTTTTCTTGAATACCGCCTCATCCATACCGGCCAACATAGCTTCACGGTCAAAGACGAGCGACGGGATGGACTTCAGTGCCACAGAATTAGGTGCCAAAGTACCTACCACATGAGACGTCGCCTGCCCAATAGCCACAGGTGAGAGAGCAATAGCAGCATCCAAACCTTCCACGGTCCACAAAGGCGTGCGGCTGACTCAACGACTGCGGTGAGAGTCACAATCGGCATTGATACGTCTCCAACATATCTATAATTTTTTATTGTTCCATGCTATTATAGTATCAATCTTGGATGTTTTATAGGCCATTATATGCAATTATATATCATTTTTTGTGACTAAGCTATTAACTTAGTGCCCAGTGCCGGTTGTTGTTTTTGCATGTTTTTGACTTTTCAGAAAATCAATACACTAGTGGTGCTAGCCACAACTTTAATTAGTGGCGCGTCATTTTCAATTCACGCCACCACTATTTTTTTTAAATAGTGATGGCGTTAGCATATTTCGTACGTCACCAATATATCGTTACCGGTGGCGTGCTGGCTAAAATCTACGCCACTAGTATTTGGAATCCAGCTTTCTGGTCCGATACAGGTTAGTGATGACGTGTGACCTTTCGCCATGCCACCAGTATCGTGCATATCGATGGCGTGCCGGCTAACCAGCACGTCATAAGTAATTGGACTGGTCTATTTAAATTTTGTTTTTTGTTTAACCAGCTACCGATGCCGTCAAGTGGCTCAGTTTTTTTGCCAACGCCACGTAAAAGTTTCTACCGCACAGCTCATCTCTCTCTCCCTCCCGATTCTTCTCCAACCTCTCTCTCTCACCCAACAGCGCCGCCGCTCGTCTCACCTTATCCCCCACCACCGCCGCCGGGACCCGCTCCCCCACCACCGCCGCCGGCACCCGCTCCCCCTCCCGCTCCACGCCCCCCACCCTTTCCCCTACCCGAGGCCCCGGATCAAGAGAGTCAGCGGACATCCATGGCGCTCCCCGATCTGCATGCCAAGGCCAGGAGCGCGCCGCTGCCTTCGCCGGGGACGAGGACGAGCGGCTGGTCATCAATGGCGACTGCTCTTCCACTACGAAGATGCGGACCTCGCAGCTTACCTCGCCTGGTCCATGGAGTCCGTGCGGGTCGCCCGGCGCGGTGTCTTCGACGAGGACGAGCCCTGCCACCACAAGATCGAGTGCCTCATCCCTGCCGACGATACCGCCGTTAAGAACATCAGGTCCGCTTGTTAAGCACATCCTGTACATACTTGTCAAACTACCAAAGCCAGTGCCCTCTGTTTGTTTTTTGTATATAGAATTATAGATCAAGAAGTCTGGATTATTAAGAAATTAAGTGTTCATGTTCACATAGACTTTGTTGATCATAGCTTGCAATAAGAATAAGAACTACTGCTGCGTGTTATAGTTTTAGTAAATCTCCCATGATTCGTAACTGCACTATAGCAGCAGCCTAAAAGGTACCAGATAGACTGCATCCGATTCACAAATGATAATCTTTGATGGCCATTAGATCCACAATCCCTTGCTATGGTGGACATGCCCGTGGCTGCGTTGATGCACTACTATTGGAGGTGATCTTTGGATGATCTAGAGGTTGTTTTGGTGCTGCTCTAAATTGTTGTCGTCTCTCTAGTTGCTCCTATTGTTCTACTGCCCATGTCCTAGTTCATGTCAATGCGCTGATTACTGTGGATTTGGTGATGCTCTAGGTCTGCTATACACTTCTGGTTATGTTCTGGTTCCTGGTTAAGCTTGTGATTTTTCCCCAAATCCTAGAACTTTAGGTCACAGTATTGTTTCTTGATATTCCTCATAGTTCATATGCCCTGAGCTGTACTATTGGTCTTGGAACATTGCTATGTTATTACCTTGGCCTAACGGTTTACTGGTTTATGGTGGTCCCTGCTATGTTGACATATGTATACTGCTGTAATATAGTTTCTTATACTTCAATTAAATGTTAAATATGACTGCTGGTCATTAGTAGATTTCTAGTTTGTTAGGATTGATCCATTTAATTATTTATGCCTACTATCATGACATGTTCTTAGTACACATGCTTGTACTTCATTTGTTATTGTAGTACTGGTATAAAGTCGTGTTTGGAGATTCTGCCATGTATCTTACTGAAGGCTGATTTGCAGGGGACGAGGCCGAGCGGCTGGTCCTCCATGGCGACATGGTCTTCCACTACGACGATGCGGACCTCGGCGCTGATCTCGCCCTGTCCGTGGAGTCCGCCCACGATGCCCGACTCGCTGTGTTTGGCGGGATTTGCCAGGTACATACACATCTTGTATTTGATTTCTAAAATTAGAACTCAATCTAGACCTAGAGGAACCAAATCAAGCTTACTCCAAATCAAATGAAGGAACTGAACCATGACCTCAATCTAGCCTGGCTACTAGCATGGATTGGCTGACCTTAATCAAATAAACGAGTCAATTGAGAAGCTTTTATTTAAACTACAAAAACAATGTATCAAACTGTTAGGTGGAACCGTGGGAACTAATGGTAAAATTGGCAAGTGCTTCTAATTGATTAGCATGGCTATTTGATAAGGAAATTATATCTGGCAGACTGACATCAGCTTCTAATTGGTAATGTGGTAGTCTTGATTATTAAGAAATTAAGCGTTGATGTTCACATAGACAGATAGACTTAACACCCCACATGTTTGCACACATCAGAGATATTCATAGCTACACAGATGTAGACTTGTACATGTTTAAACAAATTTTTGTTTGTTTGTTTGACAGGCCACGGCCATGTACAAGGTTGCATCGAATGCCAAGGATCCGAACATACCAGTTATAGCTGATGGTGGAATTTCATACTCTCGCCATATTGTGAAGGCTTTATCACTGGCCACTTTATTGAAAAAGGTAATTATCCTAGACTGCACCCATCTCATGTTCATGCTTCTTAGTGTGTCTGAACCACTGTGGCAGATTGATTGTAGCACTTGTCATCAGAAATATTGTTTGCTGCTCTGTTTTAGGAGCGACAGAACTATTGTCAAATAAATCGATACACTATAGTACACAAACTCAGTTCGGCGGCAGTAGCTATGCTCCTGTAGCATATCTTCAGGTTTTAGGATTTAAATTTTGTCTTTGTCTTTAAAACTTATCATGATCTTCTGTATAGTCCATGGTCCATGGTCCATGGTTTGTAGTATTACTTGTGATGTTCTAATCTAGTCCAAGTGCTTGTGATGTGCTAATGTGAGCTATGCATCAGAAAACACCAAGTGTATTTGCAGTGCATGCTGTTCTGCATAGTGGCAGTTCGTGACTGAGTGTTCTACTGGGTATAGTTCTATTGCCATGTGTATGTGGGTGCAAAGTGATTATCTATATACTTTCTTCTTACCTTCTTTACTCTGATGCTTGATGGTTTGTGTTATGGAACAAATTCCTTCTTTGTTCTGATGCTTGCAATTAGTTTTTGTGATTTGTTTGGAAATGCATGTGAGAAGATAGATAAAAAGATATGTCTGCATTCTATATTTTAATTAATAGCTAATGCTTCATTTCCATTGGAAGTAAGTTGGTGTGGTGACGACGGCATCGACACGGGGTTGTGATGTTGTCCTCGACACGGGGATGCGGCGGCGTCGGCGACGACGACGATATCGATACGGGACTGCGATGGAGGTGACGACAACGACGACCTCAACACGGGGCTACGACGGCAAAATGATGACCGCATTATAGAACTGATATATATATATATATATGGATGGATGTATGAATTGCACAACTTATTTAAATATATGGATGAGTTTATGAATATTTGGATGCGTGGATGAATTATGTAATTTTTTTTAAATCCATAAATACTTAGTGGTGGCGTTGGTGAGTATGCTCACGTTGCTACAATTAGTGAATAGTGGTGACGTGGGTAAATAACCACGCCATCACTATTTTGGTTAGTGATGGCGTGAGTGAACAGTGCCACGCCGGCACTAACAAAAATACCTATGGCGTGGGGCCCGACGCCATCGGTATTTTTTAACAATGGCGCCATATTAGTGACGTTGACCCCTTACGCCAGCAATGTGGTTTTTAGAACGCCAGCACTAGCGTTTTCTGCACTAATGATATCAAACAGAGTCCAAATAGAGAAAAAAAATTGGATTAATTTTTTCTGGACCAGAAGAGACCCTAGAAGGTTCAGGAGAAGGCCAGAAGAGCCACGAGGGAGCGACAAGCTCGAGGGCGCGCCCCAGGGGGCGACCCCCAGGCTTGTGGGCCCCTCGTGGCACCTCCAACCCTAATTCCATCGCTATAAATACTCAAATATTCCCCTGACATCAAAGAGCCACCCGAAATACTTTTTCCGCCGCCGCAAGTTTCTGTTCCCACAAGATCCCATCTGGAGGCTTTCTCCGGGACTCTGTCGGAGGGGGAATCGATCACGGAGGGGCTCTACATCATCCTTGATGCCCTTCCGATGACGTGTGAGTAGTTTACCACAGACCTACGGGTCCATAGTTAGTAGCTAGATGGCTTCTTCTCTCTCTTTAATATTCAATACAATGTTCTCCTTCATGTTCTTGGAGATCTATTTAATGTAATGATTTTTTGCGGTGTGTTTGTTGGGATCCGATGAATTGTGAGTTTACGATAAGATCTATCCATTAATATTATTTGAATTTTCTCTAAACTCTTTTATACATGATTACTATAGCTTTGTATTCCTCTCTGATCTATTGATTTGGTTTGGCCAACTAGATTGATTTATCTTGCAATGGGAGAGGTGCTTTGTAATGGATTCGATCTTACGATGCTCAATCCCAATGACAGAAGGGACATGACACTTATTGTATCGTTACTATTAAGGATAAAAAGATGGGGTTTATTCATATGTGAGTTTATCTTGTCTACATCATGTCATCTTGCTTAAGGCGTAACTCCGTTCTTTATGAACTTAATACTCTAGATGCATGCTGGATAGCGGTCGATGTGTGGAGTAATAGTAGTAGATGCAGAATGATAACCCACAAGTATAGGGGATCGCAACAATTTTTTAGGGTAGATTATTCAACCCAAATGTATAGATTCGACACAAGGGAAGTCAAAGAATATTTGCAAGTATTAGCAGTTGAGTTGTCAATTCAACGACACCTGAAGATTAAATATCTGTAGCACAGTGATCAGTAGCACAGTAATATGATGGTTTTGATAGCGGTGGGAACAGTAGTAGTAACGGTAACAGTGATAGCAATGGTTTTGTAGCAAGTGTAATAGTAACAGCAGCAATAGTAACTTAGCAAGAACAATCACTACTGGAATCAGCAGATTTGCCGTCTGCCCACTCTTTGCCGTCCGCTAGCGGACGGCAAAGGTAGGCTTTGCCATCAGCCACCAGAAAGCGGATGGCAAAGGTAGGCTTTGCCATCAGTCATCTCTTTGCCGTCTGCTAGCAGACGGCAAAGAGGGGGTTTGGCCCACTAGCTGTCAAACCCTAACGGGCCCCCTCTTTGCCGTCCGCTAGCCAACGGCAAAATGTTCTTTGCCGTCCGCTAGCAGAAGGCAAAGGAGAGGCTGACGGCAAAGCTTCAAAATTGACTTAACGGGGCCTCGGCCCCGCCGTCGCCCTCTCTCTCTGTCTCCTCTCCTCTTTCCTCCCTCTGCCACCCCACGAACAGGCAGGGGAGGGGGTCTCCGCCTTCTCTTCCTCTAGCTCTGCCTCCCCCTTCCCTTGCTTCCCACCCCCCTCCCTTCCTCGCCCTCTCTCCGCCTCCTCTTTTTCACCCTCCGCCCATTCTCTGCCTCCCCCAAAATCCCCTCCACGCTTCTCCCCCCGGCCACGGCGCTAAGGGGCATACAAAGGCTTCGGATGCGGGCAGGGATGAAAAGGCGTCGGGGGTGTAAAGGTCCGGCGGCCAAGGGGTGGGTGATGCATGGCGGGTGGCCGTCCTCTCCTTCTTCCCCCTCGTTGTGCTCCTCAGTGGTGTCCCCTCCCTTGCCCCTTCTCACAGCCTCGCAAAGGCTTCCGCCGCCCTTTTCTCTTCCTTACCACCCCCTCTCCTGTTTTTTTTCTGTTTAGTTTAGGTTTTTTAGTTTAGGTTTTTCAGTTTAGTTAGTTTAGGTTATTTAGTTTAATTAGTTTAGGTTTAATTAGTTTATGTTATTTAGTTTAATTAGTTTAGGTTTTTTAGTTTAGGTTTAGGTTTAATTAGTTTAGGTTTAGGTTTAATTAGTTTAATCGGTTTCAGAAAACTACAATGCATGGTTCAAATGTTGTGTTATCAGTGTTGAAAGCAATTTGTGAACCGAAGAGAATACTTTTGCTGGGGGTCTTTTATGATGTTTGCTTTGTAGGACAGCACTATAGATGGTGTGTTTTCTGGATAAAAAAAAGTGATACTAAGAGCTCCTCTGATCTTTGGTGCATTCCTTGGATACATTACTTTTATCAGCCCTTGGTGTTATGGCCTGCTCAGCTACGACCCATGTTGCACCTTTGTGATTCCTTGATTGATGCTTGTGTTCTGAGAATTAATAGGTGGGATGAATTCATGATTGTCGTTACATGTGTTTCTTAGCTCCCTTGGCTGTTACATATGTTTCTTGCTATATATGGTGACAGATTACATATTTGTGGCATGCTAAGTCTAGACTTCTTTTTGAATGATTCGGTTCATGCTTCTTCACTTCTCCGTAGTTTTTTAACTGTCCATAGCTTCTTTAGCAATCGTATGGCATGACTTGTGGGTGTAAGTCCTTTTTTTCATTGAGAGAAATTCTATGGAGTAATTTTGAGAAGAAGAGGGCTGATTTGGTATATTGTTTATTTCCATGTGATGCTAATCTGGCTAGGTTAAATTCCCTAAAGAAATTGAACGGCTTGAGTTAAATCATCATGTATGGATGTATGTATGCTTCTTGGCCATGGTACGTGATTCTTTCTTGGTCTTGTTTGATAATATTGGAGAAGAAGAGATACCTACCCTCTGCTTGATCTTTTACTGAGTGTGACGTGTTGTTTGTTCTGCTGGATAAGTTGTGTGATGCTCGACCTATTCCAGTGTGTTATTGTTTTAGCGGCAAAGTTGTATTTTTATTTCTACTCTATCAAATGGTTTGTTAGGTCCTGTTTACTTACTTGAGAGCAAATTGGCAGTGCTTCAACTGGAGCTTGGTCTATCTAGCTTGACTTTGTTCTGGTCTGGTCCTTGTTAGACTGATGTAGTATAATCAGTATTCAAACTAAAGTATTTGTCGAAGCCAAACATGTCAAAGTATTTAAAACTGAGGTTTCTACAAAAACCATGGTATTCTCCTAAAACTCCAAAAATACTAAGCACCCAAACGCAGCCTTAGTTTAGTTTAATTAGTTTAGGTTTTTTTCTATTTTTTAAGAATAAACAAGAATGATGAAAAAAAAGAAGTAAAAGAAGAAGAGGAAGAAGAAGAAGATAAAAAAAAGAACAATAAGTAGAAGAAGAAGGAGAAGAAGAAGAAGAAGAAGAAAGAAGAAGAAGATGAAAAAAAGGAGTAGAAGAAGAAGATGAAAAAAAGAAGTAGGAAAAGTTGAAAAAGAGGGTCGCCCATGGTCGAGGGTCGCCCAGGGGTCGAGGGTCGCCGAGTGGTCGAGGGTTCGAGGATCGAGGGGAAAAGGTGCCAAGGGTCTAGGGGTCGAGGATCGAGGTGTCGAGGGGTCGAGGGTCGAGGGGAAAAGGGCTCGAGGTGTTGAGGATCGAGGCGAAAAGGAGTCGAGGGTCTAGGGGTCGAGGATCGAGTTGTCCAGGGGTCGAGGGTCGAGGGGTCGAGGGTCGCCGCCCCGACCCCGACACCCCGACCCTGACACGACACCCCGACCCCGCCTCGACACCCCGACACCGCGACCCCGACACAACACCCCGACCCCGACACGACACCACCGACCCCGACACACTTAAATATTTTATAATGTCTATGATGATGGTACATACTTAAATATTTTATTATGTTTATGTTGTACTAATTTCGTTTACTCTTTGTCATTGCAGGTGTTGACAGATGGTGGGCGTGGGTCGAGAGCGCTCCGAGCCTCCTTCCCCGGCACGTGCTGGGAGGGGTGCTATTATTCAACCCCAGCACCTTCGGAGAGCGCTGGTAGACAGCATGACGACACCGGTGGGCGCTTCTTCTTCGGTCGGGAGAGGTCGGGGGAAGCCCAAGAGGGCTGCTAGAGGTGGACGTGGCGGCGGGAGAGGTAGGAAGGCTGCTGCGCCTTCCTCACCGCCACCCCTAGCTGATTCTCCGGACCACCAGAGTGCTCCGTCTCAGGTGGACCCGTCTAACTTGGACCCGTCTTGGACTCCGGTCCAGGAGCCTCGGGCCGACAAGCCTCGGGTCGCCGAGCCTTCGTCCCACGAGACTCGGGCCCTAGAGTCTTCGTCCCATGAGACTCCGGTCCCAGAGTCTTCGTTCCACGTGACTCCGGAGACTAGTGGCGATGCTGGTGGCGAGGACACCTTTTCTGATAATAGCTATAGTGAGGGCGAGCTAGTTGAGGGGGCAAGAAGGTCTACCAGCGTGGTGGTACAAAGCTCCCGGCCGTGCCGGCGACCCGCGATCACAGGTGGTTGATTGAGCCTAACGGGGAGAAGTAAGTGCATTTACTCTTTTTTAACCTTTGTCCTTCATGTTTCTTCAAATTAATATCTAATGTGTTGGCCTTGTCATACTGCAGGGGTTGGAAACACGCCCCTGGTGTCCGTAGGCCCAACCAGGTCCTTGGTGTGCTTTGCCGGCACCACTTCCCGGGGAGGGTCACGTTGCCCGGTGAGGGTCAGGTTCCACAGCTAGCACTGAGCTGGGAGCTGTACGTGGTTGCCCCGGCCCCGCCAGAGGAGAGGGTCGACGGTGTCGTGTGCGAGACGGTGGCCGACATTGTGAGGCGGCGGTTTTGGGTAATTTCTCCTTTAAAGAATTAAAAATCAACAGTACCTAGTGATTGTACTAATCAGTGTTGTCTTGTTCGATTGCAGACCTTCTACAGGTGTCTTGAGGAACACGAGGCGGACGCGGCAATGGTTCTCGAAGCCGAGTGCAAGCACCTACTTCAGAACTTACGGCACGAGGCTAGGGTGCAGGCTGTTTGAGACTACTACGCCTCGACTAACATTAAGAGGGCCAAGAAGAAGTGCCGCGCCAAGTATCTGAGTAAGGAGAAGTACATGAAGGTAATTACCTATTATTAAGGCCTTGTACTTAGTTTCCTTGATTTGATTCGTAGGCGTAGCACTGAAATTTCTCTTTGTCTAACTTAGGTGCCCCCGAGATGGTGTGCGGATAGGATTGACTGTTGGGAGGCATTGGTGGATGAGTGGTGCTCTCCCCAATGGCTAGCCATCCACAACAAGGCCAAGGATAAGCGTGCCCAAATGCAAGGTGTGCCACACCATCAAGGGAGCTCCAACCTGTTTGAGTACGGGGATCACTGGGTATGTGGTTTGAGCCCTTAACGATTCATGCAATTTCATTATTCATGCTAGCTTGAGCCCTTAACTAATATGTTGTTCCTCTCTTTTAGGCGCGACACAACAAGAAGGACATGCCACCGCTGTGCGACCTCTATGCCATGGCCCATACTGCCCCGTACAAGAAGGCCAAGGCATTCTCTGAGGATGACCTCGATCATCCAGAGAGCTTCACCAACATCTCCTCCCACAACAAGCTCGTGAGGTACAGAGACTTTGGGAAGGCGACGAAAGGGGAGGACTTCAACCCGAGCCAGAGTCCTTTTGATCCAGAGCTCGTGATGCTATCTGGTGACGGGAGGTACCATGGCTCGGTAGCCATTGGGGATGGACTCATACGTTGTCCTAGAACTCTCCAGGAGATCAAGAAGCGCCAGACGAGCTCCGATCCTGAGATACCGCCTCATCCACGGCCAATGCAGCTCGCCATCGAGGCTAGGGCCCAGGAGCTTCTGGCGAAGGCAAACAGGTAGGCTAAGCAGAGGGAGACGGAGTTGGAGGAGAGGACGGCCTGTCTGTTGGAGGCGGAGAGGAACCGAAACGACGCGTCTCACCGGGCCCTATACGAGCTCCTCGTGGTAATTTTCTCCTGCATATTAGCCAAATCATGCAGGTAATGTTCATTTCATTACTAACTAATATGACTGACTCGTGAAAACAAAATGTGCAGACCGTGTGCGAGAAGAACGGTTAGACCCCGCCGCCGATGCCCCATATTGGTATAGCGGACACGGTGAGTTTCATTTGAATTGTCATTAGTTACTAGTATTCACATTTCAGTTGCATCATGCTAACGAGACATTGCAAATGATCTTTGGTGCAGCATGCCTCCCGACAAGGATCGACCGATCCTTCTCCGTCTCGCACTGGCGCAACCTCGACCCAGACTGGTCCTTCTCCGTCTGGCACTGGCGCAAACCCGGCCGGTCCTTCACCTCCGTGATGATGGTAAGTTTTCCCAAGTGTTTTGCTTAACAAATGCATACTTAGCTTAAGAAATGACCTACTTAGCTCCAAAATGACCTATACTTAGCTTATTTTCCTCGAAAATGACATAATAACCTTACTTAGCTCCAAAATGACATATTTTACCTAGGATAGCTATAAAATGACCTATACTTAGCATTTTTTCCTCCAAAATGACAAAATATGCTTAGTTAGATAGAAAATGGTATAACTACCTAGGATAGCTCAATAATGATCTATAGCTAGCTTAGCTAGTTCAGTTATGACATAATTAGCTCACTTAGGTAAAAAATTGGTCATAAAACTACCTAGGATAGCTCAATAATAATGATCTATAATTAGCTTAGCTAGTTCATTTATGACAATATAGCTCACTTTGGTAAAAAAATGGCATATAACCTTGGTTTAGCTCCAAAATGACCTATACTTAGCTATTTTCCTTGAAAATGACATAATAACCTTACTTAGCTCCAAAATGACATACTTTACCTAGGATACTATAAAATGACCTATACTGCATTTTGTCCTCCTAAATGACTTAATATGCTTGTTAGCTAAAAAATGGCATAACTACCTAGGATAGCTCAATAATGACCTATACTTAGCTTACCTAGTTCATTTATGACATAATTAGCTTACTTAGGTTAAAAATTGCATATAACCTTGGTTTAGCTCCAAACTATCATATAATTAGTTTATTTTCCTCCAAAATGACAAAATAACCTTACCTAGCTCCAAAATGACCGATTTTAACTAGGATAGCTCTAAAATGACCTACACTTACCATTTTGTCCTCCAAAATGAATAAATATGCTTAGTTAGCTCAAAAATGGCATAACTACCTAGGTTAGCTCCAAAATGACCTATTTACCTAGTTTAGCTCTAAAATGACCTACACACTTAGCATTTTTACCTAGCTTAGATAAAAAATGGCATTTTTACCTACCTTAGTTAGAAGAAGAAGAAGATAAAGAAGAGGAGAGGAGAAAAAGAAAGAGAAGATAAATTCATCATCTTCTTCTTCTTCTTTTTCTTCTAGCTAGTCTTTTTCTTCTTCTTCTTCTTCTTCTTCTTCTTCTTCTTCTTCTTCTTCTTCTTCTTCTTCTTCTTCTAACTTTCATCTTTCCTAATTTGCAGATTTGCTTTAGATGAGGAAGCTTGCATTGATGAGTGTACTCTTCTCCTTGTGCTTCCTTTTTGTTTATGGAAACTTGTTTTGGATATGTATGTATGGATATGTTGTTGGAAACCATTGTATATGTTGGATATGTTCTTGGAAACTTGTATGTTGGATATGTTGTTGGAAACTTATTGTTGGTATGCTTGTTGAAATTATTTTGAAATGTGTATATATATATCTGTGAAATTCTGTCAAATTGAATGAATTTCAGAAAAAACAGGGAATATATAGGCACTTTGCCGTCTTCCAGCAGAGGGCAAAGCTGCCACATGGCAGCTACCTGTGCAACCTGGGTGCACTGGGCTGATCTATTTGGTAGCTTTGCCGTCTGCTGGCAGATGGCAAAGACCTTTGCATCTTTGCCGTCTACCAGCAGACGGCATAGCGTGCCACGTGGCAGCTACCTGGCCTGGCCTATATGGGCTCTTTGCCGTCTGCTGGCAGACGGCAAAGATGCAAAGGTCTTTGCCGTCTGCCAGCAGATGGCAAAGCACGCCGTTAACCCCTTAACGGAGCTAAGCTGCCACGTGTGCCGTCCAGGCTCTTTGCCGTCTACTGGTAGACGACAAAGGCCTTCTCATCTTTGCTGTCTGCCAGCAGACGGCAAAGAGGCCATTGCCGTAGCTTATTCAGCCGGACCTGTTGCCGTCTACTGGCTGACGGCAAAGGCCTTTGCCATCCGCCAGGCATGCCTTTGCCGTCAGCCATGGCAGACGGCAAATCTGTTGATTCAAGTAGTGAATATGTGGAAAACTCGTAGGCATTGGATCATTGAATTCGTTGGATGATATTCATCATATAACAGTCATAACCTAGAGCTATACAAAACTAGCTCCAGTTCAAAAATATAATGTAGGCATGTATTCCGTAAATAGTCATACATGCTTATGGAAAAGAACTTGCATGACATCTTTTGTGGTCCATAAGGAAACTAAGGGATATTAAGGCCTCCTTTTAATAGAGAACCGGAACAAAGCATTAACACATGGTGAATACATGAACTCCTCAAACTACGGTCATCACCGGAAAGTATCCCAATTACTGTCACACTGGGGTTTACGGATCATAACACGTAATAGGTGCATATGACTAGCAAGATCGGATCTAGAACATAGATATAATGGTGAAAACATAAATGGTTCAGATCTGAAATCATGGCACTCAGGCCCAAGTGACAAGCATTAAGCATAGCAAAGTCATAGCAACATCAATCTCACAACATAGTGGATACTAGGGATCAAGCCCTAACAAACCTCACTCGATTACATGATGAATCTCATCCAACTCCTCACCGACCAACGAGCCTACGAAGGAATTACTCACTCCCGGTGGGGAGCATCATGGAATTGCTGATGAAGGAGGGTTGGTGATGACGAAGACAGAAGATTCCCCTCTCCAGAGCCCCGAACGGACTCCAGATCTGGCCTCCCGATGAAGAACAGGAGGTGGCGGCGGCTCCGTATCCTGAAACGCGATGAAACTTCCTCCCTTATTTTTTTCTCCAAAAATAGGAATTTATAGTGCTGAGATTGGGGTCTGCGGAGCCCCGAGGGCCCCACAACCCACCAGGGCGTGCCTGGAGGGGGTGGTGCGCCCTGGTGTCTTGTGGTCAGCCAGGGGCCCCCTCCGGTGGTTCTTGGTTCTAGTATTTTTTATTTATTCTGAAATAAATCTCCAAAAAGTTTCGTCCAAATCCGAGAACTTTTATTTCTGCACAAAAACAACACCATGGTAGTTCTGCTGAAAACAGCGTCAGTCCGGGTTAGTTTCTTTCAAATCATGCAAATTAGAGTCCAAAACAAGGGCAAAAGCATTAGGAAAAGTAGATACGATGGAGATGTATCAACTCCCCCAAGCTTAAACCTTTGCTTGTCCTCAAGCAATTCAGTTGATAAACTGAAAGTGATAAAGAAAAACTTTTACAAACTGTTTTGTTCTTGTTTACATAAATAAGCTTAAGTAGCACCCAGGTTTTCAGCAAAAATCATGACTAACCTAACCATGTCAACAATAACTCTTGAAAATTATATTAACTTGTATCAATGGCATAATCAACTAGAGAGCAATAATAAGATATCTCAAATGACAACACTTTGTCAAAACGATCATGATATAATATGACAACAGTGGTATCTCGCTAGCCCTTTCTGAGACCGCAAAAAATAAATGCAGAGCACCTCCAAAGTTCAAGCGGCGACTAAACATTGTAATTCATGGTAGAAAAGATCCATTCATGATGCATCCAACATTACTAAACACAATGCATGAGGATGACAATAGTGCTCTCAGGTCTGGCGCTTGTTTGAGAAGGTGATGACTGAACATAAAATTAAATAGATAGTCCCTTCGCAGAGGGAAGCAGGGATTGGCAGAGGTGCCAGAGCTCAAAGCTTAAATCAGAGATAAATATAATTTTGGGAGGTGCACCCTTCCTGTCAACATTATGACCAAGAGTTATCAATATCTTCCATGCTAAACACATTAGCGGCAGTTCCCAAGCGGTGAAAGTAAAGGTTTACTCCCCCTCCACCAACAAACACACTCCCATGGCTAGCCGAATCCACGGGTACCGTCCATACCAACAACAATCCTGGGGGAGTTTTGTTTCATTATTTGCAATTTTTGATTTCGGGATTGGGCATCCCTATTACCGCCCCTCTCGTGCATGGACGAGTGAATAAACACTCATCATGAGAATAACCCGATTAGCATGGAAGATACTGATCTCCCCCTGTCGCTCCATGAGCGGTCCAAGCACACAAAGCAGATGTTCATTTGAAATTTTAGAGGTGGCACATGCAAATTTACTTGGAACAACAGGGTAATACCGTATATAGGTAGATATGGTGGACTCATCTGGAATAACTTGGGTTTAAGGATTTTGATGCACAAGCAGTATTCCCGCTTAGTACAGGTGTAGGCTAGCACATAGGTTGAGAAGCGGCCAGCTAGAGAGGGAAAACGGTCATGAACATGCGTTATGCATAATTAACATTGAATACTAGCATGAGTAGGATACGAACACCATGAATATAAATATCATAGAGGCTATGTTGGTTTTGATTCAACTACATGCATGAACATGTGCCAAGTCAAGCCACTTGAAACATTCAGAGGAGGATACCATATCATCATACTACATCACAATCATTTTAATGCATGTTGACACCTAAGATAAATCATTATCCACTCCTAGCTACTTAAGCATGGCATGAGAAACTATAATCTCTAATTCTCATTGCAAACATGTTTGATCATAATATGCTGAATCATGGATACTAGGTTAAACATATTTACAAAAACAAGAACAAGTTGAGTCCATACCCGCTTCTCTATGCCACAGTCAATTCATCAAATATCGTCATCATTGCCTTTCACTTGCACGACCGAATGATATGAAAATACTAATAGTGCAAGAGTGCAGTGGACTAAGTTGGAATCTGCAAACATTTTATTCAAAAGGAGAAGACAAGGTAATTTGGGCTCTTTGTTAGATCAATAATAATACATACGAGAGCCACTCAACATTTTCATCGTGGTCTTCTCCTTGGTACGACTCAATAAAAAGAAAAGAATTTTAGAAACACACTGAAATATTTTTCGAGTTTTTAGTTTTTCTTGAAGAAAGCAAATTAAAGAAGGGAAAACAAAAACGAGAAAAACTATTTACACAAGAAAGCTCCCAACAAGCAAAAGAAGAATATGGAAATATTTTTGGGTTTTCTTTTAACAGTACAACTAATTTAAGCTAGAAAGAAAAACCGAAAAGAAGCGAGAAATATTTTTGGGTTTTCTCAAAGTTTTTCAAACACACAAGAAGAAAGCGAGAAAATAAATCTAGTATGGATAATATAATGAAAAAGTGTGAACACCGACAACTGGAATGAAATCTGTGAACATGAATGTAATGTTGGTGGAAATACGTACTCCCCCCAAGCTTAGGCTTTTGGCCTAGCTTGGTAATCACCAGCCATAGTAGCCTTCCGTTCCCATGTAGAAGTGCTATGGCGGCGGTACCTGAGCGTCCCACTCCTGAGGCTCCTGCTCTGCCACTGCCTGGTCATTCCGGTAAGCAATAATTCCCTCTGGCATGACCCTGTATCCGCCCCTGGCAATAGAATCAAACAAAGTAGGTGCATGCAACGGGATAACATCACGGGTATCCACACTGAAAAGTAGGTTGTAATGAATGTTATGACATCAATAAACTGGTGGTACTCCATCGCCTGGTGATCTAGATAAACTCGTGATAAGGGATAATCATGTTGACATATGTGAACATTAAAATGACTTGCTAAGGGAGTGGCATAAATACCACCATGAATTTTGCCCTTAGTTCTGTTAAGGTGCAGACGACGTACAATAATAGCCCATAGGCTAAAGGTATGATCATTGTGTAGTGCATGGCGTAAAATGGTGAGGTCGGAGGCACTGAGTGCACCGACCTTCTCCCTAGCAGTAAAACATTTCGCGATGAATAAAGCAAAGTAATGTACAGGAGGAAACTGCAAACTAGTGCCAGTGGCGCCCGACACGCCTCTCTCATCCCCCACTGTCAAAGTGCAGAGAAAGTCCTCAAACTCTGCCGGTCTAGGCTCCCTTAATTCCCCATCAGAAGGGATCAAACATATATCACAAAAGTCAGTGAGCGGTATCTGACGGTTTCAGTGTAGAAATTAAACTGCACCTCAGGAGGGTCGTTCCTACTCAGAAAATGAAAAATTTGCACAAAGGAATTTGTAAGGAGGAGGTGTTGGTCACACTCAGCTACGAGGAAGTCAATCAACCCAGCATTTGCAACGAATTGGCTGAACTCTTGATGGAACCCGGCCTCCTCCATGAAGGCATTATGCGGCCATTCACATGGCCGCACCTCCGCCGTTCTCAGAGTGTTGAGGTCATTGTCCGATGATTCCCCAATGACTCCCTTAGCATTCTTCTTGGAGGAAAACTTCCTAAAGAACTCATCTTATTCCCATAAATAAAATTCTGAAAATTTTAGTCCATAAAATTTTTGTCAACAAAAGTTCGCAAGATTGATAGCAACTACTTATATGGATGCATATATGCTATATTAAGCATTCAAACTACTTAGAACTCTAAGAATTCAACATGCAAGCCCATCTACAATAGCACTAATAGTAGCTAATTATTCAAAATATAAATCACTAAAGCAAAAACTAATTGGAGTAATGAAGGAGTCACATACCAAGTAGCAATCCCCCAAAACAGTTTCGGAAATAGAGCTTCGAGCAAAGAGATCGAAATCTGCGGGTTTGAGAGCAAGAACACGAGAGAGAGAGAGATATGGTGTTTTTTTCTGGAGGTAGGAGATGACATGGGCTAAAGAGATAAGTGAGGGGACCCACATGAGAACCATAACCCACCAGGGCGCACCTGGGGTAGCTGGCGCGCACAGGTGTCTCGTGGTCACCAGGGGCACCCCCTGTGGTGTTATTTTTACCAAAAATTCAGAAATATCCAGAAAAAAATCATGTTAAAATTTCAGGGCATTCTGAGCACTTTTATTTTTGGGCATCTTTTTATTGCACGAAAAATTCAGAAAACAGGGCAAACATGGCATTTTATTTTATTTAACTAAGAAAAATAGAAAACAAGAGGTAAGGACATAAAGTTGTGCTCACTAAATTCATCGACTTCATACCTCTCAAAAATGATTCATTAACAAGGTTGATCAAGTCTTATTAACAACCACTTTCGATTAGCATGAAACCAAAGAACTTTCGTAAAACACTAAGTTACCTCAACGAGGATATGCATATCCCCAACAATAAGTATTTCATATTTCTTTTTGGCATTAGGTAGAGCTAGTTGAAAACTTCCAATGGTGATTGTAGGAGATTTTTCAATAACATTAATACCATTGACTTGGAATTGTTTCTTCGGAAAGTGCACCGTATGCTCATTACCATTGATATGAAAAGTGACCTTGCTTTTATTGCAATCAATAACAGCCCCTGCAGTACTCAAAAGGGGTCTACCAAGGATAATCGACATGTTGTCGTCCTCGGGCATCTCAAGTATAAAAAAGTCTGTTAAGATAGTAACATTTGCAACAACAACGGGCACATCCTCACAAATACCGATAGGTATGGCAGTTGATTTATCGGCCATTTGCAAAGATATTTCAGTAGGTGTGAGTTTATTCAAATCAAGTCTTTTATATAAAGAGAAGGGCATAATACTAACACCAACTCCTAAATCACACAAAGCAGTTTTGCCATAATTTCTTTTGCTGGAGCAAGGTATAGTTGGTATTCCCTGATCTCCAAGTTTTTTAGGTACTCCATCCTTAAAAGAGTAATTAGCTAGCATGGTGGGGATTTCAGCTTCAGGTTTCTTTCTTTAATTAGTGATGATGTCTTTCATGTATTTTGCATAAGGGGCCATCTTTAAAATATCAGTCAAGCGAGTACGCAAAAAGACTGGCCTCAGCATTTCAGCAAAGAATTCAAATTCTTCATCATCTTTTTTCTTAGATGGTTTAGGTGGAAAGGGCATGGGTTTCTGAACCCATGGTTCTCTTTCTTTTCTGTGTTTTCTAGCCACAAAGTCTCTTTTATAATATCTTTTATTTTTAGGTTTATCAAGATCAACAACAGGTTCTATTTCAACATCATTATCTGGTTCTTTATCATTGTCTAGTTGGGTGTCTTCATGGACATCATCATTATCTTTTTCATTATCACTAGGTGAATGTTCATTACTAGATTGAGTTTCAGCATCAGAAATACAGACATCATTGTTATCTTCAGGAGGTTTTTTTGTTTCAGGTTCACTAGAAGTATGCAAAGTCCTATCATTTTTCTTTTTCTTTTTAGAAGGACTTCGTGCATTAGTGTTAATTCTTTGAGAGTCTTGTTCAATTATTTTAGGGTGTCCCTCAGGATAAAGTGGTTCTTGAGTCATTTTGCCTCCTCTAGTTGCTACTCTAACAGCAAAATCATTCATATTATCATTCATTTCACTAAGCAGTTCTCTTTTTGAGATTTAGTAACTTGTTCTAACTGAGTTTGAACCATAGAAGCATGTTTTCCTACACCCCTAACATCATTAGTATTTCTGAATAACAAGTCACTCAAGTAAGCAATCATATCAGAGTTGTATTTTAATTGTTTCATAACATTTGCATTGAAGTCATCTTGTTTGATGATGTACCTATCAAATTCATATAGGCATTGACTAGGATGTTTATTGTAAGGGATGTCACTTTCATCAAACTTTATAAAAGAATTTACCTCTACCACCTGTGGAGGTGGTGGTGTGTCAAGTCCATGTATTTCTTCAATAGGTGGTAAATTCTTAACATCTTCAGCTTTAATACCTTTTTCCTTCATACATTTCTTTGCCTCTTGCATATCTTTGGGACTAAGAAATAAGATACCCCTCTTCTTCGGAGTGGGTTTAGGCGATGGTTCAGGAAGAGTCCAATCATCATAATTTTTCAATATGTTGTTCAATAATTCCTCAGCTTGTTCAACAGTTCGTTCCCTGAAAACACAACAAGCACAACTATCTAGGAAGTCCCTAGAAGCATTGGTTAGTCCATTATAGAAGATATCGAGTATTTCATTTTTCTTAAGAGGATGATCAGGCAAAGCATTAAGCAATTGGAGAAGCCTCCCCCAAGCTTGTGGGAGACTCTCTTCTTCAATTTGCGCAAAATTAAATATTTCCTATAAGGCAGCTTGTTTCTTATGAGCAGGAAAATATTTTTCAGAGAAGTAGTTGTAACACCCTGGATTTTGCCCATTTTCTTTTGCTTTTAATTTTGGTCCGGATTTGCTTTTCTGTGACTTAGTGGTCTTGAAACCTGGAGAGATCACCTTTGATTCCTCTCCCCAGGGGCTTGTCAACTTCCAAACCATCCCAAGACCATGTCATTTCCATCTTGGACCAATCCCAATATTCTTTTTCTTGGGAATATTCCTTTTTCTATTAAAGGAATAACCCCGTTTGCTCTGAGTTGTGAAGCAACTCACATTTCCATCATTCCCAAAATTCCCAAATAATTCTCATAAATTGTTTGGGTCATATATTCCACAAATATGTCAAACCTTTCCTTGCCATGTTCAAAAATATTTCACAAATATTCCTTTTCTGATTTTGCCTTATCTGTCAGATTGAGAAGCAAGTACCCTTTATATTTGATTGCTTGCTCTCAAACTTTTTGTGCACTCTTTCCAACCCATATCATTGCCACATGCCAAAATTCAACTTTATTTGGGTAATAAATCTCCTTTGGCTAATTTCCTAAGTTTCTGGTCAACTAGAACCTTTGTGAAGCAAGTGCTAGCTAGGAGTATCCAAATGAGTTGAAATTTTGCAAGCATCTTCATATTCCAAAATCATGAATCTCCACCAAATTTCAACCCTATCCAATCATCTATGTGATCACAACATCAAATCTTTGTTTCTGGTAATTATTATGGGTTGTGAAGCAACTATAATTTTTATTGCTCCATAATTCATGAATAATTTCCAGAACATGCTTCTACCCGTATCTCACTTCTCCACAAAATTTGGGCTCATTCCATTTCACCAGTAATTTCCTAGAATTTTTCAAAGATTCTGTCCATTTGGAAGCTGTGTGAAGGAAGTACCATTTTGGTTTATCCAAATGGTATGAAATTTATACAGTACCTTCATATGACCATATCAATCATCTCCTCCAAATTTCAGCCCAATCCCATGTGATGTGTGAGTGCTACTTCAAGATTGGCAAATCTAGTCAGTGAGGCCATTTGAACAGCAAGTGTTATCTACACTCATCCATATGGGCTGAAACTTGTCCACAGGACTCATCTTAGCAGGTGATCACACTATGCCAAAGATCAGAGCCAATCACTGGACGAGTCTTCCTCACCAAGTCTCAAACACCTTGCTGTTCTGGATAGAATCAGCTTGCTGTGGTCACCTCAAGTCCCTCTGTGCCTGTATCCTTCTTCCTTGACCTCATCCTCTGAGTGACCAGTCGATTTGACATGGTGGAGTTGACCAGGACACGTGGAAACACCGCGTCCACGCGGTAACCGCCGCCCTGGCATGCCATGGACGCGAGCTGCGTACTGGTCAGCTCGGGCCCCTCTTCTCCTCGTCGGTTCCGCGCGAGTAGTCATGTCCAACAGCCTCCCCTCGTCGTCGCCTTCCTCCCTGGATAAATCTTCCCCTCTCCCGTCCCCTCCATCGAGCAGAACCGCCGCGCCCGCACCTTGTCGTCTCTGCCGCCACCATGTCCCATCGCCTGCGAGCTCGCGAGCTTTCCCGAGCTCTCCTGACCACACCCGAGCCTTCTCCGCCCTTCCCCGACCTCCCTAGAACCCCCTCCTCTCCGCTGGGCGAGCTCTCAAAGCTCCGGGAAGCCGGAGTACGCGCCACCGTGGCAATGGCCGGCCCTCCTCGTCGCTCGGCTATTTATAGGCCTCCCCTCGCCTCCCTGACGCCACCACCGCACTCCCAACTCCTCTGCGAGCCGCCCCAACCCCTCTCCCTCGCCGGGGACGGCCCGCATCACCGGCAACCACCGCAGCCGCCGCCTCTCTGTCCTCTTGTGGCGCAGCGCCTCGCCGCCGTTCCGCTCCTCCTCGGCGCTTCTGTTGCCTCTGAATGGGTGCGGTAGGCCGCCCCGCACCCGCCGGTGCCCTTGCCATGACCGGAGCCTGCCGGAGCCGCGAGCCCCATCGCCGGCGCCCCTCTTCTACTCATCGATGCCGCCATCATTTCCGCCCCTCCCCGGCGCTGCTATTTCCCTAGACGGGTGCGGCTGGTCCTCCCGCGCCCGCCGGTGCCTGCGCCGTGGCGGGAGACGGCCGGAGCCGCCCGGCCCGTCACTGGCAGCGCCCCTCCCCTGCCTCTCCTCTGCTCCGTGCAGGGAACGGGCGAGGGGAAGGAGACGACCAGGCCAGGAGGGCCCCACCTCCCAGCGGACCCCACCCATCAGCCGCAGGCCGAGGTCAACGCCCGGGCCCGCGGATTATGAGTGGAGATGGTTTTCAGAAAATACGTTTTCTTATAACGAAAGCGTACTCCGCTGCCGCTTCGGGCTAAAATACGTTTTCCCCACAGGGAAGCGTATTCTTCGAAAAGGCGCGACCTGTTTTTCAGCTGAGGGCCTGTTTGTGAGAGTTTTAATTATAGATAGGTCCCTGGCAGAAAAACAACCACATCTTTTTATCCGTAACTCCGAATCAGGTGAAACCAACGCCCACGTCTTCGTCTCGTCGAGCCCGTTCTGTTCCTATCATTTTCACTATGGTTTGACATACTAGAAATGACCTTATTGCCCTTGCCCCTAATCAGCCCCCTCCGAGGGAGAAACTTTTCCGATGATTCCTTCCGAGATCGTTCCGCATTTCTCCCCGGTGTATCCTTCATCCCCAGGCAAGCCACAACCCTCATCCGCATAATTGCAATGCAATATCATAGTTTAATTAATTACTTTAATAGCAAGAATGTTATCTGTAGCATGGATTGGATTATGACATGCATGAGTAGATGTTGAATACCGAATTGTTAATGAGTAGTAGTTTACCCACTCGTTGAGGTTATGATGTTGAGATTACCGTCTATGATTATTTTCGATTTCATCCGGCATTTGTGAATATGAACTAGTAGCAGTAGCCTAAGCATGCCGGTTATTGGATTACTATGATATCGGAGTATCAGCTGTGACAGAAAGATTGTTCGGGGATAAGATGCTTAATATGACCAACTAAGTTAACTTGATGAAACAACCTGGTAATAGGTGAACTTAGTTGGTTGATCGAGAGTCACATGTCCGGGCTTATTCATGTAGCCACATTTGCCGGTATGGGACGGCCTTGACTTGGTCTGATCGCGTGCTCTTCCACCTGTACCACCAAAGAGGGAGGGTTATGCGCGCGTGCTACCCTGGCCCGGTAGGCGGCGATAACCCTGTGAGCCCAGTTGAGTTATTGGATCCAGGTCCCCGTTTGGGACAGTTTGTTTGGCCAGGACGCTGGCAGGTGTCTTGAGGACACGGGGCCACCCAGGGCTTGACTCCAAGAGGGAGTATGATTGCTGGTCGTACGATGGAAGAGTCACGGGTCAGGCGGGTTTCGTCGGAACGTCGTTGGTCCACCCGAATGGGAGCACGAGGCCATGAGTTCCGTGGTGTGGGTAAAGTGTACAACCTCTGAAGAGTGTAAAATCTATTCGAATAGCCGTGTCCACGGTATTGGACAGCCCGTCCAGACCTCTATAGGAGATCAACCGTTATAATGACATTAATGATGGGAGAACTCATCTGAGTATGGTAACAGTTGGATATTTTGCCATGGGCAAGTCTTGGTAACGATATTGAGGATTATCATTGGAGGATCTGGGAGTGATCATGAGTTGGTCACCAGAATGCAGGAAGAGTAGCCTGTTATTGCTCATTTCAACCATTCCTTCGGTAACAATAATTCTTAACTTAATCTTGGTTGCTGTGATGTTGTCTTGCCTTAATGCTGATGTTTGTTGTGAGCTTGCGACTACATTCAAAGTACTCACCTGGCGTGTCATGCCAGTTTGCAGGTCATGCCACGATTGCTTGATTGTCAAAGATGTTGATTGCGCGAGCTAGGATACGCGTTCCAGCCAGAGTCCCTGCGGAATGGAGTCCATCCCTGTCGACGTTGTTCCGCTGCCGAGAGTTGCTTCGCTCCCTCAGGTCGATCCGCTGTTAGCATAGAGCTATTTTGAGCAGGCGTAGTGTCGCCGTGCCGATGTAATCCTTGTACCCTTGTAATCGTATTTATAGCAATAAAGAGCTGATTTGTTCTATGCCAACAGTGCCGTATTCCAGTGGACTTGTCCCTGGGACTGGAATACGGGGCGTTCCGGTTCCCTCTGAGCCGGGGTGCCACAAAAGTTGGTATCAGAGCAGGTCTAGCTATAGGACGCACGGTCTAGGTGCGAGCGTTAGTACCCGGTAGTTTAGGACCCGGTTGGTTTGCTGCACTTGTTTGTTGCATTTGTTTGTGCATAGCATGCATATAGACTAGATATCTTGTCACTAACGATGGATCTGGCGAGTGTGGGTGGCATTGGTTTTGATTCACTACCTGCGCTCTCCAGTTTGCATATTTGTTCCTTGGTGTGGTGTCATCTTCGTCCCAGCGGAGTGATGCCAAGGTGCTTGGTGGTGTCGATCTCTAGCAAGATTGATGCACCGGTACCACACCAATATATTCTCTTCAGTCACCCTATCGTTTCGGTGATAGACATGTTTCTATCCCAGATCGAGCCATTCCACTAGCCGCTTCGGCAACCCTTACTGACCCTTGTTATCAGAAAAGGGCAATGCCTGCAAGCCTTTCTCTGCACCACTATTTCATTCCATCACCTATTCTTTGGACGTGTACGGTTTTCTTCCGTATGCTTGATGATGATGTGGTCGTAACTTTAGTGTTCCGACCCCCGATCACCAAGTTCGTCCTCGCCACCGGTTCCATCCGTGTTAAGCCCATGTTTGGTGTAGCCTTGTTTACACCAACTTCCTTCCACACATTGATTCACTTTCGTGCACATCGCCTCAGCATGTTAGACCGTAACACCGGAGTTCTTGCGAAAGTGTGTGCTTAAGTAGGAATGCATATTATTGCTTGTGTGTGTGTTGTCTTGCTGTTTTGTGTGCTTTGTTTTAGTCATTTCTTTTGTTTATTTGGGCCCTTGGGGTTACCTTATTTTCCCCTTATGGAAGTTGCTCACCGACCCTGAACCCAAAGAAATCAGTGAAGAGACAGTCATGTGGAAGCTCAGCTCAGCAATATGAAATTTTCAGCCGACTGTGCTATATCAGGAATATCGAGCCTGAATATAAATGATATCCTAGCCGGATTAATTATCAGCATCCAGTATACATCAGTGCAACTTTCACAACAGCAATGATCACGTCAGCAAGAAGGCAAATTGTGTACATGATCCACAGTGCATTCCGTGCCAAAGGTATGATTCATATATACAAGGTTTAAGTCTGCTATGAGTACAATTTGAACTCTGCTATGTCTTGGAAGCAAGCCATAATGTGCTATGAACTTAGAGTTCAGCAAGAAGGATAGCCGAATACCCTGTTGCATACAACAAGTAACCGACAGCAGAAACGGTAAGGTATAAACATAATAGTGAGCTGTATGGGACACGGATGAACCCTTGCCTATTTTTCTTTGGTGACGGCACCATGCCTGTGTTCTGAGCTGTTTCCGGCCGTCCGGGGTGGATGCCGATTTTTATTTCTCTTGTCAGCAACTGGCCCGTGTTCTGAGCTGCTTTTTGGCCGTCTCGGGCAGCTGTTGAATTTCTCTTCGTAGCAATGACCCTATGCTCTGAGCTGTTTTTTGGCCGTCTTAGGGAGTTGCTACTTTCTTCTTATCGACACCGTCTCATGCTCTGAGCTGCTTTTCAGCCGTCTTGAGTCGGGGTTGAGTTATTCCAGTGAAAGTCCCAGATCTGAGTTGTAAAGACCGTTCTGGTGGCTACTGGTTTATTTGCCAGTTTTATCCAAGGGTTCAGACGATCGTTACCTACAGCTACAACTTGTAAAGTAATATGCCTGCTGGAATATTGCACCTGACAACACCCATGGTCACACGGAGAATCAAAGAACACATAAGGCAAGCTCCTTTGATAAAGGATCCAGGCAAAGAGAACCATAATGAAGGAGCAAAGATTTCGCCATAAAGGTATGATAATGGTTGCAAGATCAACATGGTACAGATACTCAGAGTAATCGGGTTAGATACCGACCACCATGGGTACACACCCACGGGGTCTATTCCATTTGCAAGGACCCCATATCAAGACAACCCGCCCAGTCAACCAGATATGCTCAGAATTGTCAGAAGAGGGCAATCAAGCTAGTCAGGTCAGTCAAAAGATTAACTCGGCAGTTGAAATTCAGCAACCATGTTAAATCATTGCACGGCCTACCATCCATATGGAGATGCTGGCAGACTGAGTGGTCAGAAGGATGAACAACAGTATCGAAGCATGTGTCTTCACAGATGGGAATCAGTTAAGGACTAACCTGCCGTGAACAAGATTCTGCTGCCAGGACCACTGTCAGTCAAGTCTATGGATAATATCACCGTACACCTTTATGCTGGTCACGACAGGTGACAGTCAAACATTTGGCAGGAGCTTTATACCCGAGACAATGGAGATACCCAAGATGACGCAGCAAATCGTGCGAGAAGTCAGATTCCGCCAGGAGAACGGTACAATTCACAGTACTGTTTTGAGCCTGGTGGACACACAGCCATTTGAAGCCACTCAATGCAATGAGTAAAAGATTTTGTGTCCACCAAGAGAACCTGTTCACAACTCAGTGAACAATCATTCATATTGGACCTCGTCACGACACATCCATGAGGAATCACCCTCGGACTTACGAGCATGGCACATTGTTTGGTCAGGATAATTTATTGCCCCAGATAGGTCAGTAGACACAAAAGGATTGGAGTCAGAGTAGCATATGAGGTAAGATTAGCCAAAAAAAAGAGGGTCCAGTAAAGCAAACCACCCCGAAGCAAGGCAGCCAGTCATATGAAATTCAGTGGGAACATTATACTAAGGTAAAAAGGAAACCCGAATTAGAAACGGTTTCCTCAAAGAGGAAATGTTCATGTTTAATCCCTGAGCAACCAAATCTCGAGGATGAGATTTCTTTAAGGGGGGTAGGTTTGTAACACCCTGGATTTTGCCCATTTTCTTTTGCTTTTAATTTTGGTCCGGATTTGCTTTTCTGTGACTTAGTGGTCTTGAAACCTGGAGAGATCACCTTTGATTCCTCTCCCCAGGGGCTTGTCAACTTCCAAACCATCCCAAGACCATGTCATTTCCATCTTGGACCAATCCCAATATTCTTTTTCTTGGGAATATTCCTTTTTCTATTAAAGGAATAACCCCGTTTGCTCTGAGTTGTGAAGTAACTCACATTTCCATCATTCCCAAAATTCCCAAATAATTCTCATAAATTGTTTGGGTCATATATTCCACAAATATGTCAAACCTTTCCTTGCCATGTTCAAAAATATTTCACAAATATTCCTTTTCTGATTTTGCCTTATCTGTCAGATTGAGAAGCAAGTAACCTTTATATTTGATTGCTTGCTCTCAAACTTTTTGTGCACTCTTTCCAACCCATATCATTGCCACATGCCAAAATTCAACTTTATTTAGGTAATAAATCTCCTTTGGCTAATTTCCAAAGTTTCTAGTCAACTAGAACCTTTGTGAAGCAAGTGCTAGCTAGGAGTATCCAAATGAGTTGAAATTTTGCAAGCATCTTCATATTCCAAAATCATGAATCTCCACCAAATTTCAACCCTATCCAATCATCTATGTGATCACAGCATCAAATCTTTGTTTCTGGTAATTATTATGGGTTGTGAAGCAACTATAATTTTTATTACTCCATAATTCATGAATAATTTCCAGAACATGCTTCTACCCGTATCTCACTTCTCCACAAAATTTGGGCTCATTCCATTTCACCAGTAATTTCCTAGAATTTTTCAAAGATTCTGTCCATTTGGAAGCTGTGTGAAGGAAGTACCATTTTGGTTTATCCAAATGGTATGAAATTTATACAGTACCTTCATATGACCATATCAATCATCTCCTCCAAATTTCAGCCCAATCCCATGTGATGTGTGAGTGCTACTTCAAGATTGGCAAATCTGGTCAGTGAGGCCATTTGAACAACAAGTGTTATCTACACTCATCCATATGGGCTGAAACTTGTCCACAGGACTCATCTTAGCAGGTGATCACACTATGCCAAAGATCAGAGCCAATCACTGGACGAGTCTTCCTCACCAAGTCTCAAACACCTTGCTGTTCTGGATAGAATCAGCTTGCTGTGGTCACCTCAAGTCCCTCTGTGCCTGTATCCTTCCTCCTTGACCTCATCCTCTAAGTGACCAGTCGATTTGACATGGTGGAGTTGACCAGGACACGTGGAAACGCCGCGTCCACGCGGTGACCGCCGCCCTGGCATGCCATGGACGCGAGCTGCGTACTGGTCAGCTCGGGCCCCTCTTCTCCTCGTCGGTTCCGCGCGAGTAGTCATGTCCAACAGCCTCCCCTCGTCGTCGCCTTCCTCCCTGGATAAATCTCCCCCTCTCCCGTCCCCTCCATCGAGCAGAACCGCCGCGCCCGCACCTTGTCGTCTCTGCCGCCGCCATGTCCCATCGCCTGCGAGCTCGCGAGCTTTCCCGAGCTCTCCTGACCACACCCGAGCCTTCTCTGCCCTTCCCCGACCTCCCTAGAACCCCCTCCTCTCCTCTGGGCGAGCTCCCGAAGCTCCGGGAAGCCGGAGTACGCGCCACCGTGGCAATGGCCAGCCCTCCTCGTCGCTCGGCTATTTATAGGCCTCCCCTCGCCTCCCTGATGCCACCACCGCACTCCCCACTCCTCTGCGAGCCACCCCAACCCCTCTCACTCGCCGGGGACGGCCCGCATCACCGGCAACCACCGCAGCCGCCGCCTCTCTGTCCTCTTTTGGCGCAGCGCCTCGCCGCCGTTCCGCTCCTCCTCGGCGCTTCTGTTGCCTCTGAATGGGTGCGGTAGGCCGCCCCGCACCCGCCGGTGCCCTTGCCACGACCGGAGCCCGCCGGAGCCGCGAGCCCCATCGCCGGTGCCCCTCTTCTGCTCATCGATGCCGCCATCATTTCCGCCCCTCCCCGGCGCTGCTATTGCCCTAGACGGGTGCGGCTGGTCCTCCCGCGCCCGCCGGTGCCTGCGCCGTGGCGGGAGACGGCCGGAGCCGCCCGGCCCGTCACTGGCAGCGCCCCTCCCCTGCCTCTCCTCTGCTCCATGCGGGGAACGGGCGAGGGGAAGGAGACGACCAGGCCAGGAGGGCCCCACCTCCCAGCGGACCCCACCCGTCAGCCGCAGGCCGAGGTCAACGCCCGGGCCCGCGGATTATGAGTGGAGATGGTTTTCAGAAAATACGTTTTCTTATAACGAAAGCGTACTCCGCTGCCGCTTCGGGCTAAAATACGTTTTCCCCGCAGGGAAGCGTATTCTTCGAAAAGGCACGTCCTGTTTTTCAGCTGAGGGCCTGTTTGTGAGAGTTTTAATTACAAATAGGTCCCTGGCAGAAAAACAACCACATCTTTTTATCCGTAACTCCGAATCAGGTGAAACCAACGCCCACGTCTTCGTCTCGTCGAGCCTGTTCTGTTCCTATCATTTTCACTATGGTTTGACATACTGGAAATGACCTTATTGCCCTTGCCCCTAATCAGCCCCCTCCGAGGGAGAAACTTTTCCGACGATTCCTTCCGAGATCGTTCCGCACTTCTCCCCGGTGTATCCTTCATCCCCAGGCAAGCCACAACCCTCATCTGCATAATTGCAATGCAATATCATAGTTTAATTAATTACTTTAATAGCAAGAATGTTATCTGTAGCATGGATTGGATTATGACATGCATGAGTAGATGTTGAATACCGGATTGTTAATGAGTAGTAGTTTACCCACTCGTTGAGGTTATGATGTTGAGATTACCGTCTATGATTATTTTTGATTTCATCCGGCATTTGTGAATATGAACTAGTAGCAGTAGCCTAAGCATGCCGGTTATTGGATTACTATGATATCAGAGTATCAGCTGTGACAGAAAGATTGTTCGGGGATAAGATGCTTAATATGACCAACTAAGTTAACTTGATGAAACAACCTGGTAATAGGTGAACTTAGTTGGTTGATCGAGAGTCACCTGTCCGGGCTTATTCGTGCAGCCACATTTGCCGGTATGGGACGGCCTTGACTTTGTCTGATCGCGTGCTCTTCCACCGGTACCTCCAAAGAGGGAGGGTTATGCGCGCGCGCTACCCTGGCCTGGTAGGCGGCGATAACCCTGTGAGCCCAGTTGAGTTATTGGATCCAGGTCCCCGTTTGGGACAGTTTGTTTGGCCAGGATGCTGGCAGGTGTCTTGAGGACACGGGGCCACCCAGGGCTTGACTCCAAGAGGGAGTATGATTGCCGGTCGTATGATGGAAGAGTCACGGGTCAGGCGGGTTTCGTCGGAACGTCGTTGGTCCACCCGAATGGGAGCACGAGGCCATGAGTTCCGTGGTGTGGGTAAACTGTACAACCTCTGTAGAGTGTAAAATCTATTCGAATAGCCGTGTCCACGGTATTGGACAGCCCGTCCAGACCTCTATAGGAGATCAACCGTTATAATGACAATAATGATGGGAGAACTCATCTGAGTATGGTAACAGTTGGATATTTTGCCATGGGCAAGTCTTGGTAACGATATTGAGGATTATCATTGGAGGATCTGGGAGTGATCATGAGTTGGTCACCAGAATGCAGGAAGAGTAGCCTGTTATTGCTCATTTTAACCATTCCTTCGGTAACAATAAATCTTAACTTAATCTTGATTGCTGTGATGTTGTCTTGCCTTAATGCTGATGTTTGTTGTGAGCTTGCGAGTACATTCAAAGTACTCACCTGGCATGTCATGCCAGTTTGCAGGTCATGCCATGATTGCTTGATTGTCAAAGATGTTGATTGCGCGAGCTAGGATACGCGTTTCAGCCAGAGTCCTTGCGGAATGGAGTCCATCCCCGTCGACGTTGTTCCACTGCCGAGAGTTGCTTCGCTCCCTCAGGTCGATCCGCTGTTAGCATAGAGCTATTTTGAGCAGGCGTAGTGTCGCCGTGCCGATGTAATCCTTGTACCCTTGTAATCGTATTTATAGCAATAAAGAGCTGATTTGTTCTATGCCAACAGTGTCGTATTCCAGTGGACTTGTCCCTAGGACTAGAATATGGGGCGTTCCGGTTCCCTCTGAGCTGGGGTGCCACAGTAGTAAATCATATCCTGAGGACTACACACACAACCAGGAGCAAGAGTATTGTACCATATCTTAGCATCACCCTTTAATGAGAACCGAAATAATTTGAGAATATAGTAGTAGCGAATTTTCTCATCATGAGCAAAAAGGGTAGCTATATCATTTAATTTAGTAAGATGTGCCACTACAATTTCAGTTTCATAGCCATGGAAAGGATCAGATTCACTAAAGTAATTAACTCTGGGTTGACAGAGAATTCATAATCCTTATCGGTAACAAAGATAGGTGAAGTAGCTAACTTAGGATCACATTTCATTCTAGCATTCAAAGATTTTTCTTTCAGTTTGCATAGTAATTTCTTAAGATCATCCCTATCATTGCAAGCAAGAAAGTCTCTAGCTATATCCTCATCCATAACATAACCCTTAGGTATCTTCGGCATTTCAACTCTAGGAGAGCTAGGTCTAATAGGTGTTTCATAATTCTCAGTTTCAAGTACTTCATCAATTTCAATAATTTCATCAGTTTCGGCATTCTCAATATCTTTAGCTCTAGCAATTTGTTCATCAAGAAATTCACCTAGTGGCACATTATCATCAAGCAAGGTACTAGCATCATCATGAGTATCATTCATAGCAGAAGTAGTGTCATTAATAACTTGCGACATATCAGGATTAATAGCATGTGGTGGTGTTGCAAGCTTACTCAAAATAGAAGGGGAATCAAGTGCAAAGCTAGATGGCAGTTCCTTACCTCCCTTCGTCTTAGAGGGAAAAATCTTGGTTTTGGTATCCTTCACATTCTTCATAGTGATAAATAGATAATAATCCCAAGTGACTCAACAAATATAGCTATGCTCCCTGGCAACGGCGCTAGAAAAAGGTCTTGATAACCCACAAGTATAGGGGATAGTTAAAATTTTCAAGGGTAGAGTATTCAACCCAAATTTATAGATTCGATACAAGGGGAGCCAAAGAATATTTGCAAGTATTAGCAGTTGAGTTGTCAATTCAACCACACCTGGAGATTAAATATCTGCACCACAGTGATCAGTAGCACAGTAATATGATGGTTTTGATAGTAGTGGTAACAGTAGTAGTAACGGTAATAGTGATAGCAATGGTTTTGTAGCAAGTGTAACAGTAACAACATCAATAGTAACTTAGTGATGTCTACTACGCAACATTATTCTTGTAGACTCGTGTTGGGCCTCCAAGCGCAGAGTTTTGTAGGACACTAGCAATTTTCCCTCAAGTGGATGACCTAAGGTTTATCAATCTGTGGGAGGCGTAGGATGAAGATGGTCTCCCTCAAACAACCCTACAACCAAATAACAAAAAGTCTCTTGTATCCCCAACACACCAAATAGAATGGTAATTTGTATAGGTGCACTAGTTCGGCGAAGAGATGGTGATACAAGTGTAACAATGAGAGTAGATATTGATTTTTGTAATAGTAACAATAAAAAAAACAGCAAGGTAGCAATTGATAAAACGGAGCACAAACGGTATTGCAATGCTTGAAAATGAGGCCTAGGGTCCGTACTTTCACTAGTGCAATCTTTCAACAATGCTAATCTAATTGGATCATATAACCATCCCTTAATATGTGATGAAGAATCACTCCAAAGTTCTTATCTAGCGGAGAACATAAGAAGAAATTGTTTGTCGATTACGAAAGCACCTTAAAGTCTTTCCGTTTGATCTATCCAAGAGTTCATACTAAAATAACACCATATGATACGCATCAACCAACTATAATGTCACCTAGATACTCCAATGTCCCCACAAGTATCCATGAGTTAATTATACGATACGCATCAAATAATTTCAGATTCATAATACTCAATCCAACACAAAGAACCTCAAAGAGTGCCCCAAGATTTCTACCGGAGAAACAAGGACGAAAACGTGCATTAACCCCTGTGCATAGATTACCCCAATGTCACATCAGGAATCCGCGAGTTGAGTGCCAAAACATATATCAAGTGAATCAATATAATACCCCATTGTCACCACGGGTATTAATATGCAAGACATATATCAAGTGCTCTCAAATCCATAAAAGTATTCAATCTGATAAAACGAAATCTCAAAGGGAAAACTCAATTCATCACAACAATATAGAGAGGGAGAAACACCATATGATCCAACTATATTAACAAAACCCGTGATACATCAAGATCGTGCCATCAAGAACACGAGAGAGAGAGAGATTAAACACATAGCTACTGGTACAAACCCTCAGCCCCGAGGGTGGACTACTCCCTCCTCATCATGATGGCTACCGGGATGATGAAGATGGCCACCGGTGATGATTTCCCCCTCCGGCAGGGTGCCAAAACGGGGTCTAGATTAGTTTTTCATGGCTACAGAGGCTTGCGGCGGCGGAACTTCTGATCTAGGGTTACCCCGAGGGTTTTTGGAATATTTGGCAATTTATAGGGCGAAGAGGCGATGCGGGAGGTCACCGAGGTGGGCACAACCCACCTGGGCACGCCTGGGCCCCCAGGCGCGCCCTGGTGGGTTGTGCTCCCCTTGAAGCTCCCCTTTGGTACTTCTTTGGCCCACCGGGTGTCTTCTGGTCCAGAAAAATCTCCAAAAAGTTTTGCTGCGTTTGGACTCCGTTTGGTATTGATTTTCTGCGATGTAAAAAACAAGCAAAAAAAAGCAACTGGCACTGGGCACTATGTCAATAGGTTAGTCCCAAAAAATGATATAGGTTAGTGCCAAAAAATGATATAAAGTTGCTATAAAATGATTGTAAAACATCTAAGAATGATAATATAACAGCATGAATACTTCATAAATTATAGATACGTTGGAGACATATTAGCATCCCCAAGCTTAATTCCTACTCGTCCTCGAGTAAGTAAATGATAAAAGAAATAATTTATGAATTGTGAATGCTAGCAAAGTGCATAATTTTGATCAATGATAATTTCAATCCCTTTTCCTAGCATCACAACATCAATTCTTTCTCATAAAACTTCTCATGTTAAAGTAGCAACCAATTCACATGTTAAGGTTCAAACAAAGAATTCTCTTGAAACTCAACAACCTATATTCTTAGTCACCAAACAATTGCAATTCAACTTATTCAACAGAGTCTAAGTAAGAGCTCTACATACTCAATCATCATATAGTCTTCCATGATTGCTAGTACTCAAAGCATATTCTTAGAACAAATGGCATCCATCAAACACAGAGAAAGATAGGGGCTTAATATCTCGCCTCCCAACTCATTTATCATAGAGATAATTGTCAACAATAATAAATCATGATCAAATATATTTGACTGGTCATATGTGCCTAGATCTTTCCCCACCACATGATGCTTGTCAACTAGAGAATAGTTGAGGTTGAAATGAGATTTTATACTATTGACACTTTGCATAAAAGTAAATACTGAAAAGTAAAAGATAGTCCCTTCACAGAGGGAAGCTGAGGTTGTCATGCACTTTTTATTTGGATGCCCATGCTCTTAATGCAAAGGAACATCACGTTATATTGCCCCTTATGATAACAACCTTTAATATGCAGTCCGTCGCTTTTATTACTTTGCCATCACAAGTTCATACAACTCTCAATTTTCCCTTACAATAAAAGATCAAACATATTTAGGAGCAATTTTTATTGCTTTATGCACCGATGACAACTTACTTGAAGGATCTTATTCAATCCATAGGTAGGTATGGTGGACACTCATAGCAAGAAACTGGGTTTATGGGTTTTTGGAAGCACAAGTAGTATCTCTACTTAGTACTAATTTTTGGCTAGCAAAAGATCCTAGGCAAACACCACATGTTGGAGGATCCATGACCATATAACTTCTATGCAAATATACTCAAACATAACTCATTACGTTGTCTTCCTTGTCCAACTTCAACTAATTCACTACTAGGAAAAGGCCTGTTAGTGGCGCACCTATTTTTGCCATTAATGGCACACTATAGGTGCGCCACTATCACCACGCCACTAGTTACAAGTACTAATGGCGCACCTCTGGTGCGCCATTAGTATTGCAGGTAACAGTGGCGCACCTTGTAGTGCGCCATTACTATTGCTACAGGTGCGCCAATGGTAACTTTTTTTTTGAATTTTTTTGATTTTTTTCTGAATTTTGAAGGCGGGAAAATAGTAGTGGCGCACCGTCTAACCCCCATCGTGCGCCATTGCTATTTTTGAATTTTGAATTTGGATCTGGATTGCGATTTTTTTGCCCCTTTTTTTGCTTGTTTTTTTTTGCTCATTTTTTTGCATGATATTTTTCCAAATTTTGTTCTCGTTTTTGGATCTTGTACGTTCTTTTGCCGGAGAGGAGTTCGCCGGAGAGGAGGGCCGAGGAGAGACCGTGAGGAGGAGAGGAGGGAGGAGGAGGAGGAGGTCACCGGAGAGGAGCTCGCCTACATCGTCGGAAGGAGGAGAGGGGGAGGGGGGGGGGGGGGGGTCACCGGAGAGGATCTCGCCTACATCGCCGGAGAGGAGGAGGAGGTCGCCGAAGAGGAGTTCACCGGAGAGGAGGGAGGAGAAATCGTGAGGGGAGGGGAGGAGAGGAGGGAGGAGGAGCTCACCGAAGAGGAGGGAGGAGAAACCGTGAGGGGAGGGGAGGAGAGGAGGGAGGAGGAGGTCGCCGGAGAGGAGGAGGGGAGTATGGTGGAGGAGAGGAGGGGAGATGGAGTGGAGGAGAGGAGGAGATGGAGTGAAGGAGAGGTGGAGTGGAGGAGAAAAATGAAGAGGTAAGGAGGAGAGGACCCCAGCCATATATACGGCATAGTAATGGCGCACCGTGGGCAGGTGCGCCATTACTAACTTTTTTTTATTTTTTTGATTTATTTTGAATTTTGAAGGCGGGAAGATAGTAATGGCGCACCGTGGGAAGGTGCGCCATTACTAAATTTTTTTTATTTTTTTTGAATTTTGAAGCCGGGAAGATAGTAATGGCGCACCGTGAGCAGGTGCGCCATTACTAACTTTTTTTATATTTTTTTGATTTATTTTGAATTTTGAAGGCGGGAAGATAGTAATGGCGCACCATGGGCAGGTGCGCCATTACTGAGTTTGATTTTTTTTTTTGCCTCTCCAGATCTTGAAAACCCCGTAACTTTTTTTCTGTTAGGTTTTTGAGGATTCTAAAAATCTTCAACTGGGTTCCCCCTGGTTGAATTCGGATATAACTTTTTGAGTAGATGATTTTTCATATAAAAAACTTTTTCATCGGAGTTCGTATGCAAAAGTTATGCCCATTTTACAAATTCTCGAGAGATTTTGCAAAAAAGTCAAAAATTCATGTTTGTAAATTTTGCTAACAACTAGACCACATATCACATGGGAATCTTATTTTCTTTTATTTTATTGACATTTCTATCATTTTCTTTTATTTATTTTTAAACTGAAAAGGCGGTCCACGGGGGTGGGGGGTGCATTTGGCGAATTTTTTGGCCACCTCAGAAAGTTAGTAATGGCGCACCACCTAAGAATGCGCCATTAGTAACCAGGGTTACTAATGGCGCACCTGGTGTGCGCCACTGCTATATAGTAGTGGCGCACCATATACATGGCGCGCCATTAATGTCCATATTAGCTATAGCCGTTTTCCTAGTAGTGTAATTTGCTCAAGTTTGAAAATAATTAATGGGTATTCACTCATAGAAGATGTCCAAGATAATATATTTGTATGTGAAAATTCTCTTCCTTATACTAATCATTCATGAATTGCTTGTATGACCAATATTGTGATTGTCAAGCTTCAAAAGATTTCACTTTCTAAACCCAATGTGAAGCTACTACTAGGCATGATATAAACATATAATTTCAACTTCATGATATTCAATTCATTTAATAATTTACTCATAGGATATAAGTCAACCACAAGAGTAAATGACAAACTACTCCAAAAAGATATAAATGAAGCTCAAACGAGTAGTTAAGTAAATGGGTAGCTAATTGAGGACTCTCTCTTATTTAAAACTTTCACATCTAAGTATTTTATTAAAACAGCAAGCAAAACAAAACAAAATGACATTCTAAGAATAGCACAACTCATGTGAAGAAGCAAAAACTTAGGCTCAACCGATACTAACTGATAATTGTTGAAGAAGAAAGGTGGGATGCCCACCGGGGCATCCCCAAGCTTAGATGCTTGATGTGACGCCCCTGGCTTAATCGTGCACTAATCATACACACAATTGCACACGATCAAGCCTAAGGACTCACTTGAAGATATCACAACACAACTCTAAAACATAAATAAAGTCATACAAGCATTATATTACAAGCCAGGGGCCTCGAGGGCTCGAATACATAAGCTCGCAAACAACCATCAGAGGAAGCATCAGATATCTGAGTACAGATATAAAAGAAAGATAGATAAGCCTTTAAGAAGGCGGGGCAAAACAAAAGCTACGATCGAAAAGGCGCAGGCCACCTGCCTAGGACCCTCCGAACCTACTCCTGGTCGTCAGACGGCTCCTCGTAGTAGTACTCACCAGGAGGGTAGTAGTAGTAGTTGCCGTCGGCGGGGCAGCTGGCTCCGGGGCTCCGTCGTCTGGATGCAACATTCGGATATGAGGAAAAATAGGAAGCAAAGCAACCGTGAGTACTCATCCGAAGTACTCAGCTAGCAAGGATCTACACTACATATGCAACATTATCAAAGAAAGGATGTATATGTGGACTGGGCTGCAGAAATGCCAGAATAGAGGGAAGGCCTAGTCCTATCAAAGACTAGCATCTTCAGTGGTCTTGCAACATTAGAAGAGTGTAGATTAGCATAGTATAAAGTAGTAGTAGTGTTATCAACCTCGCCTAGAGATCCTTCCTTGACTCCCTGCGAGAAAGCAATCCCAGAGCCATACTATCCATTTCTCATCACAAGTATCCAGTTCTAGTTGTATCGATCATGATACAACTCCGAGCGTCCGTTACCGAGGATCCGGCTATGCATAGTTGTTTTCTTCCATGCAGGGGTGCACCAACTTACCCACCACGCTCGATTAACTCCGGTCGAACACACTTTTCTGGGTCATGCCCGGTCTCGGCCAAACAATATGCCGCAACCTGACCTAGGCTTAACAGAGAGGTCAGCACGCCGGACTAACCTATGCCCCCAGGGGTCTTGGGCCATCGCCCCGGACGCTCCTGCATGTTGCGAACGCGGCCGGTGAGCATACCTAGCCCCCCTTATACAAGTGCAGGGCGTTACCAGTCCAACCCAGCGCGCACCGCTTAGTCGCTGACATCTATTAAGGTTCGGCTGATGCATATGATGCAGAGTGCCCATAATTGTTCCCACGTGATGGTTAGTGCTATCGGGCCAAAGGCCCACTCGGATCAAACATCCAAATCGTTAGTGTGTTGGTAGCGTGCGGTAACGAGCAGAGACTCATGATTGATGTGACCCCATTGCCCCGTGTTGAGGACTTGCTGCAAGGGCTAAGAATGCCCGGCCGCGCCTCATAATTATCTCTCGGGTACCCTCCAGGTCAACCCGACTCCACATCACTCGCCACTTAGGCTCGCGCGGGTAACCCTCAGGGTTGACCCGCCTTTCCAAGTAACAGTTGTAAAGTCCAAGTATCCATGTGTCCATAACAACAGGGGAATCTGAGGTATCAGCCTCTGTGGATTCCTACTCGATGTATCCGTCAAGGTGAACTCGGAGGAATCACCCTCGATGGGTTCACGCTTGAGGTGTTGCACGACAGCGTCGTTACCGAAAGTGGTGAAGGAGGAATCACCCTTGATGATTACGACCAATTAACTACCCTACAAGGTTAACATCAGAAGTGCTGACGAGGTATCACCCTCGGCACTCGATAGTAACCCAGTAGTATCGTACAACTAAGGGGGGTGATGTGCGGTGCGGGGCCAGGGTGTCGATCCCATTGATCGAGTCATCTGATAATCCAGCGGGGGCAACTGGTTCAAAGTGGGGTCTCTGGTGGGTCTCTAACCAGCCTATACTAAGTAGTTTAGGATAAGAAGGTAGGTAATAATAGCAGGTTACAAAATCAGGCTATGCATCAGAATTAGGATAAGCAGTAGCAGCAACAATTTCTAATGCAAGCATAAGAGAGAAAGACTAGGTGATATCGGCATGTTCAAGGGGGGGTGCTTGCCTGGAAGCTCTGTGGCAAAAGTCTAGTCATCAGAAATGTAGCCAATCACCAGAGCTACGTCGGTCTCGGGGACTACGTCGGTATTGAGATCTATCGAGAGAGAAGAGGGGGAGGAAACAGATAAATACATAGCAAATAGATGCAACCTAGAGCATGCTATGCTAACGTGCAGTGCAGGGTTGCCTAAAAGCATGTCTAAGTCATATTAGTTATTTTAGGATTTAAGTTGGAATTACTAAGCGGTATATATGCACTATTCATCTACCAGAAACAGGCTAAAAGTTTCAGGTTCACCTACTTAGAGGGTCCCAACGCGGAAACAGATGGCACAGTTGGATTCCTGGGATTTTTCGGAGCAAATTTCATGTATAGAGTTTTTCCATCCGAGCTACGATTTAATTTCTACGAATTTCTAAAGTTTAAAACATTTGCTGGAATTATTCAAATTAATAGAAATAACAGAAAAGGAATATGATGTCAACATGACATGAGGATGATGTCAGCATTCAGCTGACCCGTGGACTGGTCAAACTGACCAGTGGGGCCCACCAGTCATAGACAATGGCCTAACATAATTCATTTAAAACTAATCAGAGGTTAATTAGTAGCAGGGCCCCACATGTCAGTGGCTAATTAGTTTAGCTAATTAAGTTTTAATTAATAAAATGTTGATTAGTGGTGGGGCCCACCTATCAGTGGCACTGGGCTGCCCAGTCAGCACGTTGACTGGGTCAAACCAGTCAACAGGACCCACCGAGCCCACATGTCAGCCTCACAGGGGAGGCCACGCGGCGCCACATCGGACGCCGGCACCTGAGTTACTCCGTCGATCATTTCACGCTGCGGCGCGCATCGGGGGTGGTCGGAAATCGTCGTCCGGTGGCCAAAACGACGGCGGTTGGTCGCGTTCGAACGGGAGCAACGTTCCGCGTCGATCTACGGCACGAGTGCGAGCTGAAATGGCCGGAGCCAAGTGCTAGGTCATCGCCGGCGGATGCCGGAGTCGGGCGTCGGTGGAACCGGAGCTGCACAGCACGGGAGGCACGCTAGTGGTGGCGTTGGACTCGCACAAGCTCCAGGAGCTTGATGCGAGGCTCAGCCACGCGTGGTAGTGATGATGGCCACGGCGGCGAGCTCGTCGGCGGCGATGCGTGCAGGTGCTAGCGGAGCGGCGGCTACGGGCAACGAATAACTCCATAGAGAGAGGGGAAAGGAGCGGGTGCTCACCGGGAGGGCAGACGGTGGCCCGGTGAACGCTTAGGAGCAGTAGATCGGCGTCATTCGCCGGAGAAGCGTCGACGGCCGAAGGTAGAAGATGAGCTCGTGGGGGTCGCAGCAGCGTCTCCGAGCTCCGACGACTCGACATGGTCGACGTAGACGAGGGCGGTGAAGCTCTACGACATCGTAGCGAGGCTTGAGGACGATGGATGACACGGGATCGACGGCGGCGATGGCGATGGTTCTCGGTGAGGGGGAGAGGAAGTGGACGAGCGCAGGGGAGAGGGAGGCGAATGGAGGAGGCTTCCAGGGGAGAGGGCTTGGGGGAGTCCTTATCCCCTCGCTGTCGGTGGCGTCGTCGTCTCGTCATCTCGTCGGTAGGCGCGCGCGCAGCCACGGGCGCGCCGACACGGAGGCGAGGAGGACGGTGACTGTGCTGCGGGGCAGGCTGGGCCGGCTGGGCCTGTCACTGTGCACTAGGGCCCAGTCGGTCCAAGCCTTTTCTATTTATTTTTTCTTGTTTTGTTTTATCAGCAGGCTTTTGCAATTAAATTAGCCATCAAATGACTTAGCAAAAATGTGTGCCTGGCCAAAACAAATACTAGGGAATATTGTGCACTGCCACAAAAAGTTTGGGGTCATCAGGAGTTGTCCAAGAATTTTTAGAAAATGAAAAGGCCATCTTAACTACTGATGGACCAGATAATAAATTTGGGAAGTCCAAAAATGTTGGTTTCAACATGACAAATATCTAGGGATTATTTGCCATAGGATGACTATTTTGTTTTCATGACAAAAGAAACAAATATTTGGCATGCAATTTGAATTTGAATTTGAAGCAGATTTTGGACAAGTGGCATTTTGGCATGAGGATCATGATGACATGACCTTCATTAGGGTGAGATTACTGTAGTGTGAGGCTGGCGATGTTACAAATCTCCTCCACTACAAGAAATCTCGTCCCGAGATTTAAGTGGGGAAGTAAAGGGTAACTTCGGGAGAACTGACCCTTATAGGGTTAATTATCTAATGGACAATTCAGGGAGTGTGGCAGAAGTATCTCTCGAGTTGAAACTTAGGAAAACATCGAGAGCGAAGTATGAAGGTACAATAGGAAGTTTCAGGCGAATGGACATCCTATCGATACCTGAACAAAGCTTGAGAAGGGGGTTCAGAGCATCGGGAAAATATCATCTCTCGGAGGGTGGCTCATGACATGATACGAAGCCAAATGCAAGAATATTTCAGAATCAAAGATATACAGGAGAGTCAGGTTCCGATCCTATGGAGCTGTGATGAGGGTTGATCGAGAGTAGGGAGAATGGTGTCATCTTACCGGTCTCGACAACAAGGTATGTCAGAGGATAGTCTGTCAGTTATGTTGGTAGGAATGTCGGTACCAAGGGCGAGGGACGAAGAGAACCATTTTCCTGCTCGTAAGAACGAGGCGGACCAATAGGCAAAGTTCTCATGCATCGGGGGTTACCGGAATGTCAACAACAATAGTAACAGGGTTTCACTGACAAGGTTGTACATCGGGGTGTTTTATAAGCAGGGAATTATTTCTGCTTATATCATATATATCACAAGAAAGGTTAAACAAACCAATGGAAAGGAAAATGTGTCTATACACAAGAATTAAGAGTATATCCTTTCCAAGGAAAAGCGGAGCACAATATACATGATAGGACAGCAAGTTCAAAAGTATTTAGGCAAAGGGGCGAGGGAAGAATCATGATATTACCCACACCATGGTGTTTGGATAATAGATCAAGAAATATTCGGCAATGTGCTTCCAATGTTCTTGTTGATATTCAGAATACCACAATCATGCTTCGAGGTAGCAGTAACATGGTGTTTCAAGCAAAGATAATGGTGAAGCGAAAGGTTATTGGAACCACAGGTATGACACAAGCTCGAAATCAAGTTTGTTGTTCGAGGTGAAATGATAAGATGGGGAAGATCAACGTAAGCTTCGCTCATCGTCAAAAAGTTGAGCTCCAGGAATAAGGACCAGGTAGCACGGTTAAAAATCGGTACGATAATGATATAGCTGAGCAGGCTAGGAATGATGGGATGGAGTATCATTCCCATAAGAATTAACAGAAGGTAGTGCAATGACACAATATCATTGAGATATCATGGGGCAATACTTGAAGGTAGATCAGAATAGAGGGTGGACAGGTGAAATGATCTGCAGTAGCCAAGTATTTTAACTTGTCCGGGAAATGGAATCAAAGAGAAAATATGGTCGGGACCACGATTGCAAAGGATCAATTTACAGATACAAGATGAACTTATACCAAGCGAACAATTGATTTTAAGAGAAGCTTCCATGATAAGATCTACATCGTGTCTATGGGCATGAACACAAAGTTCAAGGTCGACTCCCACTTATCCAATGCATAATCTTTCATTCACTACTCTGTTAAAATTTATAAGAACATGAAGAACTACCTGGTGAAATACCAGAGGAGTATGACCCGCGAAAATTATCGGGTTCACACAGATTAAGAAGGCATAGGTTCAACCCATCGGGGCATCTTAGGAACATATACCAAGAACTTCAGGAGTAATTAACACAAGCTCGATAGCAGAGCATGGTTGGCAAAAGGAGAGGATACAATTTACCAAAGGCAATATGTATCAGGGAAAAACTCACAAGATTTTGGATGTTAAGGACACTGCCGGATAATAATCCAACAAAGGATTCAGCGGTCCTCAATGGATCTGATGTGAGTATCAGTACTCAATCAGAAGAAGGAAAGAATGCAATGGCATCAGATTATAGAAACAGCTGAATAATTCGGTGTTCAAGTTGAAGGGAACTTGGTGGTCAATCAATTGCAACATGATTGGCCGAGATCCAACTCATGTCCAGAATGACGTCTGAGCAGGAAGGTCAAATTTCAGGGTTCGATTGATGATTACGAGCATTCACAACATGATGAATCAATAGGCTCAGGATGACAATGACAAAGGATGTTAATGAATATTGCCGGACATATGGATTTAACCATAATGTAGGTAGACAAGACTTTCGGGAGCACTAGGCTGCAGAGGATCTTCGGGAGATCGGATAGCAATTCAAAGTATTTTGGAAAGCATATGAACAACTGGGGATGAATGGACCCCAGGTAAGTGAATTATCCGCAGTGCGAAAAGAATCTGCAAAGCATAAGGCACAAAGGATTCTCGGAACAACGAAGAGTATTAGAGGTAACTTGTAACAACAAGAGCCACTGGGGATGAAGGTACAAATGACAAGGATGTTATTCACGGGGATTATCAGTGGTCAGGAACTGCGAAGCAGTGGGCACAGGGTCTCGGGAAACATCGAGGAGTATCTTCAGAGTCTTCTGATGGAGCAGACGATTATCTGTGGTGCAGGGGCTCTCCGGGATGACGTGGTTACGAGAACCTAATGTCAGAGTTAGTAAAATCTTTAACCCGAATATAAGAGAGATCAAAGTCCCAGAGTATAGACGAGGAATAAAAGATCCTAATACCACCCAATTGGCGACGTGGGCCCGTAAGCCACACAGCCATGTTAGTAAATCGGTTTTTCATAGACTAGACTCAACTTCGGCCAAGGAGTTGGAAAGGGGGATCCAACAGGCAGTCGGCTCTGATACCAACCTGTGACGCCCCCGGCTTAATCGTGCACTAACCGTACACGCAATTGCACATGATCAAGAAAAAGGACTCACTTGAAGATATCACAACACAACTCTAAAACATAAATAAAGTCATACAAGCTTTATATTACAAGCTAGGGGCCTCCAGGGCTCGAATACATAAGCTTGCATACAAGCGTCAGCGGAAGCATCAGATATCTGAGTACAGATATAAAAGAAAGACAGATAAGCCTTTAAGAAGGCGTGGCAAAACAAAAGCTATGATCGAAAAGGCGCAGACCTCCTGCCAGGGACCCTCCGAACCTTCTTCTGGTCCTCGTAGTAGTACTCGCCAGGAGGGTAGTAGTAGTAGCCGTCGGCGGGGCAGCTGGCTCCGGGGCTCCGTCGTTTGGATGCAACATTCGGATATGGGGAAAAAGAGGAAGCAAAGCAACCATGAGTACTCATCCGAAGTACTCAGCAAGCAAGGATCTACAATACATATGCAACATTATCAAAGAAAGGCTGTATATGTGGACTGGGCTGCAGAAATGCCAGAATAGAGGGAAGGCCTAGTCCTATCGAAGACTAGCATCTTCAGCGGTCTTGCAGCATTAGAAGATTGTAGATTAGCACAGTATAAAGTAGTAGTAGTAGTGTTATCAACATCGCCCAGAGATCCTTCCTTGACTCCCTGTGAGAAAGCAATCCCAGAGCCATACTATCCATTTCTCATCACAAGTATCCAGTTCTAGTTGTATCGATCGGGATACAACTCCGAGCGTCCGTTACCGAGGATCCGCCTATGGATAGATGTTTTCTTCCCTGCAAGGGTGCACCAAGTTACCCACCACGTTCGATTAACTCCGGCCGGACACACTTTTCTGGGTCATGCCTGGCCTCGGCCAAATGATACGTCGCAACCTGACCTAGGCTTAACAGAGAGGTCAGCACGCAGGACTAACCTATGGCCCCAAGGGTCTTTGGCCATCGCCCCGGACGCTCCTGCACGTTGCGAACGCGTCCGGTGAGCAGACCTAGCCCCCCTTATACAAGTGCAGGGCGTTACCAGTCCAACCCAGCAAGCGCCACTCAGTCGCTGACATCTATTACGCTTCGGCTGATGCATACGAAGCAGAGTGCCCATAACTGTTCCCATGTGATGGTTAGTGCTATCGGGCCAAAGGCCCACTCGGATCAAATATCCAAATCGTTAGTGTGTTGGTAGCGTGCGGTAACGAGCAGACACTCACGATCGATGTGACCCTGTCGCCCCATCTCGAGGAGGCTCGCGCGGGTACCCCTCAGGGTCGACCCGCCTTTCCAAGTAACAGTTGTAAAGTCCAAGTATCCGTGTGTCCATAACATCAGGGGAATCTGAGGTATCACCCTCGTTGGATTCCTACTCGATGTATCCGTCAAGGTGAACTCGGAGGAATCACCCTCGATGAGTTCACACTTGAGGTGTTGCACGACAGCGTCATTACCGGAAGTGGTGAAGGAGGAATCACCCTCGATGACCATGACCAATTAACTACCCTACAAGGTTAACATCAGAAGTGCTGACGAGGTATCACCCTCGGCACTCGATAGTAACCCAGTAGTGTCGTACAACTAAGGGGGATGATGTGCGGTGCCGGGGCCTGGGTGTCGATCCCGTTGATCGAGTCATCTGATAATCCAGCGGGGGCAACTGGTTCAAAGTGGGGTCTCTGGTGGGTCTCTAACCAGCCTATACTAAGCAGTTTAGGATAAGCAGGTAGGTAACAATAGCAGGTTACAAAATCAGGCTATGCATTAGAATTAGGATAAGCAGTAGCAGCAACAATTTCTAATGCAAGCATAAGAGAGAAAGAATAGGTGATATCGGCATGTTCAAGGGGGGTGCTTGCCTGGAAGCTCTACGGCAAAAATCTAGTCATCAGAAGTGTAGCCAATCATCGGAGCTGCGTCGGTCTCAGGGACTACATCGGTATCAGGATCTACCGAGAGAGAAGAGGGGGAGGAAACAGATAAATACACAGCAAACAGATGCAACACAGAGCATGCTATGCTAACGTGCAGTGCAGGGTTGCCTAAAAGCACATCTAAGTCATATTAGTTATTTTAGGATTTTAAGTTCGAATTATTAACCGGTATATATGCACTATTCATCTATCGGAAACAGGCTAAAAGTTGCGGGTTCACCTACTTAGAGGGTCCCGACGAGGAAGCAGATGGCCCGGTTGGATTCGTGGGATTTTTCGGAGCAACTTTCATATATAAAGTTTTTCCATCCAAGCTACGGTTTAATTTGTACGAATTTCTAAAGTTTAAAACATTTTCTGGAATTATTCAAATTAATAGAAATAACAGAAAAGGAATATGACGTCAGCATGACATGGGAATGATGTCAGCAGTCAGCTGACCCGTGGACTGGTCAAACTGACCAGTGGGGCCCACCTGTCATAGACAGTGGCCTAACAGAATTCATTTAAAACTAATCAGAGGTTAATTAGTAGTAGGGCCCCACATGTCAGTGGCTAATTAGTTTAGCTAATTAAGTTTTAATTAATAAAATGTTGATTAGTGGTGGGGCCTGCCTGTCAGTGGCACTGGGCTGCCCAGTCAGCATGTTGACTGGGTCAAACCAGTCAACAGGACCCACCGGGCCCACACGTCAGCCTAACAGGGGAGGCCACGCGGCGCCACGTCGGACGCCGGCGCCGGAGTTACTTAGGCGACCATTTCGCACGGCGGCGCGAGTCGGGGGTGGTCGAAAATCGCCGTCCGGTGGTCAAAACGACGGCGGTTGGTCGCGTTCGAATGGGAGCATCGTTCCGCGTCGATCTATGGCACGAGTGCGAGCTGAAACGGCCGGAGCCGAGCGCTAGGTTGTCGCCGGCAGACGCCGGAGTCGGGCGTCGGCGGAACTGGAGCTGCACAGCACGGGGAGGCGCGCTAGTGGTGGCGTTGGACTCACACGAGCTCCAGGAGTTCGATGCGAGGCTCAGCCGTGCGTGGCAGTGACGATGGCCACGGCGGCGATGCGTGCGGGTGCTAGCGGAGCGGTGGCTACAGGCAGCGAATAGCACCATAGAGAGAGGGGAAAGGAGCGGGTGCTCACCAGGAGGGCACAAGGTCGCCCGGTGAACGCTTAGGAGCAGCAGATCAGCATCATTCGCCGGAGAAGCGCCGGCGGCCGCAGGTAGAAGATGAGCTCGTGGGGGTCGCAGCAGCGTCTCCGAGCTCTGATGAGTCGACATGGTCGACGTAGATGTGGGCGGGGAAGTTCTACGACATCGCAGTGAGGCTCGAGGACGACGGAGGGCACGGGATCGACAGCGGCGACGGCGATGGTTCTCAGTGAGGGGCAGAGGAAGTGGACGAGCGCAGGGGAGAGGGAGGAGAGGGCTTGGGCGAGTCCTTATCCCCTCGCTGTCGGTGGCGTCGTCGTCTCGTCGGCAGGCACGCGCGCAGCCATGGGCACGCCGACACGGAGGTGAGGAGGACGGTGACTGTGCTGCTGGGCAGGCTGGGCCGGCTGGTCCTGTCACTGTGCACTAGGGCCCAGTCGGTCCAGGCCTTTTCTATTTCTTTTTTCTTGTTTTGTTTTATCAGCAGGCTTTTGCAATTAAATTAGCCATCAAATGACTTAGCAAAAATGTGTGCCTAGCCAAAAAAATACTAGGGAATATTGTGCACTGCCACAAAAAGTTTGGGGCCATCAGGAGTTGTCCAAGCATTTTTAGAAAATGAAAAGGCCATCTTAAATACTGCTGGAACAGATAATAAATTTCTAGGGGCAATTTGGGAATTCCAAAAATGTTGGTTTCAACATGACAAATATCTAGAGATTATTTGCCATAGGATGAACTATTTTGATTGCAGGACAGAAGAAACAAATATTTGACATGCAATTTGAATTTGAATTTGAAGCAGATTTTGGACAAGTGGCATTTTAGCATGATGATCATGATGACATGACCTTCATTAGGGGGAGATTACTATTGTGTGAAGCTGGGGATGTTACACTTGAGACTTCTTTAAATATTATCTTGGGATTCCTTGGGCATCCCCAAGCTTGAGCTTTTGTGTCTCCTTAATTCCTCTCATATCACGGTTTCCCTAATTCTTAAAAACTTCATCCACACAAAACTTAACAAGGACTCGTGAGATAAGTTAGTATAAATCAATGGAAAAAACTTATCATTCCCTACTGTAGCAAATCACTAAAATTATTATTTAACATTGCATACTAAATGCCTCTGCATATTTAATAGTCCTAGCCTCAAATAGAATGATTAAACAAGCAAACATATGCAAACAATGCAAACATAACAGCAATCTGCCAAAACAGGACAGTCTGTAAAGGATGCCAAAGTATTCATACTTCTCTAAGTCAAAAAATTCTGAAAATTTATAACACTGTAGATAATTTATCAGAGCTTATTGTGCAAAATGTTTCACCATTTTATCACATTCTGACTTTTCTCGGGAATTTTTACAACAGCGCTAAACTTTTTGTTTTGAAACAGCAACAAATAGACTTGCAAAATAAGCACGGTAAAGGCTATCCTCGACATTTTTATTGAAATGAAAGATGAAAAACATTATTATAAATAGCAGAAATAAAATAAAAATAAAATAAAATGACGCTCCAAGCAAAACACATATCATGTGACGAATAAAATAATAGCTCCAAGTGAGGTTACCGATAATGTCGGAGACGAAAGAGGGGATGCCTTCCGGGGCATCCCCAAGCTTAGTTGCTTGGATCTTCCTTGAATATTACCTTGGGGGTGCCTTGGGCATCCCCAAGCTTAGGTTCTTGTCACTCCTTATTCTCCTCATATCGATACCTCACCCAAAACTTGAAAACTTCAATCACACAAAACTTAACGGAACTTTGTGAGATGGGTTAGTATGATAAAGACAAATCATTCACTTTGGTACTATCAAATACAAGATTCATAATTTTTCTCACACAATTCCTACTGTACTCTACAATTTTCACAATTTATATTAAGCAATATAAGCCATAGAAATCATAAAACAAGCAAACTATGCATTGAAAACAGAATCTGTCAAAAACAGAACAGTACATAAAGATCGGAATTAAGGTAATACTTATATACCTCCAATAGTTCTCAAAATTGAGGAAAACGTAAGAAATTTGTATACCCATCAACTGTAAAAATGTCAGAATTTTTAGACGCTGCAGTGAATTTAAACAATTCTTTTACTGGGCGCAAAAGTTTCTGTTTTTGCACAGAATCAAGTCAACTATCATCCACACCATCCCAAAGGCTTTACTTGGCACTTTATTGAAATAAAGGTTATAAAACATGATTACTACAGTAGAATAATCATGTGAACACACAAAAACAGTAGGTAAAAGTGTTGGGTTGTCTCCCAACAAGCGCTTTTCTTTAATGTCTTTTAGCTAGGCAGGATGATTTCAATGATGCTCGCATAGAAGATAAGAATTGAAACATAACAAGAGCATCATGAATCATAAGTTCCTCTCTCATAATAATTTTCAGTAGCATCATGAATAGATTCATCAATATAACCATCACATAAAGCATTCTTTTCATGATCCAAAAGCATAGAAAATTTATTACTCTCCATATAAGCAATTTTATTCTCATTCACAATAGTGGGAGTATCATATGAAACTCGAATACTAAAAATTGCTTCCACATTAAAAGATTAATGTTCAGTAAAAGGATATTCAAAATTATGACAATAATTATCACTAATTTTTGTAACATAAGTATCATCACAATAATCATCATAAGTAGCAATTTTGTTCTCATCAAAGATAGGAGGCATGCAATCATCATAGCAAATTTGATCATTCAAAGTAGGGGGACTAAAAAGATCATATTCATCGAGCATATCATCCCCAAGCTTGGGACAAACATTAATTGCAGCAAATAAATTCTCAAACATGTCATTCTCATCAAAAATAGCATCCCCAAGCTTGTGGCTTGGCATATCATAAGCATAATCACTCTCATCATTAATAGTATGAATAGCACCAATGGTATAGCAATTGCTATCATCATAATTTCCCAAGTTGGTGCCAAAAAGATTTCTAAGATTATAAGAAGTATCAGTATCTTCCCAACCGTAATTATCACAACAAGCAATAGGCATACCAAAAACATCATCAATAGTGCTCTCGGACATTGTGCCATAAGACAAAGAAGCAATATCATCATCAAGTGCATCATCTTCCACGATTATTTTTGATTCATTTTCATGAGGCACAAGAATAATAGGAGCAACATTATTTGGGAGAGATACCTTTTTACCTCTATTCTTTATTCTTTTCTTCTTCTTCACCACATCATGTGTGGGTTTAATTAATTTTTTCGAGCTTCTTATTGATGAGATTGGTTGAATAGGGAGCTCCTCCTTGTCACCTATTTCATCATGAGAGACAATAGGAGGCAAAGTGGAAATCTTTACCTTTTCATTAGTATTCATTTTATATTCTATTAGTTTCCCCATCTTTCTATAGTTGGCAATATAAGCATTCTCAGTGCAATTTACCATGCAAAACATATAGATATTTTTTAGATTAGTTTCAATGTCGTCCGTGAGAATGAATACTTCAAACCAACTATTTTCATGTGTCAATTCTTCACTCCCCAAAAATAGACAAAGCTCATTATAAAGTTCAAGGGTGATCAAATCATTACAATATTTTGCCATGATTCGATCATGAAAAAGTTTGCATTGGAAATTAAGATGACCAACCTTATTGCAAAGTTCACAAGTAATAGGACAAAGAGAACATAATTTTGGAGCAAATTCATCTATCACTTTGAGAAAAAATCAGTTCTATCATGTTTATGCTTCTTACAAAATATATCTTCCCTCTAAGGCACGTCTTCACAAAGTCTTTCCACTCCACAAAAATTGACATGCTTATAAGAAACATTTTTGTCATGACTTGTGCAATCATCATTAGCATTTTGGATATTCAAAGAATTCATACTAACAACATTTCAATCATGCTCATCATTTATGCCAAACATTTTATTGAATTCCTCTTCTATCAATTGAGCACAATTTTCCTTTCCATCATTTTCACGAAAGACATTATAAAGATGAATAATATGATGCAACCTCAATTCCATTTTTTTGTAGTTTTCTTTTACGAACCAAACTAGTGATAAAACAAGGAACTAAAAGATTCAATTGCAAGATCTAAAGATATACCTTCAAGCACTCACCTCCCCGACAACGGCGCCAGAAAAGAGCTTGATGTCTACTACGCAACTTACTCTTGTAGACTCGTGTTGGGCCTCCAAGCGTAGAGTTTTGTAGGACAGTAGCAATTTTCCCTCAAGTGGATGACCTAAGGTTTATCAATCCATGGGTGGCGTAGGATGAAGATGGTCTCTCTCAAACAACCCTGCAACCAAATAACAAAAAGTCTCTTGTGTCCCCAACACACCAAATACAATGGTAATTTGTATAGGTGCACTAGTTCGGCGAAGAGATGGTGATACAAGTGTAGCAATGATAGTAGATATTGATTTTTGTAATAGTAACAATAAAAAAAAGCAAGGTAGCAATTGATAAAACGGAGCACAAACAGTATTGCAATGCTTGAAAATGAGGCCTAGGGTATGTACTTTCACTAGTGCAATCTCTCAACAATGCAACAATGCTAATCTAATTGGAACATATAACCATCCCTCAACGTGTGATGAAGAATCACTCCAAAGTTCTTATCTAGCGGAGAACAAAAGAAGAAATTGTTTGTAGGGTATGAAACCACCTTAAAGTTATTCTTTCTGTTTGATCTATCCAAGAATTCATACTAAAATAACACCATATGATACGCATCAACTAACTCTAATGTCACGTAGATACTCCAATGTCACCACAAGTATCCATGAGTTAATTATATGATACGCATCAAGCAATTTCAGATTCATAATACTCGATCTAACATAAAGAACCTGAAAGAGTGCCCCAAGATTTCTACCGGAGAAACAAGGACGAAAACATGCATCAACCCCTATGCATAGATTACCCCAATGTCACCTCGGGAATCCGCGAGTTGAGTGCCAAAACATATATCAAGTGAATCAATATAATACCCCATTATCACCACGGGTATTCATATGCAAGACATATATCAAGTGCTCTCAAATCCATAAAAGTATTCAATCCGATAAAATGAAATCTCAAAGGGAAAACTCAATTCATCACAACAATATAGAGAGGGAGAAACACCATATGATCCAACTATATTAACAAAGCCCGCGATACGTCAAGATCGTGCCATCAAGAACATGAGAGAGAGAGATTAAACACATAGCTACTGGTACAAACTCTCAGCCCCGAGGGTGGACTACTCCCTCCTCATCATGGTGGCCGCCGGGATGATGAAGATGGCCACCGGTGATAATTTCCCCCTCCAGCAGGGTGCCAGAATGGGGTCTAGATTGGTTTTTTGTGGCTACAGAGGATTGCGGCAGTGGAACTTCTGATCTAGGGTTACCCCGAGGGTTTTTGGAATATTTGGCAATTTATAGGGAAAAGAGGCGGTGCGGGAGGTCACCGAGGTGGGTACAACCCACCTGGGCGTGCCTGGGCCCCCAGGCGCACCTTGGTGGGTTGTGCTCCCCTCGAAGCTCCCCTCTGGTACTTCTTTGGCCCACCGGGTGTCTTCTGGTCCAGAAAAAATCTTGAAAAAGTTTCGCTGCATTTGGACTCTGATTGGTATTGATTTTCTTCGATGTAAAAAACAAGCAAAAAACAGCAACTGGCACTGGGCACTATGTCAATAGGTTACTCCCAAAAAATGATATAAAGTTGCTATAAAGTGATTGTAAAACATCTAAGAATGATAATATAACAGCATGAACACTTCATAAATTATAGATATGTTGGATACGTATCACTTAGCAAGAACAATATGTCGAAAACTCGTAGGCATTGGATCCGTGAATTCGTTGGATGATATTCATCAGGTAACAGTCATAACCTAGGGTGAAACAAAACTAGCTCCAGTTCGTAAATATAATGTAGGCATGTATTCCGTAAATAGTCATACGTGCTTATGGAAAAGAACTTGCATGACATCTTTTGTCCTACCCTCCCGTGGTAGCGGGGTCCATAAGGAAACTAAGGGATATTAAGGCCTCCTTTTAATAGAGAACCGGAACAAAGCATTAACACATAGTGAATAGATGAACTCCTCAAACTATGGTCATCACTGGAAAGAATCCCAATTGTTGTCACCTTGGGGTATGCGGATCATAACACGTAATAGGTGCATATAACATGCAAGATCGGATCAAGAGCACAAATATATTGGTGAAAACATAAACGGTTCAGATCTGAAATCATGGCACTCGGGCCCTAGTGACAAGCATTAAGCATAGTAAAGTCATAGCAACATCAATCTCAGAACATAGTGGATACTAGGGATCAAGCCCTAACAAAACTAACTTGATTACATGATCAATCTCATCCAACTCCTCACCAACCAGTGAGCCTACGAAGGAATTACTCACTCCCGGTGGGGAGCATCATGGAATTGGTGATGAAGGAGGGTTGGTGATGACGAAGACCGAAGATTCCCCTCTCCGGAGCCCCGAACGGACTCCAGATCTGGCCTCCCGATGAAGAACAGGAGGTGGCGATGGCTCCGTATCATGAAACATGATGAAACTTCCTCCCTTATTTTTTCTCCAAAAATAGGAATTTACAGTGCTGAGATTAGGGTCTGCGCAGCCCCGAGGGCCCCACAACCCACCAGGGCACGCCTAGAGGGGGTGGCACTCTCTGGTGTCTTGTGGTCAGCCAGAGCCCCCCTGATGACCCACAAGTATAAGGGATCAATCGTAGTCGTTTCGATAAGTAAGAGTATCAAACCTAATGAGGAGTAGCAGGAAATGACAAGTGGTTTTCAGCGGTGTTTTCTGCAAGCACTGAAATAGTCGGTAACAGGTAGTTTGATAGCAAGATAATTTGTAACGGACAAGTAACGATAATGGTAAATAAAGTGCAGCAAGGTAGCCCAATCCTTTTGTGGCAAAGGATAGGCCAAAACGGTCTCTTATATTAAGCAAAAGCATTCTTGAGGTTACATAGGAATTTCATCTAGTCACTTTCATCATGTTGGTTTGATTTGCGTTTGCTACTTTGATAATTTGATAAGGTGGACCAGTGCTTGGGTGCTGTTCTTACTTGAACAAACCTCCCACATATGATTAACCCCCTCGCAAGCATCCGCAACTACGAGAAATGTATTAAGATAAAATCTAACCATAGCATTAAACATTTGGATCCAAATCGGTCCCTTACGAAGTAGCGCATAAACTAGGGTTTAAGCTTCTGTCACTCTAGCAACACATCATCTAATAACTACTCCACAATGCATTCCCTTAGGCCCAAATATGGTGAAGTGCCATGTAGTCGACGTTCACATGACACCACTAAGGGAATCACAACATACATATTATCAAAATATCGAACACATATCAAGTTCACATGATTACTTGCAAGATGACTTCTCCCGTGACCTCAAGAACAAAAGTAACTACTCAAAAATGATAATCATGTGCAAGATCAGAGGGGTATTAAATAGCATAATGGATCTGAACATATAATCTTCCACCAAATAAACCATATAGTAATCAACTACAAGATGTAATCAACACTACTAGTCACCCACAGGTACCAATCTGAGGTTCTGGTGCAAAGATTGAACAGAAGAGATGAACTAGGGTTTGAGAGGAGATGGTGCTATTGAAGATGTTGATGGAGATTGCCCTCCCAGAGATGAGAGGGTTGTTGGTGATGAAGATGGCTTCGATTTCCCCTTCCGGGAGGGAAGTTCCCCCGGCGGAATCGCTCCGCCGGAGGGCAAAAGTGCTCCTGCCCAAGTTCCGCCTCGAGACGGCGGCGCTCCGTCCCGAAAGTCCTCTACTTATTTTTTCTAGGTCAAAATGACCTATATACCAGAAGATGGGCACCGGAAGTGGGCTGGGCTGAGCACAACCCACCAGGGCGCGCCTAGGGGGCCTGGCGGGCCCTGGTGTCTTGTGCTCACAAGGTGGCCCCCCTCCGATAGTTATTTGCTCCTGTATTTTTTATATATATTCCAAAATAATTCTCTGTAAATTTTCAATTCATTTGGAGATATGCAGAATTGGTAACTCTGACGTAGCTTTTTTAGGTCCAGAATTCTAGTTGCCGGCATTCTCCCTCTTTGTGTAAACCTTGCATATTATGAGAGAAAAGGCATTAGAATTACTCCATAAAGCATTATTATGCATAAAAACATTATAGATAACAGTAGGAAATCATGATGCAAAATAGACGTATCAACTCCCCCGAGCTTAGACCTCGCTTGTCCTCAAGCGAAAAACCGATATCGAAAAACATGCCCACATGCTTAGAGAGAGACATGTCGATAAAAACAAAATACGTTCATAGTAGCATCATGCTTATTATCATAACAGCAACAAACTGAATCATAAAGCTTTATCATACAAGTTTTATCATATAACTTCTCATGGACAAGTAACAGTTCATCACAACATTGAAGTATAAAGCATAAACTCCATTGAAAACTAACAAACTATGTTCTCAGTCAACTTTGCAACTACAATTCATCATATTTTCAGGAAGGGTCATGTATCGGAGCCTTTTGGCAAGTCCACATGCTCAACCATCATTTAACCTTCTATGATTGCTAACACTCACAGCATACGCATGAGGAAAAAGTTTCAACCGGACACATAGAAAGATAGGGGCTTATAGTTTCGCCTCCCAATGTATTCACCTCAGGGGTGATGTCAACAATAATAACTCATGCTCACTCATATCCAACTGGATATATGTGCCTAGATCTTTCCTCACCACATGATGCTTGCAAAAAGAGAAAATAAAAAGGAATAGGGAAGAATACTTTGACTCTTGCATACAAGTAAATACATAAAAGTAAAAGATAGGCCCTTCGCAGAGGGAAGCAGAGGTTGCCATGCACTTTTTTGTTTGTATGCCAAATCCCTTAATGCAAAAGAACGTCATGTTATATTGCCTCTTATGATAGCAACCTTTATTATGCAGTCCGTCACTTTTATTACTTTGCCATCACAAGTTCGTACAACGCTCAATTTTCACTTACACTAAATGATCCAACACATTTAGAAGCAATTTTTATTACCTTATTGCACCGATGACAACTTACTTGAAGGATCTTACTCAATCCATAGGTAGGTATGGTGGACTCTCAAAATAAGATTTTGGTTTTAAGGATTTTTGGATGCACAAGTAGTATCTCTACTTAGTGCGGAGTTTTTGGCTAGCAAAGATATTGAGCAAGCACCACATGTTGAAGGATCTATGACAATATAACTTCTATGTGAATATGAACAAACATAAATCATTACGTTGTCTTCCTTGTCCAACATCAACAATTTTGACATATAATATTTAATGGGGGCTCACAAGCATAAAAGATGTCCAAGATAGCGTATTTGCATGTGAATCTTCTCTTCCCTTATTAATTCTTTCATGAATTGCATCATTGCCAATGCTATGTTTGTCAATCTCCAATAAATTTTACCACTTATACTTTTCCTTATGTGACGTCATTACTTACCATAGGATTAACATATGATAGTTTTCATTTATTTTCATTTCTTTTTATTGAAACATAAAAGTAAAGAAACAAAACTCAACCTACTCTTTATTATATATCTCACACACGATTACATAGATAGATAGATCACAAAGCAAGCACTCAAAAATAGATCGAACTAAACTTTTATTCAACTAAATCATTGGATAACTAAAGATCGAACGAAGATAGATAAAGGCAAAGAAAGTGGTGGTGATACGATACCGGGCACCTCCCCCAAGCTTGGCACAAGCCAAGGGGAGTGCCCATACCATGTACTCAAGTCTCATTTGGTGGGGAAGATGATGATGGTGGTGGTGATGTAGCAGTGGCGTTCTTTCTCCTCAGCTTACGCTTGAGGATGGAATTTTCCTCCTTCAAGTCATCGGTCTCCTACTCCAGCATTAATATCTTTTTGCATAATTCTTGCTTGTTTTCCTTGAGAAGATGAAAAGGGATAAACTGGATCTTAGGTTTCTTTGTTTTATTAGGGAGACTTGACTTCTTGAATTCCACATGCATGTCCCTAGTTTGGGGTAGTGGGACTTCGTCTTCATCTGAGCTTGTCTCTTCTTTTCCTTCCAGATCATAATCTTCTTCTTCCTCCGTGGTCCAGCCGTAATGCTCCACATCCCCGTGAAACTTGGGGTTCACAATATAATCAGCAATATAGCTCTCACCCTCTAAGCCTTGAGACGACATATTTTCAGATCTGTCAGAAAACAGCTAGAAACAAGAACAGAAGATTTCTCCATGATACGATGGTCAATACGTTCGGGGGGTATATAAAGATTTTTTTATCTTGGGAAACAAGAAAACGAGAGGAAAACGGAGCCGGGAAGGTTCCCGAGGCGGGCACAACCAACCTGGGCGCGCCAAGCAAGGCAGGCATGCCCTGGTGTCTTGTGCCCTCCTCGGTTGCCTTCCTGGTTATTTCTTATTTTCCTATTTTTTTTTTAATATTCTAAAACCGACAAAATTTTTTTTACGGTTTTTTCAGAGTCCATTTACTTACCGTATCACTTACCTCCTCTTTTTCAGGATTCTAGAGTGTTCCGGAAGGTTTCTTTTATGTGTTCCTCCGGTGTCATGGTTTGAATAATATTACTTTCAACATTAATAGGCGTACCTGAGATATAGTGTTTAATTCTTTGCCCATTGACCACCTTCGGGTTAGTACCTTCGGCATTATTAATTTTGATAGCTCCAGAGCGATAAACTTGTTCGATAATATATGGTCCTTCCCATTTGGAGAGAAGTTTTCCTGCAAAGAATCTAAAATGACAGTTGTACAAAAGAACATATTCCCCAAATTTGAAATCCCGCTTTTGGATTCTTTTGTCATGCCATCTTTTAACTTTTTCTTTAAATAATTTGGCATTTTCATAAGCTTGGGTTCTCCATTCATCTAATGAACTAATATCAAATAGCCTCTTTTCACCAGCAAGTTTGAAATCATAATTAAGTTCTTTAATTGCCCAATATGCTTTATGTTCTAACTCAAGAGGCAAATGACAAGCTTTTCCATAAACCATTTTATAGGGAGACATACCCATAGGATTTTTATATGCTGTTCTGTAGGCCCAAAGTGCATCATCCAATTCCTTAGACCAATTCTTTCGGGACCTATTAACAATTTTTGGTAATATTAGTTTTATTTCTCTATTGCTAAGTTCAACTTGACCACTAGATTGAGGATGATAGGGTGAAGCAATTCTATGGTTAACATCATATTTAGCAAGCATTTTACGGAAAGCACCATGAATAAAGTATGAACCACCATCAGTCATTAAATATCTAGGGACTCCAAACCTCAGGAAAATAACTTCTTTAAGCATTTTAATGGAGGTGTTATGATCAGCACTACTAGTTGGAATAGCTTCTACCCACTTAGTAACATAATCAACAACAACCAAAATATGTGTATACCCATTGGAGGAAGGAAAAGGTCCCATATAATCAAAACCCCAAACATTAAATGGTTCAACAGCAAGTGAATAATTCATAGGCATTTCCTAACTCTTACTGATATTACCAATTCTTTGGCATTCATCACAAGATAAAACAAACTTACGGACATCCTTGAAGAGAGTAGGCCAATAAAAACTAGATTGCAATACCTTGTGAGCGGTTCTATCTCCCGCATGATGCCCTCCATAAGCTTCGGAGTGACATTTCCGTAGGATTTGTTCCTGTTCATGCTTAGGTACACAACGTCTAATAATACCATCTACTCCTTCTTTATAAAGATGTGGGTCATCCAAAAAGTAATGTCTTAAATCATAGAAGAAATTTTCTTTTGTTGTTATGTAAAACTAGGTGGTATATATTTAGCAACAATATAATTAGCATAGTCAGCATACCAAGGAGTATTGTGAGAAACATTTATTGCAGCTAATTTCTCATTAGGAAAGCTATCATCAATAGGTAGTGGGTCAGCAAGAATATTCTCTAACCTAGACAAGTTATCAGCTACGGGGTTCTCAGCTCCTTTTCTATCGGTGATATGTAAATCAAATTCTTGTAGCAAAAGAACCCACCTAATGAGTCTAGGTTTAGCATCTTTCTTTTTCATAAGATATTTAATAGCAGCATGATCAGTGTGAACAATTACTTTGGAATCAACAATATAAGATCTGAATTTGTCACAAGCAAACACAATTGCTAAAAATTCTTTTTCAGTAGTAGCATAATTTCTTTGGGCACTGTCTAGAGTTCTGCTGGCATAATGAATAACATTTAGTTTCTTATCAACTCTTTATCCTAGAACAACACCAACAGCATAATCACTAGCATCACACATAATTTCAAAATGCAAGTTCCAATCAGGTGGTTGAACAATAGGTGTAGAAGTTAAGGCTTTCTTAAGTGTTTCAAAGGCTTGTACACAATCATCATCAAAAACAAACGGAACATCCTCTTGTAAAAGATCTATAAGAGGCCTAGAAATTTTAGAGAAGTCTTTAGTAAACCTCCTATATAAACCAGCATGACCAAGGAAACTACAATTACCTTTAATATCTTTAGGACATGGTATTTTCTCAATTGTATCTACTTTAGCTTTATCCACCTCAATACCTCGTTCAGAAATCTTATGCCCGAAGACAATACCTTCATTAACCATAAAGTGGCACTTCTCCCAATTCAAGACAAGATTAGTTTGCTCACATCTCTGCAAAACTCTATCAAGGTTGCTTAAGCAATCATCAAAAGAAGTTCCATAAACACAAAATCATCCATGAAAACCTCAATAATCTTTTCACAAAAATCAGAGAATATAACAGTCATACATCTTTGAAAGGTAGCAGGTGCATTGCATAAACCAAAAGGCATACGTCTATAAGCATAAGTTCCAAAAGGCCAAGTAAAGGTGGTTTTCTCTTGATCAGGTTGTGAAACAGGTATATGAGAAAAACCAGAATATCCATCAAGGTTGTGAAACAGGGTAATGATCTTTTCTAGTTGCTTTATTTAATTTTCTAAAATCAATTACCATTCTATAACCAGTAACAATTCTTTGTGGAATAAGTTCATTTTTATCATTAGGAACAACAGTAATACCTCCCTTCTTAGGGACACAATGAACACGACTTACCCATCTACTATCAGCTATGGGATAGATTATACCTGCTTCCAGAAGTTTTAATATTTCAGTTCTTACCACTTCTTTCATCTTAGTATTCAAACGTCGTTGATGATCAACAACAGATTTAGCATCAGGTTCCATAATAATCTTGTGCTGACAGAGAATGGGACTAATGCCCTTAAGATCATCAAGAGTATATCCAATAGCAGCACAGTGCTTCTTCAGAATTTTCAATAATCTTTCTTCTTCATGTTCTGAAAGGTTAGCACTAATAATAATAGGATATATCTTTTTCTCATCGAGATAAGCATATTTCAAAGTGTCAGACAATTGTTTTAATTCAAACATAGGATCACCTTTAGGTGGAGGAGGACCTCCTAGAGTTTCAATAGGAAAATTGTGTTTGAGCACAGGTCGTTGTTCAAAGAAAATTTTATCTATTTCATTTCTTTCATGCATATGCATATCATTTTCATGGTCTAGCAAATATTGTTCTAGTGGATCAGTAGGAGTCACGGCAATAGAAACAAGACCAATTATTTCATCCTTACTAGGTAATTCTTTCTTATGAGGTTGTCTACTAAACTTGGAGAAATTAAACTCATGAGACTCATCACGAAAACTAACACCGACAATTTGTTTCTCACAATTTATTTTAGCATTAACGGTGTTCAAGAAAGGTCTTCCAAAGATAATGGGGCAAAAATCATCTTGTGGGGAACCAAGAACTTGAAAATCAGTAGGGTATTTTATTTTCCCACACAAGACTTCAACATATCTAACAATCATAAGTGGTGTGATGGTGTCTCTATTAGCAAGTTTAATAGTAACATCTATGTCTTCTGTAATATCCCCAGATGTTAACCCTCTCATCAAGCTAATTAATGTGACAAGTCATCGTATTTCACTAAGTCAAAATGCCACTTGTCCCAAATCCAACTTCAAATTCATACTTGAAATAAAGTCAAATATTTATTTCTTCAAACTGCAAAACTAAAATGTACATAGTATTGCAAATAATCCTAGAACAATTATAAAACTAAAACCAACATTAAGTAAATTCCTAAGTTGACCCTAGCAACAAAAACAGTGGATCAACAACACCTTTTTTTCCATTTAAATTCAAATCAAATTCAAATGAAATCATTTGGTCTCCAAACTTTTCATGACAGTGCATAATATTGCATTGAATTTATGTGGCTAAGTCACATATTTTACAAAAGTCAAGTGGAGTAAAAAGAAAATGCAACAGAAAAGAATAAAAGAAAACAGAAAAGTAAGAAATAAGTAAAAAAGAAAAGGGGCCACTGTTGGCTGGGCCTTAGTGCACAGTGTGCAGGCCCAGCCCAACAGAGCCGTCGTCGTCCACCTCCTCCCCGTGTCAGCGCGCGCGTGCACCCGAGCCGGCGATGTCCAGCTGTTGGCCATCCCCCGGTACCGCTACCGCCGCGATGAGGATAAGAGCACCTCCGTGGACCCCAGGGCGAACCCTAGCGCCCACTTTCCCCTCTCCCTCTCGCTCGCTTGATCTCTCTCCCGCGCCCGAAAGTCGTCGTCGCTGTTCACTGTCGATCTCGCGTCCACCGTCGTCCCCGCGCCTCGCCAGCTCGTCCACGAGCTCCCCCGAGCTCCGCTGCAACCTCACCGACCCCGAGCTCGAGCTCTACGCCACCGCAGCCTCGGGATCGAGCCCGTCTTCTTCCTCGGATCACCGGCGCATCTCCAACGAATGTCGTCGATCTGCTACTCCTAAGCCAGCATCGAGCCTTCATGCGCCTCCACGGTGAGCAGCAGCTTCTTTTCCCTTTCTCTCCCGCGCCTTTCCGCCATCGTAGTCGTAGCTACCATCGCCGCCCGAAAGCACCGCCGCCGGGGAGCTCGCCGCCGTTGAGATAGCCCATGTCATAGCCATCTGAGTGCGGGAATGCGCTCAGTGCCTCCCCACGGTTCCAACACGCCTAACCTCGTAGCTCGGCGTGCCCTACGGCGACGGATCCGAGCTCGCCCGAAACACCTCGCCGCCGGCGAGGTCACAACACTCGTTTCCGGCCGTTCTAGCTCGCACTAGGGCCATAGATTGACGCGGCCCTCTCTCCTTGTTCGAACGCCGCTGTGACGCCCGGATAATTAAGCTACAATAATCCCATGCTAATGGTGCCATGTCACCACTGTTACTGTTGTTAATCTCACGTTAATCCAAATCCAGTTCAAATTCAAAATTCAAATGACAAGTCAAATTATATTTTCATAAAACAGTGAATTAAAGATGTTCAAAAGGTTGTAAATATTCACTAGCTAATTAACAAACATCAACCAACATTTCTGAGAATGTTTATATGCCTCTAAAATAATTAAAATACAACATTTAATTTAACCTTTTAAAAATAAACAAATACTTATACTATTCAAATATATTTGAAACCTTTTGTGCTAGGTCATTACATGGTCTAATATTTATGTGCTAAGTTTCATAAGCAACTAAATTCTTTTACTATACAAAATAAATATAAAATAGTGAAAGAAAGAAATAACAGAAAAAAAAGAACTAACATAACCTAACCTACTGGGCACTTGGCCCATCTAGAAAAGCTCATGGCCCAGCCGCCCCCACCAGCGAACTAAACCTAGCCCGATCCCTCGCTCGATCCCCACCTCTCCTCATCTCGCTCTCTCGTCCTCCTAGCGCCGCCACACGCAACACACAACACACACACGCAGACGCACGGAGGGGAAGGCTCCTCTGGTCGATCCCCTCCTCCCGGCGCGCCCTCACCTCAACCAGCGCCTCCGGCCCCCGCCACGCCGACGACCACTCCCTCCTCGCGCCGCCTTGTGCGTCGTGCCCCGGAGCAGCTCCTTCCCCTGCGCCACTGCTCGACCTCTCCATGGTCCTTGGACGTGGACCGCCGTCGCCTCTGACACGCGCTTCGTCTCCCTCCTCACGCCCGTCCTCGACCACCATCGCCGTGAGCCGCGCCTATTCCCCCCGGTTTCCCCCCTCTGTCTTCCGCCGTGGGCCGTCGTCCGCGCCGTCCGGTCTCCGTCCAGTAGCCGTGGTCACCACGACCATGACAGCGTCCCGTCCCGCGCTCGCCGCAGCCCGTGCACGCCAGCCCGCGCCCACCTCCGGTCGCCACTGCGCCCGCCCGCCGCGCTGCTGCCGTGCCGCGCGCCGCCTTGCCCCTGCTGCTCAGCTGCTGTTGCTACTGTGCCGCTGCAACTGCTCTGCTAGACGCTGCTGCTGCTTATGCGCTACTGCTGCTCTCTGCTGCTTTGTGCTGCGCACTACGGCTGCTGTCTTTGCGCTGCTACTCCTCATGCCGTTGTGGTTCTGCTACTGCCTAACTGCTGCTGCTGCTTCTTTGGCCATGGCCGCTTGAGCCCCTGTGCGTGGCCAGCCATGGGGCATGGTTTTGCCTATGGCCATCCCTGGTTAGCATCAGATTAGGTAGGTTAGATTAATTCCTAAGTAGTCTAATGTGCAAATGGCATGTGGAGCCTCCTTTGTTAAATAATCTTTATTATGACAAGTGCCTATTACATGCGGGTCCTACTGCTAACTAAATTAATTTAATTAAAGTCTAACTAACTATCTCTAACAGTGGGGGTCCCACCGCTAATTAAACTGAATTAAACAATCTGTTAACACATGTGACACTGACAGCCGGGTCCCACTGACCCTGTTGACTAGTCAATTTTGACTGTGTTGACTTTGACCTAGACCCACATGTCAACCTCTGTGGCTGAGCTGCCACTGGGTACACATTGCATTTAGCTATTTTAATTAAAATTTAAAATAATTCAGCAATTCCTTAGAACTTTCGAAATTAATATGAAATAATCCGTAACTCGGATGAAAATACGTTGTACGTGGAAGTTGCTCAGAAAAACGTAACGATTCCGAATACTACTCCGTTCGTCTGCCACATGTCCCTAGCATAGCGAACATGCAACCGTCCCCCTCCGGTTTGTCTGTTCGAAAATGCCAAACACCGGGAATACTTTCCCGGATGTTTCCCCCTTCGCTAGCATCAACCGGCACTGCGTTAGATCACCTCTGTCACCGCGTATTGCCATGTTATGCTTTGTGTTGCACTTGTTTGCTATGTATTGATTATTTCTTCCCCCCTCCTTCTCTCTCGATAGACGCCGAGACCGACACCGACGTAGCAGAGTACGACTACGCTCCGGACGAGCAGCCCGTTGACGATCCCTCTCTCTTGCCAGAGCAACCAGGCAAGCCCCCCCTTGAGCATCCAGATATCGCCCATTCCTTTTCTCCTGCTTGCATTAGATTTTGCTACTGTTAAATGTTTGCTCCTATTCTGATGCATAGCCTGCTGTTGTAACCTGTTCATTGTTACCTTACCTGCCTATGATAAACTGTTTAGTATAGGTTGGTAGTGAACCATCAGTGACCCCACCACCTTACCCTTGTCGCCCCTGCTTGATCATTGACGACTCGATCAATGTGATCGTCGACCAGAGACCGACACATCACCTCACCCCCCTTAGTTGTACGACTCTGCATAGTTACTATCGAGTGCCAAGGGTGATACCTCGTAACGCACTCCTCATGAACACTCTGCAGTGTAGCCGTTCGGTCGTGGTCATCGAGGGTGATTCCTCCATCTCCACTTCCGATACGACTCTGTCGTGCAACCCCTCAGTGTGAACCTCGAGGGTGATACCTCATACGTTCACCCTGATGATTTCGTCGAGTGGAATTCGCCGAGGGTGATTCCTCGGGTTTCCCCTCCCCTTGATGTTATGACCACACGGTTACCTTGACCTTTGTTATAGGCGGGTCCACCCTGGTGGGTACCCGCTGGGGATCTATGTTGTCGAGTGTGCTGGAAGGGCACTCGAGTGTGATATTGTGGCGGAGCTTCAGAGACTCTAATTGTCTCCGCGTGATACTAAATGAGCCTATTGGATTTGGGTGTGTGATCTGAGTGGGTCGACGTGCCCTATACACACTACCACCCCGCGGGATTATGGTTATGGGGCCCTTTGCGATGTACGTTTCTCCCGAAAGCTCGTCGGACATCACGATTCACCGTGCGGGCTGATTGTCGGGATTGGGCTGGATACTTCACTGACGAGTTCAGTGTCGCGCCTGCACCCCGGCCAGTCTCGCAACGCGTAGGGTGCCCAGGGCGATGGCCCAAGACCTCTGGGTGCATTGGTTAGTCCGGCGTGCTGACCTCTCTGCTGAGCCTAGGTAGGGCGTTGCTTCGTGTTGATCTCCCGAGGCCGGGCATTACCCAGCAAGTGTGTCCAGCCAGAGGTGATCGAGCGTGTTGGGTAACAGTAGTGCACCCCTGCAGGGAAGAATAATCTATCGATAGCCAGTCCTACGGTAAAGGATGCTCAGTTTGTATATCCCGATCTACTACTTGAACTGGATACTTGTTATTTAATTAAAGCTTCGGGATCACTTTCTCGCAGGGAGTCGAGGAAGGATCTCTAGGCTTGCTTCAACATGTTTGCTTAATAAAATGCTATTCTACTCTCTTCTATTGCTGCAAGATGGCGACTTCGTGAAGATGCTAGTCTTCGATAGGACTAGGCCTTCTCTCTATTCTGGCATTTCTGCAGCCTAGTCCACATATACAGCCTTTCCTCTTTGATAATGTTGCATATGTAGTGTAGATCCTTGCTTGCTGAGTACTTCGGATGAGTACTCACGGTTGCTTTGTTACTTCTTTTTCCCCATACCCCACTTTGATGATACATCAGACGATGGAGTCCAGGAGCCAGATGCCACCACAGGAGCTTACTAGCAGGAGGGTCCAGACGGCATGTACTACTAGATCGAGCCAGCCGACCAGGACTAGGATCGGAGGCTCCCAGGCAGGAGGCCTTCGCCTTTCGATCTAGAGTCGTTGTTTGTGCTAGCCTTCTTAAGGCAAAACCTTGTCTAACTATGTCTGTACTCAGATAATATTTGTATGACTGACTCATGTATGCGGATCTTCGTGATCCCTGGTCTGTAATATTGTGGATCTCCGTTTAATTGTGTTAGAGTTGTGTTGTGATATCTTCCCGTGAGTCCCTGTGCTTGATCGTGCATGTTTGCGTGTATGAGTAGTGCACGATTGAGTCGGGGGCGTCACAGCCGCAAGAATGACGCCGAATGATGCACCACCGCCGTTTTCCGACGCGCTCCGGCATTCGGCCACCGCATATTTGGTCGCCGGCGTGATTCTGGTGCCGATGCCGGCGACGCTGACGTGGCCTGACATGTGGGGGGCCCTGTGACACTGGCAGGTGGGCCCCTTTGACTCGTTGACCGCGGTCAACGCTGACTGGGCTAGTTACTATCACTGACATTCGGGCCCCGCTCACTAATTAACTCTGGTTTAGGTTAAAAATGATTAATTAGCTCAACAGTCACTGACACCCGGGGCCCACACCCTTAACTAACTCTATTTAGATAAAAATAAACTGCTGTTAGCTCTCTGTGTATGACATGTGGGGCCCACTGGTCAGTTTGACCAGTCAGCGGGTCTGTTGACTGCTGACGCAATGCTGACGCAATAACTCATTTTTGTTATTTAAATAATTTCAGAAAATGTTTAAATCTTTTAAAATTCATAGAAATTAAACCATAGCTCGGATCGAAAAACTTTATACATGAAAGTTGATCAGAAAAATGAGACGAATCCGACCGTGCCATATGTTTCCGTGTCGGGACCCTCTATGGAGGTGAACCTGCAACTTTTAGCCTATTTCCGGTAGATGAATAGTGCATATATACCGGTTATTAAATCGAACTTATATCCTAAAATAACTAATATGACTTAGACATGTTTTTAGGCAACCCTGCACTGCACGTTAGCATAACATACTCTGTGTTGCTTTTGTTTGCCTTGTATTTATCTGTTTCTTCCCCCTCTTCTCTCTCGGTAGATCCCAGTACCGACGTATTCCCCGAGACCGACGCAGCTCCGGAGTTCGACTACACTGTTGACGACCTTTCTCTTGCCGCAGAGCTTCCAGGCAAGCACCCCCCTTGAACATGCCGATATCGCCTATTCTTTCTCTCTTATGCTTGCATTAGAAATTGTTGCCGCTACTGCTTATCCTAATTCTGATGCGTAGCATGTTTTTGTAACTGCTGTTGATACCTACTCCTGATCCTAAACTGCTTAGTATAGGCTGGATAGAGACCTCACTTTTGCCCCCGCTGGAGTATCAGATGACTCTATCAACATGATCGACAACCAGGTCCCAGTCACCGCACATCACCCCCTTAGTTGTATGACACTGCAGCGTTACTATCGAGTGCTGAGGGTGATACCTCGTTTAGCACTTCTGATGTTAACTCTGTCGAGTAGCTATTCGGTCATGGTCCTTGAGGGTGATTCCTCCTTCACCACTCCCGATAACGACGCCGTCGTGCAACACCTCAAGTGTGAACCTCGAGTGTGATTCCTCCTAAGTTCACCTTGATGACTACATTAGGTGGAATCCATCGAGGGTGATTCCTCAGGTTTCCCCCTGGTGTTTGGACACACGGTTACTTTGACTTAACACAGAACCATGATGACATCGGCTCGGCCCTGAGGGGTACCCGCGAGTGATGTGGAGTCGGGTTGACCTGGAGGGTACCCTAGAGATAAATACGAGGCGTGGCCGGGCATTCTTAGCCCTTGCCACAAGTCCTCGAGATGAGGTGACAGGGTCACATCGATCGTGTGTCTCTGCTCGTTACCGCACTACCAAAACACTAACAATTTGGATATTTGATCCGAGTGGGTCTTTGGCCCGATAGCACTAACCATCACGCGGGAAATTTATGGGCACTCTACATTGTGGCATCAGCCGAAAGCTCTGTCAGACGTCCAGTTCAGCATGGCGGCCGGGCTGGGCCGGCACCATCCTGTAGTGGTGGAGCCTGGACCCGCCCTGCACGCAACGACCCGGAGTGCAAAGGGCGATGGCCCATGACCCCTGAGTGCTTAGGATATAGACCGACGGAGACCTCTCTGCTGAGCTCTAGGTAGGGTTGCGGTGTGTCGTTTGGCCGAGGCCGGGCATGACCCAGAAAAGTGTGTCCGGCCGGAGTTAAGCGAGTGTGGTGGGTAAGTTGGTGCACCCCTGCAGGGAAGAACTAATCTATGCATAGCTGAATCCTCGGTAACGGACGCTCGGAGTTGTATCCTGATCGATACTACTAGAACTGGATACTTGTGATGAGATATGGATAGTATGGCTCTGGGATTACTTTCTCGCAGGGAGTCGAGGAAGGATCTCTGGGCGAGGTCGATAACACTACTACTACTTTATACTGTGCTAATCTACACTCTTCTAATGCTGCAAGACCGCCGAAGATGCTAATATTCGATAGGACTAGGCCTTCTCTCTATTCTGGCATTTCTGCTGCCCAGTCCACATATACAGCCTTTCTTTGATATTGTTGCATATGTAGTGTAGATCCTTGCTTGCTGAGTACTTCGGATGAGTACTCACGGTTGCTTTGCTTCCTCTTTTTCCACATATCCATTTGATGCGACCAGATGATGGAGCCCAGGAGACAGAAGCCCCCATCGATGACCACTACTACTACCCCGAGGGTGGTTACTACTTCGAGATGGCTGACGACCAGGAGTAGGTTCGGATGGTCCCAGACAGGAGGCCTGCGCCTTTTCGATCGTAGTGTTTTTCTTTTGCCCTGCATTTTAAAGGCCTATCTGTCTTTCTTTTATATTTGTACTCAGATATCTGATGCTTCCGCTGACGCTTGTAAGCGAGCTTTTGTATTCGAGCCCTCGAGGCCCCTGGCTTGTAACATAAAGCTTGTATTTTTTTAATTGGCGTCTAGAGTTGTGTTGTGATATCTTCAAGTGAGTCCTTAGGCTTGATCGTGTGCATTTGCATGTATGATTAGTGCACGATTAAGCCGGGGGCGTCACATCTTCTATTTCAGCGGGTGCTACATCATCCATAATTTCTTGGTATAAGGATAAAGGAATAGCACTAACGCTAGCACCTAAGTCACATAAATGATGATAACAATGATCTCCTATTTTAACTGAGACAACATGCATGCCAACAACAGGCCTATGTTTATCTTTTTCATCAGGCTTAGCAATTCTAGCAGCTTCATCACAGTAGTAAATAACATGCCCATCAATATTTTCCACCAGGAGATCTTTAACCATAACAACACTAGGTTCTAATTTAATTTTCTCAGAAGGTTTAGGTGCTTTAATATTACTTTTGCGAACCACAGTTGAAACCTTAGCATGTTCCTTTATCCTAACAGGGAAATGTGGTTTTTCAATATAAGCAGTAGGCACAACTGGATCAACATTGTAAATAATAATTTCATCTTTAACTATGACCGGTTCTTTAATTTCTTCTTTAATAGGGGGATGATATTTAAACCACTTCTCCTTAGGGAGATCAACATGAGTATCAAAAGATTCACAAAAAGAGGCTACTATCTCAGAGTCAAGTCCATATATAGTGCTAAACTTGTGAAAAGCATCGGTATTCATAAAAGATTTAACACAATCAAACTCAAGCTTAATACCTGACTCTTTACCTTCGTGGAGTTCCCAATCTTCAAAGTTGCGTTTAATTCTTTCTAAAAGATCCCACCTGAATTCAATAGTCTTCTTCAGAAAAGAACCAGTACAAGAAGTATCGAGCATGGATTGATCATCACGAGAAAGCCGAGCATAAAAGTTCTGAATAATAATTTCTCTCGAGAGCTCAAGATTGGGGCATGAATATAACATTATCTTAAGCCCCTGATGTCTACTACACAACTTGTTCTTGTAGACTCGTGTTGGGCCTCCAAGCGCAGAGTTTTGTAGGATAGTAGCAATTTTCCCTCAAGTGGATGACCTAAGGTTTATCAGTCCGTGGGAGGCATATGATGAAGATGGTCTGTCTCAAACAACCCTGCAACCAAATAACAAAAAGTCTCTTGTGTCCCCAAACTACCCAAATATAATGGTAATTTGTATAGGTGCACTAGTTCGGCAAAGAGATGGTAATTAAAGGGTAGTAATGATAGTAGATATTGATTTTTGTAATAGGAACAATAAAAAACAGCAAGGTAGCAATTGATAAAACGGAGCACAAACAGTATTGAAATGCTTGAAAATGAGGCCTAGGGTCCATACTTTCGCTAGTGCAATCTCTCAACAATGCTAATATAATTGGATCATATAACCATCCCTCAACGTGCGATGAAGAATCACTCCAAAGTTCCTATCTAGCGGAGAACATAAGAAGAAATTGTTTGTAGGGTACGAAACCACCTCAAAGCTATTCTTTCCGATCAATCTATCCTAGAGTTTTTACTAAAATAACACCAAGCTATTCCTTCCGATCGATCTAACCAAGAGTTTGTACTAAAATAACACCATATGATACACATCAACCAACTCTAATGTCTCCGCGAGCATCCGTGAGTTGATTATACAATATGCATCAAACAATTTCAGATTCATAATACTCAATCCAACACAAAGAACCTCAAAGAGTGCCCCAAGATATCTACCAGAGAAACAAAGACGAGAACGTGCATCAACCCCTATGCATAGATTACCCCAATATCACCTCGGGAATCCGCGAGTTGAGTGCCAAAACACATATCAAGTGAATCAATATGATACCCCATTGTCACCACGAGTATTCATAGCAAGACATACATCAAGTGCTCTCAAATCCATAAAAGTATTCAATCCGATAAAATGAAATCTCAAAGTGAAAACTCAATTCATCACAACAAGATAGAGAGGGGAAAACACCATATGATCCAACTATATTAACAAAGCCCGCGATACATCAACATCGTGCCATCTCCAGAACATGAGAGAGAGAGAGATTAAACACATAGCTACTGCTAGAAACCCTCTGCCCCGAGGGTGGACTACTCCCTCCTCATCATGGTGGCCGTCGGGATGATGAAGATGGCCACCGGTGATGATTTCCCCCTCCGGCAGGGTGCCGGAACGGGTCTAGATTGGTTTTTTGTGGCTACAGAGGCTTGCGGCGGCGGAACTTCCGATCTAGGGTTATTTCTGGGGGTTTCTGTATTTATAGGATTTTTTGGCGTCGGTTTCATGTGAAGTTGGGCCTCGAGGTGAGCACAACACACCTGGGCGCGCCTGGGCCTCCTGGCGCGCCCAGGTGTCTTGTGCTCTCCTCCTTCACCTTCTGTTCCTCCCACAAAGCTTCTAGTGCCTCTTTTGTTCCAAAAAAAATCGTCAAAATTTTTTGTTGCATTTGGAGAACTTTTATTTCTGCACAAAAAACCACACCACGGTAGTTCTGCTGAAAACAATGTCAGTCCGGGTTAGTTCCATGCAAATCATACTAAAACCATATAAAATTGTTGTAAACATGGCATGAATGCTTCATAAACTATAGATACTTTAGAGACGTATCGGCATCCCCAAGCTTAATTCCTACTCATCCTCGAGTAGGTGAATAATAAAAGAAATAATTTATGAAGTATGAATGCTCGCAAAGTGCATAAGTTTGATCAATGATAATTTCAATCACTTTTCCTAGCATCATAACCGAAATTATTTCTCATAAAACTTCTCATGTTAAAGTAGCAACCAATTCACATGTTAAGGTTCAAAGAATGAACTCTCTTGAAACTCAACAACCTATATTCTTAGTCACCAAATAATTGCAATTCAACTTATTCAACACAGTCTAATTAAAAGCGCCACATACTCAATCATCATATAGTCTTCCATGATTGCTAGTACTCAAAGCATATTCTTAGAACAAATGGTATCCATCGAACACAGAGAAAGATAGGGGGTTAATATTTTGCCTCCCAACTCATTTATCATAGAGATAATTGTCAACAATAATAATTCATGATCAAATATATTTGACTGGTCATATGTGCCTAGATCTTTCCCCACCACATGATGCTTGCCAACTAGAGAATAGTTGAGGTTGAAATGAGAATTCATACTATTGAATCTTTGCATAAAAGTAAATACTGAAAAGTAAAAGATAGGCCCTTCGCAGAGGGAAGCAGAGGTTGTCTTGCGCTTTTTGGTTTTGTATGCACAATCCCTTAATGCAAAAGAACGTCATGTTATATTTCCCCTTATGATAGCAACCTTTATTATGCAGTTCGTCGCTCTTATTACTTTGCCATCACAAGTTCGTATAACGCTCAATTTTTTCTTACACTAAATGATCAAACACATGTAGAAGCAATTTTTATTGCCTTTTTGCACCAATGACAACTTACTTGAAGGATCTTATTCAATCCATAGGTAGGTGTCGGTGTACTAAAGTTTGGGCCCTTTAGTACCCCATACTTGTGCACGGGCAGTAGCAACCATACCCGCAGCAAGGTCTGACGGGGACAGCTGGAAGCAAACACGAGACGACCATAGAAGATCACGGGCTGGGCTCCCGGCAAGATTCTAGCCGGGATGGTTAGCGAAGCCCCGGCAAGACCATCACCCTTGAGGTTGAGAGCTCTAACACCATCGACAATGTCAAGACCAAGATCCAGGGGCGTCAGCGTGGTGGCATGCAGATCTTTGTGAAGACCCAAAGGCAAAGTTCCCAGCAAGATTCTTGCCGGGAACGCTTGCGCGGCCCCGACAGGAACCTTGCCGGGGACACTTGCGAAGCCGCGACAAGACTCACGCCCGGCAAAGATTCCACCGCCCTGCCACCGCTCCAGCGCAGCGACTAGCCTGCCAGCCTGGCCCCTCAAGCCTCGTCATCTTGGATGCGTGTCGAGATGGGGTGAGGCGGCAATAGACGGGACAGGCCCTGTTTTCGTCCCCGATAAAGTTAGGGAGACGTAAACAGCGCATTAAATGCATTTGTCCTAAGACGTCAGGGATAAGTATGTGCACTGTAGCAGCTTTACACCTCCTGTGTGCACTGTAGCAGCTTTACACCTCCTGTGCGCCACTGTGGTAGCCCCTTGGTATAAAAGGAGGCCCAAGGCGATACGGAGAGGGACTTTTGGACTTTCTGGCCCAGTTTCCATGCGTAGCAACTAGCCAGAGCTCAAGAACTCTCAATACACTAAAGCAGGACTAGGGTTTTACGCTTCTCAGCGGCCCGAACCTGGGTAAAAATCCCTCGTGTTGATCATTGGATATGCTCTTTGTGTACACCTTTTTCCCTGCCGAAAGGTAGAAGGGGTCCTCGTGATCCCATAGGTGTCGTTTCCCCGACATCATTGGCGTGCCAGGTAGGGGGAAGAGGCTGCGCAAACCTGATCTAGCATTCAGCGCGTCAGTTTCTTCAACATCTTCATCATCATGCTTTCGAAAAGGAAGGGTATCACGGTGATTGGTTCATCTGCGGCCGATCTGCCCATGCCAACACGGACGGGCGATGGGATGGACGCGGGTGGAGGAGGAGTTGGAGATCATGAGCTTCCACGACATTCTAGCAAACGGAGCCAGGCGAGCGGTTTTGTCCGCGGCCGCGATGATGGCCCACGCACCGCTGGACCCAAGGACGAATCCGTGCTTCCTACGCGCGGCGCAGCAACCTCCAAGGGTGGAAAGGCGACCTCCAAGACACCCCCGCCGGCGGATGCGCCGCGACCTTCCCAGGTCGTGCGCGATGAGCAACGCTGCGAGGTTGGTGGTGCTGGTGGGAACGCTGCGATGAGCAACGGCATGGAAAGAGCCCTCAACATCATTCTCGAGATGCACGGGGCCAGCATGCGCGCCAAGATGCTGGTGGGAACGGTGCGCGACCGTAGGACCGTGATGGAGCTCCTTCTAACACGGTTAGGAGTCAGAGCACCTCACGTTCTTCACACCTGTTGCTGCCACCTACACCAGTAGAAGCGTTGGCACAAGCGCAGCTACTCCTAGATTTTCCTCCCACTGCGGAGAAACTCGAAGAATGGAGAGTTGCTATTCAGAGCCTCATCGGTTTCGTCAATGGAGATGGGTAGCAGCGGGTGGAGCCCTCGCGGCGGCGGTCCATCAAGCAGGCGTGTGCCGATGGCGGAAGGATCGGAGGTGGTGCGACCATGGTACACTCTCCTCCACCACGACAACAGCGGTCACCAGCTCGGCGGGCCGATGCCCGCGATGACGGATCCACGGCGTCCTCCAATCCGCGAGCTCGCCGCGATCAACGTCAAGTTCTTCGGGAACGAGTCAAAGAAGACGCTCGAACCACCATCGAGCGGTGGCGGGAAGCGCGCCATCAATCTGATGGCGTGCAGGGCCTGCTGTAGACAAGCCTGCGCCGGGGGATTCTGGTGACTTACCTTACGAGGTGGCTTGTCCAGCTTTTACCCATGAGCTGCGGTGAGTCCAGTGGCCCACTTCCTGCATGTTCAAACCAGAGGTCCCTGAGAAATACAATGGCAAGACCCACCCGTCGGAGTTCCTGAGCATCTACACCATCGCGGTGCAGGCTGCCGGGGCTCGAGACGACAAGTTGCTCGCCAACTACTTCCCGTTGGTACTCAAGCCCAACATCAGGTCATGGTTGATGCACCTACCAGAAAATTCCATCTCTTCTTGGTCGGATCTGTGTCACGAGTTTGTTGGCGCCTTTACAGGAGGCCACCAAGCTCCTGGCCAGGCAAGCGGTTTACATCACATTCCCCAGAAAGAAGGTGAAAACTTGCGCAAGTACATACAGAGATTCAGCCGTGTACAGTACAACATCCCAGACGTTCATCCTGCCGCTGTTATCAGCGGGTTTCATCAGAATGTGCGCAATTGCAAGATGTGTGAAGAGCTGGCGATGAACAAGGTTAGGGATGTTGCCGAGCTTTCTGTTCTGGCTGATAGATGTGCTCGAGCTGAAGAAGGAAGGAAGTACCCCGGCAAAGATGCCGGCGCGGGAACTGATTCCGGAGACGAAGACGCCGCCGCCCCGACAAAGAAGGGCCGACGGCGTAACAAGAAGTGCAAGGGCAAAATCGTGCTTGTCGTTGAGGAATCCGGCAACCCCGGCGCCTCCAAGAAGACCAAGGTTGACAACCTCGGCAAGGAGGTTGCCGGGTGCGCCGCCTGTCAGGCCTTGGCGGCTGTCGACAAGCTAGAGGGCTCCAACAAGCAGTATTGCAAGATCCATCGCACCAAGGGTCATGATCTCCAGAACTGCCGGCAAGTTGAGCAGCTTGTCGAGAGGCAGAAAGTTGAATATGAAAGGCGAGATAAGGAGAAGGGCCAGGATGATACTGAGGGGTCCGGCAAGAAGTGCGGTGGCCGAGGAGGTCGCCGCGGCAAGGATAAGCAACTGGACAGGCCTACTCGAGGCCGCGACAAGAAAGAGGGGGATGATGACCACGAAGAGGACGACGAGTCCAATGAGCATGAGTTTCAAAAAGCTACAGAAGCCATGTGCATTGATGGTGGCACCTTGTTGCATTCCTCTCACCGCCAACTTAAACAGTGGGCACGCGAGATAAATGCAACAGAGCCATCAGTTGATGCCCAGAAGCCGTTGAGATAGTCTAACACACCTATCATTTTTTACGCTGAGGATCACCCTGATCGCACAACAGCGGTCGGGTGTTTTCCATTGTTGGTTTCCCCAATGATTCGGAATGTCAAAGTGACAAAAATGTTAGTTGACGGTGGGGCCGATTTGAACTTGATCTCGCCCAAAGTGATCAAGAGGTTACAAATTCCTGATGGAGATCTCGAAGAGACGGGCACGTTTCAAGGGATCAATCCGGGAAGAAGCCAGCCGAAGGGTAAGATCACGCTATCAGTTACATTCGGTGGAGAGCTGAACTACAGGACGGAGAAAATCATTTTTATTGTCACCAAGATCCCATTGCCATATAACGGGATCCTTGGCCATCCAGCTCTGGCCAAGTTTATGGCGGCATCACATTACGCTTACAATACATTGAAGATGCCCAGGCCGATGAGCATCATCACCGTCAACTCCGACAAGAAGGACGCGATCATTTGCGCCGACCAACTCTACCGGGAGGCAGTTGTAGCACCTGCCGCTAAGGCACCAGCTCCTGCCACTAGAGCTCCCGAGGGGACGAAGGCCGGCAAGACCTCTTGCGCCCACTCCGGCAAGCGCGCCTCCTCGGAGTGCTGCGTTCCTGTCGAGGAAGTGCCAGAGAGCTCCACCGGCAAGAGCAAGAAATCCAAGGCAGCTCCACCAGAAACTAAGAAGGTGCCCATCAAGGATGATGGCACGGGCGGAACTTTCACTATAAGTTCCGTCCTCGGTGACAAATAGGAAAGCGCGCTGATTGCCTTCCTGCGGGCGAATGTCGATGCGTTTGCATGGCAAGCATCTGACATCCCCGGCGTTCCCAGGGAGGTGATTGAGCACCATCTTGTTGTCTGCCCTCATGAGTGGCCCATCAAGCAGAAGGTCAGGAAGCAAGCTTTGGAGCGGCAAGAGTTTATCACTGAAGAGATCAGGAAGTTGGAAGCGGCAGGTTTGGTCAGAGGAGTGCTCCATCCAATGTGGTTGGCCAATCTAGTCATAGTGCGCAAGGCGAATGGAAAATTGAGGCTGTGTATTGATTATACAGGTATCAATAAAGCCTGCCCAAAGGATCCTTTCCCCTTGCCGCGCATCGCCAGATTGTGGACTCCACTGCCAGATGCGACTTGCTATCATTTCTTGACGCTTATTCAGGGTACCATCAGATCTTCATGATGAAGGAAGATGAAGAGAAGACCGCGTTTATCACCCCATGTGGTACGTATTGTTTTATATGAATGCCTTTCGGTTTGAAGAGCGCTGGTTCAACGTTTGCGAGAGCGGTCCAGATCAGTTTTGAGCCCCAGCTACATAGAAATATGAAAGCTTATATGGATGACATAGTGGTTAAAACCAAGGACAAAGCAACGCTCATACAAGATTTAGAAGAAACATTTGCAAATTTGCACAAGGTCATTCTCAAGCTCAATCCTGAGAAGTGTGTGTTTGGCGTCCCATCCGGCAAGCTTCTCGGATTCTTTGTGTCTCGGCGTGGGATTGAGGCGAACCCCGACAAGATCAAGGCGATTGAGCAGATTGAACCACCAAGACGAGTCAAAGATGTGCGTCGACTTGCCGGCTGCGTTGCTGCTCTAAGCAGGTTCATCTCCAAATCTGCTGAGCGCGCCCTGCCATTTTTTAAGATCTTGAAAAAGGCAGGTCCAATGAAATGGACTCCGGAAGCGAAGGCAGTGCTGCAAGATTTGAAGAGGTACCTCTCCTCTACGCTGACACTAGTCGCACCTAAACCACAAGAGCCATTGCTGCTATATCTAGCGGCAATGAATCAAGTGGTTAGTGCTGCACTAGTGGCGCAGAGAGAAGTCAACGAAGAAGCAGCGGCAGTGGCAAGACCGTCGAATGACGAGCCGGGGATCTCCCCTGCAAAGTCTGGTGCCAACAAGGCAGGATCCACGCAAGCAAATGAGGCCGCACAGAAGAAGAAGATGATGCAGCACCCAGTTTATTTTGTCAGCTCCCTTTTGCAGGGGGCTAGGTCAAGGTACTCTGGTGTGCAGAAATTGCTCTTTGGCCTCCTTATGGCCTCGAGGAAGCTGCGCCACTATTTCCAGGCACATGAGATCACCGTCATCACTCGCTTCCCGTTGCAACAGATCTTACACAACCCAGATGCGACTGGAAGGATTGTGGAGTCGGCGTTGGAACTGTCAAGCTTTGGTCTCAAGTTTGAAAGCACTTCAACAATTTAGAGCAGCGCCTTGGCAGAGTTCATTGCGGAATGGACATTAACGCCTGACGAGGAAATTCAAGAGACCACTCTCCCCGGCAAGGAAACGAGCCGAGAGTGGGTTATGTATTTTGATGGGGCTTTCTCGCTGCAAGGCGCTGGCGCTGGTGTGCTGCTTGTCGCGCCCACCGGAGAGCACCTCAAATACGTAGTTCAGATGCACTTTCCTCGGGAAAGTTCAACAAACAATACTACAGAATATGAAGGACTGCTTGCCGGTCTCAGGATCGCGGTAGACCTTGGAATTAAGAAGCTCATCGTCAGAGGTGATTCACAGCTTGTCGTCAAGCAAGTTAACAAAGATTATCAGAGCCCATTGATGGAAGCTTACGTAGATGAAGTGAGGAAATTGGAGGAGCGTTTTGACGGTCTAAAAGCAGAGCATGTTCCTCGTGCAGAGAACAACATTGCCGACGACCTGTCAAAACGTGCTGCCCTCAAGTTACCTGTGGAACCAGGGACTTTTGTGCTTCGACTGACTCAGCCATCCATTGAACCATTAGCAAGGCCAGATAAGCGAAGGAAGTTGAGCTCCGGCTAGTACTTTCCCGCTGAGCTCCCAAAAGCCGACGGCAAGGAAGTTGCCAGGGACGACGCCAAGCTTGCCGGGGGGCGACAGGCTCCGACAGGGCCTCGAGCCCTTGCCGTAGAGACAACTGCTCCCATGGCAGAAGACATGCCTTTAGTCCTTGCTGTTGAGCCCCAGGCTCCGGCATGGGCGCAACACATCATCCAAGTCCTCCAAACAGGGGAACTCCCCGAGGAACAGGAAGAAGCGGAAAAAATAGCTCGTCGGTCTAATATGTACCAGTTTGTGGACGATGTCCTGTACAGAAAAAGACCGAACGGAGTGAAATTGAAGTGCATTCCTCAGGAGGATGGACTGGAGCTGTTGGCAGAGATACATGGAGGCATATGTGGCTCTCACACAGGATCAAGGGCTCTTGCCGGTAAAGCATTCTGGCAAGGTTTCTTTTGGCCCACTGCCCTCTAGGATGCAACTGCACTAGTAACCAAGTGTGAAGCGTGCCAGTTCCATTCAAAGAAATTGCATCAACCAGCCCAAGCTCTTTAGACAATCCCTCTTTCCTGGCCATTTTCGGTCTGGGGGCTCAACATATTGGGCCCTTTTCCCTGTACTGTCGGGGGCTTTGAGTACTTGTACGTCGCAATTGACAAGTTCACAAAGTGGACGGAAGTGGAAGCAGTGAGAAAGGTGACAGCACAGTCAGCCATCAAGTTCTTCAGAGGACTAGTTTGCCGTTTTGGTGTGCCAAACAGAGTCATTACCGACAATGGCACACAGTTCACGAGCCACGCCTTCATGCAGTATGTCCAAGACCTTGGCGGCAAAATCTGTTTTGCTTCTGTTGCCCATCCAAGGAGCAATGGCCAAGAGGAAAGGGAAAATGCTGAAGTGCTGCGAGGTCTCAAGACAAGGACTTTCGACAGGCTGCAGAAGTGTGGAAGACGCTAGATTGATGAGTTGCCGGCAGTTCTTTGGTCAATCAGGACGACACAAAATGGAGCCACCGGCCAGACACCTTTCTCCCTCGTCTACGGGGCAGAAGCAGTTCTCCCCACGGAACTCATACACGGGTCACCTCGGGTGCTCTCTTATGATGAGTTTGGGCAAGAGCAGCTGCGCCAAGATGGCGCTACGCTCCATGAGGAAGATCGTCTTCAGGTTGCTATGTGAGCTGCATGCTACTAGCAAGCCTTGCGCCGCTACCATAGCCGCAAGGTTCATGCCCGAAGTCTTGAGGAGGGCGACCTTGTTCTTCAGCGTGTTCAGTCCGCCAAGAATTCCAACAAGTTGACGCCAAAGTGGGAGGGCCCTTATCGGGTAATACGAGTCACCAGGCCTGGCGCGGTCTACCTGGAGACCGATGATGGCATTCCAGTGAGCAACTCCTGGAATATTGAACATCTTCGTAAGTTTTATCCATAAGGCGCGGTTGCCGGGCCTCCCGGCAACCACCTTTTGTACTAGCCTTGCCGGCAAGGCATATAACCCTATGTACAACGCTAGGTGCTGACCCTGTGCGCAGTTGAATAAGTTTAAGTGTTGTACAGTTCTTGTCGATTTCCATGTTTATCTATATGCATGCTTGTCCAAGATATTATACTACGCTTGTTTCCGGCAACTACTGATGAACTACCAAGGTTCCGTGTTCCTATTTTCTCTTCTTTCTTTTTCTCAAAGGATAGAAGGTTCCCTCGCAAGCAAGTTTGCCGGGGGGAGATGGTATGGAGTATGGACCCCAACAGGCGACGTTCGAAGTGACATCTTATGGGAAAGAGTACAACAACGGAAAGCTAAGTTGTGAAACCTTGAGTAAATTTCTTTTAAAACGTAAGCTTATTTTCCTTGGACGATTTCGGTTCTTGTATGGAAAACCTGCACGCGAAGGAACCTTGTCATGATCGGTTGCGCCCTTACTCTGTTTCGAGTCCGCTCAACAGTTTGAGTGGCTGCGCTGAGAACGGCAAGGTATCTTGCCGGCAGCGACACCCCCAACAAGCTACTAGGGATCCGTTCCTCGAGGCGCTCGCGGCAAGGGTGTGTGCACCAGCAATTTTTTCCCAGCAAAGCGTAGGGTTCATGCCATACAGGGAGAAATTAGACAAGAGAGATAGCATGCATTCATCCAAAACACGGCAAGTTAAATTACATCCAAAACATGCCATACAGGGAGAAATTAGACTAGATAAATTGTTTTCGACATGGATTCATGGCGGCAACAAGAAGTGAAGCTGCTAGTCCCTGCGCTGGCCTTCGACCCTCTTGACTTGGTCCACCTTGTCGACAATGGGCGCGACAAGCTCTTCCAGCGCCTTGCGGTCTGCGTCCTTCGGCAAGCGGTCGAGCACGTTGGTGAGGTCGAGGCTGGGGTTCCTGTGCACCACTTTGGTGAGCACCTTGAGAAGGACGGCCCGGCAGAGTTTGCGGGATTTGCTGGCCAGTTGGGTTGCTCGGCTGGAGTGGAGCAGCTTCAGGGCATCGATAAGGGCCTCGAAGAACATGGTCAGCTTGGCGCTCGTAGACACCCTGTCATCAGAAGAATACCTGAAGTTCGGCAGGCCCATGGTGGACAGTTGTGCTGTGAGCCTTTCCGCGACATCAACCAGGCGCTCTGTCTAGATCTTCACACCTTTCTCAAAGTCATTATAGGTGCCGGCGACGCTCTTGAGCAACTCCTTCTCGTCCTGGAGGTTTTTGGCCAGGGTCTTCTCGCGAGCCCTGCTGGTCTCAAGGGACTCCTTCAGCGTGGTCAGCTTCAGCTCTAGATCGGCAATGGATTCAGTAGCTTCGAAGAGTTTCTTGGTATTTTTGGACATGGCAGTTTGCATCTCCCCCAAGTTATAGAGAGTTTTGTCTCTGTTGTCCTTGAGCATCGAGATCTCCTTGCCGTGATCCTCCATATCCGCCTGCAGCTTCTTCACCTTGTCAGCTAGCTCATTCTTGGCGGCCTCTGCAGCATCGGCGGCATTGATGGCTTCCTTCTGCTTGCCGGTGTGGTCCAAGACCAGAGCATCAAGTGCTTCTTTGTGCTTCTGCTCCAGCTCTTGGGTCCGCTGCACGACAAGCTTTTCAATTTCCTCATCCTTGCTGCGGAGCTTGGCGGCAAGCGCCTCCTCGCGAGCGACAAGGTCCTCTTCATAGGCATCAAGCCCAACACGACATTCTGTTAAGCGAGCTTCTTCTGCAGTAGCCCGTTGAGTGGCCTCTTCTTGTGCCTTCTCGATGTCAGACTGCTTTAGGAGGAGCTCGTCCCAGTTCTGGCTTAACTGCTCCCGGCCAGTCCTTAGCTCTTGCCAAGCCTCGGCAAACCAGACTTGCGTCTGCTCGACGCGCTTCTGGAATTCTGCCTCTGATGCTTCGACAACTGTTGCCCTAGAGTCTAACTTCTCTTTTTGGGTGCAGTGAAGCGCTTGGAGCTTCTGGAAGTTATCGCTCATGGCCTGGAGGAGCTGATCTTCTTTGGATCCACTGCTACTGGCACGCGGCTCGTCAACGATCTTGAAGCCGGCAGCGGCAATGACTTCCTCATCAAAAGTCTCTCCTTCGGTTGGCACTCCAGTGCTTGCCGTCCCTGGGATGTTGACGAACAAGTTGCCTCCAATCTTCAGGTATCTGCTAGAGGGGGGGCCTTCAGATGTTGATGGCCGATCCTTGACAACTGCCTCACCGGCAACTGGAGGCTCCGAGATCAGTGCAGCGCCAGGCGCTCCTGCAGCAGGAATGCTGTTAGTATGATCGCCAGCCTCCTTGTCGGCCTCCCCAGTGGACCCCTTGGCGGTTTCTTCATGCACGTCCTTGGCGGCTTCATCAGCAGCAACTTTGGCGGCTTCAGCGGCAGCATCCTTGGCGGTCTCCTCGATGATGACATTGATGTCCATTTGTTTCGTCAAGGGGAAATCTGAAAGCCAAGGAGGAGAAACGGGGTGAAGCCAAGGATGAAGTTCAAGACAAAGAAAAGAGAGAAAGATCATACAGGAAGAATGACAAGTGCCCGGAAGCAAGCGGTTTACCTGTGACGAGATGTTGGGAGCTGGTTCCCTCCCCGGCAACATTTGTTGCTGGTGTAGGATTGCCGGCGCCCGTGCTTGCCGGCTCTTCCTCCATGCGGATGGGATTGTCATTGGAAGTCCTTGCCGGGGATCCATCCCTGGGTGGTGTGGTTGACGGAGGCGGCGCGTCGGGGGCGGCCCTCATTGGCCCTCCTCGTTGTTGTTCTTCTCCGACGAACCCGGCAAGGTCAGCAGTGAAGATGTAAACCCCGACGCCCGCCAGCGGGAAATGAGTAATGGACTCACGCTGGGGGCTGGGTTGGGGGCTGCGTCGTGGGCTGGGCTCCGGGCTGATGATGATGGTCTCCGTGGCACCTGCGGTGCTTGCCGGGGGCTCATCGCCCGTTGAAGTTTTGGCCTTCTTCGCCATCCTTTGTGCCAATGTTTCCGTATCTCTGCGGGGACAGGCCAAAGCAAGAGCAAATGAGATGAGCAAAACCAGAAACTCAAGAAGTAAAGGAGGCGACAGGACCCTTACTCTTCTCCCTTCGAGCTTTCTTCTCTTTCTAGGCTAAAAGCGGAGAGGTCAAAGTCGACCTCTGCTATAGCATCCGTGTGAGGGGACGGAGAGGGGGACCTGGGCCACTTGGCTGTGGCAGGAGTGGGAGGCTGATGTGGGCCTGCCCCAGTTGCCGGCGCCATCACGTGAGCCGCCCCCGCTGCTTTCCTTGCTGCCGCGGTCGTGCGCCTCTTCTGGCGCATAGGTTGCTGCTGGGCTTCTTGCTGCTGCACAGCCTTGCCGGCCGCCCTCTTGCCGGGGACTTCCTCGCTCGAGGAAGCTTGCTGGACTGGCTCGCCGGAGACGGCCCTCCGAAGAACATGTTTCTTCTTCTCTGGAGCTGGGGCACCTCATGCAGCGGCTCCTCGGCTGTGTCTTCGACAGAAGAGCCCCCGGCAACTGCGCCACCATGTTCTCTGGCACTTTCCCCCTGCTCAGCAAGGTCTTCTTCTCCACTGGCTTCGTCTTCCACGAAGCCAACGCTGCCGGCCTCCACGGCAAGAGCCGCCTCTTCTGCCCTGCTGGCAATATATGCCACTTCTTCGTCAGTGGTGGGGCGAATAAGATTCGTCTCTTCCTGGATGGCCCTCTCAGACAAGTTGTCGAAGAACTCCTGTGCATGCTCCGTGGATGGCTCGGCCCAAGTCCCATCAAGACCATGGGCATTGAACGCCGGCATCATGGCGAGGATTGAGGTCAGAGCAGAGTTGTTGCACAGGGGAATGATGCTTGCCGGCAACTTGTACGACCTGTCGGTCCTGAACAGCCTGTGGCAGAGAGCTGTGTGATGCATGACCGTCAGGTTGTTGTTCAGACCGGGGCACAGCCTCATGATATCCGCTGCGTTCCGATATTCCCAAGCTGGTCTCCCTTTGTTCTACAGAGGGGCGATGCGGCGACGGAGGAAGTCAGCGCCAACCATCTCGATTGTGAGCCCGGCAGCCGTGAGGCGGTGGATCCTGTTGATTGCAATTGTGAGCCTCCTGTCTTGAGGGTGGAGGGCGCTCCAACCATTGCCGCGGGCCGGTCTCGTTTGCCGGGGCATACAGAACGGCTGCGGATCTTCCTCCGTAATCCAGCACCACCTGCCCGCCATTCATCCCACTTCTCGCGGTAGACCCCGTCTCGATATGTCTCCTTGTTCCACGCCCTTGGGATCCAGGCGATGCAGCCAGAAAGGGCCTCTCCTGCCTGGATGCGGGGGATGAAGTAATGGCGGAAGTGGGCTGTGTTGGGGACCACCCCGGCAAAATTCTCACAGAGGTGGGCGAAGATGGACATACATGTCAACACATTCAGCGTGAAATCCAAAACATGGAAGCCGTATGTGTACATGATGTCATTGAGGAAATCATAAAATGGGGGGCAGAGCCCGCAGTAGAAGTAATCGACAATGAAAGGAAATTTATCTGGGGCAGCTGGGATTACGTGGGTAGCGGGGTGCCCCATTGTTGCTCTTCCCCACATGCACAGATATCACTCATTCAGAGCGCGCGCGTTGAGCGTCGGGGCGAAGACGACATGTTTCTTCCGCATCTTCACCAACTCGCTCTCCGGCATATCTTTGCCCTTGCTTGCCTTGGGCACTGCTTTGCCCTTGTTCGCTTTGGGCGCCATGGTGGCCGGGGAGGAAAAGGCAGGAGGCCGAGGGCGGTGAGAGCGTGGAGGCGGCGGACGGATGAGGAGGCTCTGTTTCGGGCTCGAGGAAGAAGACGACGCCGGTTCCTAGATTGGAACGGGCGAGAGGTAAATGAGCAGCGCCTCTGCGGATTCCTCTTTTTATGGGGAAGGCGCGAGGCTGCCTCTTTACTGTTTAATGTGAAAGCATCTTCGCAGGCATGCTGCTGCTGCGGCCGTTCCGCGCATGTATCCCATGTCGCGCACTCAATACAGATCGTGGGATACGCAGCGGATGAGATAATTACAACAGTTAAACCCTGCCGCGCGTGCCCGTGCACTGTTTGGGCCTAGCCCAACAACGCCTCGCACCCGTGTGTGGCCCAGGCCCGGGGGCTCCTGTCGGTGTACTAAAGTTTGGGCCCTTTAGTACCCCATACTTGTGCACGGGCAGTTGCAGCCATACCCATGGCAAGGACTGACGGGGACAGCTGGAAGCAAACACGAGATGACCATAGAAGATCACGGGCTGGGCTCCCGGCAAGATTCTAGCCGGGATGGTTAGCGAAGCCCCGGCAAGACCATCATCCTTGAGGTTGAGAGCTCTGACACCATCGACAACGTCAAGACCAAGATCCAGGGGCGTCAGCGTGGTGGCATGCAGATCTTTGTGAAGACCCAAAGGCAAAGTTCCCAGCAAGATTCCACCGCCCTGCCATCGCTCCAACGTAGCGACTAGCCTGCCAGCCTGGCCCCTCAAGCCTCGTCATCCTGGATGCGTGTCGAGATGGGATGAGGCAGCAACGGATGGGACATGCCCTGTTTCCGTCCCCGATAAAGTTAGGGACACGTAAACAGCGCATTAAATGCGTTTGTCCTAAGACGTCAGGGATAAGTATGTGCACTATAGCAGCTTTACACCTCCTGCGTGCACTATAGCAGCTTTACACCTCCTATGCGCCACTGTGGTAGCCCCTTGGTATAAAAGAAGGCCCAAGGCGATATGGTGAGGGACTTTTGGACTTTCTGGCCCAGTTTGCATGCATAGCAACTAGCCAGAGCTCAAGAACTCTCAATACACTAAAGCAGGACTAGGGTTTTATGCTTCTCAGCGGCCCAAACCTGGGTAAAAATCCCTCGTGTTGATCGTTGGATCTGCTCTTCGTGTACACCTTTTTCCCTGCCGAACGGTAGATGGGGTCCTCGTGATCCCATAGGTGTCGTTTCCCCGACAGTAGGTATAGTGGACACTCATGGCAAGAAACTGGGTTTAAGGGTTTTTGGATGCACAAGTAGTATCTCTACTTAGTATGAATTTTTGGCTAGCAAAAGATCCTAGGCAAACACCACATGTTGGAGGATCTATGACAATATAACTTCTATGCAAATATACACAACAATAACACATTACGTTGTCTTCCTTGTCCAACTTCAAATAATTTTCTCAAGTTTGAAAATAATTAATGGGTATTCACAATCATAGAAGATGTCCAAGATAATATATTTGCATGTGAAAGTTCTCTTCCTTGTACTAATCATTCATGAATTGCTTGTATGACCAATATTGTGATTGTCAAGCTTCAAAAGATTTCACTTTCTAAACCCAATGTGAAACTACTACTAGGCATGATATGAACATATAATGTCAACTTCATGATATTCAATTCATTCAACAATTTACTCATAGGATATAAGTGAAGCACAAGAGTAAATGACAAACTACTCCAAAAAGATATAAGTGAAGATCATGCGAGTAGTTAAGTAAATGGGTAGCTATTTGAGGACTCTCTTATTTAAAAAATTTCAGATCTAAGTATGTTATTAAAAAAGCAAGCAAAACAAAATAAAATGACATTCCAAGAATAGCACAACTCATGTGGAGAAGCAAAAACTTAGGCTCAACCGAGGCTAACCGATAATTGTTGATGAATAAAGGTGGGATGCCTACCGGGGCATCCCCAAGCTTAGATGCTTGAGACTTCTTGAAATATTATCTTTGGATGCCTTGGGAACCCCCAAGATTGAGCTTTTGTGTCTCCTTAATTCATTTTATATCACGGCTTCCCTAAATCTTAAAAACTTCATCCACACAAAACTCAACAAGAACTCGTGAGATAAGTTAGTATAAATCAATGCAATAACCTTATCATTCTCTACTGTAGCAAATCAATAAAATTATTATTAAACATTGCATACTAAATGCCTCTGCATATTTAATACGCCTATCCTCAAACAGAATCATTAAACAAGCAAACATATGCAAACATAACAGCAATCTATCAAAATAGTACAGTCTGTAAAGAATGCAAGAATATTCATACTTCTGTAACTCCAAAAATTCTTAACCATTACCATACTGTAGAAAATTTATCATAGCATATTGTGTAAAAATTTCAAGATTTTATCATGTTCTGACTTTCCAGAAGAATTCAGACAATGATAGCAAACTTTCTGTTTTTAAACAGCAACATGTAGACTTGCAAAATAAGCATGGTAAAGGCTATCCTTGACATTTTTATTGAAATGAAAGATGCAAAACATTATTCTAAATAACAGCAAGAAAATCCTAATAAAATAAAATGACGCTCCAAGTAAAACTCATATCATGTGATGAATAAAAATGTAGCTCCAAGTGAGGTTACCGGTAATGTTGAAGACAAAAGAGGGGATGCCTTCCGAGGCATCCCTAAGCTTAGTTACTTGGATCTTTGTTGAATATTACCTTGGGGGTGCCTTGGGAATTCCCAAGCTTAGGGTCTTGTCACTCCTTATTCTCCTCATATCGACATCTCACCCAAAAGTTGAAAACTTGAATCACACAAAACTTAACGGAACTTCGTGAGATAGGTTAGTATGATAAAGACAAATCATTCACTTTGGTACTGTCAAAGACAAGATTCATAATTGTTCCTATAATATGCCTACTGTACCTTATCATTTCCAGAATTTATATTGAGCAATATAAGCCATAGAAACTAGGAAGCAAGCAAACTATGTATTGAAAACAGAATCTGTCAAAAACAGAACAGTCTATAATGATCTGGACAACGACCATACTTTTGCTACTCAAAAAATTCTGAAAAATTAGGAAAACGTGGTTAATTGTATATAAATCATCCGAATTTTTTTAAGAATTTATCATGTTCCAGCAGAGCAGATCAATTCCATTACTGGGCGCAAAAGTTTCTGTTTTTGCAAAGAATCAAGTCAACTATCATCCACACTATCCCAAAGGCCTTACTTGGTACTTTATTAAAACAAAAGCTATAAAACATGATTACCATAGTGTCCTAATCATGTGAACACACAAAAACAGTAGGTAAAAGTGTTGGGTTGTCTCCCAACAAGCGCTTTTTTAATGCCTTTTTAGCTAGGCATTATGATTTCAATGATCCTCACATAAAAGATAAGAATTGAAATATAAAGAGAGCATCATGAAGCATATGAATAGCACATTTAAGTCCAACCCACTTCGTAAGCATAGGGATTTTGTGAGCAAACAATTTATGGGAACAAGAATCAACTAGCATAGGAAGGCAAAACATGCATAACTTCAAAACTTTCAACACATAGAGAGAAAACTTGATATTATTGAGATATGTAGAAGCATATATTCCTCTCTCATAATAATTTTCTGTAGCATCATGAATGAATTCAACAATATAAATATCACATAAAGCATTCTTTTCGTGATCCACATGCATAAAAAAATTATTACTCTCCACATAAGCAAATTTATTCTCATGAATAGTAGTGGGAGCAAACTCAACAAAATAGCTACCATGTGATACTTGATTGACATAATCAATTTGAGCATTAAAATGATGATGACGAGATTCATGGTGATCATTATTCTTTATATCATAAATGTCATCAAAATAATCATCATAGATAGCAACTTTGTTATCAAAATCAATTGAAACCTCTTCCAAGATAGTGGAATCATCATTAAATAAAGTCATGACCTCTCCAAATCCACTTTCATCAATATAATCATCATAAATAGGAGGCATGATTTCATCATAATAAATACTCTCATAAAAACTTGGGGGACTAAAAATATCATCTTCATCAAATATAGCATCCCCAAGCTTATGGCTTTGCATATCGTTAGCATCATTGATATTCAAAGAGTTCATACCAACAACATTGCAATCATGCTCATCATTCAAAGATTTTTTGTCAAACATTTTATAGAATTCTTCTTCTATCAATTTAGCACAATTTTCCTTTCCATCATTTTCACGAAAGACTTTATAAATATGAATAATATGATGCAACCTCAATTCCATTTTTTTGTAGTTTTCTTTTATAAACCAAACTAGTGATAAAACAAGAAACTAAAAGATTCAATAGCAAGATCTAAAGATATACCTTCAAGCACTCACCTCCCCGGCAATGGCGCCATAAATTCCTTTTGATGTCGCTTGAACTACGTCTGTATTTCCCCAAAGAGAAAGGGATGATGCAGCACAGCTACGGTAGGTATTTCCCTCAGTTTTGAAACCAAGGTATCAATCTAGTAGGAGAACCAAGCAACACTATGTAAACGGTACCAGCACACAAAGAACAAATACTTGCAACCCGATGCTTATAAGGGGTTGTCAATCCATTACCCCGGCAACGGCGCCAGAAAAGAGCTTGATGTCTACTACATAACTTGTTCTTGTAGACTCGTGTTGGGCCTCTAAGCGCAGAGTTTTGTAGGATAGTAGCAATTTTCCCTGAAGTGGATGACCTAAGGTTTATCAATCCGTGTGAGGCGTAGGATGAAGATGGCCTCTCTCAAACAACCCTGCAACCAAATAACAAAAAGTCTCTTGTGTCCCCAACACACCAAATACAATGGCAATTTATATAGGTGCACTAGTTCGACAAAGAGATGGTAATAAAAGCGTAGTAATGATAGTAGATATTGATTTTTGTAATAGGAACAACAAAAAACAGCAAGGTAGCAATTGATAAAACGGAGCACAAACAGTATTGCAATGCTTGAAAATGAGGCCTAGGGTTCGTACTTTCGCTAGTGCAATCTCTCCACAATGCTAATATAATTGGATCATATAACCATCCCTCAACGTGCGATGAAGAATCACTCCAAAATTCCTATCTAGCGGAGAACATAAGAAGAAATTGTTTGTAGGGTACGAAACCACCACAAAGCTATTCTTTCCGATCAATCTATCCTAGAGTTCTTACTAAAATAACACCAAGCTATTCTTTCCGATCGATCTAGCCAAGAGTTCGTACTAAAATAACACCCTATGATACACATCAACCAACTCTAATGTCACCTAGATACTCCAATGTCACCGCGAGTATCCGTGAGTTGACTATACGATATGCATCAAACTATTTCAGATTCATAATGCTCAATCCAACACAAAAAACCTCAAAGAGTGCCCCAAGATTTCTACCGGAGAAACAAAGACGAGAACGTGCATCAACCCCTATGCATAGATTACACCAATGTCACCTCGGGAATCCACGAGTTGAGTGCCAAAACACATATCAAGTGAATCAATAAGATACCCCATTGTCACCACGGGTATTCATAGCAAGACATACATCAAGTGCTCTCAAATCCATAAAAGTATTCAATCCGATAAAACGAAATCTCAAAGGGAAAACTCAATTCATCACAACAAGATAGAGAGGGGAAAACACCATATGATCCAACTATATTAACAAAGCCCACGATACATCAAGATCGTGCCATCTCAAGAACACGAGAGAGAGTTAGAGATTAAACACATAGCTACTGGTACAAACCCTTAGCGCCGAGGGTGGACTACTCCCTCCTCATCATGGTGGCCGTCGGGATGATGAATATGGCCACCGGTGATGATTTCCCCCTCCGGCAGGGTGCCGGAACGGGGTCTAGATTGGTTTTTCATTGCTACAGAGGCTTGCGGCGGTGGAACTTATGATCTAGGGTTATTTCTGGGGGTTTCTGTATTTATAGGATTTTTTGGCGTCGGTTTCACGCGAAGATGGGCCTCGAGGTGAGCACAACCCACCTGGGCGCGCCTGGGCCTCCTGGTGCGCCCAGGTGTCTTGTGCTCTCCTCCTTCACCTTTTGGTCCTCCCACGAAGCTTCTAGTGCCTCTTTTGTTCCAAAAAAAATCGTTAAAAAGTTTCGTTGCATTTGGAGAACTTTTATTTCTAGACAAAAAACAACACCACGGTAGTTCTGCTGAAAACAGCGTCAGTCCTGGTTAGTTCCATGCAAATCATACCAAAACCATATAAAATTGTTGTAAACATGGAATGAATACTTCATAAATTATAGATACGTTGGAGACGTATCAGCCTCCCCCAAGCTAGAGCGATACTTTCTCCTTCACGAGGCCAAAAATTATATATGTAATTCCGATCACGATGAACTAGATGCATAGGATAATTTTTTTGGTGAAATTCCAATTTCAATCGAATCCAGTTCCAAGATCCAATATCATCGCATAGCCTATACCACGTCAATGCTTTTCCCTTCAAAGATAAAGGGAAAACCTTCCTCTTAGCTTCATCTCCGGGCAAACCTACAAGCTTAAATAATCCACAAATTTCATCCACATAGTTCGGTTCCATCTCCTGCATAAAGATTAGCTAGCAGTTGTTCTATCATACCCGAAGAAATTTCATAACCAATATATTCAGTAGGTGCAGTAGGTTGAGGGGCAACTAATTGTGCTTCCGGTCGAGGTGAAAATACCATGAACAAACCCCTCAAAGGATGGTTTTCCATAGTAACAAGTGACAATAAATTTCAGCACATAGTATAAAATTTTCCTTACCAAGAGCGCTTCACTGCCTAGCAATGGCGCCAGAAAAGAGTCTTGATGACCCACAAGTATAGGGGATCAATCATAGTCCTTTCGATAAGTAAGAGTGTCAAACCCAACGAGGATCAAAAGGAAATGACAAGTGGTTTTTAGCAAGGTGTTTTCTGCAAGCACTGAAATAGTCGGTAACAGGTAGTTTGATAGCAAGATAATTTGTAACGGACAAGTAACAGTAACGGTAAATAAAGTGCAGCAGGATAGCCCAATCCTTTTGTGGCAAAGGACAGGCCAAAATGGTCTCTTATATTAAGCAAAAGCGTTCTTGAGGGTACACGGGAATTTGATCCAGTCACTTTCATCATGTTGGTTTGATTTGCGTTTGCTACTTTGATAATTTGATATGTGGGTGGACTGGTGCTTGGGTGTTGTTCTTACTTGAACAAACCTCCCACTTATGATTAACCCCCTCGCAAGCATCCGCAACTACAAGAAAAGTATTAAGATAAAATCTAACCATAGCATTAAACATTTGGATCGAAATCGGTCCCTTACGAAGTAGCGCATAAACTAGGCTTTAAGCTTCTGTCACTCTAGCAACCCATAATCTAATAACTACTCCACAATGCATTCCCTCAGGCCCAAATATGGTGAAGTGCCATGTAGTCGACATTCACATGACACCACTAAGGGAATCACAACATACATATTATCAAAATATCAAACACATATCAAGTTCACATGATTACTTGCAAAATTACTTCTCCCATGACCCCTAGAACAAAAGTAACTACTCACAAATGATAATCATGCTCAAGATCAGAGGGGTATTAAATAGTGTAATGGATCTGAACATATAATCTTCCACCAAATAAACCATATAGTAATCAACTACAAGATGTAATCAACACTACTAGTCACCCACAGGTACCAATCTGAGGTTCCGGTACAAAGATTGAACACATGAGATGAACTAGGGTTTGAGAGGAGATGGTGATGTTGAAGATGTTGATGGAGATTGCCCTCCCAAAGATGAGAGGGTTGTTGGTTATGACGATGGCTTCGATTTCCCCCTCCGGGAGGGAAGTTCCCCTGGCGGAATATCTCCGCCGGAGGGCAAAAGTGCTCCTGCCCAAGTTCCGCCTCGAGATGGCAGCGCTCCATCCCGAAAGTCCTCTCCTTATTTTTTCTAGGTCAAAATGACCTATATACCAAAAGATGGGTAGCGAAGGTGGGCTGGGCTGAGCACAACCCACCAGGGCGCGCCTGGGGTGCCTGGCGTACCCTGGTGTCTTGTGCTCACCAGGTGGCCCCCCTCCAGTAGTTATTTGCTCCAGTATTTTTATATATTCCAAAATAATTCTCCATAAATTTTCAGCTCATTTGGAGATGTGCAGAATAGGTAACTCTGATGTAGGTTTTTCAGGTCCAGAATTCCAACTGCCGGCATTCTCCCTCGTTGTGTAAACCTTGCATATTATGAGAGAAAAGGCATTAGAATTAATCCATAAAGCATTATTATGCATAAAATCATTATAGATAGCAGTAGAAAATCATGATGCAAAATGGAAGTATCACCCCACCCCCTCTGGTGGTTATTGGTTCCAGTATTTTTTATTTATTCTGAAATAAATCTCAAAAAAGTTTTGTCCAAATCCAAGAACTTTTATTTCTGCACAAAAACAACACCATGGTAGTTTTGCTGAAAACAGCGTAAGTCCGGGTTAGTTTCATTCAAATCATGCAAATTAGAGTCCAAAACAAGAGCAAAAGCGTTAGGAAAAGTAGATGCGATGGAGACGTATCACAAAATCGTTTTGGTCTACTTGTCTCGAATGTGATGCCTATATATGATCATTGCCTTGGATATTGTCATAATTATTTGCTTTTCTATCAATTGTCCAACAGTAATTTGTTTACCCATCGTATGCTATTCTCAAGAGAGAAGCCTCTACTGAAAACTATGGCCCACGGGTCTACTTTATCATATATTAAAACCAAAAATACCTTGTTGCATTTTTATTTTATTTGTTTTATTTTGTATTTTTGTTTGATCTATCTATCTATCACCATACAATTTAATCTTGCTCGTAACCGTCGAGGGATTGACAACCCCTTGTTCGCGTTGGATTGCAAGGATTTGTTGTTTGTGTGCAGGTGCTACTAACAAGGTGTTGCGTGTTTCTCCTACTGGATTGATAACCTTGGTTCTTAACCGAGGGAAATATTATCTCTACTGTACTGCATCATCCTCTCTTCTTCAGGGAAATCCCAAAATAGTTCACAAGTAGCAGGCACCGCCAAGGCCCCACCAAGCGACCCTGACTCCTTAGGAAGCACCATTGAAATAGGCGAAGTGGGCTTCCCACAGAGCTCCTGCAACTCAGGCATTATCTGCAGCACCGGAGCCACGACCTCGACAGCGGCTTCACTCCCAGAAGCAATCGACACGACAGGCAGCAACGACAGGAAAGATGTAGCATGAGGGGAGAGATTTCCATGCATTCCTACCTGCCCATCGACAGAATCAACCTGGATCTCGGGTAGCAGGGTCACAACGGGCACAACCTGGAGTTTGGCGAGAGCGGCCTCTGCACTTGCCAAAACACTCCCAACACACACAATGCAATCACAAAGCTTAGCTCGAAGGAACTCAGTCTGCCCATGTTGAGCGGCGCTGACTTGGCCTGCCTCTCCAAAGTGGTCGGGACGATGACAAAGTCATCAAGACATGGCATCATACCAATACTGGCAGAGTCCGCTTGCTGCGACTGGCCAAGTTGGGGAAGAGGCCAGCCCCTGCCTGGACCAAACCGAGGAGTAGGATCTTGGACCGTCACAGCAGCAAGACGAGGGTGAGGAAGCGGCGGTGGCACGACGAGGCTTGCAAGGGAGCTGAAAGGCCTCCACTTGTTGCAGCAACCGCGAGCCGGTGGCCGTTTTCCAGGCAACGCGTGCACCGAACGGGGTCGCGGCAGATGAATGCGCGGTGACCAGGGGCTAGGCAGCGACAGCAACGGCCTTTAAACCAGCTCGGGACGGAGGGGGGCTTGAATGCCTGGGCGGCCAAATCCGAGCGGCGCAGGCTGCGATGCGATTTGGCGAGCTGCCAGCCTCCGGCCGCCTCCGCCTCATGCCCACAAGTGTTGAGCTGGCCGGTTTCCACAACATAGGTGTGGCAGCTGGGGCTCATCGGCTCAACAGGCGGCCGGACGTGGCCGTCATCATGGCAAGGTAGCGCAGCCAACCTCTCCGGAGGGGTCACAGGTACCGCAGGTCGCTGATGTGGCACTGGCGACGGCGGCACATGTCTCTGATCCAGATTTGACCAAGGCGCTTGCGTGCTTGACGCGGGAGCCGTGGACCGGGGTGACAACACAGATGAGCAGATGTGGCCGGAGGGCACCGACAGATGGTCGGGGGAGGCTCCAGCAAGGTGGACGGGGGCGGCGGTCGGCGGAGATTGGCTGGCCGGCGTTGTAATCATCAAGGGGAGCTTGAAGGAGTCGAGACGTCCACATACGGACGGATCGGCCTTGCGGCCGGCGAGGAAGGCTGCGGCAAGTGCGACCGCCAGAGCAGAGGCGGTGAGTTACGGGGCCGGAGCGATGAACAGTGATGGTGCAGCCATCGCGGAAATGGGTCCCGGCGCAGACGACGGCATAGCCGTCGCGGGCAAGGGGGCCGCCACAGACGTGAGCGCAGCCGACGGCGCGGGCTGATACGTCTCCAACGTATCTATAATTTTTGATTGTTCCATGCTATTATATTATCATTCTTGGATGTTTTATAATCATTTTATAGTCATTTTATATCATTTTTTGGTACTAACCTATTGACATAGTGCCAAGTGCCAGTTGCTATTTTTTGCATGTTTTTACATCTCTGGAAATCAGTACCAAACGGAGTCCAAACGCAGCGAAACTTTTTGTGGATTTTTTTGGACCAGAAGACATCCAGTGCGCCGGAGAAGCACCTAGGGGTGCTCCGAGGGGAGCACAACCCACCAGGGTGCGCCTGGAGGCCCAGGCGCGCCCTGGTGGGTTGTGCCCACCTCGGGTGCCTCCCGAACCGCCTCTTTGCTCTATAAATACCCCAATATTCCAGAAACCCTAGGGGATTTGACGAAAACCAATTCCAACCGCCGCAAGTTCCAGAACCACCAGATCCAATCTAGACACCATCACGGAGGGGTTCATCATGCCCATTGGTGCCTCTTCGATGATGCATGAGTAGTTCTTTGTAGACCTACGGGTCCGTAGTTAGTAGCTAGATGGCTTCCTCTCTCTCTTTTGATTCTCAATACAATGGTCTCTTGGAGATCCATATGATGTAAGTCTTTTTGCGGTGTATTTGTTGGGATCCGATGAACTTTGAGTTTATGATCAGTTCTATCTTTTTATCCATGAAATTTATTTGAGTCTTCTTTGATCTCTTATATGCATGATTATTTATAGCCTCGTATTTCTTCTCCGATATTTGGGTTTTGTTTGGCCGACTTGATCTATTTATCTTGCAATGGGAAGAGGTGCTTTGTGATGGGTTTGATCTTACGGTGCTTGATCCTAGTGACAGAAAGGGAAATGACACGTATGTATCGTTGCTATTAAGGATAACAAGATGGGGTCTATTTCTACATAAATAGATCTTGTCTACATCATGTCATCGTTCTTATTGCATTACTCCGTTTTTCCATGAACTTAATACACTCGATGCATGCTGGATAGCGGTCGATGTGTGGAGTAATAGTAGAAGATGCAGGCAGGAGACAGTCTACTAATCTTGGACGTGATGCCTATATAATGATCATTACCTGGATATCGTCATGATTATTTGAAGTTCTATCAATTGCCCAACAGTAATTGTTTTCCCACCGTTTGCTATTTTTCTCGAGAGAAGCCACTAGTAAAATCTACGGCCCCCGGGTCTTTTCTTTATCATATTTGCCTTTGCGATCTATTTTATTTGCTTTTATTTTCAGATCTATATTGCTATTTGCCTTTTCTTTTATTTGCCACTTTTATTTTCAGATCTATATTATCAAAAATACAAAAATACCTTGCTGCACTTTATTTTATTTGGTGTTCAAACTATCAATTTATTTACAACTCTTTCTCCTGTCAACGTGCTTCTCGCGCAGTTACCCTAAAGGGATTGACAACCCCTTTAACACGTCGGGTTGCGAGTATTTGTTATTTGTGTGCAGGTGCTGTTTACGTAGTGTTGCTTGGTTCTCCTACTGGTTCGATAACCTTGGTCTCATCACTGAGGGAAATACCTACCATTGATGTGCTGCATCATAACTTCTTCTTTGGGGAAATACCGACGTAGTTCGAGCCAACAATCAAAAGGAATTTCTGGCACCGTTGCCGGGGAGACATCATCAACATCAACCAGGTTCCTAATCACAAATCTCATCTCCTTGCAATTTACATTATTTGCCATTTGCCTCTCGTTTTCCTCTCCCCCACTTCACAAAAAATTGCCGTTTTATTCGCCCTCCTTTTTCATATTCCTTTTTCTCGTCAGATCTCATGTTTGCTTGTGTTTCCATGTGCCTTCTATTTGCTTGTATCTTTGCTTGCTTAAAATTTATTGATACGGATCCTCATCCACTTGCTAACCTTTTCAAAAGATCCAATTATGATGAACCTATTGCTTGTGAATTGAGTTCACTAGATTACCTTTATGAAGTTTTGCTTGAGATTTATGAATCTGAAAATTGTGATGAAGTGTTAAACAAAGGAATTTATAAAGTGATTCATGATAGCTCCTTGAATAAAAAGCATGATTGCAATGATGTTATTATAAATTCTATTAATGTTAATTGTGCTAATAATATGCAAAACCCCAAGCTTGGGGATGCTAATTTTGCTATGTCCACTACTTGTTGCAATGATCATGATTGGGGTGATTCTTCTTATGTTCTTGAAATTTTATTTAAGCCTCATGATGAATATGATACTGATAATAATGTTTGCAATAATATTGAAGGTGGGTTTGGAGAGGTCATGACTTTAGTTGATGTTAATCCCACTGTCTTGGAAGATTATAAAACTTTTATGCATGTGGATCATGAAGAGAAAATTTTATATGATAGATATATTGTTGAATTTGATTATGATCCTACATGTAATTATTATGAGAGACAAAAATATGGTTGTAGAAATTTTCATGTTACTAAATTACCTCTCTTTAAGTTGAGATTGTCAATGTTTTATTCCTCTCCTTTGCATATGCTAGATATTTCTTGTCTTGATAATCTGTTTTCCTATAAAATTCCTATGCATAGGAAGTATGTTAGACTTAAATATGTTTGTCACATGTTTCATGATGCTCTCTTTGTGTTTTAATTATTATCTTTTGTGTGAGCATCCTTGAAATCTTATGCCTAGCTAGGGGCGTAAAACGATAGCGCTTGTTGGGAGGCAACCCAATGAATAAAAATTTTCTAGTCAAATCCTTCTATTTTCTCATCAAATCATGATGAATATGATACTGATAATAATGCTTTTTGCTTTCTGTTCTTGATTGATAGCACAATTATGCTACTGTTATGATTGAGTTTTTTGTGTTTTAATTAGTGTTTGTGCCAAGTAAAGCCTTTAGGATTATGTTGGGTGATAGTTGATTTGATCATGTTGGAAAACAGAAACTTTTGCGTCCAGAAAAATAATTTTTTAGAATTACAGAAGGGACGAAAAATTCTGAATTTTTTACACAAGATTGATATACAAATTTCCAATGTTTTCCTAGTTTTTCAGAATTTTTGGAGTTACAGAAGTATTCGAAATATCCAGATTGCTACAGACTGTTCTGTTTTTGAGAGATTCTGTTTTCCTTGCGTTGTGTGCTTGTTATAATGATTCTATGGTTTTCTTTGAAGATTTTTTGCCATATAAAAGTTGGAATACAGTAGATATAATGCAAGAATAAAATATGAATTGATTTTCTACAGTACTTATAGTAGTGATTTGCTTTCTTATACTAATGGATCTCACGAAGGTTTTGTTGAGTTTTGTGTGATTGAAGTTTTCAAGTTTTGGGTGATTTTACGATGGATGAAGGAATAAGGAGTAAGAAGAGCCTAAGCTTGGGGATGCCCATGGCATCCCGAGCTATTATCCAAATAGAAGAAAGCAACTAAGCTTGGGGATGCCCGAGTGGCATCCCCTCTTTCTTCTAACAACCATCGGTATTTTACTCGGAACTATATTTTTATTCGTCACATACTATGAGTTTTGCTTGGAGCGTCTTGTATGATATGAGTCTTTGCTTGTTTTGCTTTTTGTTTTAAGTCTTGAATCCTTGCTGGACACACCTATTTGAGAGAGCCAAAATTGTGCCACGACTTGTTGGAAATGCTCTCATGCTTCACTTAGATTTATTTGGGAGTTAGTAAAATTTTTAAGAAATTCTCTCTTGCTTCACTTAAATTAATTTGAGAGAAAGAAATATTATGCTCATGATCTTCACTTATATTTTTTGAGCTTATCAAAATCTACACAAGAAAATTAGTCCCAAAGTGATAGATATCCAAGAAGGATATAATAAAAACTTTCATGAAGATCATTGGACAAAATGAACTTGATTCCTTGTAATAGTTTTGAGATATGATGATGTGATATGAGAGTTATGTTGATGAGTAATTATGCTTTAGTAAGAATATTGGTGTTAAGTTTTGTGATTCCCTATGCATGCACGAAAGTCAATAGTTATGCAATGAAATTATATCCTACTTGTGGTGCATTATTCGGTGTTAATTATGCTTAATGCTCGCTTATGAGATTTTTCGTTTCTTGGTTGGTCGCTTCTCAACCTTTTGCTAGCCTTCATTTTGCACTAAGTATGATCACTACTTGTGCATCCAAAACCCTTTAAACCAGTTTTGCCATATGAGTCCACTATATCTACCTATATGCGGTATTGTTTTGCCGTTCTAAGCAAATTTGCATGTGCCATCTCTAATTTTCAAAATAAATTTCTTTTTTGTGTGCTCGTACCGCTCGTGAGGCTGTGAGGGGTGGCCGATATTTTCCATGCTAGATGTGTTATTCTCACGATGAGTGTTTATTCACTTGTCATTGCACGAGAGTAAGGCAAATATATTAGGGATGCCCAGTACCGAAATGAATAAATGAATTTACTTTATGTTGTCAAATAATAAATTCCTTGGAAAGTGTCATGGACTTAACACGGCAGATGCCCTAGCAGAAGGGCTTAGGTGTAGTGCCATCGCAACTATGTTAGCTTGAAGGCGTTGAACGGGATAAAGGACACAGAGAGTTTACCCAGGTTCGGCCCCTCTCAATGAGGTAAAAGCCTACGTCCTACTTTCAGTTGTATTGCTGGAGTTTCGATTACAAGGGAGCGAATATGCTTGACCTAGCTCTCGATTGATTGTTTCTTGAGTTAAGCCACCGCCGGATCACCCATTTATATACACAGGTTGATGCCCGGCGGCTTACAGAGTCCTAGCCGGCTCATACACAACGTGTCCGGCTCGGTGACTAACTAAGCTTGCCTTACAATACAAGTTAATCATATGGCGGTTCATCCTCTTGGGCCTCAAGTCGCCTCTGGGTCTTGGGCCTTCAATAGGCTTGCTTCATGACCCGCCATCTTCATCTTTAAGTTGCCAGTGGTATGACCCGGCCCCTCCTGGGCGGATCATACCCAATAGTTATATCACCAACATTAGGCCCCAGGTTGATTTGAACTTGTTCACATCAATCTTCCGTACCCGACTTAGCAGAATCTTCCATCATCAACTTTTATGAACTTGCTATAACCCGCCATGATGTCAGTTCACAGAACCACGGTAACCCGCCATGACATCAGGTGCATTAATTACACGCAAACCCAGAATATCTCAACAAATCTTTATCTTTAATGGACCTCCCAAAAATCAAGGCGTCTTTGTAGCCACATAATCATTTTTTCAGCCTCCTCGATTCCTGCGCACGCCATTTATCCTCCTCCTTATAAATAGGGACAGGGGGTCCTCCTTTTCACTTTTACCCCCACCTCTACCTTTTCTTCTCCTTCCTCACGACAGCCGACGCCTCCGGAGCTCCGCCGCCGTCGGCCTTCATCAACCGCCATGACGCCGGCCGCTGCATCACCCTTGAACGGACTTGAGCACTGCGGCACACCTCCGCTGTCCAACAGCATCAGTAAGTACTCCTCCTCCCCCATAGAAAATCTCCATTAGGGTTTGCCTAGTTCGTCGGAGTTCTTCTCTGTTCTTCTTTAGATCGAGTAGTTTTGATCTGAATATGATACCAAACTTGTGCGGTAGCAGTTTAGCACTTGTTTTCAACATCAGAATACATCCCCTCTATAGAAGATCTCATTTTTGCACACGAACTTTTCTACTACCGCCACCTTAGGTTTAGAATTTATTTCATTTTCTTAACTGCTGCAGATCCAAAATTATAGCGCCAATCTGTGAAATCTGTTTAGTCCATTACTTAGCAATCCTCACTTATAAATCTGAAGTGTAGCAATTGTCCGGGCGGCTTAACTGATAAACCGTGACCCGCCATATATCATTAGTCCCCTTTTAAGCCGTCAATATATTTATCTTTATAACTCAGTGTTACCTTCCGGCTTAACATGTTGGCTCTTTATAGCACTTACTTTTGAACCAATGACCGGCTTATCAGCATAATCTCAAACCGGCAATATTTTCTTCTTATATCTTTCTTCGCAAAAAATGACAAAGACTGTCACTTCATGCAACTGGGTTGTCTCCCGGGTTACCGAGGAAATGTTGAACGAGTATGTCCCAACGGGCGTCTTAGCCAAAAAAGATGTCATCCATTGGAGTGTCCCACGCACAGAAACCCCTCCTAAACCCAAACAAGGTGAAGTAGTTGTCTTTACTGATCATCTGCTCTGGGGTTTTACCCCTCCCGGCTCAAAATTCTTCCATGATGTGCTGCACTTTTTCAAGCTCCATCCTCAAGATATCGGGCCCAATTCCGTTTCAAACATCTGCAATTTTCAAGTGTTTTGCGAAGTATACCTTCAACAGGAGCCCACTGTAAAGTTGTTCCGAGAATTCTATTACTTAAACTGGCAGACTGAGTCCACAGACGGGCCCAGCCTAGAGTTAGGTGGCATTTCGATTCAGAGGCGGAAAGAAGCCACCTTCCCAGCCACCAAGCTGCCCAGTCATCCTAAGGACTGGAACCAAACTTGGTTTTATTGTCAAGATACCTCTCCAGAAGAGGAAAACCCTCTGCCGGGTTATCGTGAGAGCCGGCTTAGCAACAGGCACCCCCTCCCCGATCGAATCAGCACAGCAGAGTGGGCCAAATATATGCCCATCTTTTCAAATATTAGAGCCTTAATGGCCGATGGTTTAACCGGAATCGACCTGGTTTGATGCTGGGTCGCCTGGAGAATTATGCCATTAAGCCACCGATCTGGTTTGATGTGCGAGTACACCTGCGACTTAAAAGATCCGCAACGCCACTGCCAGATACAGCTGACTAATGCTGATATCAATGAGATGACCAAGTCTCTACTGAATGAGAGTTTGGAAGATTGCAGCAAAACTGGACTGAATCCCTTCTGCGCTCTTAACAGGCCGCCAGCTGTAAGCTTTAAATAATTTCCGGTTTAATCATTTCTTTATTAAAACTGTCATCTTATACCCATTTGATTTCTACAGGCTGATTCTCCTTTTTGGAATAGGAAGCTGCAGGATAAACCGGCCAAGAAAACCCGGACGAAAACTAAGGCTCAGAAAAAACCTGCCAAGAAGAAGATCAACCCCTCCGAGTTATTTAACTTGGATGATGATGAGTCGGAGGTAAAACTTGATTCCCTTGGCTAATTTTTTGCACATCTTATTGACAATGATCACTATCAGGATGACGCGGAAGGCAGCCACGCAGATGGTGAAGAGGTAACTATCCTTTCCTCCGACTCAGAACCTCTGCCAAGACAGAAAATTCATCAAGCAAGCCGGAAAGTAAGGTTTTCTCACCCTTTAGCTTACTTGGATCCCAACTTTATTTTGAAGAAGCAGCAGCATGAAGCTCGTTGCACAACCTGGAACAGTGGTGGCTGGATTCTTTCTTCCGGCTTACCAAACACGCCGGCTCCTCGCAAGCGTTGTCCAGAGGTTTCACATATTTCCGACTTAGCTTACTCCAAGGCGGGTCTTTTTCGCCAACCTCTTGACCCATCTGATTCCAACTATCAGGGGACCTCTCATTCTTCCTCTGGCGACTCAACTGGGACTCAAGTTCCCTTGTTCAAAACTGTTCCTGCGTAAGAAACACTTAAGCCTGTTTGCCTTAATAACTTACTCCATTAATACACTAATCTCATCATGAGTTGTTATTATCAGTGCCATGGCCAAGCCCAGCAAAAAGCTTAAAGTTAACAAGCCGGCTGAAGATCCCAAGGCTATTGACCCGGAGAAGCAGACCATGTTTGAATCCATGCATCGAACTTCAGAAACGGCTATGGATGACCCGCCACCAGAAGAGCCCCTTGTCACTATGGACACCATGAATGTTGATCCAGAAATTGCTAAGCCGCCCAGCCCCGCTGTGCCGGCTCAAGAGACTGAAGATGTCATAGTCACTGGGACGGCTTATGCAGCACCAGGTAATCCCACCTCTTATCCAAGCACAACGCCAAAGAAGAATTTTTTGCTGTTGATAAGGGCAAGTGGAAAGTGGACTTGGAAGATTATGCTCAATTCAATACCCAGGAGCTTCACACGGGCTACCTGAACCGCCTCTACACCAGCGGTGACTTTGAAGCCGGCTTGGTTAAATTAATGAAAGAGCGTTTTGAGGTAAACACTATCATCTTTTCCATATATCTCCGCCAGCCGCCAAGTCTACTGGATATGATAGAATTGAATATACTGTTGTAACACCCCATGTACTTAGCAACAGTGATCACCTTAGTTAATGCCATGTCAGCAAGTTTATCAGTGCCTAATCATCATTTGCATCATATTGCATTTCAACTCCTAGTTCAAACTTCAATTAAATTCAAAGTGGAAAATAAAAGTTATTCAAAGCAGAAACTAAAATGTTCATTAAATAACAAATATTCTATAGACAATTCTAAAATTGTAACCAACAATTAATAAATTAATTAAGTGACTCTAGAAGTAGCAAAACAGAATTGGTTAATACCTTTTTATTTGAATAAAATCCCTATGAAAACATTTGGCCCCAAAACCTTTTTTATATCAGTGTTGAATATTGCACTGATGTTATATGGGCAAGTTCCATATTTTTCAAAAGTTGTTTGGATTAAAAAAAACAAAAGAGAAAATAGAAAACAAAAACGAAAAACAGAAAAGGAAAAAGGAAAAATAGAAAAGGCCTAAAGCTCTACTGTGCACTTAGGCCCGTTGCTACAGCGCGGCCCAGTCCACTCCGCGCCATCCCCCACCTCCCGCACTGCTCACTGCCTCGCTGTCGAACACCTCCCGCCCGCACGCGCGCGCGCACCTGGCCCCCCCTTGCTCGCCGCTCGACAGCGTGTCGCCGCGCGCGCTGGGGATAAGGGCAACCCCCACGACCCCCTGGCATCTCCCTCGCCACTCCCTCACCCTCTCTCCCCCTTTCCCCATCGCACCCGAGCCCCGCTGTCACCATGCCCGCCGTCGCCCACGCATTCTGCGGACTCCCCGCCACCTGAGACCGCGCCAGGAGCACCGCCTGCGTCGACTACGTCGACTACGAGGACGCACTCGAGCTCGGCGCCCCGCAACGGCCGCATCACGCCAATCCCCTTCCTCAGATCGCCGCCGCTACACCGCCTCGACCCACGCCGCCCCGAGCTCCCCTGACTTCCCTGGGCCTTCCCTGCACCGCTGTGAGCCACCCGGTCCTCATCGACCTCTCCTTTCTCCTCCCCGTGCGCCATAGATACCTCCCCGGCGTGCTCAAGCTCCGGCCGCCGTCGGTCGTCGTCACAGCCGATGCTGCAGGCCCTTTCAACGCCCGCTGTTGTCGCCATTCAATGCGGTGTGAAGCCCGCGTTCGAATGCGCCCAGTTCCGCACCGAACGAGCCCCCACAACCCACTTCTCCTCGCGCCACCGAACGCCACCGCCGCCTTGCTCGTCTCTGGCGATGTTCCGGCCATCGCCGGCGCCTGCTGAGGGCACCAACGCACGCGCGACGATGGGCCGCGTCGAACGCGCCTAACCCCGGATCCTGAAACCCACCGTAGCCGAATCCCGCGCCACGCCGGAGCTCGCCGCCGCGTTTTGAGCTCGCCGGAGTTACCCCGACACCGGCAGCCAACGTGGCGGCCACGTGGCATCGCCTGTGTCGCTGGCAGCTAGGCCCCGCGGGCCCCCTTTGACCAGTTGACGGGGTCAACCACGCTGACTGGGCTGGCCCCTGTCTATGACATGTGGGTCTCGCTAAATAAACTAATTAAATAAATAAATAAACTGTTAATTAGTTAATTTAGTTAATTAGTCAACTAAACACTCACTGACCAGTAGGCCCTACCTGCTAATTAGTTTAGTTAGATTAAATTAACCATGTTTAGTTAGCTCAGTCAATGACATGTGGGTCCCACTGGTCCCACCTGTGAGGTTTGACCCCGGTCAGCCCCTGTTGACTTGCTGACGCCACACCTAGGTCATGCTGATGTCATCATTTACTATTCTGGATAATGCGAATTTCAATAATGATTAAATTCAGAAAATGATTAAAACTTTAGAAAATCATATAAAATAAATCGTAACTCCGATGAAAATAATTTATATATGAAAGTCGCTCAGAATTTCGATATGAATCTGAATACGCCCTCCGTATTCCTGTCAGATGCCCCTAGCCAGATGAACAAGAAACTTTTAGACTGGTTTCAATAAATGAATAGTGCCCAACTTTCATTAAATAAATCCGGATAAGTTCCTAAATTAACTAAATCATTTAGTTAGGCAGTAGAACACCCCAGCATATCATTTAGACTTGTCATGCATATTGTTTGCATTTTGCCGTGAATTTATTATTTCTCTCCACCTCCTTATCTCTCGATAGACGCCGAGACCGACGATGTTGCAGCTGGATACGACTACGCTACAGACGAGCAGCCCGTTGACGACCCCTCTTTCTTGCCAGAGCAACCAGGCAAGCCCCCCCCCCCTTTGAGCATCCAGATATCACCCATTCCATTTCTCCTGATTTGCATTAGATTTTGCTACTGTTCATGTTTGCTCCTATTCTGATGCATAGCCTGCTTTTGTAACCTGATTATTGTTACCTTACCTGCCTATGTTAAACTGCTTAGTATAGGTTGGTAGTGAACCATCAGTGACCCCACCACCTTACCCTTGTTGCCCCTGCTTGATCGTCGACGACTCGACCAGTGTGATCGTCGACCAGAGACCGACACATCACTTCACCGCCTTAGTTGTACGACTCTGCATAGTTACTATCGAGTGTCGAGGGTGATACCTCGTAACACACTCCTGATGAACACTCTGTAGTGTAACTGTTTGGTCGTGGTCTTCGAGGGTGATTCCTCCTTCTCCACTTCCGATACGACTCTGTCGTGCAACCCCTCAGTGTGAACCTCGAGGGTGATGCCTCATACGTTCACCCTGCTGATTTCATCTAGTGGAATCCACCGAGGGTGATTCCTCGGGGTTTCCCCCTTGATGTTATGACCACATGGTTACTTTGTCCTTTGTTACAGGCGGGTCGACCCTGATGGGTACCCGCAGGGGATCTATGATGTCGGGTGTGCCGGAAGGGCACTCGAGTGTGATATTGTGGCGGAGCTTCAGAAACTCTGATTGTCTCCGCGTGTTACTAAATGAGCATATCGGATTTGGGTGTTTGATCTGAGTGGGTCGACGTGCCCTATACGCACTACCACCATGCGGGATTATGGTTTATGGGGCCCTCTACGTCGTACGTTTCTCCCGAAAGCTCTTCAGACATCACGTTTCACCGTGCGGGCTGATCGCCGGGATTGGGCTGGATACTTCACTGACGAGTTCAATGTCGCGCCTGCACCCCGGCCAGCCATGCAACGCGCAGGGTGCCCAGGGCGATGGCCCAAGACCTCTGGGTGCATAGGTTAGTCCGGCGTGCTGACCTCTCTGCTGAGCCTAGGTAGGGCGCTGCTTCGTGTTGATCTCCCGAGGCCGGGCATTACCCAGCAAGTGTGTCCGGCCAGAGGTGATAGAGCATGTTGGGTAACAGTAGTGCACCCCTGCAGGGATGAATAATCTATCGATAGCCGGTCCTACGGTAAAGGACGCTCAGTTTGTATATCCTGATCTACTACTTGAACTGGATACTTGTTACTTAATTGAAGCTTTGGGGTCGCTTTCTCGCTGGGAGTCGAGGAAGGATCTCTAGGCTTGCTTCAACATGTTTGCTTAATAAAATGCTATTCTACTCTCTTCTATTGCTGCGAGATGGTGGCTTCGTGAAGATGTTTGAAGATGCTAGTCTTCGATAGGACTAGGCCTTCTCTCTATTCTGGCAGTTCTGCAGCCCAGTCCACACATACAGCCTTTTCCCCTTTGATAATGTTGCATATGTAGTGTAGATCCTTGCTTGTTGAGTACTTTGGATGAGTACTCACGGTTGCTTTGTTACTTCTTTTTCCCCATACCCCACTTTGATGATACATCAGACGATGGAGCCCCGGAGCCAGAGGCCACCTCAGGAGCTTACTACCAGGAGGGTCCAGACGGCACGTACTACTGGATCGAGCCAGCCGACCAGGAGTAGGATCGGAGGCTCCCAGGCAGGAGGCCTACGCCTTTCGATCTAGAGTCGTTGTTTGTGCTAGCCTTCTTAAGGAAAAACTTGTCTAACTATGTCTGTACTCAGATAATATTTGTATCACTGACTTATGTATTCGGATCCTCGTGATCCCTGGTCTGTAATATTGTGGATCTCCATTTATTTGTGTTAGAGTTGTGTTGTGATATCTTCCCGTGAGTCCCTGTGCTTGATCGTGCATGTTCGCGTGTATGTTTAGTGCACGATTGAGTCGGGGGCGTCACAACTGTAGACTTCAGATAGCCTCTTTAATCTTTCATTACTGTCATAGCATCTTGGAGTTGTAGAATCAAAACGAGTAGCCCTCAAGGGCCGGCTTAAGCTGCATAGCTAAAACCGGGACTTCAAATTGTAGTACTCAGTTTCGCTTGTAGCCCCCAAGGGCCGGCTTATTCAACATCGATAAACCGGGACTTATCACCATAATTGTGAATAAAATCCAAGTATGTAGCCCCCATGAGTCGGCTATAGCTATAACAGTGTAGCCGGGTCATCATATAATTGTCTTCAAGAAAAGAGCAATGTGCATTAGCCCCCAAGTGCCAAGTAAAATACTTGCATTATGCTTGGGACTTAAAATAAGATGATCATCAGAACGTCATACTGCCTGCCTTTTTATGTGATAGGCTGAATTGAACATGAAGGAATCTCAAGTCAGTGATTTGAGGCAAAACATTCAGACCCAGCAATCTGAGACTTCCAAGGCGAAATCAGAACTGAAGATCGCTTTGGAAAATATTGAAAAAATGAAAAAGGACTTCAGTGCTGAGAGAAACGGCTGGGAAACCGAGAAGGCAGCTCTACAAAAAAGAGCAGAAGATGCTGAGGCTGCCCTTAAGCCGGTTACTGACGAGTTATCCATCTTAAAACATCAAATCAATAGCATGACAGCCGCCATCTTTGGTAAGCGATAATATATTTCAATCTTTCATCATCCATGCCTTGAACAATCATTCAACCGGCTTATCAATCTCTTTGGCAACACAGGCTCCAGAATCTCCCACTTTGGCTCCGACATGCGCATGAAGCTAAAAGTTGCCTACACTCTTATAGAGCAATTATACACTGGCGCTCAACGAGCTATCTCTGCCTCCACCCATAAGAAGCAACCGCCTTCCCTCATCAAGGAAACGTTGGAGAAGCTATCTGTGCTACCACAAAGATTTGAAGAATTGAAACGATCAGCCGCCAGAGCCGGTGCCATCATGGCTTTGAACCGGGCAAAGGCGTGGCAAGCAGAGCTTGACCCGGCAGAACTAGCCACAGGCTGCCCGAGCTTAAAAGAAGATGGGTCTCCCTTCAGTGCCGAGGACTTCACAAAAATAGTAAGGGAGATGCGTCCCTTTGCAAGCAAATTGGCCCAAGAGATTGACCTCTCCAAATATCATCCGGTTTATGATGCTAAAAATGCCAAAGTGAAGGCGCCGTTGTATGAGGCCGTGGACCTTATCCCGCCAACGCGTAAGCACACCTTCGCTCCTGAAATTGACCCGTCAACCCTTATAGATGATGAAGCTATTTTCAAAGCTTTGACTGGGATCGATTGGTCATCGCCTAGCTTCCAGACGACAGAGTAGGAAGAAGAATTGGCGGAGGATGACCCGGAAGCCTCAACCCGCCAAGACCAAAACAACTGATGCAAAAACCGGTTTACCATCCACATCATTGGATGCTGTGTGCACCAAAAACACTTAATTCTTTTGGGCCGTCCAATGCCTTGTAATAGGTAGTTGAAAACAACGATCTGTCATGCCATCGTGCACGTTTATGTAGAATACTTTTGAGCCGTCGATCCGATGTTGAAGATCTGCCACTTATACTCATAATATCGTCAATCATGCAGATCATGTTTATCATATTGCCTGCACACAAACAGATAACATGTGCCCTGGCGGTTTACCCCAGGGCGGGTCATAATACCCCACAAAAAATCCACTGGTGACTATAGTCCCTAACCAGGGCGGGATTACACAAACCTCATACACTCATAACAAGTAAATATCATACCTGTGATATTTGTTCATACTGCCGGCTTACCATGCCATATGCAGTAAGGGTAATATCCCAGCACCCTATTCCATTTATTCATACCACTGGCTTACAACGCCGTACGCAGCAAGGGTAACATCTCAAGGACATAGAGCGCGGAACTCCAAGCGTATAATCAAAATACACTGGCGACTTATCATCCAATGCCAGGCTGGGTTATCAAAACTCCAGATATACTCAAACATGAGTTATTAGAATCAAGGCTACATGGCCTGAATCAATTTTTAAAACATATATCAATATGGTACAAAAGATGAACCCAAAAAATGTTCAAAGCAAAGATAAATCAGATAAAACAAGGCCTTCATAGGCTGCCAAGCCTCAATATCAAGTGCTATTCAAGGGTCGCACAACCACTGAGTTAATCCTTCATTCAAACCTGTAAACCGGGCCTCACATGACCAATCGCCATTTTAACTTTGACAAGTTCAGGGTCTTTCTAAGATTGACTGTCAAGAGTACGACGAGTCATTCCAGGATTACCTGGTCGGAGTGGCAGGTATACAAAGGCAGGATAACCTGGATTTTTGGTGAATACACCTGGCGTCCAAGCCTATTACAAGGGACAACAAAGCTCTTGTTTCATTAAATAAAAAGCCCCCAAGTAATTTTTTCAACCCAGGCATATAAGCCGGATAAATAGGGTAGTCACAGCTATGCTCAATGAGCAGGAAGCCCCCAAGTTATTTGTAACAAGGTGTGCAAGTCGGATCAAGAGTGTAATCATAACTATGCTCAGTGAGCAGGAAGCCCCCAAGTGATCTTATGAATTGACAATAAAGACTCAGATTCTCAGAAATGAAACGACAGAGGCCCTGAATTATCAGGGATGCCGTCTTTATTATACTAATCATAATATATACATTGGTAGAAATATGTACATCACAAGAGCCGGTGGCTCAGGTGTAATAGGGCCGAAGATGAGCAATGTTCCACGGCCGGCGGGTCTCCTCCTCCGACGTGCGTGAGTCCTTGTGGTCTCGAACATCGATAAGGTAGTATGACCCGTTGTTCAGATTTTTGCTGACCACAAAGGGCCCTTCCCAAGGTGGGGATAACTTGTGCATGTCAGTTTGATCCTGGATGAGCCGGAGCACCAAGTCACCTTCTTGAAAGGTCCGGGTTTTAACCCGGCAGCTATGATAACGACGCAGGTCTTGCTGGTAAACCGCTGAACGAGCCACCGCAAGGTCATGTTCCTCATCCAGAAGGTCAAGAGCATCCTGACGTGCTTTTTCATTATCAGCTTCAACATAAGCCGCCACACGGGGCGAGTTGTGACAGATGTCACTAGGGAGTACCGCCTCTACTCCGTAAACCATGAAGAAAGGCGTGTAACCCGTAGATCTGTTGGGGGTAGTATTGATACTCCATAGCACTGAAGGCAACTCCTCAACCGAACAACCCAGCGTCCTCTGCAAAGGGACCATAAGCCGGGGTTTTATTCCTCTCAAGATTTCTTGATTGGCTCTTTCAGCTTGACCATTGGACTGGGGGTGGGCCACAGATGAAACGTCAAGACGAATATGCTCTTGTTGACAAAATTCTTTCATAGCACCCTTAGACAGATTAGTACCATTATAAGTAATGATACTATGAGGGTCTCCAAAACGAAAGATCACCTTTTTGATGAATAGAACCGCCATCGCTGCATCACACTTGCTGACCGGCTCAGCCTCAACCCACTTTGTAAACTTGTCAGCTGCCACCAGGAGGTGAGTCTTTTTATCTTTGGATCTTTTAAAAGGTCCCACCATGTCCAACCCCCAGACTGCAAACGGCCAAGTAATTGGAATCATCCTCAATTCTTGAGCCGGCACATGAGCTCGTCTTGAATATTTTTGACAACCATTGCACTTGCTAACCAAATCCTCTGCATCAGCATGAGCCATCAGCCAATAAAACCCATGACGAAAAGCCTTAGCTACGAGAGACTTAGAGCCGGCATGATGGCCACAATCTCCTTCATGAATCTCTCGTAGAATCTCACGGCCCTCCTTAGGAGAAACACAACACTGAAACACCCCTGTAACACTGCATCGGTGCAACTCACCATTGACAATAGTTATTGACTTAGACCGCTGGGTTATCTGCCTGGCCAATGTTTCGTCTTCAGGTAACTCGCCCCGGGTCATATAAGCCAAATATGGAACTGTCCAATCAGGAATAGCATGAAGAGCCGCCACCAACTGTGCCTCCAGGTCAGGAATAGCAAGATCTTCCTCCATAGGCAATTTAACCAAAGGATTATGCAAGATATCAAGGAAGATATTAGGTGGTACCGGCTTATGCTGGGACCCTAGCCGACTTAAAGCATCAGCAGCCTCATTTTTCCTGCGATCAACATGCTCCACTTGATAACCCTTGAAATGACCAGCAATAGCATCAACCTCTCGGTGAGAAGCCGCCATGAGTGGGTCCTTGGAATCCCAAGTGCCTGAAACTTGCTGAGCCACCAAGTCTGACTCACCAAAACACCTCACTCGGCTTAGATTCGTCTCTTTAGCCATCCGAAGACCATGGAGCAAGGCTTCATACTCAGCTACATTGTTAGTACAAGGGAACATCAACCTTAGAACATAACAAAATTTATCACCTCGTGGGGAAGTCAAAATAACTCCAGCCCCCGAGCCATCCAACTGCCTGGATCCAACAAAGTGAATAGTCCAATATGTGCTATCCGGCTTTTCTTCAGGCATCTGCAACTCTGTCCAGTCATTAATGAAATCCAAGAGTGCTTGAGAATTGATACCTATCCGAGGCACATACTTCAAACCATGGGGTCCAAGCTCAATGGCCCACTTGGCTACCCGACCTGTGGCTTCTCTGTTTTGAATAATATCTCCCAAGGGAGCAGAACTGCCACAGTGATGGGATAACCAAGGAAATACTGCTTCAACTTACGACTAGCCATGAACACACCATAGACTAGCTTCTGCCAATGTGGGTATCTCTGCTTGGATTCAATGAGTACCTCGCTGACATAATAAACCAGCCGCTGAACCGGATATTCCTTGCATGATTCCTTTCTTTCCACAACAATTGCCACACTAATGGCTTGGCTATTAGCAGCCACATATAACAACAAGGGCTCATTGTCAATAGGAGCTGCAAGGATTGGCGGCTCAGCCAACTGCTTTTTCAAGGCCTCCAATGCCTGATTAGCAGCATCACTCCAGATAAAATGATCTGTTTTCTTCATCATCTGATACAGAGGGATAGCCTTTTCGCCCAAATGGCTTATAAACCGGCTTAAGGCCGCAATACGACCCGCCAGACGCTGGACATCATTAAAACACGCCGGCTTAGCCAAAGAAGTGATAGCCTTGATATTCTCCGGGTTAGCCTCAATGCCTCTTTCAGAAACCAAAAAACCCAAGAGCTTACCGTCTGGCACACCAAGGACACACTTAGCCGGGTTAAGCATCATCTTGTAGACCCGGAGATTGTCAAAGGTATCCTTCAAATCATCTATCAAAGTCTCTTTCTTCCTGGATTTCACAACAATATCATCCACATAAGCATGAACATTGCATCCAATCTGGTCATGGAGGCAATTTTGAACACACCGCTGATAAGTCGCCTGGGCACTCTTGAGCCCAAAAGGCAAAGACACATAGCAGAAGGCTCCAAAGGGAGTGATGAAAGCTATCTTCTCCTGGTCCTTAACCACCATCTTGATCTGATGATAACTAGAATAAGCATCCAGAAAGCTCAAACACTCACAACCTGTCGTAGCATCGATGATCTGATCAATACGAGGGAGAGCAAAAGGGTCAGCCGGACAGGCCTTGTTAAGGTCTGTGTAATCCACACACATACGCCAAGTGCCATTCTTTTTAAGTACCAGCACCGGGTAAGCCAACCACTCAGGATGAAAAACTTCAACAACAAACCCAACCGCCAAGAGCCAGGCTACTTCCTCACCAATGGCCTTGCGCCTCTCTTCATTAAAACGACAAAGAAATTGCTTGACCGGTCTAAACTTTGGATCAACATTGAGAGTTTGCTCAGCGGGTTCCCTCGGTACACCTGGCATGCCTGAAGGTTTCCATGCAAAGATGTCCCGGTTCTCATGGATGAACTCGACGAGCGCACTTTCCTATTTCGGGTCCAGATTGGCACTGATAGTAAACTGTTGGGATGAATCGCCAGGGACAAAGTCAACCTGTTTGGTGTCATCAGCCGACTTGAACTTCAACAAGGGGTCATGCTCTGTAGTTGGCTTCTTCAAGGGACTCATATCCGCCGGGTCAACATTATCTTTGTAAAACTTCAACTCCTTTGTCGCACAATCAGACTCAGCATAAGCGGCGTCTCCTTCTTCACACTCCAGGGCTATCTTCCTGTTACCATGCACCATGATGGTGCCCTTATGACCCGGCATTTTGAGCTACAGATAAACATAACAAGGCCGCGCCATAAACTTGGCATAAGCCGGCCGCCCAAACAAGGCATGATAAGGGCTCTTGATCTTGACCACTTCGAAAGTTAACTTTTCAGCCCTGTAATCGTGATCATCGCCAAACGCTACCTCCAAAGTTATCTTACCCACCGTATACGCCGACTTACCAGGCACCACCCCATGAAAGACAGTAGAAGATGGTTTAAGATCTTTGTCAGTTAAATTCATACGGCGAAAAGTATCATAGTAAAGGATATTGATACTACTGCCTCCATCCATAAGAACTTTAGTAAACTTGTACCCTCCAACCTGTGGCGCAACCACCAAAGCCAATTGACCCGGATTGTCAACCGGGGCGGGTGATCCTCAGGACTCCACACAATAGGCTATTCAGACCATCGCAAGTAGCGAGGAACTGCCGGCTCAACCGCGTTCATTGCTCGCTTATGAAGTTTTTGGTCTCGCTTGCATAAGCTCGTGGTGAACACATGATATTGACCACTATTCAACTTCTTTGGATTACTTTGATAACCAGACTATTGCTGTTGATTCCCTTGACCAGATTGCTGATTAAAACCACCTTGATTGCCTTGGACCTGAAAGCCGGAGCTTGAGCTGCCATGCCCAAAACCAGGTCCGTGAGAGCCGGATCCTGACCCGCCATGCGGGCCGTGGTTGTTCTGGAAAAAACTGGAATTTCTATATTCCCTCATGATGAAGCAATCTTTCCATAGATGGCTGGCCGGCTTATCCTGCGTACCGTGCTTTGGGCAGGGCTGATTCATCATCGCCTCAATGTTGAACTTTGGCCCGCCAAACCGGGGCACTGATGACTTCCCCTTGCGACGCTGATTATTATTCTGCGTATTGGTGTTCACCACAAAATCTGGACCGCCGTCCAACTGCTTGCGCTTACCATTGTTACCATGACCCGCCGGACTATGCTGCTATCCCTTTGCATTGCCATTCTTCTTCCCCTTCCCAATTTTCTCCTCATCGGACTCGGGGTCCTTAGTGTTATCAGAATCAGCATATTTGACGAGAGCCGCCATGAGCTCTCCCATATCATTGCAGTGGCGCTTAAGCCGCCCCAGCTTCTGCTTAAGGTGGAGGAAATGGCAATCCTTTACCAACATCAGGACGGCTGAAACGGCGTTGATACTGTCCGATGAGTGAATAATAATTGATATCCGGTGCACCCAATTGGTGGTTGACTCGCCTTCACCCTGGACGCAAGAGTCTAAATCAGGAATCGACATAGGCTGCTTGCACGTGTCTTTGAAATTTTGGATAAAACGCGTCTTCAACTCAGCCCATGACCTGATGGAGTTAGGAGGCAATCCTTTCAGCCAAGTGCGCGCCGGTCCAACCAACATCATAGTGAAGTACTTAGCACACGCAGCATCACTAACATCCAACATCTCCATGGCCATCTCTTAACTCTCAATCCAAGCCTCTGGGGGCTGATCCGCCGTGTAATTAGGCACCTTGCGAGGGCCCTTAAAATCCTTGGGCAGGCGCTCATTACGTAAAGCCGGCACTAAGCATGGAACACCAAGGGTTCTAGAGGTCACTCCTACCTCCACGGACGCCGATGGGTAAACCGGAGATTGTTGATGAGCTGTCAACTGAGCCGCTAGCTCAGCCTCCCGACGTGCCCTGCCCTGATCTACGAAAGTCTGAGCATAATTACCAACACGCGGCGGGTCATGCCTATGAGGTTGGTTATGGTGCCGCTCACTGCTTGAAACTGCTAGCGAGTCAATATGCATGCTATAACTCGGGCTTGGCAGCGGGGTTGAATGAATCCGTTCCCGACTACATGAATAAGCCGCCTGCTGAGCCACCGCTGTCTGAAGAAGCTCTCCGGCTCTCCATATCTCCATCGCGGCTGGTGACTCGCCTTCAAGAGGGAGAGCCACCAATCGTGTAGCTGCCGCAATCATATTCTCCAAGGGGTTAGAATAATGACCCGGTGGTGTTGGAACGTGCTGAGGCAGGCTCAAATTCAAACGAGGCGGGTCTGCAGCCCGCGGTTGAACCGTCGCTCCGGTCCCGGGCGCCTCAACAACTCGATTCACCACGGGCGAGTTACTAGTTCCAGCCCCAGGTGTGTTGAAAAGATTCCTTGCATCATACTCCGGAGGTAGACGACTCTGGTGCCTCCTGCGCAGAACGACGTTAGATGCATTCTGATCCAGGCTTAACCAGAAATTCTCTGCTTGGATCTGTTGAGACGCAGCGTCCAGGGCGGCTCATTTTGTCGCCATCCTAGTATTTTCAGCATTAAACTCCTCCTTGGCTTGAGCTATCTCATCTCGCAGCTTCGCGGCATGCACCTTATGCTGTGCTTGATTCTCCGGTGTTACCTCTGCAGCTAATAAGGCCGCCAAAGCCTCCAAGAGCTCAGATAAAACTTGAGCCAACGGGCGCGCAGAGTTACTCGCCCCGGCTGTTGCCACGGCCGTTGAACCGGAAGTCATGGCTGCAGCAGTCGATGAATTGAGCACCAGTTGGGTGCCGACCATGAAGATCGCGACTCCGTTCGGTGGCTCATTGGGGTCCGGAATACTGTCACCATCGGAATAGCCCCCAAGCCAGCCGTCTTGTAACTGATACATTGAATCGGTCTCACTGGTTGAGGACTCATTACCAGAGTAGATGGCCGTCTCTCCACCGGATACAGATCCTTCATCAAGATCCGCCCCTTGGATGCAACAAACAAAGGCGCGCTTTATGGCGGGTTGAAACTTGGCGGATCGTGCACGGTGAGCCGTCTCGACGATGTCGGTGCAGGTGTCCGGCTCAGGCTCCGACTCACCGATCTTGCCAATGAAGACATGGATTCCACCGAAGGGGACCCGGTACCCATACTCGATTGAGCCGGCCTCGGGGCCCTAGCCTGCGTCGTCGATGTACAGCTTACCGCGATGACTCTTGGTCATCCGACCCACAGCGTATCCCTTGATCCCTGCGAAGTTACCCATTAAGAACTCGAAACCACCGTGCACTGGACCCACGGTGGGCGCCAACTGTCGTGGACTTAACACGGCATATGCCCTAGCAGAAGGGCTTAGGTGTGGTGCCATCGCAACTAGGTTAGCTTGAAGGGGTTGAACGGGACAAAGGACACAGAGAGTTTACCCAGGTTCGGCCCCTCTCAATGAGGTAAAAGCCTATGTCCTGCTTTCAGTTGTATTGCTGGAGTTTCGATTACAAGGGAGCGAATACGCTTGACCTAGCTCTCGATTGATTGTTTCTTGAGTTAAGCCGCCGCCGGGTCAGCCCTTTATATACACAGGTTGATGCCCGGCGGCTTACAGAGTCCCAGCCGGCTCATACACAACGTGTCTGGCTCTGTGACTAACTAAGCTTGCCTTACAATACAAGTTAATCATATGGCAGTTCATCCTCTTGGGCCTCAAGTCGCCTCTGGGTCTTGGGCCTTCAATAGGCTTGCTTCATGACTCGCCATCTTCATATTTAAGTCGCCAGTGGTATGACCCGGCCCCTCCTAGGCGGGTCATACCCAATAGTTATATCCCCAACAGAAAGTGTTGGTATGGAGGGCACCCCTGGATATGGTTAGCCATGGAAATTGGAATTATGGTGGAAAAAGGAATAAACTTTATTTTCTATTTGGGAACCGCCTATGATATATCTAGCATGGAAAGTGTGGGGAAATCTACGTCATTTTCGTTGGTGGGAAAAGTATACCTCCCAAAATGTTTTTATCTCTCAATTTTCGCTTTGAGCTCTGGCACAGTCGAGCCCCTTTCTTGGAATAAATCTCAGAAAAGGCCCTAAGTCACACCAACCCCAAGATCAACACAACTGGTGGACTTCCTTGATACAGATAACCAGTACAAATAATATTACACAGGGTTGAGTCTGAAGGCTCAACAAAATTATTACAAACTCGCCAAATATATGGCTGTGGTGGAATAAGACAGTGGTGTGGTGGTGATACATCTCTGATACAATAACATAAAGCCAAGCATCAGAGTGAGGCTTGACTATTTTATTGGTGTAGCAGAAGCTCAGCGGATGATACATGTGGTAGACTCCTATCTCACAGGTTGACTGACTGGGACTCCTCTAAGCGTCGGGCTCGCTAGCGCAATCCTTCTCCACAAGCTCGTCCTCCTCCAAGTCTGGCCAAGTATATAGCCAGGGACAAGCCAGTGAGTACATTGGAATGTACTCGCAAACATTATGAAGAAAAGATATAATGGATGCACATGCTCATGTAGGAACATAATGACATGCTCATGTTGACTAAAATCCTGGTCATGACATAATTATAAAATGATGCGGAAGTAAATAAAACATGTTAGCCATAACCAGTCTTTTAAGAAAATAAAAGCAAGTGAATGCCACGAGTAGTCTAGCCAGCCCAAGTGACATTCAAAAAAAATAGGAGAAATGCCGGTCGGGTGTCTACAAGAGTAGTGGCGAGATAAACCGCATGTTAACTCGAGAGACGCCACGAGAGGTCTTGAAAAGAAATGCTTGTCGGGCGTCAAGTGACGCCACGGTTGGACTTGAAGAGAAATGCCAATCGGGTGTCCACAAGAGTAGTGGCGAGATAAACCGCCTGTTAACTCGAGAGACGCCACGATAGGTCTTGAAAATAATAGTTGAGTGCCCGGGGTAGTCTAGCCAGCCCCTGAGACACTCAGGAAGAAAATAAATTGTGAGAAACGGGTTAGTCCTCAATATTATGCATAGCCATAATAATATTTATTAAGCATAAAATAATCAAGGTAGCAACAGGGTATCAACAATTATGCTGCAAAAATGAGTCAGACACATTTTAATTATTTCCTCCGGAGACCGATATAGGGACCGACACTTGACCCACCCAGCTACGCCCTTTGACTGAGGACACGACTATTCGAACAGTTTTAACTCTGCAGAGTGTGTACTCTTTACCCACAAGTAAAGGATTTCTTTAGTCAGTACCGTGACACTGACTAATTCCCATTACGGTCTTTGGGTTGAAAACACACCTGACCAGTACACACCAGAAAAACTCTCCGGATGCCAGGAATCACCCAAAGCATCGTTCAAGAAAAACTCTGAGACGGAGAGACCAACGTCCTGCATGGGATTACAAGGGGTGCCCCCCTCTCAGTCACAACCGGAATCACCCATGCCCCCTGACCCGATGACAGGATTTAGTCCAAGGCCTTTGGAAATCCTCATCGTAGCCCTCTTTACGATGTGTACCAGGACAGGGGTTAACAACTTACTCAGCCGCACCTTCCTTGCGGAAGGACCCGTGGAAGCATGATATCCAGCTAGGTGTAATGGAAAAAGACTCGATCTAGGCCGACTCAGGAGGTGTTAATTAACATCACCGAAATATTCCACTTAAGTCACAGGACACCACCATGTCAAGCATAATGGCCCGTGCCCACCGGCACGTCCAAGGCACTAGACATTCTCCCGTATTTCCACGACTTTACCATGTCAGAAGAATCTCTTGCTTGAGTGATCTGCAAGTTATGAGCAAAAGAGATATGACCATGCATGCAAGTGCTAGTGACATACTACACATATGGTGCAATATCAACCGATGCAACATGCAAATGCAAATGCAATCACCATATCCCAAGTTCAATAATGCTTGCCTTGTCCAAAGTAGTCAGGTGAAAACCCTTCAAAATTCTCGGCAAAGTTTCCCTCTTCTTTTTCTGAAAATTCGAAATCAACTCAAATTAAAAAATTTGGCAACAGTACAAAAAGTTGTCCCAAAACATTTTTAAATAAATACTAAAAAAACTAGAGAGAAAAATAAGAATTTCAAAAAAAAGTTCAACTCAAACGGAGTTGTGGTTTAAAAGTTATCAAACTTTCAAAACCAGGGGTTTTTCTGTAAAAAGCCAATCCCTGTGCGTTTATAAAGAAAACGCTTTGGGCCAAAATACGCTTCTCAGCGCTGAAGGCGTAAAAGTCAAGATTACGTATTCGTTTTTAGACAGAGAAAAAGAAAAGAAAAAGCGCGGGGTGGGGTCCACCCGTCAGGTTCAAATATTTGAACCTGCGCGCGAAAACAGAGAGGAGACGGCGTTCGCCGGCGGTTATCGCCAGGGTCTTGGAAGGCGGCGATGGTTGGAACATGACCTGGGAGGAGTGTCGCGTCGGAGGGAGGTGGTGGTGGTCGCCGGGAAGCACCTGAACACCGGCGAGGTCGACGGTGGCGGACGGTGGTTCGGTGGCGTTGGGATCTCGTCTGAGAGAGCTCGGGGAGTGGAATTGAAGCGGGGAATCGATGATTTGGTGGAATATATGACTACTGGAAAAATTTGAGCAGTTGAGGTGGAGTAACGACGATGAACGAATCGGTGACAGTGGCGGCGGAGCGGTGATCGGAGGGGAAGAAGAAGACCTCCTCGAGGTCGGGCAAGTGGTGTAGGGGCGATTGGGAGGTGGTGGAGGCAATGGGTGAGAAGAACGGGGCTCGGGGGCCTTTATATAGGCGGTCCGGCGGGGTTCGGATCACGCCGGAGTTATGATGGTCGGCGAGGTCGGTTTGGGCGGTGGTCATGGTCGGTGAGTGTCAGTGAGGGTGGAGGAAGCTGCCCGAAGCGCCAGCGCGAACGAGCTCGGGCTTGGTAGCTTTATCCACGGCGAGGTCGGTGTACGGGTGCGGCGGACGTCGTCCGTCTCCGGTGGCTGACAGGGGGCCAAGGGCGGCGTGATTAGCGAGGAGAGAGTGCGGAGGAGGTGCCGCGTGGTGAGTAGTTAGGTGAGGGAGGTCAGTGAGGGAGTGAATACGGCGGGCGCCATGTGGATCAGCTCGGGTTGCCGCCGCCGAGGACGGAGGCAGGTGCACCGGCCTCCTTCTGTGCTGTCGGCGGTGAGGCACTGACGAGGAAGGGTCCAGGGCGGCGCAGTTACAAGGGAGGAGGCGTGGACGAGAAGGAGTGGGGATGGAGTGGAGTGCACGGCGTCGTTGCTTCTGCCACTGAACCAAATTCAGTTAACTGAATTTTGGACAGCGATGAATAGTGTGCACATTAGCTGTTTGATAAAATGACAGAAGGTGCTAGAGATTTTAGGATTTTGTGGGGATTTTTTTGGTAATGTGTGGATGCTCAAAAATGAGTTTGGCAGAGTTTGGGAATTTTTGGAGCATTTAATAATATGTTTGGATCAGGATTATTGAATCTAGTCCAAATTTGAATTGAGTGGGATTTGAAAATTTTGAACTGGGGTACCCCATGTTTTTGGAAAAATGGGCTGTAGGTACCATATATTTGCTGGGATAATTTTGGTGGAGGTGGCATCCTTGTAGAAATGGTGGTTCCTTTGTAAACCAAAGAAATGATGGAATATATGAATTCCAACTTTGGAATTTATTTGAGTGGTGAAAAATATTTTTGTGGGGTAGTAAAGAGTTGGATTCTGTCCTAGATGAGGTGAGTGACTTGTGGGATAAATTTGGAGTGGAAGAAAATTTGTTGGATGGATTTTAGTAGGGCTAAAAGGAGGTGAAAAGGTTATTTCCTTTGAAAATTTAATTATCCCCAAAACTTTTCTTGCTAAAAATAAATTGTTTGAAAACCCCAAAGTAATTATCCATATAGTTTTAAACTCTTCAACCAGAATATCTAAAGAAGACTGAAACCCAAATAAAATTTGAAAAGGTTTTCAAATTGAAGAAAGGTGATATGACTAAAAATGATTTTCAAAACTTTTATTTTTAAAGGAAAGATTTCAAATATTCGGAAAAATATTTTTGGGGTGTTACAACACCTACCCCCCTTAAGAAAAATCTCGTCCCCGAGATTTCAGCTGTCCCTTAAACAGGTACGGATATTCAGTCCTCAGATGATCCTCTCTTTCCCATGTTGCTTCTTCCTCGGTGTGATTACTCCATTGAACCTTGTAAAATTTTATTACATTCTGCCGGGTCCTCCATTCAGACTCCTCTAAAATCTTTATAGGATGCTCCCTATATGTGAGGTCTGGATGAAGGTCCAAGTCTTGGTGTTGTACTTGCTTGTCTGGGTTACTAACACATCTCCTTAGTTGTGACACGTGAAACACATTGTGGACATCTGTTAATTCTGCCGGTAGCTCTAGTTGATAAGCAACCTTGCCTCTTCTTGCGATTACACGGAATGGTCCAATAAATCTTGGTGCCAATTTTCCTTTGACTTTAAATCTCTGTAGTCCTCTAGTTGGAGATACTCTGAGATACACGTATTCATCGGGCTCAAAACTAATTTGGTGGTGCTTTTGATCGTAGTAGCTCTTTTGACGGTTCTGAGCTGCTTTCAGTCTGTCTTGAATAAGCTTCACCTTTGTTTCTGCTTCTTTAAGAACTTCGGGACCAAAAATTCGACTGTCTCCGGTCTCTGACCAATTGAGTGGGGTACGGCACCTTCGTCCGTACAGGGCTTCAAAAGGTGACATTTTTAAACTGGCTTGATAACTGTTGTTATATGAGAATTCTGCGTATGGTAAACTGTCTTCCCTGCTAACTCCATAGGTGAGCACACATGCTGTTAGCATGTCCTCCAATATTTGATTTATCCGCTCAGTTTGTCCTCCAGTTTGCGGGTGGTATGCTGTGCTGAACGTCAGTTGAGTTCCTAGGGCTTGCTGTAGGTGCTCCCAAAATCTAGAGACAAATTGGGTGCCTCTGTCAGAGACTATGGTCTTCGGTACTCCGTGTAGGCAAACAATCCGGGAGAGATATAATCTGGCAAGTCGCTGTGTGGTGTATGTGGTTTTTACCGGAATGAAATGTGCCACCTTGGTCAAATAATCTGTTATAACCCAGATAGCATCATTTCCATGTTGTGACCTTGGCAGTCCGACGATAAAATCCATTCCTATTACGTCCCATTTCCATTCAGGTACCCTGAGTGGCTGCAATAATCCTACTGGCCTCTGGTGTTCTGCTTTTATATGCTGGCATGAATCACAACGTGCGACTTATACGGCTATATCTCTTTTCATCCCGTGCCACCAATAATTTTCTTGTAAATCCTTGTACATTTTTGTTCCTCCTGGATGGATAGAATATGGAGTGGTATGGGCTTCTACCAAAATTTGTTGCTTTAATTCTTCCTTATTAGGCACACATATTCTTTTCCCGAACCATAAAATTCCCTGACCATCAACGGTAAACTCGGGCTCCTTGCCCAGTTTCATTTTCCTCTTAATCCCCTCAATACTTGGGTGTCCTTCTTGGGCTTCTTTGATCTGATCCTCTAATGTTGGTTTCATCTCCAGTTGATTAATGGTTCCTTCTGTGACTAGGACCATATTGAGTTTGGCAAATTCCTGGTTGAACTTATGTTGTGAAAATTGCACACTATTATTATTGGTGCAGGGATTTCGGCTGAGAGCATGTGCCACAACATTTGCTTTACCCGGATGATAATGAATTCCAATATCGTAGTCCGTTATTAACTCAAGCCAGTGACGCTGTCTCAAGTTTAATTCCGGCTGGGTGAAAATATACTTAAGACTTTTGTGGTCCGTGTATATTTCACATCGCTCACCGAGAAGAAAGTGTCGCCATTCTTTGAGTGCGTGTATTACCGCAGCTAGCTCCAGATCATGCGTAGGATAATTCTCCTCATGTCGTCGTAGCTGTCTTGAGGCATAAGCCACGACTTTTCCTTCTTGCATCAATACACATCCAAGGCCTTTCCTGGACGCGTCATAGTATATCTCAAACTTTTTGTGCACATTGGGTACGACCAGAACAGGTGCCGTTGTTAATCTTTTCTTCAATTCTTGGAAACTTTTCTCACAAGCTTCAGTCCATTCAAACTTCTTATCCTTCTTAAGCAATTGGTTCATGGGTTTAGCTATGGTGGAAAATCCTCGATAAATCTTCGGTAATATCCTGCCAGAGCAAGAAAACTCCTGACCTCAGTCACGTTGGTGGGTTGTTTCCATTCTTGGACAGCTTTTACCTTGCTTGGGTCCACTGCTATCCCATCCTGTGTCAGAACGTGTCCTAGGAAGCCAACTTCTCGTAACCAAAATTCACATTTACTGAATTTGGCATAAAGTTGATTTTTCCTCAATTCTTCCAGGACTATTTGTAGGTGTTGTTCGTGTTCTTTAGGTGTCTTGGAGTAGATAAGTATGTCATCAATAAATATGACCACGAACTTGTCCAAATATTTCAAGAAAACCTTGTTCATGAGATGAACAAAATAAGCAGGAGCGTTGGTTAAGCCAAATGGCATCACTGTAAATTCGTACAATCCATATCTGGTAGTAAATGCAGTCTTGGGTATATCTGACGATCGGATTTTCAATTGGTGGTAACCTGACCTCAACTCTATTTTTGAGAATACCTTGGCTTCTGCTAGCTGTTCGAACAAGTCATTTATCCTGGGCAGCGGGTATTTATTTTTTATGGTGACCATATTGAGAGCCCTGTAATCAATACATAGTCTGAGGGTACCATCCTTTTTCTTAGCAAATAAAACTGGCGATCCCCATAGTGACGAGCTGGGTCTGACGTACCCTTTTTCCATTAATTCCTTAATTTGTTTCTTTAGTTCAGCCAATTCGGTTGGAGCCATACGATACGGCTTCTTATAAATGGGAGCCGTTCCAGGTGCTAATTCAATAACGAACTCAATTTCCCGATCAGGTGGCATGCCTGGTAGCTCCTCTGGAAATACATCGGGGTATTCACAGACTACAAGGACCTTACTTAATTCTGCTGCATCCACTTGATTTAATTTTCCTTGTGATGCGGAAATCCTCCTTGTGCCAAATTTTATTGTTTCTCCCTAGCAGCTTGTAAGAGTTACCGTGCGGTTGTAGCAGTCTATGAAACCTTTATTTTTGGTTAACCAATCCATTCCCAGAATAACATCCAGTTCGACTGCTTCCAGAACAATAAGGTTGGCTAAAAATACCATTCCTTTGATCTCGATACTTACATCCTTGCAGTACCATTGTGTGCTTTGCTTCGATCCCGGGGACTGAATAACCGTGGAATTTTGCAAAGGCAAAAAAGAAAATCGATTCTCCGCGGCAAATTTTTTAGAGATGCATGAATGCGAAGCTCCGGAATCAAATAAAACTGTAGCATTAATTGAGTTGACAGGAAATGTACCGAACACAATATCCGGTGCATTTTGTGCTTCCTCAAAGGTCACGTGGTTGACTTGTCCCTTCCTTTGGTTGTTATTGTGGTTGATGTTGTTGTGCTTGGGGGCTGTGTTTGTACCACGGCCATTGTTGTTGGGCTTAGTAGTATTATTTCCCTGCTTTAGGCATTGCCTGGATTAATGCCCTTCTCCTCCGCAGGCATAGCAGGTGATGCCCGGATAGTATGTTGTATCTCTGGTTCTGTTGTTGAAAGCACTGCGGTTCTGCTGCGGCGCTACATTTGTGGGTTGAGGTAGTAGTGTTGCTGGACGGTGTGTTGTGGGCTTCTGAAATTCATTATTGGGTTTATTGTTGCGAACCTGAGATGACTGGTTCATACGGCGCTTGCGTATCTCGTTCATGTTACGATGCTCGTTCTCCAGTATAATTGCCTTGTCCACCAGTGTCTTGAAATCAGGAAAGGTGTGGACCACCAGTTGGCATTTTAAAGACGGAATAAGTCCATCGAGAAATTTTTCCATCTTTTTGTCTTCTTTCATATATTCATTGTTGGCGTACCGGGCCAGCTGAGTAAACTGATCCAGGTACTGTGTCACCGTGGTGCCTCGCTGCTTGAGATCCTCAAACTCCCTCTTTTTCAGTTTCATGATACTATTGGGGATATGTGCTCCCCGAAATTTTTCCTTGAATTGTTCCCATGTCATATTGGCTCCGTTGGGATGAGTGTGGTATAAGTTTTCCCACCATGATGCTGCTGTACCAGAAAAATAGTATGGGGTATAAAGTACTTTTTCCCGGTCCGTACACTGGGCAATAACCAATTTTCTTTCAATATCACGTAGCCAATCATCGGCCTCCAATGGTTTGTCGGTGAGAGAAAACACAGTAGGATTGGTCTTCTGGAGCTCAGATAATTTTGACCTATTCTGATTTTGTCCTTGGTGGTTTCCCATATTGATTAAATGTTGCATCATTTCTTGGTGCTGTTGCTGGCTTTGCTCGTACAGACGGCACACTTGTGAAAATGTTGTGTCACGGTCCTGTTGACTACTCTGTCCTTGTGTAAAATTATTTCCCATCTGTCCATGGTTGCTCTCTGGCGGATTTGGCATAGAACAGGTCCAGGGGCGATGCATTTTCTTTCTGGGGGTATTTGTGTAACACCAATGAGAAAACAAATTATAAAGGCAACAACAAGAAAAAATTAGGAGACTGAAAATAAATCTCCCCCCAGGATGCAAGTACAACAGGTTATATCATACATGCAGGATTTAATTATACAAGCAGGATTTAATTATACAAGATGCTTGCAGAAACCGTATACTACAAGACCACTTATTCAACTAGCGTACTACTTCATCCTCTCAATGAGCTGTGGTCCGAGTCCATTACTCGCCATCTTACAAAGAAGGAAAAGAAGAAGAAACAGAAAATAAATATCTTACAACCACGTCATCATAAAAAGACTACTACGGTGCTGACGCTCGATCAGTCCTCACGGAGTGTCTGAGACACTGTAAGCACCGCTGAGGGTGAGTCCCAGCTGTGGCTCTCGAGACTCAACCTCCTCCTCCTTTGGGATGGTCTCCAGTCGTGTAGCGGTTGATGCCATGCCTGTCTGAGGTGGCACCATGTGCGTCGAAAGTGGAGCTCTGGTCGGAACAGGAGCGGCCAAGCGACAAGCCTCATCACTCGGGGATCAGTGCTAAACCGCGGGCTGTGTAGGAGAGTAGTGTGGTGGAGTCGGAATACGAGGGGCACGTGGTGAAGGTGAACGGAACTCACTCCGGCGAGTGATCCTCGCACGAGCCAGGTCCATTCGTGCAGCAAGGTGGTCGTCCACCAGTGCGGTAAAGATCGACTCGAGTGCCATGATGTACTGAACAAGGGGCTCGATCGCCCCCTCCCTTTCTCCCGCGGTGCAGGAAAAAGCGTAATGGTTGGTATAAGGAACATGACACGGAAGGTAGTGATAGGGACGAGTCTGCATAATGGGCAGGATGTCCCTAAGACGTGCAATAGCCTCACGTGCGGCCATCTGGATAGCATGCCTCTCAGAGGGCATGACTCTCCCCATGAAGCGGTAGTTGCGGAAGGACAGGTTACTTCCACCCCGAATATATACCGAAGCCTGGTACATAGTCACAGTGTTTGTGACCCTGTCAGGAAAAATCGTGTACTCAGGACGGCTTAGGGACCTCATCGCATCCCTAGCGATGACGGCAGGAAGACGGGAAAATCCCGCCGGCTCGTTGGCAAAAATCTGGGATGGGCAGCTGCCGCCAGACATCTACATCAGTAGACAAAAATCCAAACAGTCATATTATAAGAATATGATGACTAAGGAAAATTTGTTACGATGCATGAAATGCATGCAAAAAAAATGTTAGTATTGACTCAAGTGCTAGCGATCGTGCCTAGGGTTTCCTATAGTCAGCCTGGCTCTGGTACCAAGTCCTGTCGAGCCCCTTTCTGGGAATAAATCTCAGAAAAGGCCCTAAGTCACACCAGCCCCAAGATCAACACAACTGGTGGACTTCCTTGATACAGATAACCAGTACAAATAATATTACACAGGGTTGAGTCTGACGGCTCAACAAAATTATTACAAACTCGCCAAATATATGGCAGTGGTGGAATAAGACAGTGGTGTGGTGGTGATACATCTCTGATACAATAACGTAAAGCCAAGCGTCAGAGTGAGGCTTGACTATTTTATTGGTGTAGCAGAAGCTCAGCGGATGATACATGTGGTAGACTCCTATCTCACAGGTTGACTGACTAGGACTCCTCTAAGCGTCGGGCTCGCTAGCGCAATCCTTCTCCACAAGCTCGTCCTCCTCCAAGTCTGGCCAAGTAGATAGCCAGGGACAAGCCAGTGAGTACGTTGGAATGTACTCGCAAACATTATGAACAAAAGATATAATGGATGCACATGCTCATGTAGGAACATAATGACATGCTCATGTTGACTAAAATCCTGGTCATGACATAATTATAAAATGATTCGGAAGTAAATAAAACATGTTAGCCATAACCAGTCTTTTAAGAAAATAAAAGCAAGTGAATGCCACGGGTAGTCTAGCCAGCCCAAGTGACATTAAAAAAAATAAGAGAAATGCCGGTCGGGTGTCTACAAGAGTAGTGGCGAGATAAACCGCCTGTTAACTCGAGAGACGCCACGAGAGGTCTTGAAAAGAAATTCCTGTCAGGCGTCAAGTGACGCCACGGTTGGACTTGAAGAGAAATGCCAATCGGGTTTCCACAAGAGTAGTGGTGAGATAAACCGCCTGTTAACTCGAGAGACGCCACGAGAGGTCTTGAAAATAATAGTTGAGTGCCCGGGGTAGTCTAGCCAGCCCCTGAGACACTCAGGAAGAAAATAAATTGTGAGAAACGGGTTAGTCCACAATATTATGCATAGCCATAATAATGTTTATTAAGCATAAAATAATCAAAGGTAGCAACAGGGTATCAACAATTATGCTGCAAAAATGAGTCAGACACATTTTAATTATTTCCTCCGGAGACCGATACCAGGACAGACACTTGACCCACCCAGCTATGCCCTTTGACCGAGGACACGGCTATTCAAACAGTTTTAACTCTGCAGAGGGTGTACTCTTTACCCACAAGTAAAGGATTTCTTTAGTCAGTACCGTGACACTGGCTAATTCCCATTACGGTCTTTGGGTTGAAAACACACCTGACCAGTACACACCAGAAAAACTCTCCGGATGCCAGGAATCACCAAAGCATCGTTCAAGAAAAACTATGAGACGGAGAGACCAACGTCCGGCATGGGATCACTATTAATACGCGCGGATTACAAGGGGTGCCCCCCTCTCAGTCACAAGCGGAAACACCCATGCCCCCTGACCGGATGACAGGATTTAGTCTAAGGCCTTTGGAAACCCTCATCGTAGCCCTCTGTACGGTGTGTACCAGGACAGGGGTTAACAACTTACTCAGCCGCACCTTCCTTGCGGAAGGACCCGTGGCAGCACGATATCCAGCTAGGTGTAAGGGAACAAGACTCGATCTAGGCCGACTCAGGAGGTGTTAATTAACATCACCGAAATATTCCACTTAAGTCACAGGACACCACCGTGTCAAGCATAATGGCCCGTGCCCACCGGCACGTCCAAGGCAAGAGACATTCTCCCGTATTTCCACGACTTTACCATGTCAGAAGAATCTCTTGCTTGAGTGATGTGCAAGTTATGAGCAAAAGAGATATGACCATGCATGCAAGTGCTAGTGACATACTACACATATGGTGCAATATCAACCCACGCAACGTGCAAATGCAAATGCAATCACCATATCCCAAGTTCAATAATGCTTGCCTTGTCCAAAGTAGTCAGGTGAAAACCCTTCAAAATTCTCGGCAAAGTTTCCCTCTTCTTTTTCTGAAAATTCAAAATCAACTCAAATTAAAAATTTGGCAACAGTACAAAAAGTTGTCCCAATTTTTTTTAAATAAATACTAAAAAAACTAGAGAGAAAAATAAGAATTTCAAAAAAAAATTCAACTCAAACGGAGTTGTGGTTTAAAAGTTATCAAACTTTCAAAACCAGGGGTTTTTCTGTAAAAAGCCAGTCCCTGTGCATTTATAAAGAAAACGCGTCGGGCCAAAATACGCTTCTCAGCGTGGAAGGCGTAAAAGTCGAGATTACGTATTCGTTTTTAGACAGAGAAAAAGAAAAGAAAAAGCGCGGGGTGGGGTCCACCGTTAGGATCAAATATTTGAACCTGCGCGCGGAAATAGAGAGGAGACGGCGTTCGCCGGTGGTGATCGCCGGGGTCTTGGAAGGCGGCGATGGTCGGAACATGACCAGGGAGGAGTGCCGCATCGGAGGGAGGTGGTGGTGGTCGCCGGGAAGCACCTGAACGCCGGCGAGGTCGACGGTGGCGGACGGTGGTTCGGTGGCATTGGGATCTCATCGGAGAGAGCTCGGGGAGTGGAATTGAAGCAGGGAATCGATGATTTGGTGGAATATATGACTACTGGCAAAATTTGAGCAGTTGAGGTGGAGTAACGACGATGAACGGATCGGTGACAGTGGCGGCGGAGCGGTGATCGGAGGGGAAGAAGAAGACCTCCTCGAGGTCGGGCGAGTGGTGTAGGGGCGATTGGGAGGTGGTGGAGGCGATGGGTGAGAAGAACGGGGCTCGAGGGCCTTTATATAGGCGATCCCGTGGCGGTTCGGCGGGGTTCGGATCACGCCGGAGTTATGATGGTCGGCGAGGTCGGTTTGGGCGGTGGTCGTGGTCGGTGAGTGTCAGTGAGGGTGGAGGAAGCTGCCCGAAGCGCCAGCGCGAACGAGCTCGGGCTTGGTAGCTTTATCCACGGCGAGGTCGTTGTACGGGTGCGGCGGACGTCGTCCGTCTCCGGTGGCTGACAGGGGGCCAAGGTCAGCGAGGGAGTGAATACGGCGGGCGCCGTGTGGATCAGCTCGGGTTGCCGCCGTCGAGGACGGAGGTAGGTGCACCAGCCTCCTTCTGTGTTGTCGGCGGTGAGGCACTGATGAGGAGGGGTCCAGGGCGGCGCAGTTACGAGGGAGGAGGCGTGGACGAGAAGGAGTGGGGATGGAGTGGAGTGCACGGCGTCGTTGCTTCTGCCACGGAACCAAATTCAGTTAACTGAATTTTGGACAATGATGAACAGTGTGCACATTAGTTGTTTGATAAAATGACAGAAGGTGCTAGAGATTTTAGGATTTTGTGGGGATTTTTGTGGTAATGTGTAGATGCTCAAAAATGAGTTTGGCAGAGTTTGGGAATTTTTGGAGCATTTAATAATATGTTTGGATCAGGATTATTGAATCTGGTCCAAATTTGAATTGAGTGGGATTTGAAAATTTTGAACTGGGGTACCCCATGTTTTTTGAAAAATGGGTTGTGGGTACCATATATTTGCTGGGATAATTTTGGTGGAGGTGGCATCCTTGTAGAAATGGTGGTTCCTTTGTAAACCAAAGAAATGATGGAATATATGAATTCCAACTTTGGAATTTTTTTGGGTGGTGAAAAATATTTTTGTGGGGTAGGAAAGAGTTGGATTCTGTCCTAGATGAGGTGAGTGACTTGTGGGATAAATTTGGAGTGGAAGAAAATTTGTTGGATGGATTTTAGTAGGGCTAAAAGGAGGTGAAAAGGTTATTTCCTTTGAAAATTTAATTATCCCCAAAACTTTTCTTGCTAAAAATAAATTGTTTGAAAACCCCAAAGTAATTATCCATATAGTTTTAAACTCTTCAACCAGAATATCTAAAGAAGACTGAAACCCAAATAAAATTTGAAAAGGTTTTCAAATTGAAGAAAGGTGATATGACTAAAAATGATTTTCAAAACTTTTATTTTTAAAGGAAAGATTTCAAATATTCGGAAAAATATTTTTGGGGTGTTACAGGCACCTCAACAAATCCCTACTTCCCTCCGCGAAGGGCCTTTCTTGCACCAACTAGGAGGCACTATGATCGTACTTGAGCATTGGGTGTAGCTAATATGCGAGTGTGTTTCATGAATGGATCAATGTTTGAGCATGATGGGCTAGGGATAACTTATTTTAGCGTTGATATTTTGAAAGACATGGTTGCTTGTTGATACGCTTGGGTATTTAAGTTATCATGTCAAAACTAGACTATTGCTTTGAACCATATAAAAGTCCAAACATAAAGAAAAGAATATGAGATGACATGTTAGGCAGCATTCCACATCAAAAATTCTGTTTTTATCATTTACCTACTCGAGGACGAGCAGGAATTAAGCTTGGGGATGCTGATACATCTCCAACGAATCTATAATTTTTTATTGTTCCATGCTGTTATATTATCATTCTTAGATGTTTTATAATCATTTTATAGTCATTTTATATCATTATTTGGTACTAACCTATTGACATAGTGCCAAGTGACAGTTGCTGTTTTTTGCATGTTTTTTACATCTTATGAAATCAATACCAAACGGAGTCAAAACGCAGCGAAACTTTTTGTGGATTTTTTTGGGACCAGAAGACATCCAGTGGGCCGGAGAAGCGCCTGGGGGTGCTTCGAGGGGAGCACAACCCACCAGGGCGCGCCTGGAGGCCCAGGCGCGCCCTGGTGGGTTGTGCCCACCTCGGGTGCCTCCCGAACCACCTCTTTGCTCTATAAATACCCCAATATTTCAGAAACTCTAGGGGAGTCGATGAAAATCAATTCCAGCCGCCGCAAGTTCCAGAACCACCAGATCCAATCTAGACACCATCACGGAGGGGTTCATCATGCCCATTGGTGCCTCTCCGATGATGCGTGAGTAGTTCTTTGTAGACCTACGAGTCCGTAGTTAGTAGCTAGATGGCTTCCGCTCTCTATTTTGATTCTCAATACAATGGTCTCTTGGAGATCCATATGATGTAAGTCTTTTTGCGGTGTGTTTGTTGGGATCCGATGAACTTTGAGTTTATGATCAGATCTATCTTTTTATCCATGAAAGTTATTTGAGTCTTCTTTGATCTCTTATATGCATGATTATTTATAGCCTCATATTTCTTCTCCGATATTTGGGTTTTGTTTGGCCAACTTGATCTATTTATCTTGCAATGGGAAGAGGTGCTTTGTGATGGGTTCGATCTTACGGTGCTTGATCCCAGTGACAGAAAGGGAAACGACACGTATGTATCGTTGCTATTAAGGATAACAAGATGGGGTCTATTTCTACATAAATAGATCTTGTCTACATCATGTCACCGTTCTTATTGCATTACTCCGTTTTTCCATGAACTTAATACACTAGATGCATGTTGGATACCGGTTGATGTGTGGAGTAATAGTAGTAGATGCAGGCAGGAGTCGGTCTACTAATATTGTATGTGATGCCTATATAATGATCATTGCTGGGATATCATCATGATTATTTGAAGTTCTATCAATTGCCCAACAGTAATTGTTTTCCCACTATTTGCTATTTTTCTCGAGAGAAGCCACTAGTGAAATCTACGGCCCCCAGGTCTTTTCTTTATCATATTTGCCTTTGCGATCTATTTTATTTGCTTTAATTTTCAGATCTATATTGCTATTTGCCTTTTCTTTTATTTACCACTTTTATTTTCAGATCTATATTATCAAGAATACAAAAATACCTTGCTGCACTTTATTTTATTTGGCGTTCGATCTATCAATTTATTTACAACTCTTTCTCCCGTCAACGTGCTTCTGGCGCTGTTACCCGAAAGGAATTGACAACCCCTTTAACACGTCGGGTTGCGAGTATTTGTTATTTGTGTGCGGGTGTTGTTTACATAGTGTTGCTTGGTTCTCCTACTGGTTCGATAACCTTGGTCTCATCACTGAGGGAAATACCTATCGTTGCTGTGCTGCATCATCCCTTCCTGTTTGGGGAAATACCGACGTAGTTCAAGCCAACAATCACGGGCCGGTGAGCATCCATATCGAGGGCTTCGAGGGGCCGAAGAGAGAGTGCGTGGTGGGGATATTGGATCTGGTCCCGGTGGCAGCAGGGGATGTCGGATTGAGGAGATCAGGCGACGCTGATACGTCTCCAACGTATCTACAATTTTTTATTGTTCCATGCTATTATATTATCTATTTTGGATGTTTTATATGCTATTTTATATTATTTTTGGTACTAACTTATTAACCTAGAGCCCAGTGCCAGTTTCTATTTTTTCCTTGTTTTTTAGTTTTACAGAAAAGGAATATCAAACGGAGTCCAAACGGAATAAAACTTTTGTGATGATTTTTCTTGCACCAGAAGACACCCAGCAAACTTGGAGAGGGGGCCAGAAGAGTCTTGAGGGCTCCACAAGCCCTTAGGGCGCTCCCTAGGGGGGGTTCCCCTGGCATGTGGGCCCCACAGGACTCCTCGAACCCTGATTCTTTCGCTATAAATTCCCAAATATTCCCAAACGACCAAAAGCGTCCACCAAAATACTTTTCCGCCGCCGTAATCTTCTGTTCCCGTGAGATCCCACCTTGGGGCCTTTTCCGGCATACTGCCAGAGGGGGATTCGATCACGAAGGGCTTCTACATCAACCCTATTGCCCTTCTGATGAAACGTGAGTAGTTTACCACAGACCTATGGGTCCATAGCTAGTAGCTTGATGGCTTCTTCTCTCTCTTTGATCTTCAAAACAATGTTCTCCTCGATGTTCTTGGAGAGCTATCCAATGTAATATTCTTTTGCGATGTGTTTGTCGAGATCCAATGAATTGTGGATTTATGATCAGTTTATCTATGAATATTATTTGAATCTTCTCTGAATTCTTATATGCATGATTTGATATCTTCGTATTTCTCTTCGAATTATCGGTTTGGTTTGGCCAACTAGATTGGTTCTTCTTGCAATGGGAGAGGTGCTTAGTTTTGGGTTCAATCTTGCGGTGTCCTCACCCAGTGACAAAGTAGGGGTAGCGAGGCACGTATTGTATTGTTGCCATCAAGGGTAAAAAGATGAGGTTTTCATCATATTGCTTGAGTTTATCCCTCTACATCATGTCATCTTACTTAAGGCGTTACTCCGTTCTTATGAACCTAATACTCTAGATGCATGTTGGATAGCGGTCGATGTGTGGAGTGATAGTAGTAGATGCAGGCAGGAGTCGGTCTACTTGACATGGACGTGATGCCTATATTCATAATCATTGCCTTGGATATCGTCATAACTTTGCGCTTTTCCATCAATTGCTCGACAGTAATTTGTTCACCCACCGTATGCTTTCTTTCAAGAGACAAGCCTCTAGTGAAACCTATGGCCCCCGGGTCTATTTTCCATCATATATTTTCAGATCTATAAACCAAAAAACCCAAAAATACCTTGCTGCAATTTATTTACTTTTCTTTTGTTTTACGTTTTAGTAATCTTTTATATCTATCTCTATTAGATCTCATCCTTGCAAGTGACCGTGAAGGGATTGACAACCCCTTTATCGCGTTGGGTGCAAGTGTTTGATTGTTTGTGCAGGTGCATAGATTGGAGACTTCCGTGTACCTCCTACTGGATTGATACCTTGGTTCTCAAACAAAGGGAAATACTTATCTCTACTTTGTTGCATCACCCTTTCCTCTTCAAGGGAAAACAAATGCAAGCTCAAGAAATAGCAGGAAGAATTTCTGGCGTCGTTGCCGGGGAGGTTCTACATCAAGCCTACCAAGTACCCACCATAAACTCTCATCTCTTACATTACATTATTTGCCTCTCATTTTCCTCTTCCCCAGTTCTAAAATGATTTCAGGAAAACAAAAAAAGATTTGCCTTTTTATTCGCACTTCTTTCGTTCGTCTTTCCGTTTGCTTTTTGGTTGCTTGTGTGCTAGATTGCTTGCTTTGTCATGATGTCTCAAGAAAATACCAAGTTGTGTGATTTTTCCAATACTAGTAATAATGATTTTATTAATACTCCGATTGCTCCCGCCACTAGTGCGGAATCTTATGAAATTAATGTTGCTTTGCTGAATCTTGTTATGAAAGATAAGTTTTCCGGCCTTCCTAGTGAAGATGCCGCATTGCTACTTCTTGAGCTTGCGTTGGTTTTTCCCTTGAAGAGGAAAGGGTGATGCAGCAAAGTAGAGTAAGTATTTCCCTCAGTTTTGAGAACCAAGGTATCAATCCAGTAGGAGACAACGAACAAGTCACCAAATACCTGCACAAACAAACACCAAATTGCACCCAACGTGATAAAGGGGTTGTCAATCCCTTCACGGTTATTTGCAAAGTGAGATCTGATAGAGATGGATAAACGGTAAAGTAATATTTTTGGTATTTTTGGTTTATGGAACGGAAAGTAAAAGATTTCAAAGGAAGTAAATAGGAAACTAAGATTGTAGATCGGAAACTAATATGATGGAAAGTAGACCCGGGGGCCATAGGTTTCACTAGAGGCTTCTCTCAAGATAGAAAATATTACGGTGGGTGAACAAATTACTGCCGAGCAATCGATAGAAAAGCGCAAAGTTATGACGATATCTAAGGCAATGATCATGAATATAGGCATCACGTCCGTATCAAGTAGATCAACTCCTGCCGGCATCTACTACTATTACTCCACACATCGAACGACTCCTGCCTGCATCTAGAGTATTAAGTTCATGAAGAACAGAGTAACGCATTAAGTAAGATGACATGATGTAGAGGAATAAACTCAAGCAATATGATGTAAACCCCATCATTTTATCCTGGATGGCAACAATACAAAACGTGCCTTGCTGCCCCTACTATCACTGGGAAAGGACACCGCAAGATTGAACCCAAAGCTAAGCACTTCTCCCATTGCAAGAAAAACCAATCTAGTTGGCCAAAATCATATAGTCTGGCTATACTCCATCTTCATCACACAAAATATTTAAATCATGCACAACCCCGATGACAAGCCAAGCAATTGTTTCATACTTTTGATGTTCTCGAACTTTTTCAACTTTCACGCGATACATGAGCGTGAGCCATGGACATAGCACTATAGGTGAAATAGACGGTGGTTGTGGAGAAGACAAAAAGAAGGAGATGGTCTCAAATCAACTAGGCGTATCAACGGTCTATGGATATGCCCATCAATAGGTATCAATGTGAGTGAGTAGGGATTGCCATGCAACAGATGCACTAGAGCTATAAGTTTATGAAAGCTCAAAAAGAAACTAAGTGGGTTTGCATCCAACTTGCATGCTCATGAAGACCTAAGGCAATTTGAGGAAGCCCATCATTGGAATATACAAACCAAGTTCTATAATGAAAAATTCCCACTAGTATATGAAAGTGACAACATAGGAGACTCTCTGTCATGAAGATCATGGTGCTACTTTGAAGCACAAGTGTGGTAAAAGGATAGTAGCATTGAACCTTCTCTCTTTTCTCTCATATTTTTTTTATTGGGCCTTCTCTCATTTTTTTGGCCTCTTTTTTTTCGTCCGGAGTCTCATCCCGACTTGTGGGGGAATCATAGTCTCCATCATCCTTTCCTCACATGGTACAATGCTCTAATAATGAAGATCATCACACTTTTATTTACTTACAACTCAAGAATTACAACTCGATACTTAGAACAAAATATGACTCTATATGAATGCTTCCGGCGGTGTACCAGGATGTGCAATGAATCAAGAGTGACATGTATGAAAGAATTATGAACGGTGGCTTTGCCACAAATACGATGTCAACTACATGATCATGCAAAGCAATATGACAATGATGGAGCATGTCATAGCAAATGAAATGGTGGAAAGTTGCATGGCAATATATCTTGGGATGGCTATGGAAATGCCATAATAGGTAGGTATGGTGGCTGTTTTGAGGAAGGTATATGGTGGGTTTATGGCACCGGCGAAAGTTGCGCAGTACTAGAGAGGCTAGCAATGGTGGAAGGGTGAGAGTGCGTATAATCCATGGACTCAACATTAGTCATAAAGAACTCATATACTTATTGCAAAAATCTATTAGTTATCGAAATAAAGTATTACGCGCATGCTCCTAGGGGGATAGATTGGTAGGAAAAGACCATCGCTCATCCCCGACCGCCACTCATAAGGAAGACAATCAATAAATAAATCATGCTCTGACTTCATCACATAACGGTTCACCATACGTGCATGCTACGGGAATCACAAACTTTAACACAAGTATTTCTCAAATCCACAACTACTTACTAGCATGACTCTAATATCACCATCTTCATATCTCAAAACAATCATAAGGAATCAAACTTCTCATATTATTCAATGCACTTTATACGAAAGTTTTTATTATATCCCTCTTGGATGCCCATCATATTAGGACTAAATTTATAACCAAAGCAAATTACCATGCAGTTTTAAAGACTCTCAAAATAATATAAGTGAAGCATGAGAGTTCATCAATTTCTATAAAATAAAACTACTGCCGTGCTCTAAAAAGATATAAGTGAAGCACTAGAGCAAAATTGCCTAACTCAAAATATATAAGTGAAGCACATAGAGTATTCTAATAAATCATGATTCATGCGTGTCTCTCTCAAAAGGTGTGTACAGAAAGGATGATTGTGGCAAACTAAAAAGGAAAGACTCAAATCATACAAGACGCTCCAAGCAAAACACATATCATGTGGTGAATAAAAATATAGCCTCAAGTAAAGTTACCGATAGACAAAGACGAAAGAGGGGATGCCTTCCGGGGCATCCCCAAGCTTAGGCTCTTGGTTGTCCTTGAATATTACCTTGGGGTGCCTTGGGAATCCCCAAGCTTAGGCTCTTGCCACTCTTTATTCCATAGTCCATCAAATCCTTACCCAAAACTTGAAAACTTCACAACACAAAACTCAACAGATCATAAGCTCCGTTTGTATAAGAAAGTAAATCACCACATTTGGATAGCCCTTCGGGAAGTGGTCGGACAGTCCCCCGGACGATGTCGTGGACAGCCCTTCGGGAGGACCCTCGAAACTCGAACGGAGACTCGGATAGGCCTTCGGGAGGACACTCGAACAGCCCCTCGGGCAAAAGGCCGAAACTACGACCTCTCTATGGGGTTGCACACATACGGTGTCAGCTATCCGGCAGGGCTTCGCCGTCCAGAACTAGTTCCTGCCGGAACCCAAACAGCCTTTCGGCTCTACGAAACTCTTTTTGTGGGAGGGAGAGAAGAAGCCAGATAATGCATGGCAAGTGTATGAGAGCAAGGGATGAGTGTGGAGGGCTGCCCCTCCACCTCTATTTATAGGAAATCCCAAGGGGTAGGGTAGTTTAACACAAAAACCCAAAATGCACATGAATGAAGTCCTTCCTCAAGGGCACAAGTGTGAAACCAAGGGACAAATGGGGGCTCCATGGAGGAGCCCCCATGTGGCCGGCCACACCTTGTAGGGCCCCTTCAAAAGGGGCCTTATCCTTCCATGTCATCCCCCAAAAATATCTTGGGACAAAACCCAAAAATAATGGCTTTCCAAAAAGTAACCATAAAGCTGATTTTCACTATTCATGACGACATTTTTCAGCGTCCGTTCGAACTGAAAATATTTATGTGGGCTTAGAACATTTCCAGTACCGACTAAAATAATTTTCAACGTGTTCTGAAACAATTCCAGATTAGTGATTTTCATCTGCGAAAAGCATCTGAAGTGGTTCCGACAGCTCCGGAACATTTCCGGTTTTTCTTCCAGAAAATTCCCAGAAGGTTCCAGAATGATTCTGGCACCCTCCAAGAATTATCGGGCATGTGCCGAAACCAATTTGACTTTATGGTATCCTCTGAAACAACTTTTCAGTTTCACCGGAACTCAACCGGTGACCTCTCTCTGCGGAACTTTTCCGCTGTCCGAAACTTTTTCGGTGATTTTCTCTCAGACTCCCTGTCTAGTATTCAGCAGATAGATGACCCTTAAGCGTGTGACCCTATAGGTTCGGTGAAGCATAGACATGACCTGGAACCCCTTCTGATCAATGATCAACATCGGAGCCGTGGACACCCATATTGACCCCTATACCGACACGAATGAATATTCGAGTGAACCTCCAGTTGCCGTGTGCTATTCCTGTTGCTTCGCGATATGTCACAAATACCCGAGGTGAGATTTTATTGCATTCCTGTGGATCAACTATTTGTCCATCATGCAAGTTACCTCGTTACCGGTTTTGTTCTCTTTTCTCGTTTCCGTGTTCCGGCATCCCAGTGATCAAATCACAAGGTGTCTGGCCAGACGATGATGGATACCGTAACACCGAGAGGGCCCGAGTATATCTCTCCATCGTGGGAGGAGCAAATCCCAATCTTGAGCTATCTCGTTACTTGCCATACTTTTCCGTGAACCCGTAAGCCGCCGTAATAGCCACCCAGTTACGGATGACGTTTAACAAACCCCAAAGTTCACGAAGCAAGTATGAAGGAACTCGATACTCTCATGGTCTAAGGAATTATGCAAACATTAACTTCTCTGTGTTATAAACCATTAACTTGTGACGAATGCATCTCATAGCATAACATCAATTTGGGTCGATTCAACACAAGTGTTCTACCAACAATTTGTGCCCTCAAAATTGCCGGCATAGACATGCCCATGATCAGGAAAACAGGATCATCATGCAATACTCGAGCCAGTCATAGAGGCTTGACCAGGAATACATTTTTCCGTTTATTATCCCACACGTGCACATGAGTTTCCCTCCAAGCCTCGTTTTATTGTAGACTCGAGAATCATTGCAGTTATAGCATGGAACATAAACTTTCATTACAAACCAGGAGATACAAAAAAACTGATATTACTGCCTCTAGGGCATTTATCCTACAGACTTCCACTTGCACTAGAGTCATAATCCAGTTACATGGCTTCCCTAACACCAATGGCTATCCGGTGTTGCTCATGCTTTGCTCGTGGTAGAGGCTTTGTCATCGGGTCTGACACATTCAGATCCATGTGAACTTTGCATACTTTCACTAAACCCTCTTCGACATGATGTTGAATGAGTTTATATTTGCGTTGAATATGTCTTGTCTTATGGTGCGAACTTGGCTCCCTTGCCTGAGCCACGGCGCCTCTATTATCACAATAGATCTCCACCGGGTCCAGAGCACTTGGAACCACACCAAGGTCTTCAAGAAATTTCTTGATCCATACCGCCTCCTTGGAGGCTTCTGAAGCTGCAACATACTCCGCCTCCGTCGTAGAATCCGCCACAGTCTTTTGTTTGGAACTTTTCCAATCAACTGTGCCACCGTTCAATATGAAAGCATAGCCTGATTGAGATTTGAAGTCATCTGGGTCAGTCATGAAGCCTGCATCAGTGTAACCACTTACAATGAGCTCTTCATGACCTCCGTACACAAGGAGTAAATCCTTGGTCCATCTAAGGTACTTAAGAATACCCTTGACTGCGGCCCAGTGTTCCAATCCTGGATCACTTTGGTACCGGCTACTAACACTTAGCGCATAGGAAACACCCGGTCTTGTACATAGCATGGCATACATAATAGAACCAACTGCCGAGGCATATGGAACATCATTCATTTGTACTCGCTCATCGAGAGTTCGAGGACTCTGATTCTTGCAAAGCACTGTGCCAGCTGACATGGGGAGTAGGCCTTTCTTGGAGTTCTCCATGTTGAACCTTTTCAACACCTTGTCAATGTATGTGCTTTGGCTAAGCGCTATCAGGCGTTTTGATCTATCTCTATAGATTCTGATGCCCAATACATATGCCGCTTCGCCTAAGTCTTTCATTGAAAACATTTTTTACAATGAGTCTTTTATTTCGCTAAGAAAATTCACGTCATTTCCAATCAACAATATGTCATCCACATACAAGATTAGAAATGCTTTTGCGCTCCCACTAAACTTCTTGTAAACACAAGATTCTTCGTCATTCCTGATGAAGCCAAACTCTTTGACCACTTCATCAAAATGAATGTTCCAGCTCCTTGACGCTTGCTTCAGACCATAAATGGCTTTCTGAAGTTTGCATACCTTTCCAGCATCCTCATGAATGACAAAACCTTCTGGCTGTATCATGTATACATCCTCTTTGAGGTTTCCATTTAGGAAAGCCGTTTTCACATCCATCTGCCATATCTCATAATCGAAATAAGCAGCAATTGCTAGTAATATCCGAATAGACCTAAGCATAGCTACGGGCGAGAAAGTCTCGTCGTAGTCCACTCCTGGAACTTGCGTGAACCCTTTCGCGACAAGTCTAGCTTTGTGGATAGTAATGTTACCATCCGCGTCCGTCTTCCTTTTGAAAATCCATTTACAACCAATCGGCTTTACGCCTTCTGGAAGTTCTTCCAAGTTCCAAACTTGGTTTTCGTACATGGATTCCATTTCGGATCTCATGGCTTTGTGCCATTCTTTTGAGCTGGGCCCCGCCATCGCTTCCTTGTAGTGCGCAGGTTCATCGTCTTCAAGAATGAAGATTTCGTTATGAAACCATTCAGGTGGCTGGATAGACCTACCTGATCTGCGTGGTTCAGTTACAACATTGTCTGAAGTCTCCGCATTATATGCGACAACTTCCGGCTCAGTTGAAGGGATAATTAGCGGAATTTCTTCCGGTTCCTTAGCCATATTAACGGTTGCCGAAGATTCACTAATCTCATTGAGTTGTACTGTCCTCCCACTTGTTTCTTTAGCGAGAAACTCTTTCTCAAGAAAGACTCCGCCTTTAGCGAGAAACACTTTGTGCTCGGAGGGTAGGTAGAAGGAATACCCAACGGTGCATGCTGGATAACCTACAAAGTAACATTTGTCTGATCTGGGATCGAGTTTGCTAGGCTGTAATCGCTTTACATATGCCTCACAACCCCAAATTTTAAGATGCGACACACAAGGTTTCTTCCCATGCCACATCTCATGTGGTGTCGTCTTAATAGACTTAGACGGTGCTTTGTTTAGTGTGTGAGTGGCAGTAAGTAGTGCGTGACCCCAAAAAGATATCGGTAGATCTGTAAGAGACATCATCGACCTTACCATGTCCAACAAGGTTTGGTTACATCGTTCCGATACTCCGTTTCTCTGTGGAGTTCTGGGAGGCATAAGCTGTGAAACGATTCCACGGTCACTTAGATGTTGGCCAAACTCATGACTAAGATACTCGCCTCCATGATCAGACTGCGGAAACTTAATCTTTTTGTCACGATGATTTTCTACCTCATTCTGAAATTCTTTGAACTTTTCAAAGGTTTCCGACTTATGCTTCATCAAGTAGATATAGCCATACCTACTTAAATCATCAGTAAAAGTCACGAAGTAAAAATACCCACCCCGTGCGGCCGTGTTCATTGGACCACATACATCACTATGTATTATTTCCAACAATTCACCCGCCCATTCAGGATGACCTGTGAACGGCGTCTTGGTCATTTTCCCCATCAAGCAAGCTTCACATGTGTCAAATGATTCAAAATCAAGGGACGGTAAAACTCCATCTTTATGGAGTCTATGCATGCGTTTCTTTCCGATGTGGCCAAGCCGACAGTGCCACAAGAAAGTGGTGGTGGTATCAGACTTCTTAAGGCGTTTAGCATTCACATTAAAGACATCATTTCCACATTCAAGATCTAGTATGAAAAGGCCCCGAACAATGGGTGCAAATCCATAAAACATATCCTTACAATAAAGTGAACAACCATTGTTCTCAGACTTGTACGAATACCCATCGTGTACTAAACATGATCTGGAGATAATGTTTCTACACAACAGTGGAACAAAATAATAGTTACTTAGTTCTAAGATAAATCCTGAAGGGAGACGTAGAGGCATAATGCCGACGGCTTGAGCGGCGATCCCAGCGCCGTTCCCGACGCGCATCACGACTTCATTCTTTGCCAGCTTGCGCACCTTCTGAAGCCCCTGTATCGAGTTGCAAATGTGAGCAACCGATCCGGTATCAAATACCCAAGACTTAGAATTTTTGCTAGCAAGCAAAACGTCAATGACATTAACTTGTATAAAAATTATACCTTTTCCGGTTTTCCCAGACTTCTTATCTTACAGATACTTCTTGTAGTTTCTCTTCCAGTGTCCTGTGCCCTTGCAGTAGAAGCACTCAGTTTCATTCTTGGCTCTACCCTTAGAGTTGCTTTGGGAGCCGGTCTTACCGGCGCCCTTGCCCTTCTTTGGCTTTCCTTTCTTCTTTTTGAAACTGGCGGTTTTATTAACAAGCAACATTTGCTTGCGATTTTTCCGCAGTCCTCCTTCTGCAGTTTTCAGCATGGCGAGCACCTCTTCCGGTTCCTTCTCCATCCCACTCATGTTGTAGTTTAATACAAAACCGTCGTAAGACGGGGGGAGTGAAGAAAGCAACTTGTCCATCGTATGGCCAGGTGGAAGTGGAAATTCCAGGGTTTTAAGCCTTTCAGCATAGCCAATCATTTTGATCACGTGTTCGCCAACTGAACTACCCTCAGCCATCTTGCAATCCATCAAAGCCTTCATGATATCAAATCATTCAGACTTTGCGGTTTCCTTGTACAGAGCTTCCAATTCCCGGATCATATCACGGGGTTTATGGAATTCAAAACGTTTTTGAAGTTCTGTACTCATGCAAGCTAGCATGAGGCACTGCACTAAGTTGTGATCATCATCCTTAGTGGCCCAGACATTTTGTTCATCTTCCGGGGCCTCTGCCGCCGGTTTAGCTGGAAGAGCATTTTCAAGCACATACAGTTTCTTAGCGCTCCTGAGGACAATCCTCAGGTTGCGGACCCAGTCCGCACAGTTGTTTCTAGTCGCAGTTAACTTCTCTTTCTCTAACATCGGGCCTAAGTTGAACGCGGTGTTGCGAGCCATTTGATCTACAACGAAAAACACAAGTTTTCACTTAGACTTTGTTAATAATGAAGTTTGCACTAGTGAATAAACAATTTTATTCTAAAGTGTGCTCCCACTCAAATCAATATCTCTCATAATTGATTGTGAGTGATTCAAGATCCAGACTTCAATTCATCGCCATAGAATCATCATCTCATGACGGGAATTTTAATCGGTAGGCCAACTTGCCGATCACATCTCCATGTGAATTTTGTTCATCTTTCGATGCGTGTGTTCCGAGCTCATGACTTTCATGCCTGAACATCAAGGCAACCAAGTGATCTTGCTACGAGGTCTCAACTCACCCGCCTCACACATCCCTAATCGTTCGTACCCATGCATCCATGGCGTACCCCCAAAAAGTTAGGTGCCATGACAGTGCTACACTTGGGAGAACACTAACTACTTGATATTTTTGTGAGAGATCACCCTAATAAAAGCGACTACCGTGCAATCAAGAAGGGTGCATCAAGAGGGATAAACATCTCAGGCAATTCATAATAGCATGATATGGTATAGCCTCTTCCGACGGAGAAGTCTTTCATTTCTTCGTCTTCGGCATTCGCGTCGGTGTTCACCTTCGCGAAGATTGCCACCACCTTCTCGATGCACCAGATAATATTGCTATCTCCATAGCAAGATAAAATAAATGCATTACTTAAAGTTGACACGCAGGTCATTAAAGTGCAAACATATGGCTCCAGCCATCATGCCGAATCATGACACGCAGGTCATGTTAATTACATCATATAGTCATCTCATACATAATCAAATTGAATATGAGCAATGCTATACCACATCACATGCAAACCATCCTGCAAAACCAAGTTAGACGCATCTAATCGGTTTATGCAAAATTTTATTTTACGTGGCTTCAAAGGTTTTTACTCAAACCGCAGCTACCAACGTTTTATCATCAAGTATCATTATTCAAGTTGCTAGATTAACATCTCGGGGTGTATGAAACACGAGATAATTAACTCTCGAGCCCCATACTAAACTTTGTCATACGCATGACCCTCGTGCAGATCATATCTGCAATGCCCTTTCATCTGCGAATTTCATCTTTCTTTTGACTATGGCAGAACCCAAAGAACTGATAGCACTTCCATGATCAATCAGGATCACGGATTGCTAGAACTTTGTCAAATTCCACCATGCTATCTCGAGATTGAGCAAACGCAAATTCTAGGGAAGCAACAAGAACGTCGGGTAACAGATTTCATCTGTCACCCGCATAAATGATTTTCAGCAATAGATCTCATCTACTCCAAAATTATATTATGCAATACCCATACATCTCCATGTATTCTAGATCGTAACCTGCATCTACGCATAGTATGGCTCTTGATGCCACTGTAGGGGAACGCGACAGAAAACGAAAATTTTTGGTATAACGAGAACGCCCAGAACCACTATGGAGACTGCATACAAGGTTTGATCTGATCCGTACCGACTCGAAGCACAGCGGAAGAAGAGTCGGTGGTGATCATTGGTGCAGATCCCCACAGCTAGGATTTACAACCTCCCAACCGCGAGGATGTACTCCCTCGTCGGACAGCCCTTCGGGAGGCGGTCGGACAGTCCCCCGGACGATGTCGACAGCCCTTCGGGACGACCCTCGAAAGTCGAACGGAGACTCGGACAGCCCTTCGGGAGGACACTCGAATAGCCCCTCGGGCAAAAGGCCGAAACTACGACCTCTCTACGGGGTTGCACACATACGGTGTCAGCTATCCGGCAGGGCTTCGCCGTCCAGAACTAGTTCCTGCCAGAACCCAGACAGCCTTTCCGCTCTACGAAACTCTTTTCGTGGGAGGGAGAGAAGAAGCCAGATAATGCATGGCAAGTGTATGAGAGCAAGGGATTAGTGTGGAGGGCTGCCCCTCCACCTCTATTTATAGGAAATCCCAAGGGGTAGGGTAGTTTAACACAAAAACCCAAAATGCACATGAATGAAGTCCGTCCTCAAGGGCACAAGTGTGAAACCAAGGGACAAGTGGGGGCTCCATGGAGGAGCCCCCATGTGGCCGGTCACACCTTGTAGGGCCCCTTCAAAAGGGGCCTTATCCTTCCATGTCATCCCCCAAAAATATCTTGGGACAAAACCCAAAAATAAGGGCTTTCCAAAAAGTAACCATAAAGCTGATTTTCACTATTCATGACGACATTTTTCAGCGTCCGTTCGAACTAAAAATATTTATGTGGGCTTAGAACATTTCCAGTACCCACTAAAATAATTTTCAACGTGTTCTGAAACAATTCCAGATTAGTGATTTTCATCTGCGAAAAGCATCTGAAGTGGTTCCGGCAGCTCCGGAACATTTCTGGTTTTTCTTCCAGAAAATTCCCAGAAGTTTCCAGAATGATTCTGGCACCCTTCAAGAATTATCGTGCATGTGCTGAAACCAATTTGACTTTATGGTATCCTCTGAAACAACTTTTCAGTTTCACCGGAACTCATTCGGTGACCTCTCTCTGCGGAACTTTTCCGGTGTCCGAAACTTTTCCGGTGTCCGAAACTTTTTCGGTGATTTTCTCTCAGACTCCCTGTCTAGTATTCAGCAGATAGATAACCCTTAAGCGTGTGACCCTATAGGTTCGGTGAAGCATAGACATGACCTGGAACCCCTTCCGATCAATGATCAACATCGGAGCCATGGACACCCATATTGACCCCTATACCCACACGAATGAATATTCGAGTGAACCTCCAGTTGCCGTGTGCTATTCCTGTTGCTTCGCGATATGTCACAAATACCCGAGGTGAGATTTTATTGCATTCCTGTGGATCAACAATTTGTCCATCATGCAACTTACCTCGTTACCGGTTTTGTTCTCTTTTCTCGTTTCCGTGTTCCGGCATCCCAGTGATCAAATCACAAGGTGTCTGGCCAGACGATGATGGATACCGTAACACCGAGAGGGCCCGAGTATATCTCTCCATCGTCGGAGGAGCAAATCCCAATCTTGAGCTATCTTGTTACTTGCCATACTTTTCTGTGAACCCGTAAGCCGCCGTAATAGCCACCCAGTTACGGATGACGTTTAACAAACCCCAAAGTTCACGAAGCAAGTATGAAGGAACTCAATACTCTCATGGTCTAAGGAATTATACAAACATTAACTTCTCTGTGTTATAAACCATTAACTTGTGACGAATGCATCGCATAGCATAACATCAATTTGGGTCGATTCAACACAAGTGTTCTACCAACAATTTGTGCCCTCAAAATTGTCGGCATAGACATGCCCATGATCAAGAAAACAGGATCATCATGCAATACTCGAGCCAGTCATAGAGGCTTGACCAGGAATACATTTTTCCGTTTATTATCCCACACGTGCACATGAGATTCCCTCCAAGCCTCGTTTTATTGTAGACTCGAGAATCATTGCAGTTATAGCATGGAACATAAACTTTCATTACAAACCAGGAGATACAAAAAAATGATATTACTGCCTCTAGGGCATATCTCCTACACATACCCCCCCGATACGAGCGATAGGTTCATCAAAATAAGCAAACAACACATAGGAAACAGAATCTGTCAAAAACAGAACAATCTGCGAAGATCTGAATTGTTCTAATACTTATCTACCTTTAAAATTTCTGAAAAATTAGGAGAACAGAGGAAATTCGTATATAAATCTTTTGTAGAAAATTCAGAGTTATTGCACCATCCAGTGAATTTAAAAAATTCTGGTACTGGGCGCAAAAGTTTCGGTTTTTTAGCGGGATCAAATAAACTATCACCGTAAGCCATCCCAAAGGTCTTACTTGGCACAAACACTAATTAAAACACAAAACACATCTAACCAGAGGCTAGATGAATTATTTGTTGCAAAACAGAACCTAAAAAGCAAAAACAAAAACAAAATTGGGTTGCCGCCCAACAACCGCTATTGTTTAACGCCCTTAGCTATGCATAAAACACGAATAGATCTAAGTATTGTCATCTTTGGTATTTAATCCATAAGTGGCTCTCATAATAGATTCATAAGGCAATTTAATTTTCTTTCTTGGAAAGTTTTCCATACCTTTCCTTAACGGAAATTGAAATCTAATGTTTCCTTCTTTCATATCAATAATTGCACCAATCGTTCTAAGGAAAGGTCTACCAAGAATAATAGGACATGTAGGATTGCAATCTATATCAAGAACAATGAAATCTATGGGCACATAATTTCTATTTGCAACAATAAGAACATCATTAATCCTTCCCATAGGTTTCTTAATGGTGGAATCCGCAAGATGCAAATTTAAAGAGCAATCATCAAATTCACGGAAACATAACACATCACATAAAGTTTTTGGAATCGTGGAAACACTAGCACCCAAATCATACAAAGCATGGCACTCATAATCTTTATCTTAATCTTAATAGTAGGTTCCCACTCATCATAAAGTTTTCTAGGGATTGAAACTTCCAATTCAAGCTTTTCTTCAAAAGATTGCATCATAGCATCAACGATATGTTTAGTAAAAGCTTTGCTTTGTTTATAAGCATGAGAACAATTCAACATGGATTGCAACAAGGAAATACAATATGTTAAAGAGAAATTATGATAATTAAAGTCCTTGAAATCCAAAGAAGTGGGTTCATTGCTATCTAAAATCTTGACCTCTCCAATCCCACTTTTATCAATTTTTGCATCAAGATCTAAAAACTCCGAATCATTGGGACGCCTTCTAACTAAAGTTGACTCGTCTCTAGTCCCATCTTTATCAACATTTATATTGGAAAACAAATATTTAATAGGAGTCACATCAATCACTTTAAGATCTTCATCATTACTTAAAGATTCTGGTTTCGCGGCCATCTTATTTACCAAGGTAGCTTGCTTATCAGAAATTTGGCCTACTAAATTTTCAAGATGAGCAAACTGAGATCTTAAGCCATAAAATTCCTTAGACAAATCATCAAGCTCTTTATTCATGTATTGCATAAAAAATTTCTGCTCCTTGAGCTCGTTCCTAAAGAAATTATTATGCTCAAATTGCAAAGACATGAAGCTTCGAACATTATTTTCAATTATGTCCAAACTCTTGAGGTGAGGATCAATGTTTTTGGTGCAAACATCATGACAAGCAAGCAATCCAACACATGAGCACACAAAAAAGCAAGCGAAGAAGACGAATGGAAGAGGGGCGAAGAAAAGGCAAATATTTTTGAAAATCATTTTAGAAGTGGGGGAGAGGAAAACGAGAGGCGAATGGCCAATAATGTAATGCAGGGGATGAGAGTTTATGATGGGTATTTAGTATGTCTTGACTTGTCGTAAATCTCCCTAGCAACGGCGCCAGAAATCCTTCTTGCTACTTCTTGAGCTTGCGTATGTTTTTCCCTTGAAGAGGAAAGGGTGATGCAACAAAGTAGAGTAAGTATTTCCCTCAGTTTTGGGAACCAAGGTATCAATCCAGTGGGAGATAACGAACAAGTCACCGAATACCTGCACAAACAAACACCAACTTGCACCCAACGCGATAAAGGGGTTGTCAATCCCTTCACGGTTATTTGCAAAGTGAGATCTGATAGAGATGGATAAACGGTAAAGTAATATTTTTGGTATTTTTGGTTTATGGAACGGAAAGTAAAAGATTGCAAAGGAAGTAAATAGGAAACTAAGATTGTAGATCGGAAACTTATATGATGGAAAGTAGACCCGGGGGCCATAGGTTTCACTAGAGGCTTCTCTCAAGATAGAAAATATTACGGTGGGTGAGCAAATTACTGCCGAGCAATTGATAGAAAAGCGCAAAGTTATGACGATATCTAAGGCAATGATCATGAATATAGGCATCACGTCCGTATCAAGTAGATCGACTCCTGCCTGCATCTACTACTATTACTCCACACATCGACCGACTCCTGCCTGCATCTAGAGTATTAAGTTCATGAAGAATAGAGTAACGCATTAAGTAAGATGACATGATGTAGAGGAATAAACTCAAGCAATATGATGTAAACCCCATCTTTTTATCCTCGATGGCAACAATACAATACGTGCCTTGCTGCCCCTACTGTCACTTGGAAAGGACACCGCAAGATTGAACCCAAAGCTAAGCACTTCTCCCATTGCAAGAAAAACCAATCTAGTTGGCCAAACCAAATCGATAGTTCGAAGAGACTTGCAAAGATATCAAATCATGCATATAAGAATTCAGAGGAGATTCAAATAATATTCATAGATAAGCAGATCATAAATCCACAATTCATCGGATCTCGGCAAACACACCGCAAAAAAGTATTACATCGAATAGATCTCCAAGAACATCGAAGAGAACATGGTATTGAGAATCAAAGAGAGAGAAGAAGCCATCTAGCTACTAGCTATGGACCTGTAGGTCTGTGGTAAACTACTCACGCTTCATCGAAATGGCAATGGTGTTGATGTAGAAGCCCTCCGTGATCGAATCCCCCACCGGCAGGACGCCGAAAAAGGCCCCTAGATGGGATCTCACGGGTACAGAAGGTTGCGGTGGTGGAAAAGTGTTTTCGTGGCTCCCCCCGTAGGTTTTGGGATATTTGAGAATATATAGGCGGAAGAAATAGGTCGGTGGAGTCACGAGGGGCCCACAAGGGTGGGGGGCGCGCCCTACCCCCAGGGCGCGCCCTCCAACCTTGTGGCCGCCTCATGGCTTTCCTGACGTGCACTCCAGGTCCTCTGGATGTCTTCTGGTCCAAGAAAAATCATCGCGAAAGTTTCATTCCGTTTGGACTTCGTTTGATATCCCTTTTCTGCGAAACTCTAAAACAAGGAAAAAAAATAGGAACTGGCACTGGGCTCTAGGTTATTAGGTTAGTCCCAAAAATAATATAAAATAGCATATTAATGCATATAGAACATCTAAAACAGATAATATAATAGCATGGAACAATAAAAAATTATAGATACATTGGAGACGTATCAAGCATCCCCAAGCTTAATTCCTGCTCGTCCTCGAGTAGGTAAATGATAAAAACAGAATTTTTGATGTGGAATGCTACCTAACATATTTATCCATGTAATTTTCTTTATTGTGGCATGAATGTTCAGATCCGTATGATTCAAAACAAAAGTTTAATATTGACATAAAAACAATAATACTTCAAGCATACTAACAAGATAATTATGTCTTCTCAAAATAACATGGCCAAAGAAAGCTTATCCCTACAAAATCATATAGTCTGGCTATACTCCATCTTCATCACACAAAATATTTAAATCATGCACAACCCTGATGACAAGCCAAGCAATTGTTTCATACTTTTGATGTTCTCAAACATTTTCAACTTTCACGCAATACATGAGCGTGAGCCATGGACATAGCACTATAGTTGGAATAGACGATGGTTGTGAAGAAGACAAAAAGAAGGAGATAGTCTCACATCAACTAGGCGTATCAATGGGCTATGGAGATGCCCATCAATAGATATCAATGTGCGTGAGTAGGGATTGCCACGCAACGGATGCACTAGAGCTATAAGTTTATGAAAGCCCTAAAAGAAACTAAGTGGGTGTGCATCCAACTTGCTTCCTCACGAAGACCTAGCGCAATTTGAGGAAGCCCATCATTGGAATATACAAACCAAGTTCTATAATGAAAAATTCCCACTAGTATATGAAAGTGACAACATAGGAGACTCTCTATCATGAAGATCATGGTGCTACTTTGAAGCACAAGTGTTGTAAAAGGATAGTAGCATTGCCCCTTCTCTCTTTCCTCTCATATTTTTTTTATTGGGCCTTCTCTCATTTTTTGGCCTCTTTTTTTTTCGTCCAGAGTCTCATCCCGACTTGTGGGGGAATCATAGTCTCCATCATCCTTTCCTCACATGGGACAATGCTCTAATAATGAAGATCAGCACACTTTTATTTACTTACAACTCGATACTTAGAACAAAATATGACTCTATATGAATGCCTCCGGCGGTGTACCGGGATGTGCAATGAATCAAGAGTGACATGTATGAAAGAATTATGAAAGGTGGCTTTGCCACAAATACGATGTCAACTACATGATCATGCAAAGCAATATGACAATGATGGAGCGTGTCATAGTAAACGGAATGGTGGAAAGTTGCATGGCAATATATCTCGGGATGGCTATGGAAATGCCATAATAGGTTGGTATGGTGGCTGTTTTGAGGAAGGTATATGGTGGGTTTATGGCATCGGCGAAAGTTGCGCGGTACTAGAGAGGCTAGCAATGGTGGAAGGGTGAGAGTGCGTATAATCAATGGACTCAACATTAGTCATAAAGAACTCATATACTTATTGCAAAAATCTATTAGTTATCGAAACAAAGTATTACACGCATGCTCCTAGGGGGATAGATTGGTAGGAAAAGCCCATCGCTCGTCCCCGACCGCCACTCATAAGGAAGACAATCAATAAATAAATTATGCTCCGACTTCATCACATAACGGTTCACCATACGTGCTTGCTACGGGAATCACAAACTTTAACACAAGTATTTCTGAAATCCACAACTACTTACTAGCATGACTCTAATATCACCATCTTCATATCTCAAAACAATCATAAGGAATCAAACTTCTCATAGTATTCAATGCACTTTATATGAAAGTTTTTATTATATCCCTCTTGGATGCCCATCATATTAGGACTAAATTTATAACCAAAGAAAATTACCATGCTGTTTTAAAGACTGTCAAAATAATATAAGTGAAGCACGAGAGTTCATCAATTTCTATAAAATAAAACTACTGCCATGCTCTAAAAAGATATAAGTGAAGCACTAGAGCAAAATTGCCTAGCTCAAAATATATAAGTGAAGCACATAGAGTATTCTAATAAATCACGATTCATGCGTGTCTCTATCAAAAGGTGTGTACAGCAAGGATGATTGTGGCAAACTAAAAAGGAAAGACTGAAATCATACAAGACGCTCCAAGCAAAACACATATCATGTGGTGAATAAAAATATAGCCTCAAGTAAAGTTACCGATAGACGAAGACGAAAGAGGGGATGCCTTCCCGGGCATCCCCAAGCTTAGGCTCTTGGTTGTCCTTGAATATTACCTTGGGGTGCCTTGGGCATCCCCAAGCTTAGGCTCTTGCCACTCTTTATTCCATAGTCCATAATTTCCTTACCCAAAACTTGAAAACTTCACAACACAAAACTAAACAGAAATTCTCATAAGCTCCGTTAGTATAAGAAAGTAAATCACCACTTTTGGTACTGTTGTAAACTCATTCTTTATTTATATTGGTGTAATATCTACTTTATTCGAACTTTTCCATGGTTCATACCCCCCGATACGAGCCATAGGTTCATCAAAATAATCAAACAACACATAGAAAACAGAATCTGTCAAAAACAGAACAGTCTGCGAAGATCTGAATTGTTCTAATACTTCTGTAACTCCAAAAAATCTGAAACATTAGGAGAACATAGTAAATTAGTATATCAATCTTGTGTAGAAAATTCAGAGTTATTGCACGCTCCAGTTAATTTAAACAATTCTAGGACTGGGTGCAAAAGTTTCTGTTTTTCAGCAGGATCAAATCAACTATCACCATAAGCCATCCGAAAGGTCTTACTTGGCACAAACACTAATTAAAACACAAAACACATATAACCAGAGGCTAGATGAATTATTTATTGCAAAACAGAACCTAAAAAGCAAAAACAAAAACAAAATTGGGTTGCCTCCCAACAAGCGCTATTGTTTAACGCCCTTAGCTAGGCATAAAACACGAATAGATCTAAGTATAGTCATCTTTGGTATGCAATCCATAAGTGGATCTCATAATACATTCATAAGGAAATTTAATTTTCTTTCTTGGAAAGTCTTCCATACCTTTCCTTAACGGAAATTGAAATCTAATGTTTCCTTCTTTCATATCAATAATTGCACCAATCGTTCTAAGGAAAGGTATACCAAGAATAATAGGGCATGTAGGATTACAATCTATATCAAGAACAATGAAATATATGGGCACATAATTTCTATTTGCAACAATAAGAACATCATTAATCCTTCCCATAGGTTTCTTAATGGTGGAATCCGCAAGATGCAAATTTAAAGAGCAATCATCAAATTCACGGAAACCTAACACATCACATAAAGTTTTTGGAATCGTGGAAACACTAGCACCAAAATCACACAAAGCATGGCACTCATAATCTTTAATATTAATCTTAATAGTAGGTTCCCACTCATCATAAAGTTTTCTAGGGATAGAAACTTCCAATTCAAGCTTTTCTTCAAAAGATTGCATCATTGCATCAACGATATGTTTAGTAAAAGCTTTGCTTTGTATATATGCATGAGGAGAATTCAACTTGGATTGGAAACAGGAAATACAATCTATTAAAGGGCAATTATCATAATTAAAGTCCTTGAAATCCAAAGAAGTGGGTTCATTGCTATCTAAAGTCTTGACCTCTCCAATCCCACTTTTATCAATTTTTGCATCAAGATCTAAAAACTCCGAATCATTGGGACGCCTTCTAACTAAAGTTGACTCGTCTCTAGTCCCATCTTTATCAACATTTATATTGGAAAACAAATATTTAATAGGAGTCACATCAATCACTTTAAGATCTTCATCATTACTTAAAGATTCTGGTTTCGCGGCCATCTTATTTACCAAGGTAGCTTGCTTATCAGAAATTTGGCCTACTAAATTTTCAAGATGAGCAAACTGAGATCTTAAGCCATAAAATTCCTTAGACAAATCATCAAGCTCTTTATTCATGTATTGCATAAAAAAATTCTGCTCCTTGAGCTCGTTCCTAAAGAAATTATTATGCTCAAATTGCAAAGACATGAAGCTTCGAACATTATTTTCAATTATGTCCAAACTCTTGAGGTGAGGATCAATGTTTTTGGTGCAAACATCATGACAAGCAAGCAATCCAACACATGAGCACACAAAAAAGCAAGCGAAGAAGACGAATGGAAGAGGGGCGAAGAAAAGGCAAATATTTTCGAAAATCATTTTAGAAGTGGGGGAGAGGAAAACGAGAGGCGAATGGCGAATAATGTAATGCAGGGGATGAGAGTTTATGATGGGTACTTGGTATGTCTTGACTTGTCGTAGATCTCGCCAGCAACGGCGCCAGAAATCCGTCTTGCTACTTCATGAGCTTGCGTATGTTTTTCCCTTGAAGAGGAAAGGGTGATGCAACAAAGTAGAGTAAGTATTTCCCTCAGTTTTGAGAACCAAGGTATCAATCCAGTAGGAGACAACGAACAAGTCACCGAATACCTGCACAAACAAACACCAACTTGCACCCAACGCGATAAAGGGGTTGTCAATCCCTTCACGGTTATTTGCAAAGTGAGATCTGATAGAGATGGATAAACGGTAAAGTAATATTTTTGGTTTATGGAACGGAAAGTAAAAGATTGCAAAGGAAGTAAATAGGAAACTAAAGATTGTAGATCGGAAACTTATATGATGGAAAGTATACCCGGGGGCCATAGGTTTCACTAGAGGCTTCTCTCAAGATAGAAAATAGTATGGTGGGTGAACAAATTACTGCCGAGCAATTGATAGAAAAGCGCAAAGTTATGACGATATCTAAGGCAATGATCATGAATATAGGCATCACGTCCGTATCAAGTAGACCGACTCCTTCCTGCATCTACTACTATTACTCCACACATCGACCGACTCCTGCCTGCATCTAGAGTATTAAGTTCATGAAGAACAGAGTAACGCATTAAGTAAGATGACATGATGTAGAGGAATAAACTCAAGCAATATGATGTAAACCCCATCTTTTTATCCTCGATGGCAACAATACAATACGTGCCTTGCTGCCCCTACTATCACTGGGAAAGGACACCGCAAGATTGAACCCAAAGCTAAGCACTTCTCCCATTGCAAGAAAAACCAGTCTAGTTGGCCAAACCAAATCGATAGTTCGAAGAGACTTGCAAAGATATCAAATCATGAATATAAGAATTCAGAGGAGATTCAAATAATATTCATAGATAAGCTGATCATATATCCACAATTCATCGGATCTCAGCAAACACACCGCAAAAAATTATTGCATCGAATAGATCTCCAAGAACATCAAGGAGAACATGGTATTGAGAATCAAAGAGAGAGAAGAAGCCATCTAGCTACTAGCTATGGACCCGTAGGTCTGTGGTAAACTACTCACGCTTCATCGGAAGGGCAATGGTGTTGATGTAGAAGCCCTCCGTGATCATATCCCCCTCTGGCAGGATGCCGGAAAAGGCCCCTAGATGGGATCTCATCGGTACAGAAGGTTACGGCGGTGGAAAAGTGTTTTCGTGGCTCCCCCCATAGGTTTTGGGATATTTGAGAATATATAGGCGGAAGAAATAGGTCGGTGGAGTCACGAGGGGCGCACAAGGGTGGGGGGCGCGCCCTACCCCCCTGGGCGCGCCCTCCAACCTTGTGGCCGCCTCGTGGCTTTCCTGACATGCACTCCAAGTCCTATGGATGTCCTCTGGTCCAAGAAAAATCATCGCGAAAGTTTCATTCCGTTTGGACTCCGTTTGATATCCCTTTTCTGCGAAACTCTAAAACAAGGAAAAAAAACAGGAATTGGCACTGGGCTCTAGGTTAATAGGTTAGTCCCAAAAATAATATAAAATAGAATATTAATGCATATAAAACATCCAAAACAGATAATATAATAGCATGGAACAATAAAAAATTATAGATACGTTGGAGACGTATCACGCATCCCATCTAAATACATTCGTTGAGTTGTGCGATATGCAAAAGAAAAAAGATGTGGATAATGATATAGTTAAATTGAAGCTATTTCCATTCTCACTACGAGATCGTGCTAAAACTTGGTTTTCATCTTTGCCTAAAAATAGTATTGATTCATGGAATAAGTGTAAAGATGTTTTTATTTCCAAGTATTTTCCTCCCGCTAAGATCATCTCCCTTAGGAATGATATAATGAATTTTAAGCAACTTGATCATGAACATATTGCACAATCTTGGGAGAGGATGATATTGATGATAAGAAATTGCCCTACTCATGGTTTAAGTTTATGGATGATCATACAAAAAATTTATGCCGGACAGAATTTTGCATCTAGAAATCTTTTAGATTCCGCCGCGGGAGGTACTTTTATGGAAATTACATTAGGAGTAGCTACTAAACTCCTAGATAATATTATGGCTAATTACTCTCCATGGCATACCGAAAGATCTTCCACTAGTAAAAAAGTGCATGCGAATGAAGAAATTAATACTTTGAGTGGAAAGATGGATGAACTTATGAAATTGTTTGCTAGTAAGAGTGCTCTTATTGATCCTAATGATATGCCTTTATCTACTTTGATTGAGAACAATAATGAATCTATGGATGTGAATTTTGTTGGTAGGAACAATTTTGGTAATAACGCTTATGGAGGTAATTTCAACCCTAGGTCGTTTCCTAGTAATTCCTCTAATAATTATGGTAATTCCTACAATAATTATTATGGAAATTATAAAAAGATGCCTCTGATCTTGAGAACAATATTAAAGATTTTATTAATTCCCAAAAAGTTTTCAATGCTATGGTTGAAGAAAAATTGCTCAAGATTGATGATTTGGCTAGGAACGTTGATAGAATTTCTCTTGAGATTGATTCTTTGAAAATTAGACCTATGACACCCAAGCATGATATTAATGAATCTCTAAAAGCTATTAAAATTTCTATTGATGAGTGTAAAGAAAGAACGGCTAGGATGCGTGCTAAGCGAGATTGGTTTGTAAAAGCGTGTTCTTCTAGTTTTTGCGAGAATAATGATGAAGATCTTAAAGTGATTGGTGTGACTCCTATTGAATCTTTATTTTATAATATAAATCTTGATAAAGATGGGACTGGAGATGAGTCAACTTTAGCTAGAAGGCGTCCCAATGATTCGGTGTTTATAGATCTTAATGCAAAAATTGATAAAAGTGTGATTGGAGAGGTCAAAACTTTAAGTAGCGATGAACCCACTCTTTTGGATTTCAAGGACTTTAATTATGATAATTGTTCTTTGATAGATTGTATTTCCTTCTTGCAATCCTTGTTGAATTCTCCTCATGCTTATAATCAAAATAAAGCTTTTACTAAACATATCATTGATGCTATGATGAAATATTTTGAAGAAAAACTTGAGTTAGAAGTTTCTATCCCTAGAAAGCTTTATGATGAGTGGGAACCTACTATTAAGATTAAAATTAAAGATTACGAGTGCCATGCTTTGTGTGATTTGGGTGTTAGCGTTTCCACAATTCCAAAACTTTATGTGATGTGCTAGGTTTCCGTGAATTTGATGATTGTTCTTTAAATTTGCATCTAGCAGATTCCACTATTAAGAAGCCTATGGGAAGGATTAATGAAGTTATTATTTTTTCAAATAGGAATTATGTGCCCGTAGATTTCATTGTGCTTGATATAGTTTGCAATCCTACATGTCCTATTATTCTTGGTAGACCTTTCCTTTGAACGATTGGTGCAATTATTGATATGAAAGAAGGAAACATTAGATTTCAATTTCCGTTAAGGAAGGGCATGGAACACTATCCAAGAAAGAAAATTAAGTTTCCATATGAATCTATTATGAGGGCTACTTATGGATTGCATACCAAAGATGACAATAAATAGATCTATGTTTTATGCCTAGCTAGGGGCATTAAACAATAGCGCTTGTTGGGAGGCAACCCTATTTTATTTTTATGTTTTTTGTGTTTGGTTATGTTTTTCAATAAATACACATTATTACCTCTGTAGTAATTGTGTTTCGGTGTTTTAATTAGTGTTTGAGCTAAGTAAGACCTTTGGGATGGCTTACGGTGATAGTTGATTTGATCTTGCTGAAAAACAGAAACTTTGTTGCTCATTACAACAATTTTAAAAAATCACAGAAGCGTGCTTTTGATCTAAAATTTTACACAAGATTGATATACAAATTACCAAGGTTATCCTAATTTTTCAGAGTTGTTGGAGTTCAGAAGTACACGAAGTTTACGGATTGCTACAGACTGTTCTGTTATTGACAGATTATGTTTTCTATGTGTTGTTTGCTTATTTTGATGAATCTATGGGTAGTATTGGGGGGTATGAACCATGGAAAAGTTGGGATATAGTAGATATCACACCAATATAAATAAAGAATGAGTTCACAACAGTACGAAAAAGTGGTGATTTATTTTCTTATACTAACAGATCTCATGAGTTTTCTGTTGAGTTTTGTGTTGTGAAGTTTTCAAGTTTTGGGTAGAGATTTGATGGACTATGAAATAAGGAGTGGCAAGAGCCTAAGCTTGGGGATGCCCAAGGCACCCCAAGGTAATATTCAAGGAAAACCAAGCATCTAAGCTTGGGGATGCCCCGGATGGCATCCCCTCTTTCGTCTTCAATCCATCGGTAAATTTGCTTGAGGCTATATTTTTATTCACCACATGATATGTGTTTTACTTGGAGCGTCTTGTATGATATGAGTCTATGCTTTTTAGTTTGCCACAATCATCCTTGCTGTACACACCTTTTGAGAGGGACATGCATGAATCGTGATTTATTAGAATAATCTATGTGCTTCACTTATATCTTTTGAGCTAGGCAATTTGCTCTAGTGCTTCACTTATATCTTTTTAGAGCATGGCGGTGGCTTTATTTTATAGAAATTGTTGAAGTCTCATGCTTCACTTATATTATTTTGAGAGTCTCCAAACAGCATGGTAATTTGCTTAGGTTATGAATTTAGTCCTAATACGATGGGCATCCAAGAGGGATATAATAAAAACTTTCATATAAAGAGCGTTGAATACTATGAGAAGTTTGATTCCTTGCATTTATTTTGAGATATAAAGATGGTGATATTAGAGTCATGCTAGTGAGTAATTGTGGATTGGTAGAAATACTTGTGTTAAAGTTTGTGATTCCCGTAGCATGCACGTATGGTGAACCGTTATGTGATGAAGTCGGAGCATGATTTATTTATTTATTGTCTTCCTTATGAGTGGCGGTCGGGGATAACCTATGGACTTTTCCTACCAATCTATCCCCCTAGGAGCATGCGTGTAGTACTTTGTTTCGATAGCTAATAAATTTTTGCAATAAGTATGTGAGTTCTTTACGACTAATGTTGAGTCCATGGATTATACGCACTCTCACCCTTCCACCATTGCTAGCCTCTCTAGTACCGTGCAATTCTCGCCGGTGCATTAAACCCAACATATACCTTCCTAAAAACAGCCGCCATACCTACCTATTATGGCATTTCCATAGCCATTCCGAGATATATTGACATGCAACTTCCACCGTTCCGTTTATTATGACATGCTTCATCATTGTCATATTGCTTTGCATGGTCATATAGTTGGCATAGTATTTGTGGCAAGGCCACCATTCATTTATTTTATACATGTCACTCTTGATCATTGCACATCCCGGTACACCATCGGAGGCATTCATATAGATTCATATGTTGTTCTACAATCGAGTTGTAACTCGTATGTTGTAAGTAAATAAAGGTGTGGTGATCATCATTATTAGAGCATTGTCCCATGTGAGGAAAGGATGATGGAAGCTACGATTCCCTCGCAAGTTGGGATGAGTCTCCGGACTTTACAAAAAATAAAAGAGGCCAAAAGAAGCCCATACAAAAAAAAGAGAAAAGAGAGAAGGAGCAATGCTACTATCCATTTACCACACTTGTGCTTCAAAGTAGCACCATCATCTTCATGATAGAGAGTCTCCTATGTTGTCACTTTCATATACTAGTGGGAATTTTTAATTATAGAACTTGGCTTGTATATTCCAATGATGGGCTTCCTCAAATTGCCCTAGGTCTTCGTGAGCAAGCGAGTTGGATGCACACCCACTTAGTTTCTTTTTGAGCTTTCATACACTTATAGCTCTAGTGCATCTGTTGCATGGCAATCCCTACTCACTCACATTGATATCTATTGATGGGCATCTCCATAGCCCATTAATATTCCTAGTTGATGTGAGACTATCTCCTTCTTTTTGTCTTCTCCACAACCACCATATTCTATTCCACCTATAGTGGTATATCCATGGCTCACGCTCATGTATTGCGTGAAAGTTGAAAAAGTTTGAGAACATCAAAAGTATGAAACAATTGCTTGGCTTGTCATCGGGGTTGTCCATGATTTAATACTTTGTGTGATGAAGATGGAGCATAGCCAGACTATATGATTTTCTACGGATAACATTCTTTAGCCATGTTATTTTGAGAAGACACAATTGCTTTATTAGTATGCTTGAAGTATTATTTCTTTTACGTCAATATTAAACTTTTGTTTTGAATCTTATGGATCTGAATATTCATGCCACAATAAAGAAAATTACATGGATAATATGTTAGGTAGCATTCCACATCAAAAATTCTATTTTTATCATTTACCTACTCGAGGATGAGTAGGAATTAAGCTTGGGGATGATTGATACGTCTCCAACGTATCTATAATTTTTTATTGTTCCATGCTATTATATTATCTGTTTTGGATGTTTTATAAGCATTAATATGCTATTTTATATTATTTTTGTGACTAACTTATTAACATAGATCCCAATGCTAGTTTCTGTTTTTTTCCTTGTTTTTGAGTTTTACAAAAAAGGAATATCAAACGGAGTCCAAATGGAATAAAACTTTCGCGATGATTTTTCTTCGACCAGAAGACACCCAGCAAACTTGGAGAGGGGGCCCGAAGAGTCCCGAGGCCTCCACAAGCCCTCAGGGTGCGCCCTGGCTTGTGGGCCCCACGGGACTCCTCCAACCCTAATTCTTTCGCTATAAATTCCCAAATATTCCCAAACGACCAGAAGCGCCCACCGAAATACTTTTCCACCGCCGTAACCTTCTGTTCCCGTGAGATCCCATCTTGGGGCCTTTTTCGGCATCCTGCCGGAGGGGGATTCAATCACGAAGGGCTTCTACATCAACCCTATTGCCCTTCCGATGAAGCGTGAGTAGTTTACCACAGACCTATGGGTCCATAGCTAGTAGCTAGATGGCTTCTTCTCTCTCTTTGATCTTCATACAATGTTCTCCTCGATGTTCTTGGAGATCTATCTGATGAAATATTCTTTTGTGGTGTGTTTGTCGAGATCCGATGAATTGTGGATTTATGATTAGTTTATCTATGAATATTATTTGAATCTTCTCTGAATTCTTATATGCATGATTTGATATCTTTGTATTTATCTTCGAATTATCGGTTTGGTTTGGTCAACTAGATTGGTTGTTCCTGCAATGGGAGAGGTGCTTAGTTTTGGGTTCAATCTTGCGGTGTCTTCTCCCAGTGACAAAGTAGGGGTAGCGAGGCACGTATTGTATTGTTGCCATCAAGGGTAAAAAGATGGGGTTTCATCATATTGCTTAAGTTTATCCCTCTACATCATGTCATCTTACTTAAGGCGTTACTCCGTTCTTATGAACTTAATACTCTAGATGCATGCTGGATAGCGGTCGATGTGTGGAGTAATAGTAGTAAATGCAGGCAGGAGTCGGTCTACTTGACACGGACGTGATGCCTATATTCATAATCATTGCCTTGGATATCGTCATAACTTTGCGCTTTTCTATCAATTGCTCAACAGTAATTTGTTCACCCACCATATGCTTTCTTTCGAGAGAGAAGCCTCTAGTGAAACCTATGGCCCCCGGGTCTATTTTCCATCATATATTTTCGGATCTATAAACCAAAAAACCCAAAAATACCTTCCTGCAATTTATTTACTTTTCTTTTGTTTTACATTTTTGTAATCTTTTATATCTATCTCTATCAGATCTCATCCTTGCAAGTGACCATGAAGGGATTGACAACCCCTTTATCACGTTGGGTGCAAGTGTTTGATTGTTTGTGCAGGTGCATAGATTGGAGACTTGCGTGTACCTCCTACTGGATTGATACCTTGGTTCTCAAACTGAATGAAATACTTATCTCTACTTTGCTGCATCACCCTTTCCTCTTCAAGGGAAAAACCAACGCAAGCTCAATAAGTAGCAGACACCGCCACCGGCCCTCACCCGTCATCGCGGGGGCCCAGTTTCATCTGAACAGGCGAGGCCATCCACTTGTTATAGATAGCATTTTTAAACACATGCTCATTCCTATTTTTTTCAGATGCCCCACAAAATGCAAGCACAAATGGAATTTAAGGCCAAGCGATCGATATGGGTATCAAAACAAGTAGAGACGTCATTCCAGATATTCCTAGCAACCACACAGCTGAAAAAGAGATGATCAATAGTCTCATGTGAGCACAGAATTCACAATTCAATGGTTTCCCCATATTTCTTTTCTCTAAATTATCCCCATGAAGTATGGCATTGCCCACATGTCCCTCCATTTCAAAATCCTGCAAAGGTACTTGTTTCCTTGAAATTTGTATTTTTTAGTCAATTGATGCCACCTCCGCTCAAATTATTCTACATCCGTCTCTTTATTCACTATCACATGGAATTCCTTCTTGAAGACAGAATGTTTGTTGTACACGTGTCCAATTTTCTCTTTCAACACCTTTAAAACATGCCATTTACACCATCTATGACGGTTATGGGGCATTGTAGTTCATAAAGTGTTTTGCATTGATCTGTGGGAGTACAAAAGACAAATGATCACACTAAGGTGAACTTATAATAGCATATGTAGAACCTGATAACCTACAACAATGTACAAGACAACTTGTATAATCTAACCTGTCAATATAGTAGTAGGATGCTTCCCGTCCATCAAGTCAATAAAATTTCTGAATGCCCACTCAAATGCATGAGTCTTTTCATCAACCATAAGAACACCGCCAAAAATAGTGGACTGGAAATGGTTATTCACACCAACAAAAATCCCAAACGGCATGTTATACAGGTTGGTCCTGTAAGTGGTCTCAAAAGTAACCACCTCACCAAAATGTGCATAATCTAGCCGGTTTTTACCATTACACCATGTTTCTATTTTGACCCTACTTTCACCGTCTACTTGCACAGAAACTTTAAATTCCGGATCTTTGGCACTCATATCCTGAAGTATACTAGTTGTTTTGGCCATGTCATCGGCGATAGAATCATGAGCTATGCTTGCACACAGTGTTCTCCATGTCTGCTTCCTAAAAGGCACACCTAGAGAAGAACCAAGACCTGACCCTAAAATGGTGTATATCTGGTCAATCCTGATGTTGTTCTCCCTGAGGTTACGAATAAAATCCTCTGCTAAAGGACTTATGACGCTATGTGATTTCCACTTTTTTCTCACTGAACTTCACAGATAGTGGGTGATTGTGCTTGTTAATGAAAACGGTCACATACCATCCATGGTCGTCAGTTCGATGTAGTCTTATACGAGCTTCACAATCAGTGCGGCATGATGTTGTGTTATGCCCTTCTTCTTTGCACTGTGATAATCATAAAGACACAGGGTCATAGGCAGAAAAAAAAAGTATGTTCATTAAACTGTCTAATATCATACAAAATAATAAGTTTAAGATGATGCATACCGCGCACTAGCAAACGGTGTCCTGCATTGCTCTGTATTTTTTCCTGTTAGTGCTACTCTTTCCATAGCGAATACCAAAGCGTCATTCCCAAGAGAACATGTAGTAGAAATCATAAGCTTCATCCTTTGAATCAAAATATGCGTTACTTTTTAAAAATATTCAAGCATTTCAAAAACTATGTTTGTGAAATTTAAAAAAAATGTTTATACAACATATAAAAATGTTTGCATAGTTAAAAAAATTATATAATTAAAAAAGTCAATATGTATTTGAAAAATGTTTAACATGTATTCAAATCAAATATCCACAACATGTATTTGAAAAAATTGACCATGTTTTGGGACAATATTAATCATGTATAAGAATGTTTTACATGCATATAAAAATGTACCATGTTTATAAAAATAGACATCAAACTATACAATGCAAATAATTGTTATTCATGAATATTAAAAATGGTAAATCTATATAAAAGATGATGCTGATGTATAGGAAAAATGAATATACAATGTGTATGAAAGTGTAGACATGTGTTAAAGAAGAAATAAACAACAAAACCGGACAAAAAATGAAGAAACAAAGAAAACCATTGAAAATAAAAGAAAACCCCTGCAAACAGTGAAAAACCTTATTAAAAAACCACACCGAAAATAAACTTTTGTAGCTGCACTTTAATTGTCAGCCTAATAGCATGCAAGCCAGAGATAAGTCGAATGTATATCTTGCACCGGGGGAGACATAGCTCCCGGTCAACAAACTTTAGGACATCGCCCCTTTCCCCTCTCCCCTCCTGTGCTGCCCCCATGAGGTGATGGGGAGGGCCTCCGACAGTGCCGCCTCCAAGCCCTCCCTCCCCCTTCTCCTGCTTCACCGCTGCCAGAGGGTGCGGCCGGGCCCGGCCGCCGCCGGCAGCAGCGGGGCGTTGGTGGTCTCCCACGAGGTGGCACTACAAGAAATATGGCGACTTGCGACCATCAATATTGGTCACTGAATGGCCATTGTTTTTAATTTGCGACATTTTTGTGACCAAAAACAGTTGGTCAAAAGCTGACCGTCTTTAATGAAACTTAACGACCTTCTTTGTGATAAGGTCGTTGCTCACTAGCAGTCTGCCCAGGCCATGTCAGATCCAACATGGCAAGCTGACGTGGCAAAATTGCGACCAATTGAATTTGTCGTTGATAAAAATCAGCTCGGTCCAATTTGGTGTTTTACATGGGCCGAGCCCACTAATTCAGCCCATTTAGTATATTTATTTCTGTTAATTTTTGTCAGCTACATAGGCCAAGCCCAACTGTTCAGCTCGTCAAATTTTATGCATGTTTGGCCTTTCAAGAATATAGGTACTATTTTCTGCAGCCCATTTTCTGGTTTACATTCAGCCTTTTTATACAGTCAAATAATAATTCAATCTTGGAGTTGGTCCAGTACTCTTTTCAGCCCATTCACATATATGTGGCCCATATTCATACAAATGATTCTCCTTTTCGATAAATTTTGCAAATAATTTCATAATTCAGCACTAAATATGTTTACATCACATGCCATAAACCCAAAGAAATAGTATCACTTGTTCCTATACAAAACTATCAAATCATACGTACAACAAAACATAATACAGAAAATTTAGTTCAACAAAAATAATTTTTCTTCCTCTTCCATCTTCCAGAACACGCAACACCTTGCATTGGAAGGATCAGCCATTAGAAGCATATAGAATACAAGGGAAACAATCAAAATAAAGAAATGAAAGGCACACACTGAAAATTACGACAGCACCAATATTTTTTATATTACCATAACAAACAGAAATGTAATCTGATTGCATAAGACATATGGCATTATCAACAAGACAAAGCAAAACTTACAGTGCCAGCTCAGGAATAAGGCAAAGCATATTTTACAGTGCGAGCTCAGGATGTCACCATGCACACTCCAACAAAAACTAAATGGTGGGCAAAAGAGCAGGACACAACTGTACCTAGAAATGCTGCTAGCCAGCGACAAAAGTAAGTTGGTCGGAGCCAAAGAGGGGCCTGCCAAAGGAGCCAACCATGCCGACGAGGATGAGGTAACTGGTGATCTTCTCCTGGTTCGCCTTGATCTTGTCCTCGAAGTTCTTCCACTTCAGGTTGTCCCGCTGCAGCTTGTCCTACACTGCCCAGAAACAAACAATTCAGATCAACAACTACATAGATCATCCCTTGTTTGCTTATCTAGACCAGACACACTTGTTTGCTTATCTAGACCAGACACTACTACTATTTGTGAATATAGCAAATGTAAAAACAATGTAAATGGTAAACAACACTTGAGAATATAGCAACAGATTAAGAGCATATTGTTTAGCATCACACAGATAGTAGCACAATGCTACAGTCAACTATTAGGATAAAGTAGAGCTTCTACATTACATAGTCAGATATGAAAGACCAAGCAAACTGTTCCACAAAAGACAAGTTACAGAGCAATCATGTATTGACCATCCTACTGATAGCAAGGGCATAAAGATAATCACTTAACAAGTAGTACCAACATGAGTAAATCACATACCGAAGTGCAATCTAATATCCCAGCTACCAAAACACCATGTCAAGATTCCGTACAGACCAAAAAAGAGCATGCGCTGCAGGACATATAAATATACCATGAGCATTATTCCTATAAGGGAAATCCCTATAAATATTACAAACATGCAACTGGGTACTAATCAGCCAGTGTAGTGTCATGGCTACCCAAGTAATCACCTAAACACACGGCCTCGAAGAGGATGGCCAGCGCTGCCTGCACTAGAGTCACCATGTTGCCTATAATTCAATCAAGACAAATACAATCAGTATCAGGATCACAGGTTCAAAGCAAGAATAGTGAAGGCGTTTATGCTATAAACAACAAGAAGAAGATGCAAACTCTAATGAAGTAGGTGTAACACCCCCAGTGGTTAACTACAGTAATCACCCTTTTGATTATGCCATGTCATCATGTTTAACAGTGCATGATCATCATTAGCAACATATTGCATTTCAACTCCTAAGTCAAAATCCAAATTTAAATGAAAGTGGAAAATAAAAGTTGTCCAGCATAAAAACTAAAATGTTCAATAAATAGCAAATATTGCAGAGGCTAATCTAAAATTGTAACCAACAATAAATAAATTAATTAGGTGGCTCAAACATTACCAAAACAGCTAGGATTAATGCATTTTAATTATTATAAAAATTGTGTGACCTCCAATTGCCTCCAAACTAATTTTTGGTAGTGGTAGAGGATGCCTAGTAATTATTGGGACATTTGCCATGTTTTACAAAAATCATTTTGAGGCCTAACAATTTACTAAACAGGAGATATGAATAAATAAAAAAGGACAAAAAGAAAACAAAAGAGAAAATAAAAAAATAAAAAAACCAACCCCCCCTGCTGGGCCGTGGCCCAGCTGGCCACCCACCGGGCCGGCCCAGCTCCCCCCCCCCTCTCTACATGGCCTCCCCCAGGAGGCCACCAAACCCTAGCCCCCACCTGCCATCTCTCCCTCTCTCCTCGCCTCTCCTCTGCCCCCCCCCCCCCCCAATAGATCAGGGGGGGATCGAGCCGCCCTGCCGCCTGGGCCCGCTGCCCCGGCGCCGCCCCGCGACCGCGGCCCCGCCACCTCGACGCCGCTCGCCGAGCCGCCCCGCGTCGCCTCGTCCTCATCCACTCCCTCCTCCACCTCGCCGCCCCCCCCCCCCCCCCGACCGCTTCCCCGACGCAGCTTCCACCACACCTCGCCGACCCCTCCCCTTCAACGCTTGTGAGCCGCCGCCCCTCCCTCTCTCCCCGATTCGGCCGCCGCTCGCTTCTCTGCTCACCGCGCGCCGTCACGGCTGCGCCGCGCCCGCCCGCGCGTGTCGAGACCAGCCACGCGCCCGCTCGGCCTCGCGCGCTCCGACCACGCCCCGCGCCCTCCCCGCTCGCGCCTCGCAGCTCGCGGCCGCGCCTCGCGCTCCCGCCTCGCTGGCTCACCTCGGCCCCCGCCTGTTGCCGCCGCCGCTCGCGCCACCGCACCCGCACGTGCTCGCCTCCATCGCCGCCGACGCCGCCTCGCCTCCCAGACCATGCCCCGCCTGGCCACGCCCTCCGCCTGGCCTCGCCTCGACCGCTCACCGTCGCCTGTGCCCGCGCGCGCACGCACGCATCTGGGATGCCGGACATGTCCGGCGCAACGAACAGGCACAGCCCGGACATGTCCGGCTGTGCCACTAACAAACGAGGCCCAGCCCCCTGTAAATAAAAAAAATAGTTAATTAAATCTGTTTAATTAAAGTAAATAATTAATTAGTTAATTAACTAATTAGACTAATTAATTAGTTAACTTAACTAACCCTAATGACTGCTGACATCAGCATGATGTCATGCTGACGTCATCAGCTACTGTTTCGGATAATGTTTAATTTAAATAATTAAATAAATTCTAGAAAATTAATAAAAGCTTTAGAAAATCATATAAAATAATCTGTAGCTCAGATCAAAAAACTTTGTACATGAAAGTTGCTCAGAACGACGAGACGAATCCGAATACGCGGTCCGTTCGTCCGTCACACGTCCCTAACTATCCGAACATGCAACCGTTCCCCTTCGGTCATCTGTCTGACAAATGTCCGAAACCGGGAAAACATTCCCGGATGAATCCCACCTTCGCCAGTATCACCCGGCACTGCGTTAGATCACCTCCATCACCGCGTATTGCCATGTTATGCTTTGTGCTGCACTTGTTCGCTATGTATTTATACTGTTTCCTCCCGCTCTTCTCTCTCGATAGACCCCGAGACCGACGTCGTCCCCGAGACCGACGCAGCTCCGGAGACCAAAGACACCATTGACAACCTTGCCCTTGCCGCCGAGCAACCAGGCAAGCCCCCCCTTTGATCATCCCGATATCGCCCATTCTAATTTCTCATGCTTGCATTAGAATTGCTGCTGCTACTGCTTTACCTATTCTGATGCATAGCCTGTTTATTGTATCCTGCTGTTGATAATTACCTGCATATCCTAAACTGCTTAGTATAGGCTGGGTAGAGACCTATCAGTGACCCCACTTATCCCGACTGCCCCGCTGGATTATCCGAAGACCCGATCAACGGGATTGAAGACCAGGCCCGACACCGCACATCACCCCCCCTTAGTTGTAACGACACTGCAGCGTTACTATCGAGTGCTGAGGGTGAAACCTCTTGTAGCACTTCTGATGTTAACTCTGTAGAGTAGCTATTCGGTCGTGGTCATCAAGTGTGATTCCTCCTTCACCACTTCCGGTAACGACGCTGTCGTGCAACACATCAAGTGTGAACCCATCGAGGGTGAATCCTCCGAGTTCACCTTGACAGACACATCGAGTAGGAATCCAACGAGGGTGATACCTCGGATTCCCCTGATGTTATGGACACACGGATACTTGGACTATACTGTTGTTACTTGGAAAGGCGGGTCGACCCTGAGGGGTACCCGCGTGCGCCTAAGAGGCGAGTGTTGTGAAGGCGGGTGCCAGTGTGGTGCCCGAGTGAGAATACGAGGCGCGGTCGGGCATTCTTGGCCCTTGCCGCAAGTCCTCGAGACGGGGCGACGGGGTCACATCTTTCGTGAGTCTCTGCTCGTTACCGCAAGCCCAAGTTACTAACGATTTGGATATTTGATCCGAGAAGGCCTCTGGCCTGATAGCACTAACCATCACGTGGGCATAGTATGGGCGTTCTGCATCGTATGCATCAGCCAAAAGCTCTGTCAGATGTCCAGTTCAGCAGTGCGGCATGGAGTGATTGGCGCCATTCCCGACAGAGGTGGTGCTCGGATCTGTGCCATGTGCGCAATGACCCGGAGGGCGAGGGGCGATGGCCAAGACCCCCTTGCGCTTAGGATGTAGACCGGCGGGGACCTCTCTGCTGAGTTGTAGGTAGGGTTGCGATGTGTCGTTTGGCCGAGGCCGGGCATGACCCAGGAAAGTGTGTCCGGCCGGAGTTAATCGAGCATGTTGGGTAAGTTGGTGCACCCCTGTAGGGAAGAAAACTTCTATCGATAGCCTGTCCTACGGTAACGGACACTCGGAGTTGTATCCTGATTGATACAATTTAGAACTGGATACTTGGATACTATGGCTCTGGGATTGCTTCTCGTAGGGAGTCGAGAAGGGATCTAAGGACGAGGTTGATGACTGTATGGCTCTGGGATTGCTTTCTCGCAGGGAGTCGAGAAAGGATCTCTGGGTGAGGATGAGACTTAATGATACTGATACTTTATAATGATCTGTTCTGCTCTCTTCTATTGCTGCAAGACCGATGAAGATGCTAGTCTTCGATAGGACTAGGCTTTCCTCTCTATTCTGGCATTTCTACAGCCCAGTCCACATATACCGCCTCCCCTTGAAAATGTTGCATATGTAGTGTAGATCCTTGCTTGTTGAGTACTTCTGAGTACTCACGGTTGCTTTGTTTTCCTTTTCTCCCCATATCAGTTTGTCGCGACCAGAGGACGGTGCCCCTTGAGACAGATGCCCCGTCGATCGACTACTACTACTACCCCGAGGATGGATGCTTCTACGAGTTGACTGACGACCAGGAGTAGGATCGAAGGGTCCCAGGCAGGAGGCCTACGCCTTTCGATCGTAGTGTTTTATTTTGCCCCGCCTTTCTAAAGGCCTTTCTGTTTCTATTTCATATCTGTACTCAGATATCTGATGCTTCCGCTGACGCTTGTTTGCAAGCTTATGTATTCGAGCCCTCGAGGCCCCTGGATTGTAATATAAAGCTTGTATGACTATATTTATGTTTTAGAGTTGTGTTGTGATATCTTCCCGTGAGTCCTTAGGCTTGATCGTGTGCATTTGCATGTATGATTAGTGCACGATTGGGCCGGGGGCGTCACAGTAGACATAGAGTAACAACAGCTCCATTACACTTAAGCTGCTGCTACCTGCATATACTAAATGGGACCAGAAGTATGTCGACTACTAGACAGCCATGAATGATGCCCAGGAGTATTGATTTGGAAACAATCAATCCTCCAATACTGATAAATTTTGGAGTATTAATTCGAAAGATGACCTATTATTGCTCTCTGGCACTCATCAAAAGCAACCAATATTATAGTACAGTGCAGTGCGTAAGAAGGAATGAATCCATTTTCACAATCTGAGGAAGAATAAGAAGGAACCAAGCATATGAAGGAGTATTCAGTTTACTCATGTTGCTGCTACAGTACAGTGCTGCTGCTACAGTATAGTGCTCTAAGAATAATATGAATTATGGACTAATTTGAATAATCTGGTCTAATGTAGATAAATGTGGACTACCCTACTCCCAGATGCTACTCTAACTATCAGTACTGGAGTACGTACTGTTTAGTCTATTGGAGTACAACAATAATCCAAGATGCTAATCCAGTTTCAAACTTGCAAATAAAACAAGACAAGTGATGTACCCATTTTACCTTTGATGTTAGATCTTGGGATAACAAAGAGTGCTCCCAGTACAAGAAGCACAACAAGTGAGATGAGAACTAGCAGTACTGGATAGTGTATTAACTGAAGTAGTGTTCTGCACGGCAAAATTGGCTGCAGTCAGCAAAAATTACAAAACTATAAATATCTTCTATCAAGAAATGATAGAAATTGAGTCGGAACTTCCAAAACTACACCAAATTAATTGGGAACATCACTAATCCTCACTGTCAAACTACTCCACCAAAGACAAGTACTGGCATGCTTTGTTGTAACTGGATTCACTATTTAGTGAGAGGAATACAACACAGTTCAAGAAATACTCCACCAAAGACAAATCCTACACTAAACTACTGCAAGCAACTACTCCTACAACAACTACTGCAAGATAGAAGAGAATTCAGAGCATAATCAACCTCCCATTTTTAGCATGGACCTATGCTTACTCTCAGATCTCTCGATGTATTTCATACTCCCACAAGAAGAGAATTCAGACAAGAATCTGTTCCACACACCCTGTTCATTCGAGCGTGTGCTCTCTGCGAAACCTGAAACAGTACCACACGGACATCCAACCAGCGACAGAGAGGTCAGCCACAGCACACCGAAACAAATTTGACCGAAAAGACTGGGAGCGCCTCCCCTCCCCGGTCCTTGGGCACGAGCGGATCCTGCACAGACGCTGATGTCGCTTGAACTACGTCGGCATTTCCTCAAAGAGGAAGGGATGATGTAGCACAACTATGGTAGGTATTTCCCTTAGTTATGAACCAAGGTATCAATCCAGTAGGAGAACCAAGCAACACTATGTAAATGGTACGTGGACACAAAGAACAAATACTTGCAACCCGACGCTTATAAGGGGTTGTCAATCCCCTTTTCGAGTACCGGCACCAGAAATTGTCAAGTTGACGGGAGAAAAATTGTGGTAGATGGGATAAATAGATCTCGATCAAACGCGAAATAAAATAAATAACAAAAAAGTGCAGCAAGGTATTTTTGGATTTTTGGAATAATAGATCTGAAAACAAAAGCAAATAAAATAGATCTTAAAGCAAATATGATAAAGAATAGACCCGGGGGCCGTAGATTTCACTAGTGGCTTCTCTCAAGAAATAGCACACGATGGGTAAACAAAATACTGTTCGGCAATTGATAGAAGATGGAATAATTATGATGATATGCAAGACAATGATCAATATATAGGCATCACATCCAAGATTATTAGACTGACTCCTACCTTCATCTACTACTATTACTCCACACATCAACCGCTATCCAGCATGCATCTAGTGTATTAAGTTCATGGAGAAATGGAGTAATGCAATAAGAATGATGACATGATGTAGACGTGATCTATTCATGTAGGAATAGCCCCCATCTTGTTATCCTTAATAGCAACGATACATGCGTGTCTTGCTGCCCCTTCTGTCACTGGGAAAGAACACCGCACGATCGAACCCATCACAAAGCACCTCTTCCCATGGCAAGAAAAATCGATCTAGTAGGCCAAACTAAACCAAAGATTCGAAGAAGAAATACATGGCTATAAATAATCATGCATATAAGAGATCAAAAGAAGACTCAAATAATATTCATGGATATAGATCTGATCATAAACTCAAAGTTCATCGGATCCCAACAAACACACCGCAAAAAAGAGTTACATCAAATAGATCTCCAAGAGACCATTGTATTGAGAATCAAAAGAGAGAGAGGAAACCATCTAGCTACTGCCTATGGACCCGTAGGTCTATGATGAACTACTCACGCATCATCGGAGAGGCACCAATGAAGATGCTGAACCCCTCCGTGATGGTGTCTAGATTGGATCTTGTGGTTCTGGAACTTGCGGTGGCTGGAGTTGTGTTTCGTCGACTCCCCTAGGGTTTCTGGAATATTTGGGGATTTATAGGGCGAAGAGGAGGTGCGGGAGGCCACCGAGGTGGGCACAACCCACCTGGGCACGCTTGGGCTCCTGGGCGCGTCCTGGTGGGTTGTGATCCCCTCGGAGCCCCCCTCTAGTACTTCTTTGGCACATCAGGTGTCTTCTAGTGCAGAAAAATTCTCCAAAAAGTTTTGCTGCGTTTGGACTCCGTTTGGTACTGATATTCTGTGCAGTAAAAAACAAGCAAAAAACAGCAACTGAGACTGGGCACTATGTCAATAGGTTATTCCCAAAACAATGATATAAAGTTGCTATAAAATGATTGTAAAACATCCAAGAATGATAATATAACAGCATGGAACAAGAAAAAATTATAGATACTTTGGAGACGTATCAGACGCGAACTCACCAAAAAATCCATCACCGCCTGAGCTCAGAGCACGAACAAATCAAGGAGCCGGACGCGAGGGCCGTAGGAAGGAGGAGACGGGAGGGTGGAAGGGAGAGCTAAGGTTGGCTTACCTGCTGGGCGGAGGCGGGGCCGGGGCGGCGGTTGAACTAGGAGAGGAAGCAGTTGACGAGGACGGCATCGAAGAAGGCCACCACCGCCCTCATGAGCGCCAACGCGCACCCGCACATCGAGCTCCTCGAAGGAGAGACCTCGACCCGATGCTTGACGGGCTCGATCTTGGGGATGCGCTTCCACCACTGCCCCTTCCCGTGCACCCACGCCGCGGCGATCCTCCCTCCTTGCCTAGGGTAGGGGCTGCGCCCGGTTGATTTGGCCGAAGAGGATGAAGTCCTAGAGCAAGGGGAGCATCGGGGCGTGTTGTTCGCACTGGATCTTGCCGGATTTCTAGGCGACTGGAGGCCGCGCGCGCCGGATCTCGCCGGACAGGAGGAAGGAGCGGATCGTGGGGGTCAGGTTGGTGTGCTGGGCGCCGTCGATTCCCGCCTGAGGTCATCGGGATTGGGCACCGGAGTTGGCGGCGGCGAGTGAATCAAGTGGGAGAGAGAGGAGGACGGGCAACAGGGACATCGGTGTGTGGGTGCGTGCGTGGGGCACTCTTTTTTTCTATTCTTATTCTTCTTTTCCTTTTCCATTTGGTTCTGGTGGGTGGGACGTGGGCTGCTGTTGGATCCAGGAACATCCGACGGTGCTTAATCCATGATCCGTGTGAGATGGTTTTGGACCAATCAGAACGCGGTACTCCCTTTGATGACGTTATGACCATTGAAATTGGTCGTAATCGATTAAAAATAAGATGTCAAATCATGTCAGCTATTTTACGGCCTAGAAAATTTATAGAACTAAATATAAAAGAAAAACCATCGCATTGTGTCACCAAGTGTGACCTACTTTTCAGTAAAAATAACAATTTTTGAATGAAAAATAACTTAAAATGTGTTCTAAAAAATGAGTTTTTTTACAACAGAATCATTTTCCGAGTGCCCAAAATGAGTTTTTTGTGAAGGACTTAGCAAATAGTTGTTGCAAAATTGAACCAAATCAATATTCTAAAATACTAGGTCATATTTAATGTACAATTGACCAAATGGTTGGGTGTCAAAAGCTTTTGATCCACCTCTCGTGAAAAAGACAAATTATTACCGATTCAGCAGCACTACTGCAAGATGCTGCTAACGCGACACTACAATCAGAGACCCTTCGACGAAACTGTGTGCGATGCATTAATCGCAAATGGTGATGTAAAAAAATGTCAAAATAGATGCAAAACGTTTGCGATGGTGGAGACATCAAACACGGTTAAGATTTTACTTACGTGTGCGATGAGGGGCATACGGTTCACTCCAATGAACTGTTTGCGATGAGGCAGAACAACAGAAACGGGCAGCCAGATGAAAATACGTGCGATTTACGGCATACAGTTTGCTCTGATGAACCGTTTGTGATTACACAACAGAACAGCAATGGTCAGCCAGATCAAGGTGTGTGCGATTGACAGCATACAGTTCACTCGGATGAACTGTTTATGATTAGGCAGAACAAAACAAACTGTCAGCCAGACAAAGGTGTGTGCGATAGAGGGCAAATAGTCCACTCGGATGAACTGTTTGCGTTGAGCGAAGAGAACAGAAACGGTTCAATTTAACAAGATGTGTGTGATACGCGGCAAACAGGTCTGTAATCAGAAATGTGTGTGAAGACTGATAATAACACAGACGGTTGCTGCTAATAAGACATGTGTGTTGTGCGATCAGATTGCATAAAGAACAACATATATGTATATATATATATATATCTATATATGTATATATATAGATATATATACATGTATATATATATATATATATATATATATGTATATATATATAGGGTCGCGCTATTCGTCACCCTGGGTGAGGAATAGTTATTCTTCACCCCCTCTCTATTTTGGTCAATGCACCGTATTTTTAGGTTTTGTAAATTTTGTCTTATTTCATACGTAAAAAGAGAACGTAAGAAAATATACTCGCCGTAAAAAATATTTTATGTTACGTAAAATTACGAACGTAAAAACATAGTGTAAAACATACATAAAATGCGATATTTCTGGTCTTATAACCTATTTTTTTGTTTTATTATACCAAATTTTACGTAGTGAATCAATATGAATGTAACTATTTGTATTCCAAACGTAATTTATTTATGAAGCAATCGTAAGATTACCTCGGGTGAAGAATAACTTATTCTGCACCCTGGATGATGAATAGGATTACTATATGTATATATATATATACACTTATAAGGACATGGTTGCATAACCAAATTAAACATCGAATTACATAGGTGGCTACTACACATATGACATTTGCACACACCAAAGTAAACTATTACATGCATAATTACATAGGTGGCTACTACACACATGACATTTCCACACACCAAAGTAAACTGTATATTACATGCATAATTAACTAGGATAAACGATCATCTGATCATCATCTACTCCTTGTGACGCTTGCCGCTACTGTTCTGCTTGTGGCTCGATCCGGCCTCGTAGATTTTGGGAACGAGGCACTTCCTCATGTCAACGATCCGCCTGTGCATCTCGTAGCATGCGTACATGCTCTTGGCTGCGAACCTGAGGTGAGGTTCATCCAGTTGCCGCATCCAAGCCCCGTGCCAGGATACGGGTTCTATTGGCATCCTGCTTCATATTTTCGTAGCAGGGGTCGATGATGGCCGAGGCGAGTTCAACAAGGGTGTCCTTCTTCGTGCTGCCCCAGACCCTGTAGTGGTCATGGATTTCGAGAAGGTTCTTGCAGGCCAAGCACATAACCATGAGCGCTTTTACATCATCGGAGGTTTCCACCGTAGCGAACTTGCAGTCGGTGCTGTTGACAAACCTGGCGAAACGGTCGCAAGGCTCTGTGGCCATGCAGTAGTGGTAGATGAGGACATGATGGCGCACTCACAACTGGGCGACGGCAACCTTCTGATCTTTGCCGGGACGACCGCCCGTGTACTGGAGGTCGATGCCGACCACCATGTACTTGTCTCGAGCAAGCATTTGCTCCACGGTGTTGATGTAGTCCTGCACCACGGCCAAGTCAATGGTGTACACCACCGAGAGATCCTTCTCCCTCGCGTGGGTCTCCACTTTATGCTCGCCGAACTCCATTGGAGCGCCGCTAGAAATCCTCTCTGTATGTGTCGTCGTGGGTGTGCTTGTTGTGTTGTGGCTTGTGGGGCGAGATCGAAAGGTTAAAGATACTAAGGTTATAATGGCCACGGGAATTAATGGGGAAGCCGGACGGCCTGGAATATCAGCACGCCCGGATGGCAGTTCTAATTTGCAGCGCGTAACTCCATCGTGCCGCACGTAACTGCATCATGGCCACACGCGCGGCGCAACCACATGCATATGGGGCCCCCAACGTGATCGTGTGCATGCCCCAACCGCTGTCAGAGCGCCCGCGCAGGGACGTGAGCAGAGCGCTCCGCGGCGCCTCAACGGCGAGCAACCATATATATGCATATAGCAGTTGAACACGCAAGGAAAAGCTGTCCATAAGCCGAGTGCGTGGAGGTATGCGAGCAGAGCGCGCCGCGGTTCCTAACGGCGAGCACAGCGCGCTGCGGCTCCTAATGGCGAGCAGAGCGCATCGAGGGACGCGAGCCGAGGCCGGCACAGTGATATGTGGCAAATAAGATGAACTATGCGAGCGATGGCGGAGACATCAAGCACGAATCAGATTAGAGTTGCGTGTGCGATACGTGGCATACATTTGATCCATCCGAGCTGTTTGTGATGGAATAAGCCGTGTGTGTTGTGGGCAAACACTTGCTGGTATATAACCGTTTGCGATTCATGAATTCATCACCGACCGGTTACCTAGTGTGGTCCGTGTGCGATGTGATATGCTCTGTCTGCACAACATCTATGATCTGTGTACAGAAGAACAACATATATATACTTATAACAGGACATGATTGCAAAACCAAATTAAACATCCAATTACATTATATAATAAATACCATAAATATTGCAAGGTTCAAATTCTAGCATTACAAGGCGAAAATTCAAGGATTACAAGGTTCAAACTATTCAGACATATAAAATTCATCTTCTCCAGAATCTTTTTCATGCATTATTTCTGTGAAAGGATTAGCCACCGAGAAGTCATATAGCGGCTCGATACAGTGACTTCCGAATAATCTGTCATATGAAGTTACAAACTGAAATTCAGCTTGTGCAGAGTCTTTTCCATTCAGCTGTAGACGCCTGCCCTCTTTAGCAATCCATTCACTTATGCGCAGTAAATATAGGGCAAACCTCATTACCTTGAGCAACCTTGCTTTCTCCACAAAGAACCTGGCGAAATTAATTTCTGGTGTGGTGCCTCAGTACTCGTTAAAAGTAATTTCTGTGAGATGAAGATCAAGGCATTCAATGGGATTGTTATATTCCACAACATTTTCTACTTTCGGGCCAGCTAGTATCTGCAAAGGAAGACAACATATTAGTGTCTCTTTGATTTGCAGGATTTCTAAAATACACGAAAAGAGTGAAATGCCACCCTCAATCTTACATGATAAACTTTTATCACGAAAGCATGTCGGGCAAAGGAATAAAACGCGTACAACACTAGCATCTCAAAAAATATATGTATTGAAATCCTCCAAATATCCTTTAGAAATCATTCTACATTTGTCATTGTAATCATGGGTAAAAGTAACAAAAAATTGAGCTTTGTTGTGGTTAACAATTAACAGGAAAGGAGCATCACCTCGATGTATAGCTTCTCCGTGCAAGGAAAGCATCTAAGGAATCTAACAACTTCATCCAGATCGGCCCTGACAGATTGTAGTGCCAAGATCTTCACTGTGCGCAGAGGCCGGGTCAAGCTTGTGGGAATCATTTTCTGGATGACAGGCGAACATATAGATCAACAACAATTAGATAAAATGTGATGTCCAATAATATATAAGAAGGTGAAGAAGAAGACTATTGTACCTAAACGAATAATGATCCAGTAACAAGTTCGTTGAATTCAGCACACGAATAGCCCAACACTGTCAATTTCGGTGCATGAGTGACCCTGATTCTTGCTGGACCTAATTTATCAAGTACATACAATCTCTCGAAGAAAGGCGCATTCTCAATGACAATATCATGAAACACCTCAATTGACAGCCTTGGGTGGCACCAGCAATGCACATAAATCGCACGGACATTCGTCGAGGTGATGTGGAGGCTACTGAACCCATCCATCGCATGAGAGACGAAGGTACTCGAGCGCTGTACAGCCGACGAGCAGGCGCTCCAAATCCTCCTTCGAGATGCGAACAGCAATGAGCTCGAGGTGCTTAAGTTTAGGGAGATGAAGAGCACGCGCGGCATCGATCCGGGGGAAAATGCACCGCCTGAATGTAGCATGGTGCAGCGTGGGTGCGAGGCGGAGCACGAACGGCGGCAGCGAGCAAGGACGTCTAGCATGAAGGCTGAGCTCCTCGAGCCGATCCAGGGCTGTGGATAGGAACCAGTAGTGCAACCTGGGTTCAGTCTTGTTGTGGGGACTGAGCTTGCCGATAGCAAGGCGTCTCACCGGCCCAAGGTGCGTGGCGAGGACGTGGGACAATGCGTCCAGGTGTTCCTGCTCCCCACTGCAGAACTCGTGGTCGACGATGAGGTCCAAGGGGGGTGGAGTGCTAGAGGGGGCGCCACCGCCGTGAGACAGCAGTGGTCCGCACGCCATATTTGATGGGAAGGTGGGATATGATGGTTACCAACATCTCATCGGGGAGGCTACTGATGAAGTCCACGTTCGCCGGAGGCTCTTGCGGTTCTGGCTCGACCCGCCTCCACTTGTTGGTCGGCTCATCCTCCATCTCGCAACAGCCAGTGATCCTCGGCGGCGGTGCTTGTAGATGAGAACGGAGGACTATTCTACGTACCTTCCCGAGGCGGCCGAAACAGAAGTCCAAAACCAGCAATAAATTGCAGCGCTCGCGGCGTGCGCGGCGGACTGCTCACAGTCGTCCCGTCTAATCAAACAGCTGCCCGCGGTAGTAAATGGTTAGTTGAGCACCCACGGTTGGACTAATATGAGTTTGCGATAATAACATGGTGGCTATTTGTTAAAAATGCCTAGGAACGAACCCTGAATAATTTCATATGTTTAGCACAGTTGCATGTTGCCTCTGTAAAATAAATCAAGGCGGGAAGATACAGCGTATGTCGTTTCGCACATAGATCATGTGACCAAGTTCCCTCTCGGAACCATGAGGCTTCTTGATAGAAGCTCCGGTTTGTATGAAAGAAAATATGGGTCAAAGCCGAGTTGAAAAGGGCAGCAATATCTAACCCCAGCTTACAGAAGGTACAAAAGCATGATGATTAATTGTTCAGCAGGTTTACGCAAAATCCAGATTGAACAGGACAGTAACAACTAACTCAACCAAATTTTTCGGCAGTCACAATCAAATGGATCGATCAGATCCATAATATCAAGATCCTGGACCAGAAAATCTACTGGTACATGAAGACAAGTTGTTGTAAATAGAAGCCGAGCATGTTCAGAAGCCCATTTGTCCACATGAAACTTCTTTTTATGCTGTTCAACGTGTCCATCCGTGAGAAAGTTTTTGTTAAAAAACTTAATCCTCATGGACAATAGTACTCTCGCATTCAACAGGAAGAATGTGACAAAGATAGTGTTTGCATGGTTGGATGCATATCCTTCCAGTGTTATTGTCCTCAAAGGAATGTCATGAGAACTGAGAAAATCCCGGTGCTTCTTATGCCACCGATTGGTTATACCTTTTTGTCCATGTCCTTTAGCCTAAATAGACATGAAGAGTGAAAACAGTTAATGTCTAGAAAAATAGTACGGCTGAACGGTTAGTTCTAGTAAAGTATATCAATGTGCTTTATATCATCACCTCTATATACAAATTCTCCAGACATGGAAAGCATCGCAGCAAGCCAATAATCATGTTCAGATCAAAACACCACGTACTGATATGTAAGGTCTTGACAGAATCCAGCACCATTGATAGGGTACCCATGGACAAACTCTTCATTGAGCATAGAACATAATATTAGTACCAAAAGCGTACTCCAAGATTATATCAAACTTATGCGCACAAATGAAAAATGCAGCTTATGATTACAAAAGTGTTGATGATATAAAACTTATGTGCACAAATGAAAAATGCAGCTTATGATTACAAAAGTGTTGATGATATAAAACTTACGCACACAAATGAAAAATGCAGCTTATGATTACAAAAGTGTTGATGATAATATACAATACCTGAATAAGTGTGGAGCCAACCACCATCTTGTAACCTTCCAACGGATCAGGAATTACACCCAAGGTCTCCAGTTTAGGCGCAGAGACCACAGTTATTTGCCAAGGTGCATAACGATAATCAAGGAGCAGCTTTTGGAGTGAAGGGGCGTCTTTGATGATGAGCTCCTCTCCTTTAAAGCAAATTCCAATGCTTACAAGGTGAGGCAACTTTATTTGGAGACAAAGGATACGGATTTCTTTTCCAAAAACAAGCAGCAAGCGCTCCAGGGCAGGGCAGTAGGAGTGGATGGTGGTGTGCAGTGAGGCCTCCGACAGATCGACCACCACAAGCGTGAGTTTTTTTAGCAGTGGGAGTCGAAGCATTTGTACCAGATTGTCTAGTAGATGACACCGGGCCAGGGTGGTGGTGTGGAGAGAGGAGAAAACCCATGAGATGGACATTGGTGGTGAGGGCACAGCTACAATGCTTGGTGGACATCTATTTGCATAGTAATGGTAGAACTCAAGATGCTGGAGTTTTTTGAATTGACGGGATGTTAGCAAGGCGTCCACCGTGCAGGGTATGTGTAGCAGGCAGCATGCCGGGATGCATATTTGTTGAACGGAGCCTTGGTGGGAGGAGATGATGGCTCTATGGAGTTCAAAATCATGAACGACAGATAGCCGGCGATAGTCGAGATTAAGAGGTGCAGCGCGCCACAGAGTGCGCCACCGAGATACGAGGACCTGTGTGCGGTAGCCATCCTTGGTGGGGAGAAGGAAGATGATCTCCCCAAGGATGGCGTCCGGGAGATTGCTAATGCGGTCCGCCCGATATTCTACGGGTTCCTCAGATCCAGGGGGCGTGGCCACTTCTGCCCGCGCTGCCGGGTGCAGGATCTACAGCCGGCGGCGCCGCTGGCCAGTGGCTCACCGGTGTACATAGCAATCTGTAAAAAAAAGGTAGAAACATATATGTAGGACATTCAAAATCAATTCTCAAGATCTGGAAGAAAAAAGGGCACAAACATATATGTAGGACATTCAAAATCAATTCTCAAGATCTGGCTACGAATTATTAGCACGCACGCTACGCCTAGTCGGATTATTAGCAAAAAAATCATTTGTACAGAACAAACAATTAATCACTAACCATAGATATCATTCAAACAATCAATACACTACACGGATCTAACGAATCTTACTCTGATTTCATGGACTGGGTGAACATAACCAAGGGTTTCTGTTCCCAACAAAAGGGGTCGGTGGGGGGGGGGGGGCTAACCGGTTTTCCATTAGAGTCAGAGTCGTTGCCGGAGTAGCTGTGGACCTCCGGCTCTGGCTGGGAAGGCACGACGACGGCAACGAAGTCAAGGTCGCGCTGCCGCCCGCGCGAGACCTCGTCGACGGCGACATTAACCTCTGTGCCCAGCTTCATGCATTGCGTGGGTCCTTCACCAGCCCCGGCGTCGCCACTCCCACCAATGGTGCGCTTCGGCAAAATCCTAATACACTCCATGCGGCGGTGACAACTATGGACGGGGTGTGCGGCCGCCTATTATGACCAGCAGGTCGGGCGCGCCATTAATATGGAGCAGTGGGAGCGAGGTGGGCGGCGGTCAAAGGGCTGGCTCGCCTCCCGGTGAGCCTGCGCAGCGGACTGCTCGCATGCCTACCGTCATTTCACACAGCTACTAGCATGCCCCATGGTGAGTGCGTAGTGAACACGCGCATGCCTCAGCCTCCCGGTCTACCTACTAACATGCGTCTCGTCAACTCATGCATGCTCGTACGGCACACGGGACGCGTGCGCAACACGTATTATATTGATTTTTTCTTTTTGATGATTAATTATGCCACTTTATTGCTTAACCGAAGCACGGCACGTACATTGTTGGTCTAACGCACATGGTTCGAATAAAGAGTCCGTTTGCGATATTGATTGATAATTATTTATAATTTCCTATATGTAAGAAGATTATATCAAAACTTGTCTCAAATTTAAAAAAAAAATTCACTGTCTATTGGTGTCCATATGACACCACGATAAGTTTCATGAATTTAAACTTAGTTTTGGATTTACTGAATTTTAAAATCAAGATTCTCGATGTTAAAAATTTCTTGCATGGGGACTAAACATGCACCCAGGGACACATACACATATGATTTTGCAATCCATTTTCGTGAACTATCACGGGTCTCATGTAGATCAAATTTGATTTTTGGACATTTAAATCCCTGGGAAATCAATCAATGTATAAAAACCGACAAATGTTATCTTTGTTTTTCAATTTTAAACACTAAACTCATTTGGTCGCATGTTCGCTGCAGAAAAAGTTTGACATGCATCTTTGGGCCACATGCACGCAGTGGTCCTAGGACACTCACTCGTGTGGGCCCGCGAGGTCGCCGTCCAGTACTATGACATGCGATGAGAGAGGATATTGACCAACAAGGATGGTCATTTTTTGGTTTTTTTACGTACGGTAGGAGTATATATATAGTACGCGTTGAAGAGGGTGGCCGAGGCAATACTACGCCTCATATAGGACAGTCACCGCATGCGATGCTTCCATCCATGGGCCCGTGAGGTTGTCCTCCATCACTTTGACCCAACAAGGAGGTTTCTTTTTGGGTTATGTTGCGGTAGGAGTATATATAGTACGAATTGAAGAGGGTGGCCAGGGGCAATACTACGCGTCATATAGGATAGTCACTTGCGTGCGATGCTTCCATCCGTGGGACCGCGAGGTTGTCCTCCATCACTTTGACCCAACAAGGAGGTTTCTTTTTGGGTTGTGTTGTGGTAGGAGTATATAGTACGCGTCGAAGAGGGGAGGAGGGGGCCAGGGCAGCACATACTACACACACATCATGAACGATCTCGCTCCGTGTGGGGACTTTTCGGTTTCTGAGGCAGGTGCCACAAAGAAGTTGTGCATATTGGGTATTAAAAACATCACCAACACATTGGGCCAGGTGCAGACGATGGTTGTCACACATTCGCCTGCGACTCTTCCCTCCATGGGCCCATGAGGTCGTCGTCCATCTAATATATGACACAACAAGAAAGGTAATTTGACGAACAAGGAGGATTATTTTCGGGTTGTGTTACGGTACGTAGGAGTATATATTATGCATCGAAGATGGGAGGGGAGCAACATATATATACTACGTGTCATGAACCTCGGTTCGTGTGGGGGACTTAACGGTTTCCGAGGCATGTGCCACATCAAAGTTCTGCATATATATTAGGTATATTCAAACATCACAACCACAGATCTCCATACATGTGTTTGGCCCACAAGCAAGCGATGGTGGTTGCCCTCTAGCACTCACTCACGGGGTTATTGGCGAGATGCTTCGTCAATCTCTGTGTGCCTGCTTGGTCAATCACTTCGACCGATAGCGATAGTGGTTAATTTGACTTATAATTAGGAGGGGATTAAATTTTGGTTAGTCTTATACGGTACGGTACATGCAACTATACTTCGAACGCATGTGTACGCACGAATCCCTCCCACCGGGTCGAAGTGGGGGTGGGGGCGAGCACGCGACGCGTCATGAACCAGATCTGTGTGTGGACTGTGCGATTTTCGACGTGCATGCGCCGCATCAAAATGTTGTGCTTTTGATATTCAAACATATATGCATGCATCACGCATGTCCATACATATGTTTGGGGCACATACATGCAGTAGTTGTCTTTGGACACTCTCCCTCGCTTGGTCATCATCGACGGCCTATATATTCATGGGCCCGCGTGGACGTCCATCACTTCGACCAACAACGCGAGAGAGGTTACCAGGGTGGATTCTTCTTCTCTTGGTTCGCGTCACTGTATAGACGTACGTCGATCATGGTGAGATTCGAGACCTAAGTTTGAGGGCTCGCATACACATGAATCCCCATATATATATAGTATACGTGTCGTGAACCCTCGCTCCGTGTGGGGACTTTACGGTTCCAAAAGCACGCTGCCACATCAAAGTTGTGCATTGGGTATATTCAAACACCACATGACACTTCATACATATGTTTGGGCACATGCACGCAGTGGTTGTCTTCAGGCACTCCCTCGCGTGGTTTATCGGCGACAAGCTAGCCTATTTTGTGGGGCCGCGTGTGGACATCCATGCATGACTTTGACCCAACAACAAGAGAGGTTATATGACCAAGGTGGTGATTCTTCTGGGTCAGTCTTACAATACGCCTTGGTGAGATGCCCTCTCCCACCGACTCAAAGTGTGTGTGTGGGAGGGGGGGCACAATACTACTTCGTACTAGATGAACCTCCGTGGGGTCGGGGACGTCTGGTTAATTTGCGATGCACATGTGCCACATCAAATTTGTGATTTGATTATTTAAATATCACACCACATCATTTTCACACGCACACACACACGCACACACATCGGGCCACCCTCAGGTGTGGTTTGTATGTGGTCTCACCCATCTATTGCTAGAAGAACACATCTGTGGGCCCGCACATGGTCCACATTTGATCGAAACCAGGCGGTTGACCATGATGTACTCCTTTCGGTTTTGTGTTACGATAGGGTGAGATGTCAGACCTAGCTACTTGGGGCATGCGTTCAAAGCTAGGATTCCTCTCTCGGCAACACGAAGTGTGTGTGTGTGTGTGTGTTTGGGGGGGGGGGGGCTAGCAATAATAACGTGCGCTTTGTGCGACAGGTGCCACATCAAAGTTGTGCATTGGGTATTTGAACATCAAACCAGCCTTTTCGTACATATATTTGGTCCACATGCAAGTGTGTTCGTGTTCTGACCCTTTCCCGCATTTTTTTCGCCAAATTTATAAACAACAGATGAGTCGGACGCAGCAACCGGCTGCGATCGGGTACGAAACAGACACGGTTCCCTAGGACTACCCGTGTGCCGCGCCTCTTCCCCTGTCACCCACATGATCACAGTAGATTGGGCTCCACGAGGCTTCCCTCCCCCTCTCGAAAATATTGACTCCCTCGCAATCTCAAAAATATCTACCCGCCTAGATGGTTTTTCTGTTTGATAGCACACGATTAGTATGTATGGACCATGTGCGATATCTGTTACTCCCGCTCTGCTTCAATTAGTAGATCCAAATTTTCAGTAGCCCCGGCATTTTATTCCCGCCTGCATCCCTCGCAATCTCAAAAATATCTGCTCGGCTGGAGTGTTTTTCTGTTTGATAGCACATGATTATTATGTTTTAACCTTGTGTGATGTTCGTTACTCCCGCCCCGCTCTGCTTCAATCCCTTGATCCAAATTTTCGGTAGCCCTGCCATTTTACTCCCGGCTAGTAAAATTTTCAGTACCCGCGGCATTTCCTCAAACACCACCTTGGACCCCCTCCACACACACACACACCCCAAATCCTTCGCTCACCCAAAATCCCCCGCTCACACACATACACACCACCCCTCCCTCGCTCCAAACCTAGCTACGTCGCCGCCGCCGCGCCGCCTCCATCGTCAACCTCTATCGGTCTGCCCGTGCAGTTTACCCACCGATATACATACCCTTGCCGCCCTGAGTTTCTTTGATGACGCCTGCGAAACGCCCTCTTTCCCAGAGATCCCCATCCCCACCCCCTCCCCCACTCCAGAGCATCGCAGCCTAAGCCCTGCTATGCTTCCTGGGGAGCTCGAGGAGCGAATGGCCCAAAAGAGCTTTACTGCGGCCTCTTCGCCCGACGCCGGCGAGGTGGCCACCAAGGAAGCTGACGACGATGATTGGACCTAGATTGAGCCTTTCAATCAGCGGGCTAGAGTATTCAGGCATGTCGCGGACACCGGCTACGACATCGAGGTCATCGGCAGCGACGGCTTGACACGGGCTATGTCACAGGTTAAGTCGCCCACCCCCAACCCTTCAGGTTCGACAGCCGTCGATCTCATCGATGGCCCTGCCACTGATCTCCTACGGCTCATTATGAACAACTTGCCATCCTTCATCGCCATGGAGCCCCTTTTGTCATTTCTGAAGGACACGTTTTGCGACGCTGGCTTGTGATCCTCAGCTGGCAAGTCAGACCTCATCGACGGTGACCACAAGGAGGAGCCAATCTGTGACAAGTGAGGAAACCCGTGATTTGTTTTCTCGAATCCCTTTTGTAGTGAGAACCTGTCCAGTATTTATTGCTATATTTGGTTGTTTGCATTACGCCTTGTTTATTTCTATGGTTTATGGTTGTTTGGTTGTTTGTAGTTAGCATATGTCCAGTTTCAATTGACATCTTTGGTTGTTCGTAGTATGCCTGATGTCTACTACACAACTTATTCTTGTAGACTCGTGTTGGGCCTCCAAGAACAGAGTTTTGTAGGATAGTAGCAATTTTACCTCAAGTGGATGACCTAAGGTTTATCAATCCGTGGGAGGTGTAGGATGAAGATGGTCTCTCTCAAACAACCCTACATCCAAATAACAAAAAGTCTCTTGTGTCCCCAACACACCAAATACAATGGAAATTTGTATAGGTGCACTAGTTTGGCGAGGAGATGGTGATACAAGTGTAATAATGATAGTAGATATTGATTTTTGTAATAGTAACAATAAAAAACAGCAAGGTAGCAAGTAACAAAAGTGAGCACAAACGGTATTACAATGCTTGAAAATGAGGCCTAGGGTCCATACTTTTGCTAGTGCAATCTCTCAACAATGCTAATATAATTGGATCATATAACCATCCCTCAACATGTGATGAAGAATCACTCCAAAGTTCCTATATAGCAGAGAACATAAGAAGAAATTGTTTGTAGGGTACGAAACCACCTCAAAGCAATTCTTTCCGATTGATGTAACTAAGAGTTCGTACTAAAATAACACCATATGATACACATCAACCAACTCTAATGTCACCTAGATACTCCAATATCACCGCGAGTATCCGTGAGTTGATTATACGATGTGCATCAAACAATTTCAGATTCATAATACTCAATCCAACGCAAAGAACCTCAAAGAGTGCCCCAAGATTTCTACCAGAGAAACAAAGACGAGAACATGCATCAACCCCTATGCATAGATTACCCCAATGTCACCTCGGGAATCTGCGAGCTGAGTGCCAAAACACACATCAAGTGAATCAATATGATACCTGAAAGAACATGCGGTGCCCCCATGTTTTGTTTTGGTAATTGATGAGAATCTCTATGGACTAATGGTTGCCTTGAGTTATATTTGAAGGATTTGTCCATAGGCTTGTCTTGAAGTCCATGTGTTGGTTTCAAGGAGTTTATGTGTTGGCCAAGGTGCTATTCAAGGAATTATCCAAAGATTGGTCATGTGAGAGTTGAGCTTATTGCAAGCATGTCTTGAAGAAGAAGATTGTGTGATCATCCATGTTTACCTTCAAGACATCATCCAAATGAAGAGAGTTGGAAATATTCAAGGTTGATCAAGACTAAGTCAAGAGTGAATCAAGTTGATCAACTCACAAAGTGTAGAAGATGTACTGAGAGGGGTCAAGTGATCCCATGGTATGGTAAGCATAGTCCATTACGCTTTGTGTACTAACCCATGGTCTATGTGAGAGTCTATGTGGGGTTAGGTATGTGTCCATGGGCTTGCGTCAAGAGGAAGATATCATACAACCCATGGAGAGGATGACATCAAGTGGTGATCGTCATCACGATTGTCGTTGTGCAAGTTCAAGTGGAGCATCATGAAGAGATCAAGTGCTTGAAGCTTGCCGTCCATTATGGCGACAATGGACTTGTAAAGATGTGTGGAAGAGTGGCTCACCCATAGTGGTTTATGGGGGAGCAATCAACTGGTCTTCATCGACCCAACGCAATCAAGAAAGGTGGTCCATCTTGAGGAAGACAAGCTCGTCATCATCTAGCTCAAGTGGATTATGCGCAAGGCAAAGGTTTGCCCTTGATAGGTTTATGTTTTACCGGTCTCATGGTGGTAGTTGAGAGACCGGGTTATAGGATCAGTTGCCGTACTATCAAGCGGGGGCTCTCGATGAGTAGCTTGATCGTATTGTTCGTAGAGAGCTCAAACCATTGCATCCTTGCATCATCTTTCTTGGTTCTTGTTTGGTGTTTCTCTTTGTGAGTTTTAGAGCTTGGTTATCTTCATGACAAGCTCGAGTTCATCGAAAACGGAGTTCACATGCATCTTCTATGATGTTTTCGATGTTGGAGGTTACGCCGGTTCTTCTCTGTTGGAGGGTTCACTCTATATGTTAGGCATACCTCCCCTGCCTCTTCGGAGCTCATTTGCAGAAGTTATGGTAGTTCTGGTTTTATTGTATCCTTCTGTTGTCTTTAGCTGAGTTGTGGAAGGCAGCAGGCGGTTGTAGTACTGTGACTTACGGTAGTACCGCTACCCCTAGCGGTAGTACCGCAGTAGCCAGCGGTAGTACCGCTCCTACTGCCACGGTACTACCGCGCCTGCTAGGAGTCTGGCCTCCGGGTCGGGCTCCGCGGTAGTAGGAGCGGAAGTAATTTTTTACTACCACCCTGATGTTGGCTTGAACTACGTTGGTATTTCCCCAAAGATGAAGGGATGATGCAGCACAGCAACGGTAGGTATTTCCCTCAGTGATGAGACCAAGGTTGTCGAACCAGTAGGAGAACCAAGCAACACTATGTAAACAGCACCTGCACACAAATAACAAATACTCGCAACCCGACGTGTTAAAGGCGTTGTCAATCCCTTTCGGGAAACGGCGCCAGAAGCACGTTGATGGGAGAAAGAGTTGTAAATAAATTGATAGATCGAACGCCAAATAAAATAAAGTGCAGCAAGGTATTTTTGTATTTTTGGTTTAATAGATCTGAAAATAAAAGCAAATGAAAATAGATCGCAAAGGCAAATATGATGACGAAGAGACCCGGGGGCCGTAGATTTCACTAGTGGCTTCTCTCGAGAAAAATAGCAAACGGTGGGAAAAACAATTACTGTTGGGCAATTGATAGAACTTCAAATAATCATGAAGATATCCAGGCAATGATCATTATATAGGCATCACGTCCAAGATTAGTAGACAGACTCCTGCCTGCATCTACTACTATTACTCCACACATCGACCGCTATCCAGCATGCATCTAGTGTATTAAGTTCATGGAAAAATGGAGTAATGGAATAAGAACGATGACATGATGTAGACAAGATCTATTTATGTAGAAATAGACCCCATCTTGTTATCCTTAATAGCAACGATACATACGTGTCGTTTCCCTTTCTATCACTGGGATCAAGCACCGTAAGATCGAACCCATCACAAAGCACCTCTTCCCATTGCAAGCTAAATAGATCAAGTTGGCCAAACAAAACCCAAATATCGGAGAAGAAATACGAGGCTATAAATAATCATGCATATAAGAGATCAAACAAGACTCAAATAACTCTCATGGATAAAAAGATAGATCTGATCATAAACTCAAAGTTCATCGGATCCCAACAAACACACCGCAAAAAGACTTACATCATATGGATCTCCAAGAGACCATTGTATTGAGAATCAAAAGAGAGAGAGGAAGCCATCTAGCTACTAACTACGGACCCGTAGGTCTACAAAGAACTACTCACGCATCATCGGAGAGGCACCAATGGGCATGATGAACCCCTCCATGATGGTGTCTAGATTGGATCTGGTGGTTCTGGAACTTGCGGCGGCTGGAATTGATTTTCGTCGACTCCCCTAGGGTTTCTGGAATATTGGGGTATTTATAGAGCAAAGAGGCGGTTCGAGAGGCACCCGAGGTGGGCACAACCCACCAGGGCGCGCCTGGGCCTCCAGGCGTGCCCTGGTGGGTTGTGCTCCCCTCGGAGCACCCCCAGGCACTTCTCCGGCCCACTGGATTTCTTTTGGTCCAAAAAAATCCACAAAAAGTTTCGCTGCGTTTGGACTCCGTTTGGTATTGATTTCCTGCGATGTAAAAAACATGCAAAAAACAGCAACTAGCACTTCGCACTATGTCAATAGGTTAGTACCAAAAAATGATATAAAATGACTAAAAATGATTATAAAACATCCAAGAATGATAATATAACAGCATGGAACAATCAAAAATTATAGATACATTGGAGACGTATCAGCATCCCCAAGCTTAATTTCTGCTCATCCTCGAGTAGGTAAATGATAAAAATAGAATTTTTGATGTGGAATGCTGCCTAACATGTCATCTGATATTCTTTTCTTTATAGCATGGACATTTGGAGTTTTATATGGTTCAAAGCAATAGTCTAGTTTTGACATGATAACTTAAATACTCAAGCATATCAACAAGCAACCATGTCTATCAAAATATCAACGCTAAAATAAGTTATCCCTAGCCCATCATGCTCAAACATTGATCCATTCATGAAACACACTCGCATATTAGCTACACCCAATGCTCAAGTACGATCATAGTGCCTCCTAGTTGGTGCTTTATAAGAGAAGATGGAGACTCAAATTAAAAATAAAAATTGCATAAAGTAAAAGAAAGGCCCTTCGCGGAGGGAAGTAGGGATTTGTAGAGGTGCCAGAGCTCAAAGCAAAAATTGAGAGATAAAAACATTTTGGGAGGTATACTTTTCCCACCAACGAAAATGACTTAGAGTTCCCCACACTTTCCATGCTAGATATATCATAGGCGGTTCCCAAACAGAAAATAAAGTTTATTCCTTTTTCCACCATACTTTCACTTTCCATGGCTAACCGTATCCACGGGTGCCCTCCATACCAACACTTTCCAAGGAATTTATTATTTGACAACATAAAGTAAATTCATTTATTCATTTCGGGACTGGGCATCCCTAATACCTTTGCCTTACTCTCGTGCAATGACAAGTGAATAAACACTCATCGTGAGAATAACACATCTAGCATGGAAAATATCGGCCACCCCTCACCGCCTCGCAAGCGGTACGAGCACACAAAAGAGAAATTTATTTTGAAAATTAGAGATGGCACATGCAAATTTGCTTAGAACGGCAAAAGAATACCGCATATAGGTAGATATAGTGGACTCATGTGGCAAAACTGGTTTAAAGGGTTTTGGATGCACAAGTAGTGATCATACTTAGTGCAAAATGAAGGCTAGCAAAAGGTTGAGAAGCGACCAACCAAGAAACGAAAAATCTCATAAGAGAGCATTAAGCATAATTAACACCGAATAATGCACCAAAAGTAGTATATAATTTCATTGCATAACTATTGACTTTCGTGCATGCATAGGGAATCACAAACCTTAACACCAATATTCTTACTAAAGCACAATTACTCATCAACATAACTCATATATCACATCATCATATCTCAAAACTATTACAAGGAATCAAGTTTATTTTGTCCAATGATCTTCATGAAAGTTTTTATTATATCCTACTTGGATATCTATCACTTTGGGACTAATTTTAATGTGTTGCTTTTGATAAGCTCAAACAAATATAAGTGAAGATCATGAGCACAATATTTCTTTCTCTCAAATTAATTTAAGTGAAGCAAGAGAGAATTTCTTAAAAAAATTACTAACTCCCAAATAAATCTAAGTAAAGCATGAGAGCATTTCTTAAAAAATAACAAAGCACACCGTGCTCAAAAAGATATAAGTGAAGCACTAGAGCAATTCCATAGCTCATAAAGATTTAAGTGAAGCATAGAGAGCAATTCTAACAAGTCATGGCACAATTTTGGCTCTCTCAAATAGGTGTGTCCAGCAAGGATTCAAGACTTAAAAAAAAAAGCAAAACAAGCAAAGACTCATATCATACAAGACGCTCCAAGGAAAACTCATAGTATGTGACGAATAAAAATATAGTTCCGAGTAAAATACCGATAGTCGTTAGAAGAAAGAGGGGATGCCACTCGGGCATCCCCAAAATTAGTAGCTTGATTCTCTTTGGATAATAGCTTGGGATGCCATGGGCATCCCCAAGCTTAGGATCTTCTTACTCCTTATTCCTTCATCCATCGTAAAATCACCCAAAACATGAAAACTTCAATCACACAAAACTCAACAAAACTTTCGTGAGATCCGTTAGTATAAGAAAGCAAATCACTACTGTAAGTACTGTAGCAAACCAATTCATATTTTATTCTTGCATTATATCTACTGTATTCCAACTTTTCTATGGCAAAAACTCATCAAAGAAAACCATAGAATCATTAAAACAAGCACACAACGCAAGGAAAACAGAATCTGTCAAAAACAGAACAGTCTGTAGCAATCTGGATATTTAGAATACTTCTGTAACTCCAAAAATTCTGAAAAATTAGGAAAACATAGGAAATTTGTATATCAATCTTGTGTAAAAAAATTCAGAATTTTTCGTTGCTTATGTATATTTAAACAATTATTTTTCTGGACACAAAAGTTTCTGTTTTCCAACAAGATCAAATCAACTATCACCCAATATAATCCTAAAGGCTTTACTTGGCACAAACACTAATTAAAACACAAAAAACTCAATCATAACAGTAGCATCCTTCTTCTTCTCCGTGAGGTTTGGCGAAGCCCTGTGGAGATTTCTCCACCACCACCGCCACCACGCCGTCGTGCTGCCGGAGGACTTAAACTACTACTTCACCATCACTCACTGGATCGAGGAGGTGAAGGCGTCATCAAGCCGTACGTGTGTTGAACGCAGAGGTGCCGTCCGTTCGGCACTAGATCGGGAGTTCGCGGGACGGATCATGATTGGATCGCGAAGACGTTCGACTACATCAACCGCGTTTCTTAATGCTTCCGCTTAGCAATCTACAAGGGTATGTAGATGCAATCTCTCCTCTCGTAGATGTTCATCTCCGATATTGATCTTGGTGAGCGTAGGAAAATTTTTGTTTCCCATGCAACGTTCCCCAACAGAAATGAGTTGTCCATGAATATCAGTCAAGTCAAGAAACTCAGAAAGATTGTTAGGATAAAGAATTTAGCGACAAAAAACAACAAGACCTTTGTCTGCACAATGAAGAAGACATCAGTTCATTACAGTATGGTACTAACTGTTATACCTTGTCTTTTTAATTCCTTTGCGCCATTTCAAATCTAGAGAAGTTATTTATGCATATCCTTGTTTTCAGGCCTTTTCAAAGCAGTTCACTGATGATTACCTCTCAAACCACCTGTATGGTCAGGAGGCGAGGAAGGTATTCATACAACATCCACGGTTCAATACTGAAGTCTTCCTGAAGAGGACGAAGGATGGACGGTCAATCATCCACATGCACTGGCCTAAAGTTGCAAAGATGTTCAACATCAATGAAGGCTCAATATTCGCCTTCCACTTCAGCAGTTTTTCAGATGAGATTCATCTGTCTATGTACTATCTATGATGCTAATTTCCAAATTTTATAGATGTTGCATGTGAAACTTGGTGCTGGTGCAGTTGTGTAGCTGAGTGCTGAAACTATATGATGTTGTACTCTGATGTATTTCAATTATGAAATCCTGCTTCCTTAATACGAAAATGAAATATATTATGTGCTTAATATGAAATGTCAATTAGATTAATAAATGGATTATTAATAATAGGCCAATTAGCCTGCTAATTACCAAATTAGCCTGCTAATTAGATTTTTCTCTAGCAAACGATTATTAAGAAAACACCGTGGGCGATGACCTCAGACAATGCACACAGTTTCTAGAAATAAAACATGTTGGATCAATGAACAATCGCACATGACTTCCTCTTGAAAACTATTTGCGTTATGCCAGCATGCGCAAACGTTTACCACATAAAAAATGTGTGTGGTGGACAGCCTATGCCACACAGTTTATTCTACGCACCGTGTGTGATGCATTCAATAACACAAACGATAAAATTGTTAATATCGTCTGCAATGACAATGCTATCACAAATGATTTAATGGGGAAAATTATGTGTGATGTACATGCGAATGGAAACGTTTTCCTTGGAGTGACTGTCTGGGATGTATATATGAATGGAAACATACTTCTTGGATTGACTGTGTGGGATGTACATACTAACAGAAACGTATTCCTTGGATTGACTGTGTGGAATGTACATACGAACCGAAACGTTTAGCCGAGACTGACTATGTGGGATGTACTTACGACCGGAAATGATTTAGCCTGTATGAAGATTCATGGCTTTCAAGCCAAATGATCAATCTTATGGCCACATTCATGGCATAGTTTGTTCAAATGAGCTCATATTGTGCACAAGGGTGCATCTTGGAATGGAAAATAGTGTTGCCTAAGAAAGTTTTCATTTTCTTTGGACGAAAATTTTATTTTCCATTTTCTGAGTGCCCAAAATAACTTTTTTTTAAGAACCTACCATATATTTGTTACAAAATTGGACCAAATAATTTTTCTAAAATAATAGGCCATATTTAATGTACAATTGACCAAATGGTTTGGTGTGAAAGTTTTTGGTCCATCTCTCGTGAAAAAAGGCAAATTTTCACCGATTCAAGAGGAAGTGGGTCAAGTTTGAACTGCAACTGTCTTATAGTTTGCTCATGATTTTTCCTAAAAAACATTTTTAGGTACAAAAGTATCTATTTAATCATAGAAACACCAAATTTTTTGCAAGATTCAACTCCTAGCTATGAACGGTCATTCCCGCTGTTTTGACCGCATTTTGAAACGGGCACGAAAAATTAAAAAAAAATCAAAAAAGTTGAAAACCTTCGCATTGTGTCATTATATGTGACCAAGTTATCAGGAAAAATAATAAACATGTAATACTATAATTCTTTTTTTAAAAATGTTCTCAGAAATGAGCTATCATGTGTGAAGATTCATGACTTTCAAACCAAATGATCAATCTTATGGCCACATTCATGGCATAATTTGTTCAAATGATCTAATATTGTGCACAAGGGTGCATATTGGAATCGCAAACAATGTTGCCTAAGAAAGTTTTCATTTTCTTTGGACGAAGAATTCATTTTCCATTTTTTGAGTGCCCAAAATGAGTTTTTTTGTGAAGGACCTATCATATATTTGTTGCAAACATGGACCAAATTAATTTTCTAAAATATTAGGCCATATTTAAAGCACAATTGACCAAATGATTGGGTGTCAAACGCTTTGATCCATCTCTCGTGAAAATGACAGATTTCCGCCGATTCAGCTGGAAGCGGGTCAAATTTGAAGTGCAGCTGCCTTATAGTTTGCTCTTTATTTTTTTCAAAAAATCATTTATAGGTACACAAGTATCTATTTAATCAGAGAAACACAAATTTTTTTCCAATATTCAACCACTAGCTAGGAATAGTCATGCCCGCCGTTTTGACCGCATTTTGAAACAGGCATGAAAAATTCAAAAACAAAAAACAAAAAAATTAGAAAACCTTCGCATTGTGTCATTATATGTGACCAAGTTACCAGGAAAAATAGTAAACTTGTAATACTGCAAATTCTTTTAAAAAAAGTGTTCTCAGAAATGAGCTATCATGTGTAAAGATTCATGACTTTCAAGTCAAATGATCAATCTTATAGCCACATTCATGGCATAGTTTGTTCAAATAATTTAATATTGTGCATAAGGGTGCATCTTGGAATGGCAAACAATGTTGCCTAAGGAAGTTTTCATTTTCTTTGGACGAGAAATTCATTGAAGGACCTACCTTATATTTGTTGCAAAATTGGACCAAATCAATTTTTTAAAATATTAGGCCATATTTAATGCACAATTGATTAAATGGTTGGGTGTCAAAAGGTTTGATCCACCTCTCGTGAGAAAGAAAAATCTCCGTCAATTCAATAGGAAGCGGGTCAAATTTGAACTGCAGTTGCCTTATAGTTTGCTCTTTATTTTTTACAAAAATAATTTCTAGGTACATAAGTATCTATTTAATCAGAGATGCATGGTTTGGTCGCGATACGTCGAGGTTTGGACGGTGGCCGATGGCCCCAACTCTAGAGCGCGTAAACTGACATGCCCGCCGCGTGGTCACCATGTGACCGTGGCGTTGTCACGCGTTCTGCGCGGCCTAGGCATATCTGGTGGGTTGGGCACTCCCCCGGTAGGTGTTAGGAAGAAGAAGACAATATAAGAATCCTACGAGGAGACTGGACTAAGCTCAAACATTAATTAGCAGCCAAGTGTTTGATTAGTGGTGGGAAAAATGCACATGGCCAATGGGCCTGAGTTTGGGCCGAGGATGATCATCTACTAAGCAGACTGTCTTGGTAAATTTGCAGCTCAAATGGAGGAGCCTAGGTATCGCTTGCTTTGCAAAGTACCACACTGGACAGAAATATGAATGTTGAACCTGGGCTCAAATGAATGAATAGATTGAGCTGAAATTTGAAGGAGGGTGATAATTTGGGCACATGAAGGCACTGTAAAAATTACATACCATTTGGATAAATAAAAATGGCATTTCCTTCACAGTGCTCTCCACTGAACAGAATATTGGAAATAATATTGATGGAAATTGGCTAAAGTAAATGAGGTAAAATTTGGTGGAGGGAGGTTCTACGAGCAGGGTCATGTCCTAGTAAATTTCCAGTAATTATAAATTAATATAAAATATAGTTGCTTCACAAACTGGAAATATTACCAAAAACAAAGATTGGATGGTGAGCTCACATGGATTGTTAGATGGGGATCAAATTTTCTATAGAGATATGATTTGGGCATATAGAAGATGTGGCAAAAATTCAACTCATTAGGATATGCCTAGCTAGTACTTCCTTCACAATGGTTCTAGTTGAACAGAAACTTTGAAAATTTGCCGAGGAAGATTTACTAAGCAAATGGAGCTGAATTTTGTCATGAGGCAATGATTTGGATAGTAAAGAGTACCTAAATTTTTTGGGAATTTTGGGAATGACAAAAATATAGGCTGCTTCATAACCTAGGGCAAAAATTGACACATGGATATGACACATAAGCAAAACTGATGAGGTGACGCCTAGTCATAGCAATGCACTACAATTTTCAAGGATATGACCATCTATATTTATCGTGATCAGCTACAAATAAGGCAGCGGACCAGCGTTGTCTGCTTTACGACCATTTTATGTAAGGAGATTACGACCTTTCTGACCAAAATGGTCGTTATGGTTTAGGGTTTGGAGCCCCCAAAACAGTTTACGGCCAGTTGGTCTCAAATGGTCGTAGATTTACGACCATTTCTTCCAGGGTCACTGACAGAAGGTCACAAGTTGACATATTTCTTGTATTGTGGGGCGGCGCGGGCCTCCTCTCCGAGCCAAAGCGCGGCGCTAGTGCTGGGCGCTGTGGCGCGGCGGCGTGCGGGCGGCGGCGGCGCACAGGTACGGCGGCGTTCCAGGCACAAGGTGGTGGTGCGCTCCTGCGCTGCGATGGCCAGATCTGGCTGGCAGGAGGCGTGGGATGCGGCGGCGAGGGTCGGTGGCCACGGTACTGCCTTCTGGCGGTGGTGATCCTTGGCCCGCAGGTGGCTCCCTGGTGCAGCGGCGGGCGGGGAGGGTGGTGCGGGCTGGTGATGGCTGCAGCGGCGTGGCGGCTGCAGCTAGGCTGGCGGCGCGGGGCGGTGGTGCGGCGGCCTCTCTTCTCCCGAGACTGGGCCAATGGCGCGCAGGCTGGACGCCAGCGATGCGTGCTGTGGCGGCAGCTCGGTCCTAGGGTTGTGCCTGGGCAGGCCGGATCTGAGCCCAGGGCAGGTCGGGGTTCGTTCCCCGGGTAGGTGAGGTTGGTCTTGGCCTAGGATGCGCCCGTGTACGGTGTCGTCATGGGTGCGGTGTTCGGTGGTGGTGGCCCTGACCTTGCTCCTCATCTTGTATCTCGATGCCAGTGACCATGGATTTGGCGTCGTTCAAGCTCCTTGGCCCGGCCTGTGGGGGTTGGCGGTGGCCGTCGGTAGTCTTCGGGTCATGTCCTCTTGGTCCACTGGGACTGGATGGGGACATAGGCGTTGACGCATCCTACTGTGGAGGTGCTGACCCAGATCCAGAGACTGATGCCGGGCTAGGAGTGGAAGGACTGCCATCTACTCCTCCTGCCGGGGTTGGTGTGTCATGAGATGGATAGATGGCGAGTCTCAGGGCAGAGATGCCGGGGCGGCGGTCCACATGGTGGCTTTCCGGCAGGCTCCATGGCGGCAGTGGTGGCTACGTCTCTTGGCCGTCTGGACGGCGAGGGGTGTAGTGGTGGGTAGCTCGGGCACGCTTCTGTTCTTGGCAGTGGCCTTGCCCAGATCTAGATCTGGAGGCCGGTTCTCATGGCGACTGGTCTGAGGGCCTCATGGTGACACGGATGAGTTGCCGAGCGAAAGCTCTGCGCTCTAGCGCCGACGGCGACGATATCCGCGGGTACCGTTATCTTCTTGAAGATGTCGTCGTGGTTCTTTTCCTTGTGGCGAGTCTCTGGGTGAAAACCCTTGGCCTTTGGGCCCGATAGCGGCGGTGCTTGCGTTCCCCTCTTGAGGGCGGTGTCGTGGAGGCTAGGTTTCCTAGGTCGTGTCTTCACGTTGTAATCTGATCGTCCTGTACTTAGGTGTCCGGCCACGTAGTCGTATGGTTATGTTGGCCTGTCATTTCAGGATCTGCTGTGTCAGAGGGCTACCTCATCACATTGTATTGTTCCGCCGTGTAACTTGGGGTTGTATCTTTATATATATAAAGCGGGGCGAAAGCCTATTTCGAGACATAGCTCCCCTACTTTTATGACTGAATCGACCAAGGCATGGAGTGTTCGAGTGCACGCACGGCGAGTCTTTCTCTCGCCTTAAGCGAGATTGAAACTAACGTCGCCTCTGACGCTCATAGGCGGGGGCCATAACCACGCAATCACACATACGCCGGCCACGCACACTATGAACTCAGGCGCGTACGCTAGTTTCCGTTCATTTTTCTTTTACTTGCTTATATTTTTGTTTAAATTTCGAAATATTCAAGATACTTATACTTCAAAAATAAGTTTACTTAAATGTTTAAAAATGCTCATCACATATTAAAATAATATCGGTGCAATTTTTTAAAAATGTTCGATCTAAAAGGTTCACATGTTTCTGGTGTTCGTTGTACTGCCATGATTGAATATGAATAGATTGGAAGTTTTCCGGAAAAAAAGGTCACATGTTTCAAACAAATGGTTGTGGCATTCTTAAAAAAAATATGTATACAATGTAAAATATGATCACATGATTAAGAAAACGTTTTTTACCATTCAAAATATGTTAATGACCTTTTAGAAAATGTTCACGCATTTTCATAATATGTCGATGACAATTAAAAATTTAAAAATATGTGCAGGTGATTCTACAATTTTTTCATAGCATTGTTCAATGTGTATTTGAAAAATATTTAACATGTATTACACAAATATTCAAAGATGTATGTGAAAGAAAATTTTCATCGTGTATTTGAAAAAATATTTACGTATATAAAAAATGTTCTACGTGTATAGAAAAAATGTACAATATGTATTAAAAAAGATATATATTTTGTAGAAAAGAAAAGGAAAAACAAAAAAAAAACCAAAGCCAATACTAAAAACACACAAAAGGAGAAAAACCACGCAGAAGGTTCTAAAACTGATTTATACCGGTCGATAGAACCTTCCCAGAACTGTGTGATTGTGTCGGCAAACTAAGGGAAGCCCCTTGAGCCAGCTGGCCAGCCCGTGCGGTAGCTGGCAATCTAATCCTGCCCTCGCATCTCCTTCTTAGTTGGCTGCTTCCTCTGCAGTCCCTCGGAGAGCATCTACAGCCGGACTCAGCAAATCCGGCTCCCTATACGTCTGTGGACGTGCCCGAGCATGCCCGCGGACACTGACCGGGCACTCTCTATATCCGCGTCTCCACACCCACGTATCTTATATTCCGTCTCCTATATTTATACTAAAAGATGCAACGTTGATAAAAACTACGTAGATCAAGAGCGGACATACAAATGCACAATCGGTTCATCAAAAGATCACAGTGGAATCATCGAAAGATAGCCAAAGTTCACATAATACGGCGGACAAGTTCAAACTACAACTAAAAACTTGAAATAAAGACGGATTTTCACCACTTCCTCGCCGGCCCTTTGCCCTTCTGGTTGTCGGCGCAACTGTAGGAGTCCGCGGCAGGAGGTGGGTCCACGTCGAAGCCGTCGGACCCTTCGGAAGAGGAGGAATCGGAGATGGCGATGTAGCCTTGCAAGCGCCGGATGATGCGGTCTTGCTTGCGCTTGAGCTTGGCCACCCTTGCCGCCTCCCTCGCTGCCTCCGCCGCCTCCCGCTCGGATTGCTCAATGCCGAGCCGGAGCTGCTTGGCGTTGAGCCTCCGGAGCCGTCAGGCCTTCGTCTCCGCCTCAGTCAGTGACCGACGGCACACCCACTCGAAGGGACGCTCCTCCTCATCAGGCACCCGGCGGCGGTGGGCGGACTGCGCAGACCCATCGGACCCGCCCACCATCTCCCTTGCCCTCTGCCTCTCACGGCGGGCAGCTCGTGCCTCCGACTCCAGAGTCCGCATCCGCGGCGTCAGCTGAGCAGGCACTAGAACCCAGCACTGCCCGCGCGGAGCAGCGGCCGGAGGTGGAGGAGGCTCTCGGGCGGGAGGAGCAGATTGGGCAGTCCTCGCAGGTCCGCGTGCGGGGCAGGAAGGGTCGGCGCCGGCGTCGGCGCTGCCGCGACGGGCGACAGGGGGCGTCACACCAGACCCGGAGCTACCACCTGTATCGACCCACGAGTGCTCGAGCGCGATACGGAGTACCAGCTCCTCCTCGTCTCCGGAGCTGCCATCGGAGTGGCTGCCGGTGCTGGACATGCTCGTCGGCGCTAGGGATTTGGCGGATTGGGGAAATGGGAGCGTCGGGGAGGGGAAGGGAGCGGAGTGAGCTAGGGTTTCTGCATGACGGGGGTTATTGTGGGGTCGAGGTGGACCAGCGGTGGGCCGGGCTGATGTGGCGGACGTGCCCGGGCCGCCTCATATCCGCCCTACATTTGAGACGGATATGAGGGGTGCCGGTCAGCCCGGGCGTTTGAGGCCCGTTTGAGAGCTCCGGTTGGATCGGTATTTTGTGACTAGTCAGTGACCGAACGGCCTGTCCGGGCATATGAGACGGATATAGGGCGCACGGCTGTAGATGCTGTGAGGCGGTGACCGCCCCGTTCGTCCAGTCCAGATCTTGAGTGAAGCAGCCCCACTAGTCAGCCCAGTCCAATTCATCAGCAGCAGCTCACACACAAAGCAGAGGTATCCCTATTGGTTATCGAAATCACACTTTCTCTTGCAAAATGCCACTGTTTGATACTTTGATGCCTTGATTGAAATTCAATGTTATTTCCTTATCTTAGTTTTATATTTTCGTGTAACTGTTGAAACCAATTTAGTAACTTCTGTATCTATATAATTTTACAGGAAGACAAAATACAAAAAACGAAGAAGATCATGACATGGTTCTTTTTGGTATTTTTGTGGCCCTTAAAGCATCTACAATCGGACGCCCCAAACCCCCCTCAAACGCCCGGGCAGGGAAACCGATCACTGACCGGTAAAAAAAATCGACCCACCCAGTTGCCTCAAACCGGCCTCAAACACCCGGGCTGACCGGCACCCCTTATGTCCAGCCCAAATGTAGGGCGGATATGAGGCAGTCGGGCATGCTCGGGCGCGTCCGCCACGTCCATCCGGCCTACCTCTGACCCACCGTGACCGTACAAAATCCCCATCCGGATCGAACCCTAGCCCCACTGCACTCCACTCCGCTCTGCTCCACTTTGCTCCAATCCGTCAACTCCCGAGCACCGGCGACCATGTCCAGCACCGGCAGCCACTCTGAGGGCTTCTGCGACAATGATTGGGACGCATTCCTCTATGATGCTGCCGAATACGAGGACGAGCTGGCCCTCCGCATCGCTCTGGAGCGCTCGCGGGTGGACACGGGCGGCAGCTCCCGTTAGGTGCGACGCCGCCTGTCGCCTGCGGCCGCAGCGTCGACGCTGGCGCCGGCCCTTCCCGCCCCGCGCGTGGATCTACGAGGACAACTCCGTCGGCCTCCTTCCTCTCCGGCCACTGCTCCATGCCGGCAGCGGTGGGTTCTAGTGCCCGCTCAGCCGACACCCCGGATGCGCACTCTGGAATCCAAGGTGCGCGCCGCCCGCTGCGAGAGGCAAAGGGCTAGGGAGATGGCGGCCGCGTCGAACGCCGCACTGCAGTCCTCCCGCTGCCGCCGCATGATGCCGGCGGTGCCCGACGAGGATGAGCAGCTCCTCTAGTTGGTGTATCGCCGGTCACTTACAACGGCGGAGACAGACGCCCAGCGGCTCCGATGGATCAACGCCAAGGTCCTCCGGCTCGGTGATGAGCAGTCCGAGCGGGAGGCGAAGGAGGCAACGGCGGAGGCGGCGAGGGTGGCGAAGCTCAAGCGGAAGCAGGTCCGCATCGTCCGGTGCTTGAAGGGCTACATCGTCATATCCTCTACCTCCTCCTGCGACGGCGACAACAACGACGGCTCTGACGATGACCCACCTCCTACCGCGGACTCCTACAGCAGCGCCGTTGATCGGAAGGGCAAAGGGTTGGTGAGGAAGCGGTGAAGCTCGGCCCTCTCTCCATTTATATAATCTAGCTCCTACTATCTAGTTAGAATTTGCCGTGTGATTTAACTGTGTTCACTTTTGGTGGTGTTTATATGTGATTTATGTCTGTTTTCTGTTGAATTTGGCCGTTTGATGATCTACATAGTACGTTGCATGATTTTGTATGAATATAGTGTGTCAAATATGAGATACGCAGATGTGGACACGTCGTTTTTTGGGTCTGCCTGGTTACTGTCCGCGGACGCGCCCGTACGTGCCCGCGGACGTATAGGTTGCTGGATTTGGCAAGCCCGACTGTAGATGCCCATGGAGCATCTACAGCCGATCCCTTATAGTTTAGCCCCCCAAACAACCCCTTATATCTTTAAATACTTATATTTGCGTCGCTAAAATAAAGCAGTTTGTAGCCGAACCCCTAAACTTAACTCCCTATAGCTTACATTTGACTAACGCATTTCGTCAAACACTCAATGCAGCACACACAACACACGTACAAGCTAGAACGATGCTCTCCATGGCAGCTGGCGTTACGAGTCACCAAAGCTATCTATTCGGCGTCGACTCATGCGAGTGCTGGCACATGAGCTCCCGTGGCTGGCGTACTCGGCGGGCTTGAGTTGGTTGGGTCATCACGGTCGGAGTGCGCCATTTACCTCACCGAGTTCATGTGCGGGGAGAAGGTGCGCGTGCTGCCGGGCCGCAACCACATGTTCCATGCCCTCTGCGCCGACCGGTGGCTGGCAGCGCCGCCGACGTGCAGGTAGGCGCCGTTCGCCAAGCCCAACAAGAGCTTCGTGAGCGCGGGCTCTGCATGACAGGTGCTCGTTGTCACGGTGGTGCGAGTGATAGTACACAGGGGCGAGGGGACACGTGCAGAGATTCAGCGCGCGTATGGAGCAGAGGCACAAACAACATGAAGTGGTGGATGTCGCCGTTGACGAGGTTGTCGTTCCTGCTGTTCCCAAACCCCGCCGTTGATGGAGAGGTCGGGCCTGGACGTTTCGCACGGCGGGGGGATCCGGGGCATCACCGGGGAGGGGGAAGAGGGCCGAGGGTGGTGCCAATGTAGACGTCGGCTGACACAAAGAGAAGCCAAGCTAATGGAAAATATTCTTAGAAGGAGCCGTGGACGAGTATATTTGAGGATCCGAAGGCACGAGGAGTAGAAATTTTACTCCTATAAAGGGGATAAGGGATCAGCTAGGTCTGGTTTAACCCCTCAAAACCGATTAGAGAAGTAAAAATTCGATTTCAAGGAATTGGCTAGAGATGCCCTTAGTTTCTTGCCCGGGGCGCGCTAGAGATGCCCTTAGTTTCTTGCCTAGGGCGTTAGCTAATCCTGGCACCGCCACTGTGTTGATATGAGGCTACCTTTCATCTTGTAGTCGACGAGATAAAGCTTTTGGGAGCATGTAGCCAGCCACACATCAGTGCACCATGCCCCACAACAAATGCATGGAACCTTAGCAATTGTTCTGCAACTTTGAATTTTGTATGTTGATATTTGGAGAAATCTTGGTATTTTACATTTTAGTGATCCTAAATTTTTAGTAGCACTTTCATGCTGTGAATTAGAGATTTGAGAAAAAGAATCAAGGTACTTGTCACCTGCAGTAGCTTTGATTCAAGTACTTGTGAAAGTGGAAATGTTTTAAATAGCATAAAAATTGTATTTTGCATTGTTAGTGTGTATGAACCATTTGATTTTACATAAAATATGTGCTTTATTTATAAAAGTAGGGCCAAAGCATGTTTCTAGATAGCCTCCCAATTGACCGGCCTTACATATTGGTAGGGATTAGTTGTTCCATTATGGACGTATTTGTTTCCTTGTTCAGAACTATAATGATAAGTGAACCCATTGTGGTTTCGTTAATTGCCAACAACTCTTCCACACATCTACTCCCTCCGTTCCAAATTAGTTGACTTGGATTTATCTAGATACGGATGTATCTAACACTAAAACATGTCAAGATATATCCGTATCTAGACAAATCTGAGTCAACTAATTTGGAATGGAGGGAGTAGCTCGCAAGATGTGGTAACACCAAATTCTCAACTCAACTCTTAACAAAAAGTTCCTACATTCACACACCGACATTTATATAAAGAACTAGTACACATATTCCTAGTACTACATACTCTCTCCGGTCCTTTTTACTCTGCATATAAGATTTGTGTGGAGTCAAACTTCCTAGAGTTTGACCAACTTTATAGAAAAAATGTCAACATTCACAATATGAAATCAATATCATTAGATATATCAAGAATTTAATTTCCATTGTGTATAGTTTTAGTATTGTAGATTCTTGTATTTTTTAGTACAAAGTTTGACTTCAGGCAATTCTTATTTGCGGAGTAAAAATGACTGGAGGGAGTACGAGTACGATTATAATTGGAAAAAGTCCAAAATAAACCTTGAACTCGTAGACAAAAGCTAAATCGAACCCTGAACTTCCAATCCCTGAAATCAGCAACTAAACTCTCCGATCCCGGTCTATTTTGAACCTTGAGAGTGTTTTGCTGGTATTCGCTTATGTGGCAAGTCAAATCGGGCCGGCCCATTAGAGCAGTCGCTCGCGCGCCCGCTCTGCTATGGTTTTATTTTTTTCTTTTTCTTTTTTTTCCTTTAGGTTTTCTCTATTTTCATCAGTTTTCTTCGGCTTTTTTCCCTTCGTTATATTTTTTTCACTAATTTTCTTTGGTTTTTCTTTTTTTGTTATACTTTTGGTTTTCTTTTGTTTGTTTCTTGATTTTTTGTATTGTTTTCTTTTTGTTACACTTTCGACATTTTTCAAATACATTATGTACATTAACACGCACATGAAACATTTTTTGATACACTTTTGACATTTTTCAAATACATTATGTACCATTTTAAAATATATGTTTACAACATTTTTGAATATACAGTAACATTTTGCCAAATACACGTTTAAAATTTTCTAAATGACAATAAACATTTGACAAAACTATTTAAACATTTCTTTACATTGTTTAAGAAGTTGCTCCCGTTTTTAAAAAATCAGAAAGTGTTTGCATTTTATATTTTGTTCAGGTTTCAAAATTTGTTCCCATTAAAAAAACGTTTAAAAAAGTGTTCACTTTTTCAAAATTGATTCTTTTTTCAAAATGTTGATCGTTTTCATAAATTGTTTACGTTTTCCATAATTGTTTACCCTTAAAAAGGTTTTTTTCCTAATCTCGACTTTGCTGTGTGTGATTAAATAATTTGGGCCTCTCAATACTTAACTAATAACAGCCATTTGTTCTAGTGGTTTGCACGTTGAGTTCACCAGCCCCAGGTCGCAATTTCGACTATTTTTGGTATTTTTATTACACGTTGCGTATTACAAAAAACAAATAAAAATAGACTGAACGAAAAAGAAAAAAATTCTCGCTTCGCCTGTTGCGCCGGCCCAGTCGCGTGCACAGTCAACAATCCCCAGATTCAACCCGCCACGTCGACAAACTCTGTTTGGGAACGCTCTCAAGGTTCAAAATATACCGGATCGAAGAGTTTGGTGTGCTGATTTCAGGGATTGGATGTTCAGGATTCAATTTAGCTTTCGCCTACAAGTTCAGAGTTGTTTTGGACTTTTTTTCCATTATAATTAGTTTGGCTGTCCCTTGACCCCTTCTTGCTAACCAACATGCATTTTATTTATTTCTTTAGGCCTCTCACAATGCTCCACGTTTGGTGGCCTACACTGACCGAAAAGACAGCGAGGGCGTGTAGGAAATTACAGAGTACTGTACTCTTAAATATTGTCCTCATAATGGTGAGATAATTAAGGTTGTTGGCTGCAAGGGGATGGGACAGGACATTAGCTCCTCCGCTGTCGCTTTTACTCTATTTAAGGAGCTCCAAGCACACCACCATCCTTTCACACCCACACAAAGCAGAGCAAGTGAGCAACCCCTTCTCTCTCTGTCTCTACCCCAAGATCCAAGAACACAAGACGAAGGTGAAGATGATGCTCCGGCTCGTCCTTGAAGCTAGGTACTTCAATTGATTCTCCATATTCACTCCTCTCCCTGTCTCAGCAGGCTTCTGTTGTGACATCTGAGGTTTTTCTTACTGTTATATGCTCATATGCATGTATATATATGTGTGCCTTCTTTTGATTAGTTTTGTTGGATCTCGCATTCTTGACTTCAGTAGTCGTGCATATATGGCACGCACACCAGAAAGAATTACTTCTAGGTTGTAGAATTATGATATGTAGAATGTTAACTTCCTCTTTTCTTTGCTTTTAGGAGGGCGGTGGCTTCATGGGAGTTGGTTGGCAGGGCAGGCGCCAGGCGGTGGCTATCGACGGCGATGAAGGGAAGGTAAGAGCGAAAAACACCAGCTACATGCTACCGTTAGTTCAGGCATTAGCTGTATTTGGTGGTTAGACATGATCGATTAGACGCGAGATCATGCACAGACGGTGGATCTATCCGTTGAGAGAGTAGGTGTTAAGAGTTGTTTGGTCATGAGAGAGAGAGAGGGAGTTGGAAGCTGGGCATGTGCATGAATGTTTGGTGGCGAGTTGGAAGCTCGGCACCTTCCAAGAACAGTGCACCACTGTTCCCAAAAAGCGAAGCCAGCACCCGACAGTGCCAAGAGCTTTCACCAGTAGCAAGAATCTTTATGTTAAACTATGCGCGCGAATGCTGGATTTTGTAGTCATATGGCCCAACACCTTACTACCTTTTTTTGCATGCATGCTGATCACTTTCTCAGACAGATCACCATTGTCCGTGTCTCCTTTTTCTTTCTTTTATTCACCGTTTGACTCCTTGCATATCAAATCGGATCTCATCCTGTAATATTTTGTTGGGAGTCATCCTAGTTGTTGTAAAAGATGCCTAACTCAAAAAAAAAGGTCAAATATGTGTGTGCTCAAGAAGACAAAAGCTAGCCCAACTGGCCACTCTGCTGAACTAAAAGCCCAATTGGTCCCATTCACGCCACCTAATTTTAGCAACATTTATAGGACTCCCAGCAGCGTGCCGTAGAGCCGTCTGGTTCGAGCGCCCTTGCTTTCACCAGCTCCTTTAAAAATTGAAAATTGACGGTCTTACCGGAAATTTTTGGGCTGGCCTCCTTGTCCCGGTCTGTAAAGAATCTGAAAAGGCGCCAGTTTTGGCTTTTTTCCATTCAAACCGAAGGTCTGGTCTGGCTCTTAAAAGTATGTTTTAATGTCCATCCCACTTCCCATTTAGTAGAAGGTTTTAATTGATACTAGAACAATGGCCGTGCGTTGCAACGGGATATAAATCTTCTAGTACATCAGCTTGTGATTTACCTGTCTATAATAATGCGATTTTGTAAATAAATGATCATCAAATTCTGTCATGAATTGCCTTATATTTTGATCCGAAGTTTGGTAAGTAAATTAAATTGGAACTGGTTCAGAAGGTAACTAAATTAAGTTGATTTACTATCATACAAGGAAAGTTGGACGAAGAGGTTGTGAGAAGAAAGATGAAATGAGAACCTTACATTCTTTTTAAGTAGTATAGAGAAGAGATACTGAATTGTTGTGCACGCGACGAACAATATGTACGACCATCACACGAGGGTCCATCAAAGGGTTGTGCTGCCATTTGTTGCTATGCATGGACGGGTTGATTGGCTTGTCATTCAAAAATCCTCTCCATGCTATCGTGTGCATAGTAGTGCTCTTGTATATATCATATACTCTCTCCGTCCCAAAATAAATGTATCAATTTTGTACTAATTTTAGTATAAAATTGTACTAAGGTCAAGACACTTATTTTAGCATGGAGAGAGTAGTACATAAACTCCCGTCTCCTGAACTTTTCAATCACTCCCCAATAAAACATGCACATTTCATCTTATTTTTAGTCTAACATGCAAATTTCTTCTAATTTTGTGCAGACTGGAGGGAAAGACTGCGCTGATAACCGGAGGAGCAAGTGGGCTGGGTAAGGCCACAGCCCACGAGTTCATCCAAGAGGGCGCCTCCGTAGTTCTCGCCGACATCAATTCCCAGCTGGGCCTCCAAACAGCCAAGGAACTCGGCCCGCAGGCCCACTTCGTCCACTGCGACGTCATCCTCGAGGACAGCGTGGCCGGGGCAGTGGATGCCGCCATCGCAAGGCACGGCCGGCTCGACGTCATGTTCAATAGCGCCGGCGTCGTGGGATCCCTCTCCGGCACCTCGGAGATGGCAACCCTGGACCTGGGCCAGTTCGACGACATCATGCGTGTGAACCTGCGCGGCACTCTGGCAGGGATCAAGCACGCGACGCGCGTCATGGCCCCGGCGGGCTCCGGCTCCATCCTCTGCATGGGCAGCATCAGTGGTATCATGGGGAGCCTCGGCTCGTACCCCTACTCGCTTTCCAAGCTCGCCATCGCCGGCATCGTCAGGACAGCCGCCGCGGAGCTCGCCCGTCACGGCGTCCGCGTCAACTGCATTTCGCCACACGCGGTTGCGACGCCCATGGTGGTGCGGCAGTTGTCGCAAATGCTCCAAGGCGCCGACGAGGCAACGGTGACTGCCATCATACAGGGCCTCGGCGAGCTCAAGGGCGCCGCGTGCGAGGCGGTGGACGTGGCCAGGGCCGCCGTCTACCTCGCCTCCGACGACGGCAAGTACGTGTCCGGCCACAACCTGGTGGTGGACGGTGGGTTCACCACCTACAAGTATATGAACGTGCCGTTCCCCAAGCCGCAGGAGAGTGAGTGATTATTACCGATCAGTTACCTACGGTTGGTTTGGCTTTGTGCTCATGTGGTTCTGTACAAAACTGCACCTAATTATTCAAAGGGGAGGAGAGTGAGGGCTTTTGTTCTTTGGTGTAGAGGTGTTGTGATTCTTGTGGTTTCAAGTGTGGAGTGACGATTAATCCCAAGTGTCAACTGTTTATTTAACCGCCGCTCTGTCATAGATATTTTTTCAGACCAATTATCTAAAAGAGGGAAGAGCCCCACCACAGTAGAGTTTACATGACGATATTACATGCAAGACTCAACGACTCCACTAAAGACGGAACTAACTGGACTACTCGCTAGACTCTCGCCGTCTAACAAGCACCAGGAAAGACTCGAGCTCACCACGCACAATACCCGCTTGGTTCCATACAATGCACTCACTCGCAAAACCTCGTAAGATTTGCTGCACGCGAGGCGTTGCACCATCAAAAACGGTGGCATTCTGGTGCTTCCATATCACCGACATGACTAGGATCCCGATAGCACGAATCATCTTCGTCTGTAGCCCAAGCTGTCCTTGCCTAGCACACCAACCCTCAAGAGATTCATCCACCGTGGGCACACCTTGCACCGATCCCAAAGCAGTGAAAACCTTTGTCCAGACCTCTCTGCCAAACACATAGCCGGCAATAAGGTGACTAATGTTGTCGTCATGCTGGTCACAGAACGGGCAGCAGGCTTGGTGCGGAAGTCCCCGTTGGGCCAACCGGTCAGAAGTCCAGCATCTGTCTTTGATTGCAAGCCACGCGAAGAGCCTGCAACGTAACGGCGCCCACGAACTCCCAAGTGAATGCCGCGGTAGGTGAGACCTCCATCGCCGCGAACTTGGCCGCGTAAGCCGACCTAGCCGAGAATTATACATGTTTCTCCCAGGACTTAGTACGCTCTTCATTGCTCAGACTAGAACTTATTTAATTTCATGAAGATAAAGATTGGAGAACTGGAGCGGATAGTTTTCCTTGTTTAAAATGTAAAAAATAACATTGCACTTCCACAAACAATTAATTACATTGCTACGATTAAAATTGTTGAGTATATGTGTTATGTGCGTATTGTGTATTGGGTCTGTCTCCTAGTTCCTTGTATAGTTGAGGTCCGTGACCTATTTTTGTACATCATATATACGTGCCTATGCACGAAGAGCAATACATCGTGCAATCATAATCTCCTACATGGTATCAGTTTTTAGGTTCTAAACCCTAGTCTTCCGCTGCCGCCGCCGCCCCTTCACGCGCCGCCGCCGCCACCACGCCGCCGCCGCTCGTGCGCACCTCCCGCGCCAGCCGCTGCTACTCCCGCATCTCCCGCCCGGTGCTGCCCACCGTATCGCACGCCAAGCCGCCCGAGCCGCCGCTCGCATCGCTCGCGCCAGCCGCCGCTCGCATCGCCCGCCCGCTACTGCCTACCCGCGTCGCACGCCAAGCCGGTAGCTCGCCAGCGCCCGCATCACCCGAACCATCCGCTAGCTCGCCCGACGCCGCTCGCCCGCACGCTGCTTCGCCTCGCCAGCACGCCTCGCTAGCCTCGCTCGCTCGCCTAACCAGCATGCCGGGCCAGCACCGCATCGCCCGCTCGCCTCGCAAGCCGCTGCTGCCGCCAAGCCGCCGACCCGTCCCGTTCCAGCCATGTCGTCCGTCACCTCCTCCGCGTCCACCAACTCCAACCCGTTCGCCGATGCCAACCCTCCCGACGTCAACGACATCCGCAACCTCAACATCTTCGAGCGGGTGCCGGTTCGTCTCTCACAGGTGGACTCTTCCTACTACACGTGGAAGACGTATTTTTCCCTCGTGTTCCGGGAGTATCACCTCATCGACCACGTGGACGGCACCGTCGACTCCAGCCTCGTCCCCGAGTTCCATGACTGGTCCACCATCGACACCACGATCATCCGCTGGTTCTTCCTCACCATCTCGCCGGACCTCTTCCAGACGGTCGTGGCGGACGGTGACAATGCCTGCACCGTGTGGACCAAGCTGAACGGGCTCTTCACCGACAACCAGCTCCAACGTCGCGTTTTTTTGCAGAAAGAGTTTTTTGGGTGTCACCAGGACAACACCTCCGTCGACGACTATTGTCGCCGCCTGAAGACTCTCGCTGACGAGCTCCGCGATATTGGCGCGAAGATCGATGATGACCTCCTCCTCAGCACGCTCACCGCCAGGCTCAACGAGGACTTCGACAACGCCGCGGTGAACCTCAGCCTCATCCCCAACCCATCCTTCGCCAAGTTCGTTGCGTACCTCCGCTTGGAGGAGCGGCGGATGAAACAGGTGAAGACGCAGGCCATCCACACCGCTCTCGCCGCCGGCACCACCTGCGGTGCCTCCGCGGCGCCTCCAGCCGCCCCGGCCGCGCCCCCACCGCAGCGCCACCCGGCGCCGTTTCCGGCGCCACCGCCGTACCCGGCCACCCAGCAGCCGGGGCTGCTCCCGCTGCCCTATGGGCCGCCTGCCCCTCCCGCCCCTCCCGCCGAACGGCGCCGCGGGGGCCGGCGCGGTGGGGGCCGTGGCGGCGGTCAGCAGCTGCAGCCGCAGGGCGCCGGCCAACCCCGTCAGCAGCAGCAGCAGTTCCAGGTGCCCCCTCCATGGGCCTCTGGCTACAACCCGTGGACCGGTGTCGTTCATGCCTACACCATGCCGGTTCCACGGGCTCCTGCACCGACCCTTCCTGTGCCGCGCCCGCCGGCGCATCAGGCGTAGTACGCGGCTCCGCAGCCGTACGGAGGATACCCACTGCCGCAGCTGAGCGGCGCCTACGGTCTCCCTGCGGCCCCGCCGCCGCCCTCGCCGGCCCTGCCGCCGGCGCCTTGGGATCCGGCGCTCCTCGCCGCGCTACACACCGCGCCTACGCCGAACAACTACACTGGAGGCGGTGATTGGTACATGGACACCGGGGCTACGGCTCACATGTTTGCTCATCCTGATAATCTTGCCTCCTTCACTCCGGTCACCACCGACCGCCGCATCATTGTCGGCGACGGTTCCACCCTCCCTGTCACACATGTCGGGTACACTTCTTTTCCTTCTAATTCCATGCCTATTACTTTGTCTAACATACTTGTGTCACCTCATCTTATTAAGAACCTTGTTTCCGTTCGTTGTTTAACTCGTGAAAATCCTGTTACTGTTGAATTTGACGAGCTTGATTTTTGTGTCAAGGACGCTCGAACCAGGATGGTAATTCACCGATGTGACAGCCTCGACGAGCTCTATCCGGTGCATCCGCCGTCCACCTCCACCACTGCACCGGTTGCTCTCTCCGCCGGCGTCGATCTCTAGCACACTCGTTTGGGTCATCCCAACCCCGTCACACTTCGTCATATTCTTAGGAGTTTCAGTTTTAGTTGTAATAAGATAGAGGATCACACCTGTCATGCCTGTCGTGTCGGCAAACATGTTCGCCTCCCATTTAATAACTCCACCACCATAGCTTCTTTTCCTTTTCAGTTGATTCATAGCGATTTGTGGACCTCTCCGGTTCCTAGTAATTCGGGCTATTTATATTATCTGGTTATCCTTGATGATTATTCTCATTATGTGTGGACGTTTCCTTTACGACGAAAGTCGGATGCACTCTCCACTTTGACGGCTTTTTACTCCTATGTCAGCACGCAGTTTGGGCGTCCCATCCTTGCTCTTCAGACTGACAATGGGAAAGAGTTCGACAACCTTGCTTTCCGCACTTTTCTGTCGCACCACGGCACAGTTTTTCGTCTCACATGCCCGTATACTTCATAGCAGAACGGTCGAGCCGAACGTGTCCTTCGCACTCTGAACGACTGCGTTCGCACGCTCCTGTTCCATGCTAATGTGCCGCCTCGTTTCTGGCCGGACGCACTCGCTACTGCTTCACTTCTCCTTAACCTTCGCCCTTGCCGCCCACGGTGGAACTATGCACCTCACCATCTTCTCTTCGGTACGCCCCCATCTTATGATGGCTTGCGTATTTTCGGGTGCCTTTGCTATCCTAGCACTGCCGACTCCGCTCCTCACAAACTCGCACCTCGTTCTGTCGCTTGCATCTTCATCGGCTACCCCTCTAACTCCAAGGGATATCGGTGCTACGATCCCGTCTCCCACCGTGTGTTCACTTCCCGGCACGTTTACTTTGATGAGCATGTGTTTCCGTTTCATCAGGTACCCCCGGTTGTTCCTCCCGCCACCGGTGACGCGGGCTCCTCGACGCCTCTCCCAGGGCGCTCGCGCGCCTCTCTTGGCCCGCCCCCAGCTGGCTTTGAGGCGTGCCCCCCGCATACGGCGGCTCCTACCACCGCGGCGCTGGCGCCCCCGGCGCCCCCGACGTTGGCGCCCGTGGCCCCCGCGTCCCCCTTAGCACCCCCGGCCCCCTCGGCGCCCCCGGCGCCCCGGTGCCCGTGGCCCCCCCGGCGCCTGTGGCCGGTCCGGTCACCCGCGCCCGAACGGGCGTTTTTTGCCCGAGCTCTTGCTACGCCTCAGATGACAACGTCCATGTGACGTCCACCTCTGAGCCGTCGCCGTTGCCGTCCTCCATTCGAGCCGCTCTTCGTGACCCGCTCTGGATGGCTGCGATGCAAGAGGAGTTTGACGCCCTGTTGCGCAACCGGACGTGGCAGCTTGTTCCCCGTCCCCGGCACGCCAACGTGATTACCGGGAAGTGGGTCTTTAAACACAAGCTCCATCGTGATGGTACCCTTGATCGCTATAAAGCGCGCTGGGTCGTTCGTGGCTTCCGACAGCGTGCTGGCATCGACTTCACCGACACCTTCGCTCCGGTCGTCAAGCCCGGCACGATACGCACGGTTCTCCACCTTGCGGTCTCCCGTGCTTGGCCGGTGCACCAGATGGACGTCTCCAACGCCTTCCTCCATGGTCACCTCGAGGAGCAGGTCTTCTGCCAGCAGCCCACCGGGTTTGTTGACCCGGCGCTTCCCGACCATGTGTGCCTGCTTTCGCGGTCCTTGTACGGACTCAAGCAGGCTCCGCGCGCTTGGTACCAGCGCATCGCGGCGTTTCTCCACCAGCTTGGGTTCCGCTCTACCCGCTCAGACACCTCGCTCTTCGTCTATCATCAGGGCTCTGACACGGCCTACTTGCTACTCTATGTCGACGACATCATCCTGACGGCATGTACGGCTGGTCTCCTTAGTCAGCTCATGGCTCGTCTTCGCGCTGAGTTCGCCATCAAGGACTTGGGTCCTTTGCACTACTTCCTCGGTGTTGAGGTGGTGCGTCGTCCGGATGGCTTCTTCCTTCATCAGCGGAAGTACGCTCACGAGCTCCTGGAGTGCGCCGGCATGCTTAACTGCAAGCCCGCCGTTACGCCTGTTGATACGAAGGCCAAGCTTTCTGCCACGGATGGTTCTCCTGCTTCGGATGCTGCTTTCTATCGGTCTATCGTTGGTGCTCTCCAGTACCTCACTCTGACTCGACCGGAGATCCAGTATGCCGTGCAGCAGGTGTGTCTTCATATGCATGCTCCTCGAGACGTTCACTGGGCTGCCGTCAAGCTGATTCTCCGTTATATCTGTGGCACTATGGATCTTGGCGTCACGCTTCACGCCTCCGCCGACACCGCCCTCACCGCATACTCCGATGCAGACAGGGCGGCTGTCCTGACACTCGTCGCTCCACTTCGGGCTATTATGTCTACCTTGGACCCTCACTTATCTCGTGGTCGTCCAAGCGATAGCCTACGGTCTCCCGTTCCAGTGCTGAGGCTGAGTATCGTGCGGTGGCCAACGCCGTCGCCGAGTGTTCGTGGCTTCGCCAGCTGCTTCAGGAGCTCTCTTGCCCTGTTGACCGTGCCACGGTGGTCTACTGCGACAATGTCTCGGCGGTCTACCTCTCCGCTAACCCGGTGCATCATCGACAGACCAAGCATATTGAGTTGGATATTCATTTTGTTCGGGAACAGGTGGCCCTTGGCCATATTCGTGTTTTACACGTCCCTACTTCCCAACAATTTGCCGATATCATGACCAAGGGCTTGCCTACGACATCATTTGAGGAGTTCCGGTCCAGTCTTTGCGTCAGCCGCGGTGCCGCTTCGACTGCGCGGGGGGGTCGGGGGGGGGGGGGGGGGGGGGGGGGCGGTGTGGCTGTGTTGAGTATATGTGTTATGTGCATATTGTGTATTGGGCCCGTCTCCTAGTTCCTTGTATAGTTGAGATCCATGGCCCATCTTTGTATATCATATATACGTGTCTATGCACGAAGAGCAATACATCGTGCAATCATAATCTCCTACAAAAATGAGTTGCACAACTCCGCTCTTCATCGTGGAAATGATGGTGCGTACTTAAAGTTTATACACCCATGTATGTATACCTTTCTCAGGAAATATCTTGAAATTAGCAGATTTAGTATTTTTCCATGTATGTATATGTTTCTCCGGAAACATTTTGACCTCCTCGCTGTGTGTATCGATCTATCTTAAAGAAACTAAGTTAATGAATATTAAAATTTTAATTATATACTAAATAAAATAAAATTACATATTTCCTTCCCAACGTATGACATTTCACAACACCATATACTAGTAATGGTAGGTGTTACAGTTGTTTGGTCATAGAGTTGGAAGCTGGGCATGTGCATCAATGTTTGGTGGCCAGTTGGAAGCTCGGCAGCTTCCAAGAACAGTACACTACTGTTTCCAAAAAGCGAAGCCAGCACGCAACGGTGCCAAGAGCTTTCACCAATAGCAAGAATCTTTATGTTAAACTATGCACGCGAATGCTGGATTTTGTAGTCATCTGACCCAACACCTTTTCCCTTAGAAAATCCCACCTTTTTTTTGCATGCATGCTGACTACAGATCACAATTTTGATGTGACCTACCTCTTTCTTTTCTTGACTATTGTGCTCCTTGCATGACTACTTTGGATCTCATCCTAGTTGTTGTAAAAAAGGTAGCTTCTTTTCTGTATAGATTATGTCCTGATACTTATAAGCATTCATGTTTTTTCTCTTATTAGATTACATACATTCTATTGATTTTACACTATCACTTCACATTCTCTTTCTAAAAAAATTAAGCTATATTTTACAACAACTCAGTCTCCCCAACTTTTTACTTAGTCTCAATGCTAGAGGTATAATTGGGTTCGTTAGAGGTATAATTGGGTTCAGTTAAAGATAAGAAGAGATAGAGACAGAATTGATTTAATCATGCATTACCTATCTTGTACTTTAAGTCTCACCCCCACATTACACTATATATACCCGCCATGATGGTCAGATCAATGCAAACAACAGAACACAACAAGAAATACTTTATCCATTCCATAATTTTCACTTCGTACTACTCTATTCCCAGAAAATATGCGGACACTCCTTTATCAAAAATTCTGAAACGCCTAATTTTGTGCAGGCTGCAGGAAAAGATTACGTCTACTCACAGGAGGCGCAAGCGGGTTCGGCGAGGCCATGACCCACGAGTCTATCCAGGAGGTTCTCGCCGACCGCAAGAGCTATTTCTCGACTATAGCGAGACGGTAGGTTGTCTCGCTACAGGTGAGCGCAAGCGGGCCGACCCTTTTAGTGCAGTTTTCTCGTTTGCTGTAGTCGCTCGCTATGGGTTCGATTTAGCTCTGGTTTTCCTTTTTTTTGTTTTTTTTGTTTTTCTTTAGTTTTTTTTTTTGTTTTTTCATCAGTTTTCTTTTTTGTTCGTTATATCTTCTGTTTTCTTTTTGTTTTTCAATGGTTTTTTGTTTTTTTCTCAGTTTCACTACACTAGTAGAAAACAGGGCATCAGTCCCGGTTTCATAGGGCCTTTAGTCCCGGTTCTGCAACCGGGACAAAACGATCGGGACTAATGCCCATCACTTTTAGTCTCGGTTGGCTTACGAACCGGGACTAAAGGAGCTCCATGTGGCCGTTGTGGGGCGCCCAGGCAGGAGGACCTTTAGTCCCGGTTGGTAACACCGACCAGGACTAAAAGGCAGCCACGGGTCAGCAGCTGCCAGGCGCTGGGTTTTTTGTTTTTTTAAAAGGAGGGTTTAGGGGTTTTCATATTGTGTTTCCCCCTTTTATTTTTGTGTTTACCCTTCAATTCTTTTACATTTAGGATTTCATTTTTATTTAATATTTTCCATTCAACTCGACGCTAGCTACTACATATAGCAATGAAGGAACCATTACACAAGATCGTCATGAACATATATAGAGAGAAGTGACCTCTCTTTCTCCGTACTTGGTCGAACAACAAGTTTTCATATATCTATCCGACGGTACTACATATATATACAATATAACATCTCTTACGATCCCTGACATCATCTACCAAAATCCATTTGCAATTCCTGATGGTATTATCCTTCTTTAGGTATGACGTGGTCAACAAAGAATCCCATCAATTCCTCTTGAATTGCTCGTATGCGATCATGTGGTAGGAGTTCGTTCCGCTTCTCCCAGATTTATATATGAATGAAACTCAACATAATTGATGGTAATAAAATAAAATTATGAATGTTGTTTACGTACTTCAAATTGTTGGTCAGATAAGCCCTGCTCAGAGTTCGAGTGACGAATGAACTCACAAACGTAGTATCCACATAAATTATTCCCGGGTGCCTGCCACAAGCACTTTACGAGAATAGATTTCAATCAAACTGATAATCAAGCATGATAATGGTATTGATGAAACTAGAATCAATGAGAGATGCGCGGAACTAGCTATTACTACTTACTTTGGGGTGTGTAAATCGCATCTCCTTCTTCTCTAGACCCGGAACCATTCTGGTGAACTTTTTCCAAACCCTGCCCGGCAAAGAAAATGATTACTTAATATCAGGAAATGAACGAAAGTTGCCGATATGGTGCGATAATGATTGAACTTGCATCTGGAGCATTTCACTCATGTCCGCCCACAGCTTAGGCTCTTTACGTCTCGAGTCTAAGACAGTTACTACTCCTGCGTCAAGCTTAATGGATAGCAGAATAAAGTGGAAGCTGCGCACGCATAACTCATCAATTACACTTAACCTTGAGTAAGCGAAACCGAATATGCACAAGACAGTAACACTCACTTAAAGTTGTAAGGAAAGAGTATTTCCCTTTTGTTTTGATGTCGAAGGAACGCGTCTAGTAAGTTTTTCTCAGTAACTTTGGCTCTGTTTTGTACCGTAAATTCATTTACGGTATTTGGGCTAATGAACCCAATGTCATAGATTTGTCATCTTTTGCATTCGACGATCTTCAATCTGCATAATATAGTTAGGATAATTATATATACATGCAATGAACGAGCTGAGCTAGAGACTTAATTACAGAAATAATACTTACAGACAGTAGCAAGTCATGAGAGTTTTGTCGATGGCGTCTTGATTGAATAACTGAAATAATTCCACAAATTCAACGTACATCAGGTCGACTCCAATGAAATCGTGCTCATCTTTAATTCCCAGCAAGATACTATCGGTCCCATCCTTGCTGCATGTTTCCAAGTACCGGTCATGCAATCTTTGCATCATCGTTGGTAGATGGGGAGCTGATCAGGTTTGACGAGAGGCTTCCCGTGCTTGTATCTAAAGGGCGCTACTACCTCAGCCATTTCAAACTATACATCATCGCCCATGTAATCACCAAGAGTGGTACCGGGCGCTAGCCCCGGATGATTAGCGATATCGGTAAACACCTTGAGCGGGGGGCGCGATTGCTTCTCCTGTTCGCCGAGCTGGGGAATTGTTTTCCCACTTCGTCTTGTAGCACTGGTAGTACTTCCCGACCGCCGCGCTTCATCAAATGTCTTTTCAATACAGCGGTCATAGTGTGATTGCAGCGGAGGCGATAGTGGTCGCCTAAGGGCATCCAGAGAGCGCTTCGCTTTCACCGGATCTATTATTTCCTTCAGAGGTGGATGTTTCGGTTCAAAATGGGCCTTCACTTCGGCATCCATGATGTCCTTGTTTTCCTCGTCAGTCCTCTCATATGGTAACTTGTCAGGAGCCTTGAGGCTTGGACCAGCTCTGAATTTCTTCCCTGTTGTACTGCTACCCACCGGAGCGGCGGCGGCTCTCTTCCGCCGTTGCTGAGGCGGCGGAGTCCGCTGACGCGGCGGAGACAGCTGAGGCGGAGGAGGATTCTGCTGAGGGGCCTCCTCTGCCGGAGTCCGCTGAGGCCACGGAGACGGCTGACGCGCCGGAGACGAGTGAGGCAGCGGAGATAGCAGAGCTGGAATGTGAGGAGTCTGCTGAGGGGCCTCCTCCGGCTGAGTCTACTGAGGCGGCGTCCAGTTTGGAAGCAAGATATTTTCCTTTCTCCATAGACAGGTAGTCCTTAAGGCATTTTTCAGAAGAATCTCCCCTTCACCTGTAGGGTAGTGAAGCTCCAGCCCCTCAAATCCGTCCATTATTTCATCCACCCCGACAATAGCAAAGCCATGTTGAATTGGACGGCAATGGAAAGTTAGCTCAGGTCGAGGAGGTAAGACATAGCCAACCGCCGCCTTGAAGGTTAGGTTATGGCATTTAGCCATTAGCACACAATGTTCATTCTCCGTGATACCATCCACGTGGTAGCGAGGAGCCGTGATATCAGGCTGAACGAGCTCAATGGAAGCCACACTGCTTTTCCGCTGAGATGGTGGGGTAGCTTCGTGGGCAGTGTTGAATGAAGGATCTTCGTGCCGCTGAGATGGTGGGCCGGTAGCTCGCTGGCACTCAAGTTCCTCTAGTTTCGCTATTCTTTCTTCCATCATCTTCATCTGGTCTGCTTCCTATTTCTTCTTTCTCCCTCGGCTTCTATAAGTGGCACTGTTGTCCAGAAACCCATACTTCCAGGGAACGGAGCCTGATGTGCCTCGTGTTCGTTCAGGGTGTTCAGGATTCCCGAGGGCCTTTGACAGCTCGTCCTTCTCTCTGTCGGGATGGAACCTCCCTTCCTGCACAGCCTTGATTGCTTCCTTAATCTTTGTGATGGGTGTTTCAAGTTGAGCTTTCGTGAAAACACACTTCCCTGTTTCTGGGTCCAAAGTTCCCCCAACCCCGAAGAACCAAGTCCTTGACCGATCGGGCCAGTTTAATGTCTCTAGTTGGACCCCTTTAGCAAGCAGGTCGTTCTCAAGTTTGTCCCACGTAGGCCGGGCTTTGCTGTAGCCACCTGACCCCGTAACATGGTAATACTTCTTCTTTGCAGCATTTTGCTTATTTATCTGTGAATTTTGCTTAGCCTTCTCCGATTTCTTGTAGGCCACAAATGTAGGCCAGTGATCTTTTATCTTCTCATATTGACCAGTGAACTCTTAAGTCTCGTCTTTGTCAACAAACTTCTTCAATGTTTTCTTCCAGTTCTTGAATAGTTATGCCATCTTCTTAAGAGCAAATGCCTTGACCTTTCACTGTATAACTGGGTTATTTGGATCCTCCTCTGGCGGTAGGCTGAAATTTGTCATCAGCGAGTTCCAAAGATCATCTTTCTGTCTATCGTGGACATAAGAAACTTCAGGGTCCTTCTTCTTATTCCATTTTTGGATGCTGGTCGGGATGATGTCCCTAACAAGAACTCTGCACTGATGTACAAATGTGTCTTTGCTCCGCTTGGGAGCAATCGGTTGGCCATCTGGAGCGACTTCTTCGATCGTGAACCTTTCATCCTGGCCCAACTTTTTCTTCGGACCTCGTCTCCTTACAGAAGTTTGGTTCGATCCGGAGGGCTAAAAGAAGAAAGAAGCGTTAATATATGTACATACAAAACAATTAATGCATCTAGTCAGTAGAGTCTTAATTAATATATATATATATATACCTCGCTGGACTTTGCAACAGTTAAGGTTCCAACACCGGCGGAGCCGTCATATCCTCCCTCCTCCATTGTATCACTGGAGCCGTCATGATCTCCTTCCTTCTCCATTCGATCACCGGAGCCGTCATCCTCTCTTTCATCACCATCGGTGTCGTTGAGAAACGACAAGGTGATATCACCTCCGTCGCGGATTATATCCCCCAACAACTTTTCTTTTTCTAAGTCTCTGTCCATAGTTTCTGCAAATATTACAACATGGCAATATACAACCATGAGAGATGGATTAGTGGCAAACATAGACCTAATCACAACAAGGAATCATATGCATATGAGCAATATATTAGTGGCAAACATCATGCAAAGTTCACAAGTTTTATAACAGTCAGTTTCAGACGATCGTCGAGGACTCCTCCCCCTCATGTCTGATGAGTCATCCTATCTTTCGAGAGAGGATACTTTGCGGACCGCCTCTCTCATGGTCGTTGAGCATACTTTGCGGACCCCCCCCCCCTCATGTCGAAGTTATCGGGGATATGTTGAATTCCCGAGAGAGTTACGAACAATCGCTATGCATGAGATCGAACTATCCATTCTACCCCATTAACCTATGCCGCCTACCAAATAAATCGATATTATTGTTGTAGCATTATATATAAGACCCCACCCGTCACCTTCGACAAACGGGTAGGGGCGGGAGGGCATAGGAGATCGACAACGCTCTTTCTTCTAGGGTTTGGATGGCCTCCAGAGTTGGTCGGGCGAGTGGACCGGGAGTAAATTTTGAATATATGAGTTGTTACTCCCTCTCTCCATAATTGACCTTAGTAAATTTCATTATCATCATGCCCATTTAGTAAAGTTGCCTCTCCCCGATTTAGGCAAAGTAAAACTTAGTAAATTTTAACCAAGTCTATAGAAAAACAATATTCATCATATGAACAATTTAACTTAGTAAATTCTAACCAAGTCTATAGTAAAACTTAGTAACTTAGTAAATTTTAACTAATTTCTATGAACAAAAAAAATTCTATGAACAAAAAAAATTCATCATATGAACATTTTCTATATACATCCATCCATCCATACATGGACAAAAAAATTATATGAACAAAAAAAATCATCATATGAACATTTTCTATATACATCCATCCATACATACATACATACATGGACAAAAAAATTCTATGAACAAAAAAAATTCTCTGAACAAAAAAAATGTTCATAGCAGGGGCGGCGGCTAGCAGAGCAGGGGCGGCGGCGGCGCAGGGGAAGGGGGGAGCTCACTGGGAGCTTTGGCGTCGGGGCAGGGAGCGGCCGCGGGCGTCGGGGCAGGGCTCGGCGGCGTCGTGGCAGGGAGCGGTGGCCGGCGTCTGATACGTCTCCAACGTATCTATAATTTTTGATTGTTCCATGCTGTTATATTATCATTCTTTGATGCTTTACAATCATTTTATAGCAACTTTATATCATTTTTTGTGACTAACCTATTGACATAGTGCCCAGTGCTAGTTGTTGTTTTTTTTGCTTGTTTTTTACATCACAGAAAATCGATACCAAACGGAGTCCAAACGCACCGAAACTTTTTGGAGATTTTTTCTGGACCAGAAGACACCTGTTGGGCCAAAGAAGTACCAGAGGGGGGCTCCGAGGGGAGCACAACCCACCAGGGCGCACCTGGGGGCCCAGGCGCGCCCAGGTGGGTTGTGCCCACCTTGGCCGTGATGTTGGCTTGAACTACGTCGGTATTTCCCCAAAGAGGAAGGGATGATGCAACACATCAACGGTAGGTATTTCCCTCAGTGATGAGACCAATGTTATCGAACCAGTAGGAGAACCAAGCAACACTACGTAAACAACACCTGCACACAAAGAACAAATACTTGCAACCCGACGTGTTAAAGGGGTTGTCAATCCCTTTCGGGTAACGGCGCCAGAAATTGGCAAGTTGACGGGAGATAAATTGTAGTAGATTGGATAAATAGATCGCGAATAAAATAAAGTGAAGCAAAATATTTTGGGTTTTTAGAAATATAGATCTGAAAATAAAAGTGGCAAATAAATAAAAAGGCAAATAGCAAAATAGATCTGAAAATATATGATGAGAAAATAGACCCGGGGGCCGTAGATTTCACTAGTGGCTTCTCTCAAGAAAAATAGCATACGGTGGGTAAACAAATTACTGTTGGGCAATTGATAGAACTTCAAATAATTATGACGATATCCACGCAATGATCATTATATAGGCATCACGTCCAAGATTAGTAGACCGACTCCTGCCTACATCTACTACTATTACTCCACACATCGACCGCTATACAGCATGCATCTAGTGTATTAAGTTCATGGAGAAATGGAGTAATGCAATAAGAACGATGACATGATGTAGACAAGATCTATTCATGTAGAAATAGACCCCATCTTGTTATCCTTAATAGCAACGATACATACGTGTCGGTTCCCTTTCTGTCACTGGGATCAAGCACCGTAAGATCGAACCCATCACAATGCACCACTTCCCATGCAAACAAAAATCGATCTAGTTGGCCTAACTAAACCAAAGATTCGAAGAAGAAATACGAGGCTATAAGTAATCATGCATATAAGAGATCAAAAGACTCAAATAACTTTCATGGATAAAAACATAGATCTGATCATAAACTCAAAGTTCATCGGATCCCAACAAACACGTCGTAAAAAGAATTACATCAAATAGATCTCCAAGAGACCATTGTATTGAGAATCAAAAGAGAGAGAGAAAGCCATCTAGCTACTAACTACGGACCCGTAGGTCAACAATGAACTACTCACGCATCATCGGAGAGGCACCAATGAGGATGATGAACCCCTCCGTGATGGTGTCTAGATTGGATCTGCGGTTTCTGGAACTTGCGGCGGCTGGAATTGGTTTTCGTCGACTCCCCTAGGGTTTCTGGAATATTGGGGTATTTATAGAGCAAAGAGGCGGTGCGAGCGGCGGCCAAGGTGGGCACAACCCACCTGGGCGCGCCTGGGCCCCCAGGCGCGCCCTGGTGGGTTGTGCTCCCCTCGGAGCCCCCCTCAGGTACTTTCTTGGCCCAACTTGTGTCTTCTGGTCCAGAAAAAATCACCAAAAAGTTTTGCTACGTTTGGACTCCGTTTGCTATTGATTTCCTGTGAAGTAAAAAACAAGCAAAAAACTGCAACTGGCACTGGGCACTATGTCAATAGGTTAGTCCCAAAAAATGATATAAAGTTGCTATAAAATAATTGTAAAACATCCAAGAATGATAATATAATAGCATGGAACAATCAAAAATTATAGATACGTTGGAGACGTATCAGCATCCCCAAGCTTAATTCATACTCATCCTCGAGTAGGTAAATGATAAAAACAGAATTTTTGATGTGGAATGCTGCCTAACATGTTCATCACATATTCTTTTCTTTGTAGCATGGACATTTGGACTTTTATATGATTCAAAGCAATAGTCTAGTTTTGACATGAAGATTTCAATACTCAAGCATATCAACAAGCAACCATGTCTTTCAAAATATCAACACTAAAGCAAGTTATCCCTAGCCCATTATGCTCAATCATTGATCCATTCATGAAACACACTCGCATATTAGCTACACCCAATGCTCAAGTACAATCATAGTGCCCCTTAGTTGGTGCTTTATAAGAGAAGATTGAGACTCAAAATAAAATAAAAATTGCATAATGTAAAAGAAAGGCCCTTCGCAGAGGGAAGTAGGGATTTGTAGAGGTGCCAAAGCTCAAAGCGAAAAAAGTACAGATAAAACATTTTGGGTGGCATGCTTTTCCTGTCAACGAAAATGATCGAGTAGTTCCCAATAGTTTCCATGCTAGATATATCATAGGCAGTTCCCAAACAGAAAACAAAGTTTATTCCTTTTTCCACCATACTTTCACATTCCAGGGCTAACCGAATCCACGGGTGCCGTCCATACCAACACTTTCCAAGGAATTTATTATTTGACAACATAAAGTAAATTCATTTTTCATTTCGGGACTGGGCATCCCTAATACCTTTGCCATACTCTTGTGCAATGACAAGTGAATAAACACTCATCTTGAGAATAACACATCTAGCATGGAAAAATATCAGCCACCCCCTACCGTTTCATGAGCGGTACGAGCACACAAAAGAGAAATTTATTTTGAAATTAGAGATGGCACATACAAATTTACTTAGAACGGCACGGAAATACCGCATATAGGTAGGTATAGTGGACTCATATGGCAAAACTGGTTTAAGGATTTTGGATGCACAAGTAGTGATCATACTTGGTGCAAATGAAGGCTAGCAAAAGATTGAGAAGCATCCAACCAAGAAACGAAAAATCTCATAAGCGAGCATTAAGCATAACTAACATCGAATAATGCACCACAAGTAGGATGTAATTTCATTGCATAACTATTGACTTTCGTGCTTGCATAGGGAATCACAAACCTTAACACCAATATTCTTACTAAAGCATAATTACTCATCAATATGACTCACATATTATATCAACATATCGCAAAACTATTGCAAGGAATCAAGTTTATTTTGTCCAATGATCTTCATGAAAGTTTTTATTATATCCCTCTTGAATATCTATCACTTTGGGACTAATTTCATAAGTTGCTTTTGATAGCTCAAACAAATCTAAGTGAAGAGCATGAGCATAAAATTTTCTTCTCTCAAAATAATTTAAGTGAAGCAAGAGAGAATTTCTAAAAAAAATTACTAACTCTCAAATAAATCTAAGTGAAGCATGAGATCATTTCTTCAAAAATACTAAAGCACACCATGCTAAAAAAGATATAAGTGAAGCACTAGAGCAATTCCATAGCTCATAAAGATTTAAGTGAAGCATAGAGAGCAATTCTAACAAATCATAGCATAATTTTGGCTCTCTCAAATAGGTGTGTCCAGTAAGGATTCATGACTAACAATAAAAAGCAAAACAAGCAAAGACTCATATCATACAAGACGCTCCAAGCAAAACTCATGATATGTGACGAATAAAAATATAGCTCCAAGTAAAATACCAATGGTCGTTAGAAGAAAGAGGGGATGCCACTCAGGCATCCCCAAGCTTAGTTGCTTGCTTCTCTTTGGATAATGGCTTGGGGTGACATGGGGCATCCCCAAGCTTAGGCTCTTCTTACTCCTTGTTCCTTCATCCATCGTAATCTCACCCAAAACTTGAAAACTTCAATCACACAAAACTCAACAAAACCTTCGTGAGATCCGTTAGTATAAGAAAACCAATCTTTACTTTAAGTACTGTAGAAAACCCATTCAAATTTTGTTATTGCATTATATCTTCTGTATTCTAACTTTACCATGGCTTATAGCCTCCTATACAAACCATAGATTCCTCAAAATAAGCACACGATGCAAAGAAAACAGAATCTGTCAAAAACAGAACAGTCTGTAAAGATGCTAATTTTACTCATACTTGTTTAACTCGAAAATTTCTGAAAAATTAGGAAAACAGAGTAAATTTGTACATAAATCTTGTGTCAAAAATTCAGAATTTTTCGTCACTTCTGTGAATTTTCAAAATTGTTTTACTGGATGCAAAAGTTTCTGTTTTCCAACACGATCAAATCAACTATCACCAAAGCTATCCTAAAGGCTTTACTTGGCACAAACACTAATTAAAACACAAAAAACATAATCATAACAGTAGCATAATTGTGCAAACACTCTAGAACAGAAAGAAAAAGACGAAAATAAATTTTATTCATTGGGTTGTCTCCCAACAAGCGCTATCGTTTTACGCCCTTAGCTAGGCATAATGCAAAGATCTAAGTATTGTCATCTTTGTTTCCACTTCCCTTGGAAGTGTTTTTGTCAGGTGGTTTTGCAAAGACAACATAAAACACCTCATCCACAGAGACTTTAGCACTATCAAGTTGCTTATCATCATATCCCTTTTGATTTCCGGCAACAATCCAAGAATAGTGTTGATTAACATCATTGAAAACTTGTTGGATTATGTCTAAAACAGGGACTTCCTTTTTAAGATTCTCATAAAAATTTGATTATTTCCAAGCAAGTGTCTTAACATATAATCACTATTATAAAGGATCTCATCTATTGCCGGTTTTTCACGGTTCATACCATAAAAATCAAAGATCTCCCTAGCTTCCCATATTATATAGTCAAATTCATTCGTAAGAACAAGGGTAGCCAACTTTTTAGCTTTGGGATTCTTTATAACAGGTAACTCATAAAACAATCTTTGCAAGGTAGGATGAGTACGGATGAACTTATTCTCAAGTTTCAGAACTAGTGCTGAAATAGCTTTTGCATACGATTTTGTTCTTTTAAGTATAGGAGAATCATCAAGAGTTAAATTTCCGACACAATTGAAAAGTTCTTGGATATGTTCTTTCCCCATAATATTCCCTTGCCCCAAAACAAAAGTTTTAGCATCCAGATTGCTGGATCGTCCAATTTTAGGAGTTAGGCCATCATCTGTTTCTGCCATGCCAAAGTCACTCATGGTGACAAGTTCAAGCAAATAGGAGATCTGACGAGAAAACGGCGAACGAAAAAGAGGGCGAATAAAACGGCAAATTTTGGTGAAGTGGGGGAGATGAAAATGAGAGGCAAATGGCAAATAATGTAAATTGCAAGGAGATGAGATTTGTGATTAGGAACCTGGTAGATGTTGATGATGTTTCCTCGGCAACAGTGCCAGAAATTCCTTTTGATGTTGGCTTGAACTACGTCGGTATTTCCCCAAAGAGGAAGGGATGATGCAGCATAACAACGGTAGGTATTTCCCTCAGTGATGAGACCAAGGTTATCGAACCAGTAGGAGAACCAAGCAACACTACGTAAACAACACCAGCACACAAAGAACAAATACTTGCAACTCGACGTGTTTAAGGGGTTGTCAATCCCTTTGGGGTAACGGCGCCAGAAATTGGCAAGTTGACAGGAGATAAATTGTAGTAGATTGGATAAATAGATCGCGAATAAAATAAAGTGAAGCAAAATATTTTTGGGTTTTTAGAAATATAGATCTGAAAATAAAAGTGGCAAATAAATAAAAAGGCAAATAGCAAGAAAATATATGATGAGAAAATAGACCCGGGGGCCGTAGATTTCACTAGTGGCTTCTCTCAAGAAAAATAGCATACGGTGGGTAAACAAATTACTGTTGGGCAATTGATAGAACTTCAAATAATTATGACGATATCCACACAATGATCATTATATAGGCATCACGTCCAAGATTAGTAGACCGACTCCTGCCTGCATCTACTACTATTACACCACACATTGACCGCTATCCAGCATGCATCTAGTGTATTAAGTTCATGGAGAAACGGAGTAATGCAATAAGAACGATAACATGATGTAGACAAGATCTATTTATGTATAAATAGACCCCATCTTGTTATCCTTAATAGCAACGATACATACGTGTCAGTTCCCTTTCTGTCACTGGGATCAAGCACCGTAAGATCGAACCCATCACAAAGCACCTCTTCCCATGGCAAGAAAAATCGATCTAGTTGGCCAAACTAAACCAAAGATTCGAAGAAGAAATACGAGGCTATAAGTAATCATGCATATAAGAGATCAAAAGACTCAAATAACTTTCATGGATAAAAACATAGATCTTATCATAAACTCAAAGTTCATCGGATCCCAACAAACACGCCACAAAAGGAATTACATCAAATAGATCTCCAAGAGACCATTGTATTTAGAATCAAAAGAGAGAGAGAGAAAGCCATCTAGCTACTAACTACGGACCCGTAGGTCTACAATGAACTACTCATGCATCATCGTTGAGGCACCAATGAGGATGATGAACCCCTCCGTGATGGTGTCTAGATTGGATCTGTGGTTTCTGGAACTTGCGGCAGCTGGAATTGATTTTTGTCGACTCCCCTAGGGTTTCTAGAATATTGGGGTATTTATAAAGCAAAGAGGCTGTGCGGGAGGCGGCCTAGGTGGGCACAACCCACCTGGGCGCGCCTGGGCCCCCAGGCGCACCCTGGTGGGTTGTGCTCCCCTCGGAGCCCCCCTCAGGTACTTTCTTGGCCCAACTTGTGTCTTCTGGTCCAGAAAAAATCACCAAAAAGTTTCGCTGCGTTTGGACTCCGTTTGGTATTGATTTCCTGCGAAGAAAAAAACAAGCAAAAAAAAGCAACTGGCACTGGGCACTATGTCAATAGGTTAGTCCCAAAAAATGACATAAAGTTGCTATAAAATGATTGTAAAACATCCAAGAATGATAATATAACAGCATGGAACAATCAAAAATTATCGATACGTTGGAGACGTATCAGGCCGCGTCCTGCACCGCCTCTTTGCTCTATAAATACCCTGGAAATCCAAAAACCCTAGGGGAGGCGACGAAACACAATTCCAGCCGCCGCAAGTTCCAGAAACACCAGATCCAATCTAGACACCATCACGGAGGGGTTCATCATCCTCATTGGTGCCTCTCCGATGATGCGTGAGTAGTTCATTGTAGACCTACGGGTACGTAGTTAGTAGCTAGATGGCTTACTCTCTCTCTCTCTTTTGATTCTCAATACAATGGTCTCTTGGAGATCTATTTGATGTAACTCTTTTTGCAGTGTGTTTGTTGGGATCCGATGAACTTTGAGTTTATGATTAGATCTATCTTTTTATCCTTGAAAGTTATTTGAGTCTCTTTGATCTCTTATATGCATGATTACTTATAGCCTCGTATTTCTTCTTCGAATCTTTGGTTTAGTTAGGCCGACTAGATCGATTTTTCTTGCCATGGGAAGAGGTGCTTTGTGATGGGTTCGGTCGTGCGGTGTTCTTTCCGAGTGACAGAAGGGGTAGCAAGACACGTATAGATCGTTGCCATTAAGGATAACAAGATGGGGTCTATTCCTACATGAATAGATCTTGGCTACATCATGTCATCGTTCTTATTGCATTACTCCGTTTCTCCATGAATTTAATACACTAGATGCATGCTGGATAGCGGTCGATGTGTGGAGTAATAGTAGTAGATGCAGGCAGGAGTCGGTCTACTAATCTTGGACGTGATGCCTATATAATGATCATTGCCTGGATATCGTCATGATTATTTGAAGTTCTATCAATTGCCCAACAGTAATTTGTTTACCCGCCGTATGATATCTTTCTTGAGAGAAGCCACTAGTGAAATGTACGGCCCCCAGGTCTATTCTTCTTCACATTTGCTTTCCGATCTATTATTTGCCACTTTTATTTTCAGATCTATATTTCCAAAAACCCAAAAATACCTTGCTGCACTTTTTATTTGCATCTTTTATTTCGCGTTTTATCGAGATCTATTTATCCAATCTATCACAATTTTTATCCCGTCCACTAGCCAATTTCTCGTACCATTACCCGAAAGGGATTAACAACCCTTTTAACACGTCGGGTTGCAAGTATTTGTTCTTTGTGTGCAGGTACGGTTTATATAGTGTTGCTTGGTTCTCCTAGTGGTTCGATAACCTTGGTTTCATCACTGAGGGAAATACCTACCGTAGCTGTGCTGCATCATCCCTTCCTCTTTGGGGAAATACCGACGTAGTTCAAGCGACATCAAAAGGAATTTCTGGCGCCGTTGCCGGGGAGACATCATCAACATCTATCAGGTTCCTAATCACAAATCTCATCTCCTTGCAATTTACATTATTTGCCATATGCCTCTCATTTTCATCTCCCCCACTTCACCAATTTGCCGTTTTATTTGCCCCTCTTTTTCGTTCGCCATTTTCTCATCAGATCTCTTATTTGCTTGTACTTGTCACAATGAGTGACTTTGGTATGGTAGAAACAGATGATGGCCTGACTCCTAAAATTGGATGATCTAGCAATATGGATGTCAAAACTTTTGTTTTGGGGCAAGGGAATGATGTCTACTATGCAAATTTATTCTTGTAGACTCGTGTTGGGCCTCCAAGCGCAGAGTTTTGTAGGACAGTAGCAATTTTCCCTCAAGTGGATGACCTAAGGTTTATCAATCTGTGGGATGTGTAGGATGAAGATGGTCTCTCTCAAACAACCCTGCAACCAAATACAAGAAATCTCTTTTGTCCCCAACACACCCAATACAATGGCAAATTGTATAGGTGCATTAGTTCGGCGAAGAGATGGTGATAAAAGTGTAATATGGATGGTAGAAATATATTTTTGTAATCTGAAAATAAAAAAAACAGCAAGGTAGCAATTGATAAAATAGAGCACAAACGGTATTGCAATGCTTGAAAATGAGGCCTAGGGTCCGTACTTTCACTAGTGCAATCTCTCAGCAATGCTAATCTAATTGGATCATATAACCATCCCTCAACGTGTGATGAAGAATCACTCCAAAGTTCTTATCTAGCGGAGAACATAAGAAGAAATTGTTTGTAGGGTACGAAACCACCTTAAAGTTATTCTTTCTGTTCGATCTATTCAAGAGTTCGTACTAAAATAACACCATATGATACGCATCAACCAACTCTAATGTCACCTAGATATTCCAATGTCACCACAAGTATCCATGAGTTAATTATACGATACGCATCAAACAATTTCAGATTCATAATACTCAATCCAACACAAAGAACCTCAAAGAGTGCCCCCAAGATTTCTACTGGAGAAACAAGGACGAAAATGTGCATTAACCCCTATGCATAGATTACCCCAATGTTTCCTCGGAAATCCGCGAGTTGAGTGCCAAGACATAGATCAAGTGCTCTCAAATCCATAAAAGTATTCAATCCGATAAAAACGAAATCTCAAAGGGAAAACTCAATTCATCACAACAAGATAGAGAGGGGAAAACACCATATGATCCAACTATATTAACAAAGCCCGCGATACATCAAGATCATGACATCTCAAGAACACAAGAGAGAGAGATTAAACACATAGCTACTGGTACAAACCCTCAGCCCCGAGGGTGGACTACTCCCTCCTCATCATGGTGGCCGCCGGGATGATGAAGATGGCCACCGGTGATGATTCCCCCCTCTGGCAGGGTGCCGGAACGGGGTCTATATTGATTTTCGTGGCTACAGAGGCTTGCGGCGGCAGAACTTCTGAGCTAGGGTTACACCGAGGGTTTTTGGAATATTTGGCAATTTATAGGGTGAAGAGGCGGTGCGGGAGGCCACCGAGGTGGGCACAACGCACCTGGGCGCGCCTGGGCCCCCAGGCGCGCCCTGGTGGGTTGTGCTCTGCTCGGAGCTCCCCTCTGGTACTTCTTTGGCCCACCGGGTGTCTTCTGGTCTAGAAAAAATCTCCAAAAAGTTTCGCTGCATTTGGACTCTGTTTGGTATTGATTTTCTGCGATGTAAAAAACAAGCAAAAAACAACAATTGGCACTGGGCACTATGTCAAGAGGTTAGTCCCAAAAAATGATATAAAGTTGCTATAAAATGATTGTAAAACATCCAAGAATGATAATATAACAGCATGAATACTTCATAATATATAGATACGTTGGAGACGTATCAGCATCCCCAAGCTTAATTCCTACTCGTCCTCGAGTAAGTAAATGATAAAAGAAATAATTTATGAAGTGTGAATGCTAGCAAAGTGCATAAGTTTGATCTATGATAATTTCGATCACTTTTCCTAGCATCATAACATCAACTCTTTCTCATAAAACTCATCATGATAAAGTAGCAACCAATTCACATGTTAAGGTTCAAACAATGAATTCTCTTGAAACTCAACAACCTATATTCTTAGTCACCAAACAATTGCAATTCAACTTATCCAACAGAGTCTAAGTAAGAGCTCCACATACTCAATCATCATATAGACTTCTATGATTGCTACTACTCAAAGCATATTCTTAGAACAAATGGCATCCATCGAACACAGAGAAAGATAGGGGCTTAATGTTTCGCCTCCCAACTCATTTATCATAGAGATAATTGTCAACAATAATAAATCATGATCAAATATATTTGACTGGTCATATGTGCCTAGATCTTTCCCCACCACATGATGCTTGCCAACTAGAGAATAGTTGAGGTTGAAATGAGATTTCATACTATTGACTCTTTGCATAAAAGTAAATACTGAAAAGTAAAAGATAGGCCCTTCGCAGGGGGAAGCAGAGGTTGTCATGCGCTTTTTATTTGGATGCCCAAGCTCTTAATGCAAAGGAACGTCACGTTATATTGCCCCTTATGATAGCAACCTTTATTATGCAGTCCGTCGCTTTTATTACTTTGCCATCACAAGTTTGTACAACGCTCAATTTTCCCTTACAATAAAAGATCAAACATATTTAGGAGCAATTTTTATTGCTTTATGCACCGATGACAATTTACTTGAAGGATCTTATTCAATCCATAGGTAGGTATGGTGGACACTCATGGTAAGAAACTGGGTTTAAGGGTTTTTGGATGCACAAGTAGTATCTCTAGTTAGTACGAATTTTTGGCTAGCAAAAGATCCTAGGCAAACACCATATGTTGGAGGATCCATAACAATATAACTTCTATGCAAATATACACAACCATAACTCATTACGTTGTCTTCCTTGTCCAACTTCAACTAATTTGCTCAAGTTTGAAAATAATTAATGGGTATTCACAATCATAGAAGATGTCCAAGATAATATATTTGTATGTGAAAGTTCTCTTCCTTATACTAATCATTCATGAATTGCTTGTATGACCAATATTGTGATTGTCAAGCTTCAAAAGATTTCACTCTCTAAACCCAATGTGAAGCTACTACTAGGCATGACATGAACATATAATTTCAACTTCATGATATTCAATTCATTCAACAATTTACTCATAGGATATAAGTGAAGCACAAGAGTAAATGACAAACTACTCCAAAAAGATATAAGTGAAGATCAAGCGAGTAGTTAAGTAAATGGGTAGCTAATTGAGGACCTTCTCTTATTTAAAAACTTCCGGATCTAAGTATTTTATTAAAACAGCAATCAAAACAAAATAAAATGACATTCCAAAAATAGCACAACTCATGTGAAGAAGCAAAAACTTAGGCTTAACCGATACTAACCGATAATTGTTGATGAAGAAAGGTGGGATGCCTACCGGGGCATCCCCAAGCTTAGATGCTTGAGACTTCTTGAAATATTATCTTGAGATGCCTTGGGCATCCCCAAGCTTGAGCTCTTGTGTCTTATTCATTCCTCTCAAATCACGGTTTCCCTAATTCTTAAAAACTTCATCCACACAAAACTCAACAAGAACTCGTGAGATAAGTTAGTATAAATCAATGCAAAACCTTATCATTCTCTACTGTAGCAAATCACTAAAATTATTATTCAACATTGCATACTAAATGCCTCTGCATATTTAATACTCCTATCCTCAAATATAATCATTAAACAAGCAAACATATGCAAACAATGCGAACATAACGGCAATCTGTCTAAACAGGACAGTCTGTAAAGAGTGCAATTGTACTCATACTTCCCTAACTCCAAAAATTCTGAAAATTTACGACACTGTAGAAAATTTATCAGATCTTACTTTTAAAAAAGTTTCAACATTTTATCACATTCTGACTTTTCTGTAGAATTATTGCAACAGCAATAAACTTTCTGTTTTGAAACAGCAAATCATATATTTGCAAAATAAGCATGGCAAAGGCTATAGTTGCCACTTTTATTGAAGTAAGAGATGCAAAAAATTATTCTAAATAACAGAAAGCAAATCCTAATACAAGAAAATGACTCTCCAAGCAAAACTCATATCATGTGACGAATGAAAATATAGCTCCAAGTGAAGTTACCGATAATGTTGAAGACGAAAGAGGGGATGCCTTCCGGGGCATCCCCAAGCTTAGTTGCTTGGATCTTCCTTGAATATTGCCTTGGGGTTGCCTTGGGAATCCCCAAGCTTAGGGACTTGTCACTCCTTATTCTCCTCATATCGATATCTCACCCAAAACTTGAAAACTTCAATCACATAAAACTTAACGGAACTTCGTGAGATAGGTTAGTATGATAAAGACAAATCATTCAATTTGGTACTGTCAAAGACAAGATTCATAATTGTTCTCACACAATTCCTACTGTACTCTACAATTTCCACAATTTATATTAAGCAATATAAGCCATAGAAACCATAAAACAAGCAAACTATGCATTGCAAACAGAATCTGTCAAAAACAGAACAGTACATAAAGATCTGAATTAAGGTCATACTTCTGTAACTCCAGAAATTCTGAAACTTAGGACAACGTATAAAATTTGTATACCCATCAACTGTAAAAATTTCAGAATTTTTTGACATTCCAGTAAAAGACAGGAATATCTGCACTGGACGCAAAAGTTTCTGTTTTTGCACAGAATCAAGTCAACTATCATCCACACTATCCCAAAGGCTTTACTTGGCACTTTATTGAGACAAAAGCTATACAACATGATTACTACAGTAGCCTAATCATGTGAACACACAAAAACAGTAGGGGTAAATGTTGGGTTGTCTCCCAACAAGCGCTTTTCTTTAATGCCTTTTTCGCTAGGCATGATGATTTCAATGATGCTCACATAAAAGATAAGAATTGAAACATAAAGGGAGCATCAAGAATCACATGGCAAGCACATTTAAGTCTAACCCACTTCCTATGCATAGGGATTTTGTGAGCAAATAACTTACGGGAACAAGAATCAACTAGCATAGGAAGGCAAACACAAGCAAAACTTCAAGATTTGCAACACATAGAGAGGAAACTTGATATTATTGCAATATGTAAATGCATATGTTCCCCTCTCATAATAATTTTCAGTAGCATCATAAATGAATTCAAAAATATAGCTATCACATAAAGCATTCTTTTCATGATCCACAAGCATAGAAATTTTTTTACTCACCACATAAGAAAATTTATTCTCATGAATAGTAGTGGGAGCAAACTCAACAAAATAGATATCATGTGATTCTTGATTGGCATAATCATATTGAGCATTAAAATCATGATGGCAAGTTTCATGGATATCATTACTCTTTATAGCATACATGTCATCACCATAATCATCATAAATAGGAGGCATGCTTTCATCATAGTAAATATTCTCATCAAAACTTGGGGGACTAAAAATATCATCTTCATCAAACATAGCATCCCCAAGCTTATGACTTTGCATATCATTAGCATAATGGATATTCACGGAATTCATACTAACAACATTGCAATCATGCTCATCATTTATGCAAAACATTTTATTGAATTCTTCTTCTATCAATTGAACACAATTTTCCTTTCCATCATTTTCATGAAAGACATGATAAAGATGAATAATATGAGACCACCTCAATTCCATATTTTTTGGTACTTCTCTTTTACGAACCAAACTAGTGATAAAACAAGAAACTAAAAGATTCAATTGCAAGATCTAAAGATATACCTTCATGCACTCAGCTCCCCGGCAATGGCGCCAGAAAAGAGCTTGATGTCTACTACGCAACTTTATTCTTGTAGACTCGTGTTGGGCCTCCAAGCGCAGAGTTTTGTAGGACAGTAGCAATTTTCCCTCAAGTGGATGACCTAAGGTTTATCAATCCGTGGGAGGTGTAGGATGAAGATGGTCTCTCTCAAACAACCCTGCAACCAAATACAAGAAATCTCTTGTGTCCCCAACACACCCAATACAATGGCAAATTGTATAGGTGCACTAGTTCGGCGAAGAGATGGTGATAAAAGTGTAATATGGATGGTAGAAATATATTTTTGTAATCTGAAAATAAAAAAACAGCAAGGTAGCAATTGATAAAACAGAGAAAACGGTATTGCAATGCTTGAAAATGAGGCCTAGGGTCCGTACTTTCACTAGTGCAATCTCTCAACAATGCTAATCTAATTGGATCATATAACCATCCCTCAATGCGTGATGAAGAATCACTACAAAGTTCTTATCTAGTGGAGAACATAAGAAGAAATTGTTTGTAGGGTACGAAACCACCTTAAAGTTATTCTTTCCGTTCGATCTATTCAAGAGTTCGTACTAAAATAACACCATATGATACGCATCAACCAACTCAAATGTCACCTAGATACTCCAATGTCACCACAAGTATCCATGAGTTAATTATATGATACGCATTAAACAATTTTAGATTCATAATACTCGATCCAACACAAAGAACCTCAAAGAGTGCCCCCAAGATTTCTACCGGAGAAACAAGGACGAAAACGTGCATCAACCCCTATGCATAGATTACCCCAATGTCACCTCGGGAATCCGCGAGTTGAGTGCCAAGACATAGATCAAGTGCTCTCAAATCCATAAAAGTATTCAATCCGATAAAAATGAAATCTCAAAGGGAAAAAACTCAATTCATCACAACAAGATAGAGAGGGGAAAACACCATATGATCCAACTATATTAACAAAGCCCGCGATACATCAAGATCATGACATCTCAAGAACACGAGAGAGAGAGAGAGATTAAACACATAGCTACTGGTACAAACCCTCAGCCCCGAGGGTGGACTACTCCCTCCTCATCATGGTGGCCGCCGGGATGATGAAGATGGCCACCGGTGATGATTCCCCCCTCCGGCAGGGTGCCGGAACGGGGTCTAGATTGGTTTTTCGTGGCTACAGAGGCTTGCGGCGGCGGAACTTCTGATCTAGGGTTAACCCGAGGGTTTTTGGAATATTTGGCAATTTATAGGGCGAATAGGCTGTGCAGGAGGCCACCGAGGTGGGCACAACCCACCTGGGTGCGCCTGGGCCCCCAGGCGCACCCTGGTGGGTTGTGCTCTTCTCGGAGCTCCCCTCTGGTACTTCTTTGGCCCACCGGGTGTCTTCTTGTCCAGAAAAAATCTCCAAAAAGTTTCACTGCGTTTGGACTCCGTTTCGTATTGATTTTCTGCGATGTAAAAAACAAGCAAAAAACAGCAACTAGCACTGGGCACTATGTCAATAGGTTAGTCCCAAAAAATGATATAAAGTTGCTATAAAATGATTGTAAAACATCCAAGAATGATAATATAACAGCATGAATACTTCATAAATTATAGATACGTTAGAGACATATCAGGGAACGTTATGGGAAAGGAACATATCCAAGAATTTTTTAATTGTGTTGGGAATTTGACTGTTGATGATGCTCCTATACTTGAAAGAACTAAATCTTATGCGGAAGCTATTTCAGCACTAGTTCTGAAACTTGAAAATAGATTTATCCGCACCCATCCTACCTTGCAAAGATTGTGTTATGAGCTTCCATCCATAAAGAATCCTAAAGCTAAAAAGATAGCTACTGTGACGCCCCCGGCCCGATCGTGCACTAATCATACACGCAAATGCACACGATCAAGCCTAAGGACTCACGGGAAGATATCACAACACAACTCTAAAACATAAATAAAGTCATACAAGCTTTATATTACAAGCCAGGGGCCTCGAGGGCTCGAATACATGAGCTTGCGAACAAGCGTCAGCGGAAGCATCAGATATCTGAGTACAGATATTAAATAGAAACAGAAAGGCCTTTAGAAAGGCGGGGCAAAATAAAACACTACGATCGAAAGGCGAAGGCCTCCTGCCTGGGACCCTCCGATCCTACTCCTGGTCGTCAGTCAACTCGTAGTAGTATCCATCCTCTGGGTAGTAGTAGTAGCGATCGTCGGCAGGGCAGCTGTCTCAGGGGGCTCTGTCCTCTGGTCATGTCAAACTGATATGGGGAGAAAAAAGGAAAACAAAGCAACCGTGAGTACTCAGAAGTACTCAGCAAGCAAGGATCTACACTACATATGCAACATTATCAAGGGGAGGCTGTATATGTGGACTGGGCTGCAGAAATGCCAGAATAGAGAGAAGGCCTAGTCCTATCGAAGACTAGCATCCTCAGTGGTCTTGCAGCAGTAGAAGAGAGTAGAACAATACCATATAATGTAGCAATAATATTATCAACCTCACCCAGAGATCCTTTCTCGACTCCTTGCGAGAAAGCAATCCCAGAGCCATAAAGTCATCAAACCTCGTCCTGAGATCCCTTCTCGACTCCCTGCGAGAAGCAATCCCAGAGCCTCATATCCAAGTATCCAGTTCTAAAAATTGTATCAATCAGGATACAACTCCGAGTGTCCTTTACCGTAGGACCGGCTATCGATAGAAGTGTTCTTCCCTGCAGGGGTGCACCAACTTACCCAACACGCTCGATTAACTTCGGCCGGACACACTTTCCTGGGTCATGCCCGGCCTCGGCCAAACGACACATCGCAACCCTACCTACAACTCAGCAGAGAGGTCCCCGCCGGTCTACATCCTAAGCACTCAGGGGTCTTGGGCCATCGCCCTGTGCACTCCGGGTCGTTGCGAGCAGGGTGGATACCAGCGCCAACGGCACGATCCGACCCGGCCACAATGCTGAACTGGACGTCTGACAGAACTGTCGGCTGATGCTACGATGTAGAACGCCCATACTATGCCCACGTGATGGTTAGTGCTATCAGACCAGAGGCCTGCTCGGATCAAATATCCAAATCGCTAGGACTAGGGGCTTGCGGTAACGAGCAGAGACTCACGAAAGATGTGACCCCGTCGCCCCGTCTCGAGGACTTGCTGCAAGGGCTAAGAATGCCCGGCCGCGCCTCGTATTCACCACTCGGGCACCACACAGGCACCCGTCTTCACAACACTCGCCTCTCAGGCGCACGCGGGTACCCCTCAGGGCCGACCCGCCTTTCCAAGTAACAGTGTAAAGTCCAAGTATCCGTGTGTCCATAACATCAAGGGAATCCGAGGTATCACCCTCGATGGATACCCACTCGATGTAACTGCCAAGGTGAACGTAGGAGGAATCACCCTCACTGGGTCCACACTTGAGGTGTTGTACGACAGCGTCGTTATCGGAAGCGGTGAAGGAGGAATCACCCTCGATGACCACGACCGAATAACTACTCTACAGAGTTAACATCAGAAGTGCTACATGAGGTTTCACCCTCGACACTCGATAGTAACGCTGCAGTGTCGTTACAACTAAGGGGGGTGATGTGCGGTGTCGGGTCCTGGTCTTCAATCCCATTGATCGGGTCTTCTGACGATCCAGCGCGGCAGTCGGGATAAGTGGGGTCACTGATAGGTCTCTACCCAGCCTAGACTAAACAGTTTAGGATATGTAGGTAATTATCAATAGCAGGTTACAATGAACAGGCTATGCATCAGAATAGGTAAAGCAGCAGCAGTAGCAATTCTAATGCAAGCATGAGAAATTAGAATAGGCGATATCGGGATGATCAAAGGAGGGGCTTGCCTGGTTGCTCGGCGGCAAGAGCAAGGTCGTCAATGGTGACCTCGGGCTCCGGAGCTGCGTCGGCCTCGGGGACGACGTCGGTGTCAGGGGTCTATCGAGAGAGAAGAGGGGGAGGAAACAGTATAAATACACAGCAAACAAGTGCTACACAAAGTATGACATGACAATACGCAGTGCCGGGTGTATTCTAACGTGTGGTTGTACGTCACCGAGGAAGGAGGAATCCATCCGGGAATGTTTTCCCGTTTCCGGACATTTGTCAGACAGATGACCGGAGGGGAACGGTTACATGTTCGGATAGTTAGGGACGTGTGACGGATGAACGGACCGCGTCTTCGGATTCGTCTCGTCGTTCTGAGCAATTTTCATGTACAAAGTTTTTTCATCGGAGTTACGGATTATTTAATATGATTTTCTAAAGTTTTTATTAATTTTCTGGAATTTATTTAAATAGGTTGACTAAGTCAAATGGTCCAGTCAGCAGATCCAGTCAGCGTTGACTGGGTCAAGGTTGACCAGTCAACAGGGTCAAGGGGGACCCACATGTCATAGTCTACTAACACTAATTAACAGATTAATTAGACTAACTATTTAATCAGTTTAATTAAACAGAATTAATTAAGTTAATTATTCATTTAATTAACTAATTAATTAATACTTATTTATTTTTAATTCCGGTTTAAGCAGGGGCTGGGCCCCGTCGGTCATAGGGCCGGGGCGGACATGTCCGGGCCGTGTCTGTTCGGGCACCGGACACGTCCGGGCCAGCGCGCGCGCGTGCACCAGAGGCGAGGCCAAGGCCGGAGCGCGGCGCGGCGAGGCCGGCCGGGCGGGCGCGAGGGGAGGCACAGCGAGCGCGGGCCGAGTGCAGGGCCAGGCGACGGAGCAGGGCAAGCGAGGCGAGCGGCAGCGCGCTGGCGAGGTCACGGCGCGGCGAGCAGCGCACGGAGGCGGTGTCGGTCGCGCGGCGGCGACGGCGAGCGACTCAGCAGGGCGTGGCTACGCGGGGACGGCGTCGAGCGGGAGTAGAGGGGAAAGGAGCGGAGGCCGGGTGTTCTCACCCTCCGTCCGTGCGAAGAGGGGGCGGCGAGGCTCGGGGAAGCGAGCCGGGGAGGAGGTCGGGGACGGCGAGCGGCGCAGGGGACGTGGCAGTCCGGCGGGGAGGAGACGGGGAGGCGTGTCCGGCGAGGGAGGGAGGCCTCCGGACGGCGGCGAACGACGACGGGATCGGCCCGGCGACGAGGCGAGGCCGTGGCCTCAGGCGGGCGTCGCCCGAGAGATGATGAGGGGGGGCGAGGCGGCGTCGAGGTGGCTTCAGGACGGCGAGCGGCGGCGCCCGCACTGGCGCGCGACGGAGCTGCCGGAGCAGAGGGAGGGGGGCGCGCGGCCTGATCGCTCGTCCCATCCACAGAGAGAGGGAGGGAGCGAGGGGAGGATGGGGTTCGGGGTTAGGGTTGCGGGGGGGGGGGGGGGTGGGGGGTGAGGGGATTATAGATGGGGTGGGCCGCCTGCTGGGCCGAGGCCCAGGGGGGTTTTTGTTTTTAATTATTTTTTTTGTTTTAGCTTTTGTTTTAGCTTTTGTCTTTTTCTTTTATTCTTAATTCATATATCTCTGTTTAGTAAATAGTTAGGGCTCAAATTGAGTTTTGTAAAACATGTGACCTGGTCCATAAATACCAGTGCTTTATTCCCTACCACCAAAAATTGGTTTGGGCAAAACATCATTTCATATTTATTTCAGATTAAATAAAAGGTAATTAATTATTGTCTTTAGTCACTGTTTGAGGTTGTTTGGGTCACTTATCCAATTCCAATCATGTTGGTTTCAATTTTAGAATAGTCTCTGATTTATTTGCCATAATATGAACAATTTAGTTTCTGATTTGAGCAACTTTTATTTTCCACTTTCATTTAAATTTGAATTTCGACTTAGGAGTTGAAATGCATTATGGTGCAAATGATGATCAAGCACTGTTGGTCATGATGACATGGCATAATCAAAAGGGTGATTACTGTAGTTAACCACTGGGGGTGTTACAAATCTCCTCTACTAACAAGAATTCTCGTCCCGAGAATTAAGAGGTAGAAGGAAAAAGTTCGGGGTATTCCGCGCGAAGATTATCTTCGCGTTCCCAAGTGGCTTCATCTTCAGTATGATTTGACCACTGTACTTTGAGGAACTTGGTAACCTTCTGCCGCGTCCGACGTTCAGCTTCATCGAGAATGCGGATCGGATGCTCCTTATACGATAGATCATCATGCAATTCGAGCATTTCGTGATCCACAGCTCGGTGCAGAGATTCCTTGAAGCATTTACGAAGTTGCGACACATGAAAGACGTCGTGGACATGAGAGAATTGCGGCGGCAATTCCAATTTATATGCCACCTGACCACGTCTAGCAATAATGCGGAAAGGACCAATGTAGCGCGGAGCTAGCTTGCCCTTGATTCCAAAACGGTGAGTGCCCTTCATAGGAGTGACACGTAGATAAGCTTGATCACCAGGTTGATAAGTCAGACCCCATCGTTTGCGATCATAGTTGCTCTTCTGGCGGTCCTGAGCCGCTTTGAGGTTTTCTCGGACAATACGGACTTGTTCTTCGGCGTGTTGAATAATGTCCGGTCCAACAAGAGGTCGTTCCCCAGTTTCTGACCAATTCAGAGGGGTTCGACACTTACGTCCATATAGAACTTCGAAGGGGGCCATTTTCAAGCTGGCTTGATAGCTGTTGTTATAAGAGAACTCGGCATATGGAAGAGAGTCTTCCCACTTCTTACCGAACGATATGACACAAGCTCGCAGCATGTCTTCAAGCACTTGATTAACTCGTTCAACTTGGCCTTGGGATTGAGGGTGATAAGCTGAACTCCAAGTAATATGAGTTCCCATAGCTTTTTGGAAACTTTCCCAGAAATGACCAGTGAATATGCTGCCACGGTCTGAACTGATCTCTTTCGGAATACCGTGGAGTGATACGATTCTGGAGATATACAACTCTGCTAACTGACTAGCAGTGATCGTCTCCTTGACAGGCAGAAAGTGTGCAACTTTAGAGAGTTGGTCGACGACGACAAGAATAGCATCGTGACCCTTCTGTGACCTGGGAAGTCCTGTAACGAAATCCATCTAAACCTTATCCCATTTCCATAGAGGAATAGGAAGTGGTTGCAGAATTCCAGCTGGTTTCTGATGTTTTGCTTTAACGCGGCGACAAACATCACATTCAGCAACATATCGAGCAATGTCTTGCTTCATTCTAGACCACCAGTACCTTTGACGGAGATCACGATACATCTTGGTGCTACCCGGATGAATAGACAGCGGGGTATCATGTGCCTCCTTCATGACTTTGTCAGTCATAAGCTCAAAGCGAGGTACCACAATGCGGTTTCTGAAATACAAGGTTCCATCTTCAGACAGCGAGAAATCCCTGTACTTTTCAAGGTGAAGACTCTTCTTCATCAGATCAACTTCAGCATCTTTAGTTTGCGCATTCTTAACAGCTTTCTCAAGATCTGGTTCAACAACCAAGGTTTTTAGGTATCCTTGAGGAACTATCTCGATATTTAGCTTTCGAAGCTCTTCATACAGAAGTGGTTGCTGTAGCTGAACCTCAAGTTCATAGCAGTAAGATTTACGGCTCAATGCATCAGCCATTACATTAGCCTTGCCAGGGGTATAAGAAATACCCAAGTCATAGTCCGCAATGGTCTCCATCCATCTTTGCTGACGGAGGTTTAGAGAAGGTTGAGTGAACAAGTACTTCAGACTTTTATGATCCGTGTAGATCTCGCAACGATTACCGAGAAGGTAATGTCGCCATAACTGCAATGCATAGATCACAGCAGCTAGTTCTAGATCATGTACCGGATAATTCTCTTCATGTGGGCGCAACTGGCGAGAGCCATAGGCAATCACTTTACGCTCTTGCATTAGGACACAGCCTAATCCTTCACGGGATGCGTCACAATAGATCACAAAGTCTTTGCAGGTATCTGGAGGAGAAGTACTGGGGTATTGTAACGGATTGACATCTGCCCCAGTGGATAAAGAATGTACTCTGGATGTATCCCTGCTCGAACAGCTGGTAGCTGCGTCGCAGGGTGTGGTGGAAACAAACGATCCATCTGAAACAGAGGAAACTCATGATTGTCAAAAGACAAGGAGAAGTATAACCGATCTCGGAGAGAAAAGTTAAACAAAACAATGGAAAGGAAAATGATTATCAGACTAATCAGATCAATGTCAGGGAAATCGCACATATATCCAGCTCTCCGGGTGGACGAGAATTACGAGATCCTAAGTGTCGGCGTTAGTAAACTTTAGTTAACCCGAAAGGAAGAGAGATCAGAGTCCAGAGTAAAGATGAGGAATAAAAGATACTAATACCTCCCAATTGGCGACGTGGGCCCGTAAGCCACACAGCCAAGTTAGTAAAACAGTTTTCGGTTACTAGACTCAACTTCGGCCAAGGAGTTGGAAAGGGGGGCTCCTACAGTCAGTCGGCTCTGATACCAACTTGTGACGCCCCCGGCCCGATCGTGCACTAATCATACACGCAAATGCACACGATCAAGCCTAAGGACTCACGGGAAGATATCACAACACAACTCTAAAACATAAATAAAGTCATACAAGCTTTATATTACAAGCCAGGGGCCTCGAGGGCTCGAATACATGAGCTTGCGAACAAGCGTCAGCGGAAGCATCAGATATCTGAGTACAGATATTAAATAGAAACAGAAAGGCCTTTAGAAAGGCGGGGCAAAATAAAACACTACGATCGAAAGGCGAAGGCCTCCTGCCTGGGACCCTCCGATCCTACTCCTGGTCGTCAGTCAACTCGTAGTAGTATCCATCCTCTGGGTAGTAGTAGTAGCGATCGTCGGCAGGGCAGCTGTCTCAGGGGGCTCCGTCCTCTGGTCACGTCAAACTGATATGGGGAGAAAAAAGGAAAACAAAGCAACCGTGAGTACTCAGAAGTACTCAGCAAGCAAGGATCTACACTACATATGCAACATTATCAAGGGGAGGCTGTATATGTGGACTGGGCTGCAGAAATGCCAGAATAGAGAGAAGGCCTAGTCCTATCGAAGACTAGCATCTTCAGCGGTCTTGCAGCAGTAGAAGAGAGTAGAACAATACCATATAATGTAGCAATAATATTATCAACCTCACCCAGAGATCCCTTCTCGACTCCCTGCGAGAAAGCAATCCCAGAGCCATAAAGTCATCAAACCTCGTCCTGAGATCCCTTCTCGACTCCCTGCGAGAAGCAATCCCAGAGCCTCATATCCAAGTATCCAGTTCTAAAAATTGTATCAATCAGGATACAACTCCGAGTGTCCTTTACCGTAGGACCGGCTATCGATAGAAGTGTTCTTCCCTGCAGGGGTGCACCAACTTACCCAACACGCTCGATTAACTTCGGCCGGACACACTTTCCTGGGTCATGCCCGGCCTCGGCCAAACGACACATCGCAACCCTACCTACAACTCAGCAGAGAGGTCCCCGCCGGTCTACATCCTAAGCACTCAGGGGTCTTGGGCCATCGCCCTGTGCACTCCGGGTCATTGCGAGCAGGGTGGATACCAGCGCCAACGGCACGATCCGACCCGGCCACAATGCTGAACTGGACGTCTGACAGAACTGTCGGCTGATGCTACGATGTAGAACGCCCATACTATGCCCACGTGACGGTTAGTGCTATCAGACCAGAGGCCTGCTCGGATCAAATATCCAAATCGCTAGGACTAGGGGCTTGCGGTAACGAGCAGAGACTCACGAAAGATGTGACCCCGTCGCCCCGTCTCGAGGACTTGCTGCAAGGGCTAAGAATGCCCGGCCGCGCCTCGTATTCACCACTCGGGCACCACACAGGCACCCGTCTTCACAACACTCGCCTCTCAGGCGCACGCGGGTACCCCTCAGGGCCGACCCGCCTTTCCAAGTAACAGTGTAAAGTCCAAGTATCCGTGTGTCCATAACATCAAGGGAATCCGAGGTATCACCCTCGATGGATACCCACTCGATGTAACTGCCAAGGTGAACGTAGGAGGAATCACCCTCACTGGGTCCACACTTGAGGTGTTGTACGACAGCGTCGTTATCGGAAGCGGTGAAGGAGGAATCACCCTCGATGACCACGACCGAATAACTACTCTACAGAGTTAACATCAGAAGTGCTACATGAGGTTTCACCCTCGACACTCGATAGTAACGCTGCAGTGTCGTTACAACTAAGGGGGGTGATGTGCGGTGTCGGGTCCTGGTCTTCAATCCCATTGATCGGGTCTTCTGACGATCTAGCGCGGCAGTCGGGATAAGTGGGGTCACTGATAGGTCTCTACCCAGCCTAGACTAAACAGTTTAGGATATGTAGGTAATTATCAATAGCAGGTTACAATGAACAGGCTATGCATCAGAATAGGTAAAGCAGCAGCAGTAGCAATTCTAATGCAAGCATGAGAAATTAGAATAGGCGATATCGGGATGATCAAAGGAGGGGCTTGCCTGGTTGCTCGGCGGCAAGAGCAAGGTCGTCAATGGTGACCTCGGGCTCCGGAGCTGCGTCGGCCTCGGGGACGATGTCGGTGTCAGGGGTCTATCGAGAGAGAAGAGGGGGAGGAAACAGTATAAATACACAGCAAACAAGTGCTACACAAAGTATGACATGACAATACGCAGTGCCGGGTGTATTCTAACGTGTGGTTGTACGTCACCGAGGAAGGAGGAATCCATCCGGGAATGTTTTCCCGTTTCCGGACATTTGTCAGACAGATGACCGGAGGGGAACGGTTGCATGTTCGGATAGTTAGGGACGTGTGACGGACGAACGGACCGCGTATTCGGATTTGTCTCGTCGTTCTGAGCAATTTTCATGTACAAAGTTTTTTCATCGGAGTTACGGATTATTTAATATGATTTTCTAAAGTTTTTATTAATTTTCTGGAATTTATTTAAATAGGTTGACTAAGTCAAATGGTCCAGTCAGCAGATCCAGTCAGCGTTGACTGGGTCAAGGTTGACCAGTCAACAGGGTCAAGGGGGACCCACATGTCATAGTCTACTAACACTAATTAACAGATTAATTAGACTAACTATTTAATCAGTTTAATTAAACAGAATTAATTAAGTTAATTATTCATTTAATTAACTAATTAATTAATACTTATTTATTTTTAATTCCGGTTTAAGCAGGGGCTGGGCCCCGTCGGTCATAGGGCCGGGGCGGACATGTCCGGGCCGTGTCTGTTCGGGCACCGGACACGTCCGGGCCAGCGCGCGCGCGTGCACCAGAGGCGAGGCCAAGGCCGGAGCGCGGCGCGGCGAGGCCGGCCGGGCGGGCGCGAGGGGAGGCACAGCGAGCGCGGGCGCGAGTGGCGGGGCCAGGCGACGGAGCAGGGCAAGCGAGGCGAGCGGCAGCGGCGCTGGCGAGGTCACGGCGCGGCGAGCAGCGGCACGGAGGCGGGTGCGGTCGCGCGGCGGCGACGGCGAGCGACTCAGCAGGGCAGTGGCTACGCGAGCGGGACGGCGTCGAGCGGGAGTAGAGGGGGAAAGGGGAGCGGAGGCCGGGGTGTTCTCACCCTCCGTTCGTGCGAAGAGGGGGCGGCGAGGCTCGGGGAAGCGAGCCGGGGAGGAGGTCGGGGACGGCGAGCGCCGCAGGGGACGTGGCAGTCCGGCGGGGAGGAGACGGGGAGGCGTGTCCGGCGAGGGAGGGAGGCCTCCGGACGGCGGCGAACGACGACGGGATCGGGCCGGGCGACGAGGCGAGGCCGTGGCCTCAGGCGGGCGTCGCACGAGAGATGAGGAGGGGCGAGGCGGCGTCGAGGTGGCTTCAGGGACGGCGAGCGGCGGCGGCCCGCACTGGCGCGCGAGCGGAGCTGGCCGGAGCAGAGGGAGGGGGCGGGCGCGGCGCTGGGATCGGGCTCGATCCCGATCCACAGAGAGAGGGAGGGAGCGAGGGGAGGAGTGGGTTCGGGTTAGGGTTTGCGGGGGGGTGAGGTCCCTCATTATCTCTTATTTTAGAATTCGCAGCCCCACCCATCCTCCACAGACTTCCCCATCTCTCCAACACCAACCCACACTCGACTTCTCATCATTCCTTTTACCTCAAACGAGGCACGAACCACAACACGAACACCGCACAAGAACGACGACCCCCTAAGGCTCCCTCAACCAATTTTAGCTTCCGCCATCACCCTTCCAATCCCTTCTTGCCCACTGAATCCAAATAACCCGCGCGCTCGCACTTCCTCTCTTAAGATCACATGCTGAAACCCGTCGCGACCACTCCCGCTAGCACCAGGACTGGGTAGAAGGGGAAAGGGATGCGGTTTGTGGGCCGGCCCTGGCAGGACTGACGGCCTGCGGCCGAGGCCAGGGGGCTTTAGTTTTTTTTTTTCTTTTGCCAGACACCGTGTTTTATCTTTTTTGTTTTTTTTTTAGCTTTTGGCTTTTTCTTTTATTCTTAATTCATATATCTCTGTTTAGTAAATAGTTAGGGCTCAAATTGAATTTGTAAACATGTGACCTGGTCCATAAATACCAGTGCTTTATTCCCTACCACCAAAAATTGGTTTGGGCAAAACATCATTTCATATTTATTTCAGATTAAATAAAAGGTAATTAATTATTGTCTTTAGTCACTGTTTGAGGTTGTTTGGGTCACTTATCCAATTCCAATCATGTTGGTTTCAATTTTAGAATAGTCTCTGATTTATTTGCCATAATATGAACAATTTAGTTTCTGATTTGAGCAACTTTTATTTTCCACTTTCATTTAAATTTGAATTTCGACTTAGGAGTTGAAATGCATTATGGTGCAAATGATGATCAAGCACTGTTGGTCATGATGACATGGCATAATCAAAAGGGTGATTACTGTAGTTAACCACTGGGGGTGTTACAGCTACCCAAGTTCTTATGAATGAATTTGATTACATAATACGGGAAGCTAGGGAATCTTTAATTTTTATGGTATGAGCCGTGAAAAATCAGTAATAGATGAGATCCTTTACAATAGTGATTTCATGTTGAGACATTGGCTTGGTAACAATCAAATTTTTGATGAAAATCTTAAGAAGGAAATCCCAGCTTTAGATATAATTCAACAAGTTTTTAATGATGTTAATCATCAATATTCTTGGATTGTTGCCGGAAATCAAAGAGGATACGTAGATGGGCAACTTGATAATGCTAAAATTACTATGGATAATGTGTTTCAAGTTATCTTTGCAAAACCTTCTGATAAGAACACATCTATGAAGAATAAGAAGAAAGATGACAATACTTGAATCTATGCTTTATGCCTAGCTAGGGGCGTAAAACGTTAGCGCTTGTTGGGAGGCAACCTAATGAATAAAATTTATTTTTACCTTTTTCTTTCTGTTCTTGAGTGTTTGCACAATTATGCTACTGTTATGATTGTGTTTTTTATGTTTTAATTAGTGTTTGGGTAAGCAAAGCCTTTGGGATCATGTGGAGTAATATTTGATTTGATCTTGCTGAAAATCAGAAACTTTTGCGTCCAGTAAAATAATTTTGAGGATTCACAGAAGCGACGAAAAATTCTGAATTTTTGACGCAAGATTGATATAAAATTTTTCTATGTTTTCCGAAGTTTTCAGAATTTTTGGAGTTACAGAAGTATACGAAGTATTCAGATTGCTACAGACTGTTCTGTTTTTGACAGATTCTGTTTTCTTTGCGTTGTTTGCTTATTTTGATGAATCTATGGTTAATATTGGGGGGGTATGAGCCATAGTAAAGTTGGAATACAGTAGATATAATGCAAAAATAAAATATGAATGGGTTTGCAACAGTACCTATAGTAGTGATTTGCTTTCTTATACTAACGGATCTCACGAAGGTTTGTTAAGTTTTGTGTGATTGAAGTTTTCAAGTTTTGGGTGAGATCACGATGGATGAAGGAATAAGGAGTAAGAAGAGCCTAAGCTTGGGGATGCTACGGCACCCCAAGGTAATATCCAAAGATGAACAAGCAACTAAGCTTGGGGATGCCCCGAGTGGCATCCCCTCTTTCTTCTAACGACCATCGGTATTTTACTTGGAGCTATATTTTTATTCGTCACATATCATGAGTTTTGCTTGGAGCGTCTTGTATTATATGAGTCTTTGCTTGTTTTGCTTTTTTATTTTGTGCCAAGTATCCTTGCTGAACATACCTATTTGAGAGAGTCAAAATTATGCTATGATTTGTTGGAATAGCTCTAGTGCTTCACTTATATCATTTTGAGCACGGTGTGCTTTAATATTTTTGAAGAAATGCTCTCATGCTTCACTTAGATTTATTTGAGAGTTAGTAATTTTTGAAGAAATTCTCTCATGCTTCACTTATATTATTTTGGGAGATGAAAAATTTTATGCTCATGTTCTTCACTTAGATTTGTTTGAGCTTTCAAAAGCAACATATTAAACTAGTCCCAAAGTGATAGATATTCAAGAAGGATATAATAAAAACTTTCATAAAGATCATTGGACAAAATAAACTTGGTTCTTTGTAATGGTTTTGAGATATGTTGATATTGATATGTGAGTCATGTTAATGAGTAATTATGGCTTAGTAAGAATAATGGTGTTAAGGTTTGCGATTCCCTGTGAAAGCACGAAAGTCAATAGTTATGCAATGAAGTTACATCCTACTTGTGGTGCATTATTCGGTGTTAGTTATGCTTAATGCTCGCTTTTGTGATTTTTTGTTTCTTGGTTGGATGCTTCTCAATCTTTTTGCTAGCCTTCACTTGTACTAAGTAGGAATACTACTTGTGCATCCAAAATCCTTAAACCCAGTTTTGCCATATGAGTCCACCATACCTACCTATATGCGGTATTTCCGTGCCGTTCTAAGCAAATTTGTATGTGCCATCTCTAAATTTTCAAAATAATTTCCTTTTTGTGTGCTCGTATCGCTCATGAAGCGGCAGGAGGTGGCCAATATTTTCCATGCTAGATGTGTTATTCTCAAGATGAGTGTTTATTCACTTGTCATTGCATGAGAGTACAGCAAAGGTATTAGGGATGCCCAATCCCGAAATGAAAAATGAATTTACTTTATGTTGTCAAATAATAAATTCCTTGGAAAGTGTTGGTATGGAGGGGCACCCGTGGATACGGCTAGCCATGGATTGTGAAAGAATGGTGGTAAAAGGAATAAACTTTATTTTCTGTTTGGAAAGTATTGGGAATTACTCGGTCGTTTTCGTTGACGGGAAAAGTATGCCACCCAAAATGTTTTATATCTTAATTTTTGCATTGAGCTCTGGCACCTCTACAAATCCTTACTTTCCTCTGCGAAGGGCCTTTCTATTTACTTTATGCAATTTTTATTTTTATTTGAGTCTCCATCTTCTCTTATAAAGCACCAACTAAGGGGCACTATGATCATACTTGAGCATTGGGTGTACATAATATGCGAGTGTGTTTCATGAATGGATCAATGATTGAGCATGATGGGCTAGGGATAACTTGCTTTATCATTGATATTTTGAAAGACATGGTTGCTTGTTGGTACGCTTGAGTATTTAAATCTTCATGTCAAAACTAGATTATTGCTTTTAACCATATAAAAGTCCATATGTCCATGCTACAAAAGAAAAGAATGTGATGAACATGATAGGCAGCATTCCACATCAAAAATTCTGTTTTTATCATTTACCTACTCGAGGACGAGCAGGAATTAAGCTTGGGGATGCTGATACGTCTCCAATGTATCTATAATTTTTTTTGTTCCATGCTGTTACATTATCATTCTTGGATGTTTTACAATCATTTTATAGCAACTTTATATCATTTTTTGGGACTAACCTATTGACATAGTGCCCAGTGCCAGTTGCTGTTTTTTTTTTGTTTTTTACTTCGCAGAAAATCAATACCAAACGGAGTCCAAATGCAGCAAAACTTTTTGGAGATTTTTTCTGGACCAGAAGACACCTGTTGGGCCAAAGAAGTACCAAAGGGGGGCTCCGAGGGGAGCACAACCCACCAGGGCGCGCCTGAGGGCCCAGGCGCGCCCAGGTGGGTTGTGCCCACCTCGGCCGCCTCCTGCACCGCCTCTTTGCTCTATAAATACCCTGGAAATCCAAAAACCCTAGGGGAGTCGACGAAACACAATTCCAGCCATCGCAAGTTCTAGAAACACCAGATCCAATCTAGGCACCATCACGGAGGGGTTCATCATCCTCATTGGTGCCTCTCCGATGATGCGTGAGTAGTTCATTGTAGACCTACGGGTCCGTAGTTAGTAGCTAGAGGGCTTCCTCTCTCTCTCTCTTTTGATTCTCAATACAATGGTCTCTTGGAGATCTATTTGATGTAAATATTTTTGCGGTGTGTTTCTTGGGATCCGATGAACTTTGAGTTTATGATTAGATCTATCTTTTTATACATGAAAGTTATTTGAGTCTCTTTGATCTCTTATATGCATGATTACTTACAGCCTCGTATTTCTTCTTCGAATCTTTGGTTTAGTTAGGCTAACTAGATCAATTTTTCTTGCCATGGGAAGAGGTGCTTTGTGATGGGTTCGGTCGTGCGGTGTTCTTTCCCAGCGACAGAACGGGCAGCAAGACACGTATTGATCGTTGCCATTAAGGATAACAAGATGGGGTCTGTTCCTACATGAATAGATCTTGTCTACATCATGTCATCGTTCTTATTGCATTACTCCATTTCTCCATGAACTTAATACACTAGATGCATGTTGGATAGCGGTCGATGTGTGGAGTAATAGTAGTAGATGCAGGCAGGAGTCGGTCTACTAATCTTGGACGTGATGCCTATATAATGATCATTGCCTGGATATCATCATGATTATTTGAAGTTCTATCAATTGCCCAACAGTAATTTGTTTACCCGCCGTATGCTATCTTTCTTGAGAGAAGCCACTAGTGAAATCTACGGCCATCGGGTCTATTCTTCTTCATATTTGCTTTCCGATCTATTATTTGCCACTTTTATTTTCAGATCTATATTTCCAAAAACCCAGAAATACCTTGCTGCACTTTTTATTTGCATCTTTTATTTTGCGTTTTATCGAGATCTATTTATCCAATCTATCACAATTTTTATCCCGTCCACTAGCCAATTTCTGGCACCGTTACCCGAAAGGGATTGACAACCCCTTTAACATATCGGGTTGCAAGTATTTGTTCTTTATGTGTAGGTACCGTTTACATAGTGTTGCTTGGTTCTCCTACTGGTTTGATAACCTTGGTTTCATCACTGAGGGAAATACCTACCGTAGTTGTGCTGCATAATCTCTTCCTCTTTGGGGAAATACTGACGTAGTTCAAGCGACATCAGCGTCGGGGGCGAGGGACGACATCAGGGCAGGGACGGCGACGAGGAGCAGGCGGAGTAGCCTGGCGGTGTCGTGGTGTTCGTCGTCGGGGGAAGAAGAAACTGAGATTGGAAAATGCTAAGTGCTGCTTATATACCCCCACCCTTTAGTCCCGATTGGTGGCTCCAACCGGGACGAAAGGGGGGCCTTTAGTCCCGGTTGGAGCCACCATCCGGGACTAAAGGGCTGGTACTGCCGCAGCCAAAAGTTTAGTCCCACCTCGCTAGTTCAGAGGAGCTCGGAGTGGTTTATAAGCGCTGCTGCGGCTACCCTCTCGAGCTCCTCTCTAATGCAGGCAGTACATGCTTATCTGTCGCCCTGTTGGGCCTACTTGCACTGCGGGCCTGTATCCTGGCCCATTTGTAGGGTTTCTAGTCATATGCAGGCCGTGGTGCTTAGTAGGCAGGCATTTTTTTTATTTTTTGCATATGTTATGTTTTTTCATTTTTAATGTTATTTTTTGAATATGTTATTTTTAGTTATATAATTTTAGTTGCATAAATTTTATATAATTTTAGTTGCATAAGTTTTCTTTTTTATTGATTCTTTTTAGTTGATTCCTTTTGCTATTAGAGTTTTATAAAAGCTTTTCAGTTTGCTATTAAAGTTTGTAACAAAAAATAATTTATGAAATTTCTTTTTGCTATTAAATTTTTTAACAAAAAAATACTTGATAAATTTAGTTAATATTATTTTGATTCTATTTAGTTGATTATTTTTGCTATTGAAGAATATTATAGTTTTGTTTTAGTTGATTATAAAAAAATATTTTAATTAATTCTTTTTAGTTGATTCTTTTTGCTATTAGAGTTTTATAAAAGCTTTTTAGTTCATTCTTTTTGCTATTAGTTCATTCCTTGAGCTAAATGACCCTGAAATTTAAAAGCACTACAAATGAACTCTGAAAAGGTTGAAACTTGGCATGATATCATAATTTCACCCACATAGCATGTGCTAAAAAGTTGAGAGGGTTACGGAAAAACTGGATGCACTTCGTGTATAAAGTGGACAATCTCTTTCGAAGTATCAGGGTTTCGGACGAAAACTCATCTATTACAAAAGGGATTTCATTTTTTTAACATATTTTAACTCTAGAATTTTTTTGCATTCAAAATGCACCATTCAAAGGCACATCATCAATTTTCAACCCTTTTCTGACTTCATTTGCTATTTTTAATGCATTTAATGATTTATTTTGAGCTAAATGACCCTGAAATTTAAAAGCACTACAAATGAACTCTGAAAAGGTTGAAACTTGTCATGGTATCATAATTTCAACCACATAGCCTGTGCTAAAAAGTTGAGAGAGTTACGGGAAAAATTGGATGCACTTCGTGTACAAACTAGACAATCTCTTTCGAAGTATCAAGGTTTCGGACGAAAACTCATCTACTACAAAGGGATTTCATTTTTTTAACTTATTTTAACTCCATACTTTTCTGTGCGTTCAAAATGCACCATTCAAAGCCACATCATCAATTTTCAACCCTTTTCTGACTTCATTTGCTATTTTTCATGCATTTAATGATTTATTTTGAGCTAAATGACCCTGAAATTGACAAGCACTACAAATGAACTCTGAAAGGGTTGAAACTTGGCATGGTATCATAATTTCACCCACATAGCATGTGCTAAAAGGTTGAGAGGGTTACGGGAAAAACTGGATGCACTTCGTGTACAAACTGGACAATCTCTTTCGAAGTATTAGGGTTTCAGACAAAAATTCATCTACTACAAAGGGATTTCATTTTTTAACTTATTTTAGCTCCAGTATTTTTGTGCGTTCAAAATGCACCATTCAAAGCCACATCATCAATTCTCAACCCTTTTGTGACTTCATTTGCTATTTTTCATGCATTTAATGATTTATTTTGAGCTAAATGACCCTGAAATTGACAAGCACTACAAATAAACTCTGAAAAGGTTGAAACTTGGCATGGTATAATAATTTCACCCACATAGCATGTGCTAAAAAGTTGAGAGGGTTACTGGAAAAACTGGATGCACTTCATGTACAAACTAGACAATCTCTTTCGAAGTATCAGGGTTTCGGATGAAAACTCATCTATTACAAAGGAAGAAAGTCTTCACTTTTTCTTCGCGTGTGTCCCTTGCTTATTGCGCCGTAACCATGGATAATCTTCATCGTTTAACAGGATGCTTGGGTCAGCCTTCACTTTGAAGGTAGGAATTTCATGAAACTTTTCATAATCTTCAGACATGTCTGTCTTGTCCTCCACTCCCATGATGTTTCTTTTCCCTGAAAGAACTATGTGGCACTTTGGCTCATCGTATGATGTATTCGGTTCCTTATCCTTTGTTTTTCTTGGTTTGTAGACATGTCCTTCACATAGAAACCTGCGCCACATCATTGGCTAGGACGAATGGTTCGTCTATGTACCAAAGATTGTTGAGATCCACTGTTGTCATCCCGTACTCTGGGTCTACCTATACCCAGCCTCGTGATAGATTGACCCATTTGCACTGAAACAAAGGGACCTTAAATTCATGTCCATAGTCAAGTTCCCATATCTCCTCTATGTAACCCTAATATGTGTCCTTTGCCCTATTGTTGTTTGCTGCATCAAAGCGGACACCACTGTTTTGGTTGGTGCTCTTTTTATCTTGGGCGATCGTGTAAAATGTATTCCCATTTATCTTGTACCCTTGGTAAGTCAATACAGTCGAAGATGGTGTCCTGGCCAACAAGTACAGCTCATCTCCAATAGTGTTGTTATGCATGAGATGTGTTTGCAACCAACTACCGAAGGTCCCGATGTGTTCAAGTGTAATCCAGTCGTCAGACTGCTCCGGGTGTTTGGAGCATAGAATATTCTTGTGTACATTGATATACGAGGACACCAATGAAGAATTCTCTAGAACTGTGTAGTGTGCTTGCGCCCAAGAATGTCCCTCCCTACATATTATTGAATCCACTCCTAGCATGCATTTTCCAGTCAGTCTCCCCACATACCGCGATTGAGGGACACCAATCGGCTTAAGGTCAGGAATAAAGTCAATACAAAACCCAATGACCTCCTCTGTTTGATGGCCCATGGAGATGCTTCCTTTTGGCCTAGCACGGTTACGAACATATTTCTTTAAGACTCCCATGAACCTCTCAAAGGGGAACATATTGTGTAGAAATACAGGATCCAGAATGACAATCTCGTCGACTAGGTGAACTAGGACGTGCGTCATAATATTGAAGAAGGATGGTGGGAACACCAACTCGAAACTGACAAGACATTGGACCAAATCATTCTATAACCTTGGTATGATTTCTGGATCGATTACCTTCTGAGAAATTGCATTGAGGAACGCACATAGCTTCACAATGGCTAATCGAACATTATCTGGTAGAAGCCCCCTCAATGCAACCGGAAGCAGTTGCGTCATGATCACGTGGCAGTCATGAGACTTTAGGTTCTGGAATTTTTTCTCTGCCATATTTATTATTCCCTTTATATTCGACGAGAAGCCAGACGGGACCTTGATACTGAGCAGGCATTCAAAGAAGATTTCCTTCTCTGCTTTGGTAAGAGCGTAGCTGGCAGGACCTTGATACTGCTTTGGATGCATGCCGTCGTTTTCGTTCACACGTTGCTGGTCCTCCCGTGCCTCCGATGTATCTTTTGTCTTCCCATTCACGCCCAAGAAGCCTAGCAGGTTCACGCAAACATTCTTCGTCACGTGCATCACATCGATTGCAGAGTGGATCTCTAGGTCTTTCCAATAGGGTAGGTCCCAAAATATAGATTTCTTCTTCCACATGGATGCGTGTCCCTCAGCGTCATTTGGAACAGATTGTCCGCCAGGACCCTTTTCAAAGATTACTTGTAAATCCTTGACCATAGCAAGTATATCAGCAGCAGTACGGAGGACGGGCTTCTTCTGGTGATCTTCCTCACCTTTGAAATGCTTTCCTTTTTTTTCTTAAGGCATGTTTGGTCGGAAGAAATCGACGATGTCCTAGGTACACATTCTTCTTGCATTTGTCCAAATATATACTTTCAGTCTCATCTAAACAGTGTGTGCATGCGTTGTATCCCTTGTTTGTCTGTCCTGAAAGGTTACTAAGAGCAGGCCAATCATTGATGGTTACAAACAACAATGCTCGTAGGTCAAATTCCTGCTGTTTGTGCTCATCCCACACACGTACACCTTTTTTATTCCACAGTTGTAAAAGTTCTTCAGCTAATGGCCTTAGGTACACATCAATGTCGTTGCCGGGTTGCTTAGGGCCTTGGATGAGCACTGGCATCATAATGAACTTCCGCGTCATGCACAACCAAAGAGGAAGGTTATATATACATAGAGTCACGGGCCAGGTGATATGATTGTTGCTCTGCTCCCCAAAAGGATTAATGCCATCTACACTTAAACCAAACCATATGTTCCTTGCGTCATCTGCAAAGTCCCTCCACTTTCTCTCGATTTTTCTCCATTGCGACCCGTCAGTGGGTACTCTCAACTTCCCATCTTTCTTACGGTCTTCTTTGTGCCATCGCAACAACTTGGCATGCTCTTTGTTTCTGAACAGACGTTTCAACCGTGGTATTATAGGACCATACCACATCACCTTGGCAGGAACCCTCTTCCTGGGGAGCTCACCCTGAACATCACCAGGGTCATCTAGTCTGATCTTATACCGCAATGCACCGCATACCGGGCAAGCGTTCAAATTCTCGTACTCACCGCGGTAGAGGATGCAGTCAATAGGGCATGCATGTATCTTCTGCACCTCCAATATATACTAGAGGGCAGAGAACCTTCTTTGCTTCGTACATACTGTCAGGCAATTCGTTATCCTTTGGAAGCTTCTTCTTCATTATTTTCAGTAGCTTCCCAAATCCCTTGTCAGATACACCATTCTCTGCCTTCCATTGCAGCAATTCCAGTGCGGTACCGAGCTTTGTGTTGCCATCTTCGCAATTTGGGTACAACCTTTTTTTGTGATCCTCTAACATGCGATCGACAACAAATGCGACCAAAATCGCAACTAAGGTAACAATTGATCCAACAGCATAATGATACCAAGCCTCATTATCAATGGCATATTTTCTAATCTTTCTAATCTTCAAGCGCATTGCATCCATCTGGATCTTATGATCATCGACGACATCGGCAACATGCAACTCCAATTTCATCTTCTCCTCTTCAATTATTTTCAATTTTTCTTTCAAATAATTGTTTTATTTTTCAACTAAATTTAACCTCTCGACAAGAGGGTCGGTTGGAATTTCCTGTTCACATACCTCCTAGATAAAGAGATCTATGTCACGTTGGTCGGCATGATTGTCATAAACACTAAATGAAACAAATAGTTATAAAAGATAATATACCATATCCGAATCATAGACCGGACGAGAGCCGACGGGGGCGGATACCAAAACTATGGCACTATATAATAACAAACAATAATAAAAGTAAGAAAATTATACAAGTAGCTATCTAAATAATACAAGTAAGAAATTTTTCTTTTAAAAAGAAGATAAGAACAAGAGGCTCGCCACGGTGGTGCCGGCGACGATATCGGCGCGGGCGATCGACGACGGTGAGGACGGGGATGGGACGGCACCCTACACATGTGCAGACTCTAAGAAGTTAATTTGAGCTCAAATTATGCATCTAAATCAGATGAACTACCACATACACTCCTCCACTATAACCCACAAACCACTCTACTTCTAGAGCATTTGAAATGAGCTAAACTAGAAGTGAGAGATGAAAGGATGAAGTTGCTAACCTTTTAGAACACTTGTCTAGCTGGTGCACCGCCAAACCTAGACAAATCTTGGGGAAAATGTAGCTTGGAGGTCGAGCTTGGAGGAAGAACAGAGGAGGAAGCTTAAGTGTGGCTCGGGCATTTCATCGAACACCTCATGTGCATATATAGGCACAAAATAGAGTAGCACACCTCCCACCCTTCCACGGCCAGAAAACAGAGGAGATGGGGGGGGGGGGGCATGGATATATATAGGCAAAACTTTAGACCCGGTTTTTGTCTAAAACCGGGACTAGAGGCCTACCCTTTAGTCCCAGTTCCAGACACAAATCGGGACTAAAGGGCAACAACCCCTTTAGTCCCGGTTGGTGACTGGAACCGGGACTAAAGGTCCCAGCCGAACCAGGACTGATGCCTGCCGAGGCCCGGCCGGCGTCCTAGCCTCACGAACCGGGACTAATGCTCCCATTAGTCCCAGTTCGTAACAAGACCGAGACTAATGCTCTGATCTGCCCAGGACCAAAGCCCTGTTTTCTACTAGTGCTAGTTTTTCTTGTTCTTCGTTTTTCTTTGTTTCTTTTCTTCAATTTTCATTATTTTTCTTTGGTTTTCTTTGTTTCTCTTTCTTTTTCACCATTTTAATCCTGATTTCTTTGGTTTTTTTTATTTCTTTTCTTATGTGTTTTTCTTTATGGTTTTCATCGGTTTTCAAAACCTTTGTTTATTGCTTCTAGTTCATCGGTTTATTTTATATTTTTCATTAGTTTTCTTTGTATTCTATGTTTCTTTTCAATTTTCATCTTTTCTAATTTTGTTTTTTGTACAGAACCTAATTTTTTTTCAAATACATCAATTATTTTTTAAATACATACTTGTTATGTGTACAGTTTTTCATATACACTGTATATTTTTTGTATACATCAAGAAATTTTCTATATATGACTTTAATATTTTCATATACATGGTTAACATTTTTCTAATACACGATTAATGTTTAAAAAATATTTTGCTGTCTAATTTTCTCATACACAATGTACATTTTTTTGTCTACATCAGGAATATTTTCTATATACACATTTAAAAGAAATTCAAACACACATTTAACTTTTTCTAATACATGATTAACATTTTCTAAAAATTCTTCTACACTTTTTATGTATACTTTTCTCATGCATATTCTACATTTTTTGTATACATCTGGAACATTTTTTATAAACACATTTAACATTTTTAAATACATGATTAATTCTTAAAAATAAAAATATATTTTGTCTACTTTTTCAATACTATTCTACATTTTTGGTGTACATCAGGTCCATTTTTTATACATGTTTACCATTTTAAAATATATGATTAACAATTTTTAGATACACGGTTAACTTTTTTAAATATATATTTTTTTGTTATCTTGTTTTTTCCATACGCATTGTACATTTCTGGTATACATCATAAACATTTTTATATATGTTTAACATTTTAAAAACACATAATTCACATTTTTGAAATATATGATTAACATTTAAAAAACATATTTTTTTGTGTCTACTTTTCCATACACATTTTACATTTTTTTTATACATGAGAAACATTTTTATACACGAGTAACATTTTTCTTTTTGCTATGTGAAGTGATTTTTATAAGGGTGGTGCTTCGCGTCGGCAGACAGATCTTTTTAAAAGATCCACCGCCTCGGCAGCCGTTAAATCTATCGCCATCCAACAGCCTACCCTTTCTTCACCATTGCAACAAAGGTAATGTTAGAGGACCCTTTGTAGTAGAACTTGTGTTACAGAAATAATTGCAATAGAGGTTGTGTTACAGAACCCTTTACAAAAAAAAAACGTCTTCGCTTTTTTTGCAACATAGATAATGTTGCATGAGGTCTTTTGCAACAAGGATGATGTTGCAGAAATTTATTGCAATGAAATATGATGTCACAACACCACCGTCGTCATTGTTCTCGCCCTTTGCAACTCCGTCGTTATTGCAGAAACTCGTCGGCGTGTGACTGCACGGCCTGGCTCAGCACATGCGGATTCCGCTGTACACATGAGGTCGAGGCGGTTCAGGTAGATGTCAACGCGTGGTCGCGATGCTCGCGGACGCCGGACAGAGGCGATGTGCGCAGTGGCGGCGAGCTCCTGGTGGCGATGTGATGGAGGTCAAAGACCGGCGGCAGAATTTGGTGGTGGAGGTCAGTCATGGCAGCGGTTGTTTCTGGATCCGTACCTAGTTGAGTCGAGAAGGCCACCGCTATCGGAGACCTGGTCGCCGTCACCAGTCACCACCACAGGGGGTTTGCGCCTGGTCGTCCCGGTAGGCTCCGATGGGCATCGAGGCAGTGGATGCTCACATCACCTGAAATCGGCTGGTTGAACGCAAGTATTTTCCTTCTAAAAAATACATATATTTAGAATTTTTTGAAATATAAGCGACAGTAAAAGAAGCAAAAGGCAAAAGCAAAAATGCGAAAAAAAGGAAAAATACCTACCTGGGTCGGCACATTTACGGCGATCCCTGACGCGCGTGAGCGCTACAGCTCGCGTTAGGCGATATGGCCGTGCCCCGCTTCTTGTGAGTCATAACAACTCCTTGCCTGCTATGCATGGGCACTACCCAAAGCAAGATGGCTTCGACAAAAAAAATGCAAATCCCTCTAAAAGTAACACACGTCCTCTAGGAAAAAAGGGCAGCAACACACTTTGCCAAAAAAACAAAAAGCAAGTGAAGCAAATGCTCAATGATTTCTTACTTCTGTTTTCACATTTTGGTTTGGGATTTTCACAGTAAATATTCATGCACGTAAAAAAAAGTTCTCCCATATAAAAAAGGGTAATTGTTTCGGAAACAATGTTCGGACATTTAAGAAAAATGTTCACAAGTTTCATAAAAATAAAACAGTTAAAAAATGTGACATTTAAGAAAGGCTTTTATACAGTTTTAAAAAACATACTGTGTAGTTAAAAGGAATATTTGATAGCCATAAAAAAGGTAACAGTTAAAAAATGTTCACATATTTCACAAAAATATTCATGGCATTTTTAAAAAAGTTTGTACTATTTAGAAAAACATTTCATATCATTCAAAAAATACGTGACATGTAGAAAGTGTTCACATGTTTAAAAAATATGTCAGTGAAATTGCATAATATTTTGTACAATGTAGATAAAATGCTGGAATAAAAAATGTTTAATACCATTAAAACTATATGTGACATTTTAAGAAAAGATTCATGTGTTACACAAATATATATGTGAAATTATCAAAAAAGTTTACACAATGTAAAAAAAAATTGTTCACGTTGTTTTAAAAAACTATTCATATCATGAGAAAAAGTTCAAAGGATGTATTTAAAAAACATATATCATGTCGTTGAAAAATGTTCAACATGTATAAAAATGTTCCATGTGTATACATAAATGTACAATGTGTAATGAGAAAAGTAGGCATGTGTTAAAAAAAGAAAAAAAAAAGAAGAATGACAAAGGAAGAAGGAAAATAAAAAACCAAAGAAGAAACATCAAAAACCGAAACTTGAAAGAAAAATCGATGAAAACCAACAAAGAAAAACTCATAGAAAAAAACCACACTGAAGGTTCTAAGACCGGTCTGAACCGGTCACAGAATTTTCCAAAAACCGACTCCACGGGAAACCTTATTGCCCGGCCCATAGGCAAACACGAGGAGGAAAACTGTAGGCTAACTGTTGTTTGGACTGGCAGTAGCAATAAATAGCTGCCAACGCGGGATTTTGGCCGACCGATGTGAGTGCGTGGTGCTCAAGTTTGTTTTTCATTTTTTAACTTTAAAAATGGTCACAAAATTTTTGAAAATGTCCTGGATTTCCAAAAATGTTCGTGAATATGAAAAATTATTCTACATATAAAAAATATTCATGAATAAAAGAATTCGGTATATTAAAATAGGTTAACATATTTTAAAAATACTGAGTTTGAAAAATATTCTGAAATTGAAACAATCCTCAAGATATTAAAATATTCCTGGATTTTAAAGTTATATCGTATTCTTAAAAAATGTTTTCAAAAATGAAAATTGTTCTTTAAATAATTTCATTAATTTTAAAAACATATCATATTCCTAAAAATGCCCCAAGTTTAAAAAAAATCATTAGTTAGAAATTGCTCCAAAAATCCGAACAATGATTATGAATTTGGAAAGTGTTCTTGAATTTCGCAAAATGATCACAAATTGAAAAAATTTCCCAAACTTTAAAAGCCCGATCACATTTCAGAAAATGTTCTGAACTTTAAAAAGTTCGTGAAATTAAAAATGAAAGATACAAAGAAAACTGAATAAAGAACGCAATAAAAAGGAAAATAGATTTATATCCTTCCCAATATCAGTGGAAAGACACCTGTAACAATATTGTGATAGCTACGGTAGCCTCCCCTCTGCTCCGTTAAAATGGTTTTAGGAAGGTTCTATAGACAGGTCATAGAACCTTTCAACGGTATTATTTTGTTTGTGTGTTTCTTTTGTCGGGTTTTCCTGGGTTTTTTTTCCGTTTTCCCCTTTTTTTTCTTCTTTTTTTTCAATTTTCTGTGTCAGCCTATCAATGTTGCTGTGTTTGGTTTGAACAGTTTTCTTTTGGGTTTCATTTTTCATTATCGGTTTAGTTTTTTTTTCTTTTTCTTGTTTTACATTTACTTTTCTTTGTAAATTTTTTTAACAGGGGCCTTTTTTCTCATATACATTGTACATTTTTTGTAGATTAAAATACAACGGAGGTCCTAAAAGTATTTTGGGTGTGTTAACTAGGTCCTATAAGTTTTAAAATGCACATCTAAGTCCTAAAAATTTGTAAGTGTCCATCACAGGTCCTACCCAGGTTTGACCAGCCCATGTGGCATGTTGGCTAATCCCACATGGGAAATATTTTTGCGAAGTACCCCCTAATAGACTCTCTATTTCAATTTAGTGGCCCCTGTTGCGTGTTGCACCATGGTGGCTGCTTCCCGCCTTCACCCACATCGTCGACTTCCTCATCGAGATCCCATCCTATGTACGCGATTGGGATGGCGTCATTGTCCTCAAGATGGTTGCAGGCCTTGGTACCACAATTTTCATCCTAAAGAGGGGACGGCCTCCAATGCGCCAAGAACTGGGCCTCCACATACATGACTGAGCCTCCGCGCATGTATCTTCACCTGATGGTGCGGTGCCTCCCTCCATGAATGTTTCAAGTTTGGTGTTATTTCTATCGCTATTCTCTTGTACTAATATGTACCATGCTCTAAGATTCTTTTGTACTAAGACAAGATGCCAAGGAAAATGTATATTGCTTTAGACCCTATTTAATCTGCAAATGTATAGCTTTGGACTTTAATATTTTTTTTGTAAAAGTGTTTTTACATAAAGTTCACGATTTATGCATTCAATTGAGTACTAAAACTTGTGTTATTTTTCGGAGTTTTTGCTTGAATCACATCATTAGATAGTTTGTTAGTGGTCTATCTGCAAAATATTATCTACATGAATCAATAAGCCACGCATGCTGGCCAGAAGTAGGTAGGACCTATTATAAACCTCGTATCAACTTTTAGGACTCATACGAGCATTTAAAAAATCATAGGACCCAATTGACACACCAAAAATACTTGATGGACCTCCAGTGCATTTTACCCTTTTTTGTATATACCAGGACCATTTTTGTTACATGTTTAGCATTTTCCAAATATATGATTAACATTTTTTTTCAAATATTTTTTTGTGCCTACTTTGTTTAGACGTATTGTAAATTTTTATATACATAAGCAATAAATTTCATGCATGTTAAAAAATTTGTTAAATACATGATTAATATTTTTTAAATATATGTTTCTGAACATTTTTTTGAATATGTGTTAAACATTTTCTTAAATACATGACAAACTTTTTTTAAAAATCATAGGAACAAATGCATTGAACACATTTTTGAAACACATGAACAATTTTAAAATATGTCATGTTGTTTTTTTAATGTTACAAAACATTTTTTAAATGTGCAGTTTTTGCATAGTATAAACATTTTTTAAAATGTTATATGTTGATTCTTGTAACGCGAAAACAATTTTGAAAAATGCCACATATTAGTTTTTGGAATGTTATCAAAATTTTCGAACAGTTACCTGAAGATTTTTTTTAAGCACTGCGTTAAGATTTTTTTTTAGCACTCGCGATGAACGCAAAAGTACAGTTGTACATCACATATGTCATGGTGCGAAGAAAAAAAACATGGTTCAGAAGTATGAGGCTGGTGGTGGGCTGCTATTGGGCAATCCTAAACAGGAATATTATGCGGCTACTTACATTGGAACTGAATGGTTCTCTAATAAAAACGTTACATTGGATGATAAAGAAAATGCAGCTCATATCAGCCAATCAAACAACGTCCCGTCACCAACTCAAAAAAAGTAACCTTGGCCCATAAAAGGAAAATCAAAACAACCACTACGTAAAACATGCATGACCCCGGAAGCAGCACTCTCCTCGATGGCGTGATCTTAGCTGGTCAACTGGGATGCTCTAAAATGGTGGTTGAATCAGATTGCATGCAAGTGGTTGAAGTTATGAAACAAGTAGGCAGTTCCAGCGGCCCGGCTGCTGCAGCTTACAAGGAATGTCGGTTTCTCTATCGTAATTTTGAGCATGTTTATTTTAGTCATTGTCCTAGAGAGGCTAATGCGACGACTCATTTGTTAGCTAGTCAAGTCGTGGATCCACAAACTATTGTCTGAAATGCTGAACCAATTTTTGGCCGATATCTTATCGGATGATGTACCAATTACGCCAAAGTAATATAAATCACCATGACGGCATTTCCTCAATGTTTCCATTTACTCAGCTTGATAATCGATCTCCTTCTTTAACGACTTGGAATGCGCGTTGTCCATTACCCGTAAGAGTGGGCCTAGTGCGCCAATTTTTTGGCGAGCGATTTCTATACCCTCGCCATGCCCACGAGTTTGCCAAAATTAAATAGGGGGCATCCAGAGCGTGCTAGGGTAGCCAAAATATTGGCCTCAATCCAAACAGTAGCCAAATCCCATGGGCAGACCAATTTTTTGGTGTGGTTGGTGTTGGTACTAAACCAAACACACCCTTACATGCCGAATACTGAGTTGTTCGTACGCGACACCCACACGTGTTTTCGTATGGGCCGGATCATGTAACCTTTCTACCAGTTCAAGTTTTGGAAACCTTCCAGAAGCTTTTGGTTTGGCTTTTTCCTTTTATCTTTTGTGTTTTTACCAGTTTTCTTTTTTTTTTCTAATTCATTTTCTCGTTCATTTTTCAAAAAGATTCTTTTTCTCCTTCTTATTTTTCATTTTATATTATTTAACTTTCTAAACTTCATGAACACTTTTCGATTTAAAAAAAATAAAAGTCGTGAAACAATTAATCACAATTTGAAACATTTTAAAATTCATGACATTTTTTTATTTTATGAACAATTGTCAGATTCACGAATAGTTTTTGAATTTGATATTTGTTTCAAATTCGTGTACAATTTGTTAGTTACCAAACATTTTAAAAAATTAATCAATTTAAAAAAAATATCTGTGAAGCTTTTAAAAAAAATATCATGAGTAATTTTATAATTTGCAGAATATTTTTAAATTCATCAAAAAAATATTAGGACACACGCACACACAGAAGATCAATCAGACTCAATTGCACGGGATACATATTTTTTAGGACACTAGGTAAGTAATTAGGAAGTCACTTAGAAAAAAGAGGAAGTCTGTTTCCGTAAGAACACACACATGCATAAAAGACCAATGGGATTAGATATGCTGGGATTGCTAACTCGTGCGCGCGTTCTAACACGCGATTTCCGACAAGGCTGAGTTAGCAACTAGCGCTCGGGGGGGGGGGGGGGGGGGGGGGGGGGGGGGGGGTGGGGGTGGGGTGGAGGGGGTGGATTGATCAGTTTAATGGGTGGGCCTCAAGGCTTGCATGCCTCCACTGGACTTGTATGTGATGGGCCCCTGCGGTATAGAAGAAAACGTGATTGATGGAGTTACACGTTTGATCCATTCGAAGGAGCCTTTTGCTCAATATACACTCTAGGTATGTAATTACCAATTACGATGTCTATTTTTGTTTTATTTTTTGATAAATGGGAAGTCTATTTCCATAATGATCTACACACGCATAAAAGATCAATCAGACTCATTCTTTATTTTACCTAAAAGATAGACTTCCCATAATTGGTAATTTGTGTAGATCAATCAGATCAATCAGACTCATTTTTTTGCCTTTTCGTAGTTAGTTCATATATTTCTTATTTGTTAGAAATTGCATTATGTAAATACATGAAATATTTTAGAGAATACATGCAATTGCAATTTTCTTACCTCTACAGATAGATTAGTCGCAGGAGCATAAAATAGGGGCAAGATTCGCATCACCATACCCTCAAAAAACTCAAATGTGAATTATTTTTGCATTATCTTTTGTATATTCAAAGCATTTAGCTCTCCTTTCTTACTACACTGAGTAATTCAATTTCTTCCGCAATTTATAATCTTCTGATGCTATTTAGTAAAACCGAACAACAGAAAGTAAACACAAGCAACCAACAAATTAAGCTGCAATTTGGCCAACAACGTACAGGAATCAAAATGGCTAAACTCTGGGCGTTCCCGTTCAAGGCTCTTGGTAGTTTAGCTCTTGTGGCGACACGTGTTTACATAGATGGATTGGTTTACAATTTTTTTATACGGTCCGGCTGAGGCGAATAATTTCCGGTGACACTGCTTTGCGTTACACGTGCTACTTTCTCTAGAAAAAACCCTTCAATTCTGCTTCCACTTTCATTCCAGATCTCCTCCGACCTCTCTCCACTAGAAAAGTCCGGTCCCAATTGTTTCGTCAGTCCGGATTGGATCCCAGTTCGCTATCCATGCTCCGCACTGAGTATGCCTGTGCCTCGGCCCTCTTGGACCCTCCATCTTCCTGTAAGGATGAGGCAACATCACAGCGGGATGCTCCCTACCTTTCCACCCTTGTGGCGCCCCTCCCAATCGATCTTCTTCTAGCGGCACTCCTTCTCGATCCCCCACCCCTCGACGGATGAGGACATGCAACACCATCAATTTCCCAGCGATAGTGTGAACCCTTTGCATCGGCATCGGTGACGCGAGTGAGTTTTTTTAGTCCCTCAAGCTCTCTTCATCCTCTCATCTTCACCCAGTACAGGGCCGGTCCTGAGATTTCTGGGGCCCAGGGCGAGACTAGAACCGGGAGGCCTTATTATAAACATCAATATAATATTTAATATATGTATATGAGAAATGTTTTAGTAAAACAAGTGCATCCAAAATCAAATAATTTATAGTTAACTTAAATTTTTTCTTCTAACTTTCCTAGATGCAATAACATTAATTATGGTATGATATCAATCCCATTCAACAATTTTTTAAACTTACAAACCTCACATTTTGTTTTTCATCACTATATAGCTATTTAAAAGATGTATATGCTTTTTACAGTATGACAACAATGATCACAGAAGATTGCATACCTCAGCCATCATCAACACATCCAGCGCCTCCTTATACATGTCCTTGATAAAAAAGATTGTTCTTTGATGAAGCATTAGAACCATCTTCTAAGCCCTATAGATAACACAGATAATGAGTTAATGTCATAAACTATATGAGAAAACTGTTGAACAGAAGATTCAATATATTTTTTGCTATCATCTGCAAATCGAGAAAGCATTATTTTCTGTCAACTTTGATCCTGGAGATATAAGTTGAAATATTCTACAAAGAAGGAACCATCTGAATGTCTTTGAGATAGTGCTTTTCCAGCATCACCACAAAATCATAAAAGCGATCATCGAGTTAATTAAACAGACAAGTTCATACAGTATTTGACGGAACTTCATGGTTAATCCTGCTTTAGTAGACAACATCCCATACTCCTAATTTTTCCTAAATCGAACAGTAGCATCATGGCTCCTAATTTTCAAATGCCAAATGAAAATCTCGCTCACAGTGACTATAAACTTTCCCGTCGAGAGCAAGGAAAGGGATAAATCTCAGAATCCATACAAGCGCACAGGATTCTATCAAGAATTCAAGAGCAAAGCGATCCTTACCGGAATCTGATGACGAGCCTCCCGGTGTGCTCCTTCCCCGTCGCCGCCGCCATGGGCGATATCGTGATGACGGCGATTGCGTTGCCGCGATTGGCGACTAAATTTTCGTGTGCGCTGTAGGCATCCACGATGGCAAAAAGGGGACGTGGGCGTTGTGCGCTAGCCGGGGGCTTCAGCAGCGATGGTCATGCTGCCCACGAGCTGGGCCAGGCCCAGTATCTCACGGTGGATGATGTCGTGCGGCTGTGCGCTACTAGGGCCCCTGCGATTCATTCTCAAACAAAATTACTACGGCCCTTGCGATTGTGCAAGGAAGAAAACACGATGAACGTACTCTGTGATCGTCGTCCGCTACCTCCTGCTGCGTGCGATTTCCCTAAAAAAATCTGCTGCGGGGGACGGCGTTGTCACTGCGTAGCTAGGTAATCTCACATGGGACATGGCCGGAGGGGGCCCGGCCGCCCCCCTGCCCCCCCATCAGGGCCGGCCCTGACCCAGTATACTTCCTCAAGCAGCAGCTTCTCTATTTCCCTCTCTAGTTGTTCATCTGTCTCTTCTCATGGTTGCTCCTGCCCCCCACCTTCAATTGCTGTCCCCACCCCTCCCATGGTTTCTCTCCACCCCTCATGAAAACCTAGAAATTGATCAATCTCTCAAACTGCAAATTTCTTCATGCCTGCACACAATCTGGTCTTCTTTTTCCCTATCATCATTTTGCAGGCGTAGACAGAGATGTGGTAGCAGATAAGATCAAGGCTAAGGTAATGTACATCTGAAGATCTTTTTCTTTGTCTTGCTTTCCTTGAAGTGATACTACTATCCCGGTGCTGCTTTTAGGCATTTCTATTATCTGAGAATTTTATTCCTTTCGGTTTTGCTACAAATGATGTATTTTGGCTTTAATTTATTTTCTTCCGATGAATTGCAAGTTCATATGAAATCCCATGGCATATTTGAAAGCATAGGCTACGACAATCTTCATGTATAATGTGCAATTTGAGCATAAGGTGATGTTTGCAACATAAACTATACAGATTGGTCATGGAAAATAAATTTAAAATTGATCATATGCAAATTTATATCTTTCTATACAATGAATTTGATCTGTAAACTCATATCTTCCTGTATAAATTTTGAGGTTCCGGTGTAAATTTAGATTTACCATTATGGATATAGAAATCGTACTCATGATTCATCTATACTGATAACGACATTGATCTGTACGCTAACAATGTGGACATGGTCTTCAATGAAGACAAGCTCGACACATCAGGCTATATCTAATGGAGTGAGCATACACCATATATCTATATTAACATTCTCGTTTATGCAATACTGAGAAGCTTAAGTAGGTTAAGTTGTGTACTGACAAAGTTGATCTTGCTTCCATATGATAAGCGTTTGTTTTCTCCAGCAGAAATGAGATGAGACATGGACAATCCCATGTATTTTAGTCTGACCGAACAATGTTGCTGGAGTATATATACCTACTGAAATATATTTCTTTTGTGGTAACTTTACCATTCACTTAGATATGCTTGCTCTTCTCCCTGTTTTTTAGTGAACTTTTGTCAGACAACCAAAAGAATGCTTGCTTTCTATCTACCTATTGATATAAAAAGATTAATTCTTCATACTGCAGGTCATATATGAAGCCATCTTGCACAAATTGTGGTGGGTGAAGAAATTCTAGGTTGATGTATGCGGGGATATTAAGCATGGGTAAGAACGCTAACAAATTCAAACGACCAAAGGAACGCCAATTCAGCATTACATGCATGATGGAGAAGACCGGCTTCTATTGCTTGAAGAAATAGAGCGACAAGTAAAGTAAGAATTATAACTCCATAACAAGTAACCACCCCGATGAAATAATCATATTATCCTCTGCTGAAGAAATTGACGACAAGAGATAAAGACCAAAAGCGGATTGTTCATAGTACTAATGAAATACAATATACTATATTGAATTATCCTCTTTATTTGGGCATGTATGCCATCTAGCTATGTGACATATTATCATAATCCGGTGTCTACCCTGTTGTATTTCTCTGTTCATACACACAGGTATGCACCTTGCTATGTAATATAATCAAACAATCCACATTATCTATTGTACCTTTCTCACACAAGTTTACAATCTTCCCATAAGCATATACCTGCTCATGAGAAACTCGCACAAAAATTACCTATCAAAACACAATATATTTTGGTAACAGACTCGAGAAACAATAGATTAAGTTACAAATTGATCAACAATGGATTAAGATCAGGCGCGGCTCTGCTTGCTAGTTTTGGAAAAAAGGGAAGTCTATTCCACAGACATGCACACACAAGATAAAAGAACAACAAGGATCATAAATACCAACTAGGAAGTCTTTTTTTTTTGAGAAATGGGAAGTCTTTTTCCATAATGATCCACACACGCATAAAAGACCAATCAGACTCATTTGCACTAGATATGTAATTTTTAAGGGACACTAGATACGTAATTAGTAAATCATTTTGAAAAACGGGGAAGTCTATTTCCACAGGCATGCAAACAAAAGATAAACGAGCAACAAGGATACATGCAATTATTTGATTCAGATCACCAGACATTCTCTTTTGTCGAGGGATCACCAGGTTCTGTAAAGAAATGTGTATAGCAAAGATACGTGCAATTCTTGATTCAGTTCACTTATTCTTTTTTGTCCAGTGATCACCAATTTTTATTATCTCCGTGTTAGATTTTTCTTTATGCACACTTTGGTTATACTCTACATCCCATGAACTTAACAAGAAAAAAAAAATCAAAGGCAGAGAAAGATGAGCTGGGTGCCTCTAAAAAAACAATTGAGGATCATAAACATGGTTCACAATGGCTTATAGCAAAGGGAAAGTAGTACACTACTAGATCATTGATGGCGCGCGTTGCCGCGCCCGTCCCTTTCTTCATTGTAATATGGATTTATTTACTTAGATATATGATGGTATTAGTGAGAGCCAATCTATATGTTCCAAATTTAAGAATGTTTTGTGCAGACAAAGAAGCAACTACAGTCACATCTTTGTAGGCACTATCAATGAATAGTTATACATGTGCAAGAGATGGCCAAACAGTATAATAAAAAAACAGGTCAACTGGGGGTTTTGAAAAGGTTTACCTTCAAGTGTGTTCCATGTCTAAATAAAGCGGACTTCAATGAAGCTGAAAGGACAGTTGTATACACCTCTAAGAAGATCTTCTTAGTGGTTTATGTCACCAAAACATCATACTCCCTCCGTTCCATAATATAGTGCATATAGATTTTTTGAAAGTCAACCCTCACAAACTTGGACCAAGTTTGTGGATAAAAAAAAATTTCATGTAGAATGACAAACATTTATCATTAGATTCATCATAAGATGTAGTTTCATATTTTATATATTTGGTATTGTAGATATAAATAATTTTCTCTGTAAACTTAGTCAAAGTTTGTAAAGTTTGACTTCTTAAAAAATCTATACTTACTACATTTTGGAACGGAGGGAGTACAATCCATCATATGAAGTGAAATCTCCTTAGTATCACCTTGGTTCTTGTATATTGCAATCATGACACAAAGTACATAGTATGAAACCTATAGAGCAAGAAAGAAAGCGGGCATAGTCCATAAAAAGAGATTGGGAGTCAACCTCTGGGTTACCTATCTATTTGCTGTAGATCCATCATTGGCAGAGTTCAATAGCAGGTGAAGGGATTGTTGGCATATGAAGAAAGCTTTAGGTATTGTAGGACAAATTAAAATGTATGGCTCCAAGAAAATGGTTTGAAGAATGTTCTTGTACCGGGAAAACATGGAAGAGCCAAAGAGGTGATGTGCTTGTGCTAGAAGAGGACTGCAAGGCGTTTTCTCATTCTGTGACCAAGTTGGTATCCTCACTTGGTTGAATTTGAATCTGGCATGAAAAAGCAATCTTGCAAAAAAAAGTGAGCAAGTTAAATTTTCATGAAGATATTTATTTGTATTTACCCAAATATATGAAGGTATCCAACATAAAATTTGGTTGATTTTTTATAGAATACATATAACTTATTCGCAAAAAATAAATGTATTTAACCTCTACTGAACCAGACACAACTCCAATCTAGCAAAATCACCCTTCTAAGGTCCAAGTTCAAACTACAAACAAAATCAAGTAAGCAAGTAGTATTTCCCAAGGGACATCCCCAAACTACTTGAGAAGGTTAGTTGTCCATTTTATATTTTGCGCAGCATAAAGGAACCTTTACCTGAATTACTATTAGCAATCATATGGTTAGTCCGACAAAACTATCTTCCATTGATTAGTCCTTTCATAGTTGCAAGGTTCGGTAAATAAACACGTAGATGCCCATAATTTGCTAGTTGTCCATTCATAGTTGGAAGGTTTTTAAAACGAATAGGTACATGCCCATAATTTGCTAGCTTCAGTCTGTTAAAGTGCATTCAGGATATATAGTTGAGTGATCAAATACTCCTGCATAACATATACTACATCTGTTCCAAAATATAAGATGTCTTGGTATGCTTAGTTTAGCCTACCAAAACATCTTATATTATGAAACAGAGGTAATACAATATTCTGTGATTAAAGTGCGATCATTAAATCTATGTTGCTGTTGTTGGTTAGAAAGTTAGCATTAGTTAATTATCATAGGTTCCAGATGATAAAGGTCACATAAACCTCAGTACAACCACGAACCGATATACCAACCATCCAGCTCACCTCCTCAGCAAACAACCTGATCTCAAGCGCTGCTGTATGCATGGCCTCCATCGCCCAAGACTTCTCCAGTTTCAGAACTCCTGCAGGAACGCGCTAGAACATAAAATGCTCCCCACGGATCAGACGCAAAATATAAATGCAAATCACTGAGAAGGCTCGCTTTAGGTTCGGTTTTACTGTTCTTAAATGGAAAATATAAAAATGTATAAATACCACACACACAAGACATGCATGACCTTGTGTAACAAGATTATGCGTGAAAAGAAAAGCAGAGTAGCAAAAAGATGAACTGACTCATGCCAAATAGGTTGTCAGTCTATGCAACAAAGAAAACAATTGGCTGTCATAGACGGTTTCACGACGACATTTAGACTAGAAGGAATCAAAGAATATATACATGTACAAGCACCACATAAATGACATATATCACATTGGATACCAAGAATAGTTGGGTCAATGGCAACACGTTATTGTTGCGCAAGCAAGCATATTGTACCAAAAAAAGCAAACAATGTAGTGAGATTCGTGAATGTTTCAACTCTTCTAAATAACGAATTCATCACTAGGGAAAACCCTAGTAGTGGCACGGGTTTAGAGGCTAGCAGTAGCGCGGTCCCCCGCGCTACTGCTACGGCGCTACAGCTAACTTTTAATAGTAGCGCTGGTGCAACCCCACGCTACTGCTAAGTCAGTTATCAGTAGTGTGGGGTTGCACTCGCGCAACTGCTAAGTACTAGCAGCGTGTGCCTTTACCCTGTGCTACTACTATTCATTTGTATTTCATTTTTCTCTTTTATATTGTATTTTTACACCGTTATATAAATTTTGGTACAATAGCAATTAAGAGATTATTATATTATTATGATCATAATGAGTTATTATATCAGTGAGTAAAAGAAAGGCGGATTAGATTCAAGTGGATGGATCCAAAGTGACCATCTGTTTTTCTTCCACCCAATGATATAATAACTCATCATGATCATAATACAACTCATCATCATCATAATAATAAAAAATCATCATCATTATCATAGTCATATAAGAACTCATCATCATCGTAATAACAAGTCCTCCTCCTCCTCCTCCTCCTCCTCATAGTCATATAACAACTCATCATTCTAGCACATTCTAGCACATAACTCATCATCATCATAATAACAACTCATCATCATCATAGTCATAACCAACACTAGCTAATTGTTCTTAGCACATGACAAGTACTACCTAGGACCTACTCCTCTCTCTTAGGTAAAATAGCATAAAACAGGTAAACCGGTCCATCTCCATAATGGAGAATAGAGATACACCTGTCTTCAACTTGTGGCTTGCGCACATTCATGTTATTTCCAATTGGTTGCCTGCGAGCATTCATTACTTTGCTCCATTCTTTGATATCAAGCCTTTCATCTTTCAGAGAAATCGAGAATGCATTGTCGTAAGCCATCGACAGAGTTGGTCGTAAGCTAACCATATGCATATGACCTTTGGTAAACATCATGTCAGGCACAACATCCTTCGGGAGCTTCTGTTAAAGAACAAAATAGTAACATATATAGTTAGCAATGTAGTTTACTTAACAAGAATGTATGCAATAATAGTTAACAAAATCATACCAGGTTTTTTGCAATGAAGTTACCATCATGCAACTCGTGGACTAGTGGCACGTATCCACTATAAAAGTCTCAACATCATTTATAAATGAGACAAGAGATCCTTTCTCCTCACAAGTTAGCTTGGAGCCATAACTGTAGTATGTCTTGTCTACAGTCTTCCGAGTATTTCTTGGAGAAAAGAAATAAGCTGTCAATTATAAATAAACAAGTTTAGTAGGGATGAACACCAAATATTTTTAAATAAACACTATAAATTACTTAACAAATTTGTTTGACAAACTCACATAGAGGTAGAATTGGAAGCATATTCACATCCACCTGAATGTCGACATTATCTTCAATATCATCTTCAGGACGAATATCAAAGATTATTTGCATATTCTCCTGAAATCCATAGTCCTTGCATAGAGCTCCCCAATTTGAGCAACCAAAAAGTGAGTGATTAACTGCATTGTAGAGCTTAACCCAAAAGGCGTAACCATGTTTAGTCGTAAGGTGAGCATTCCTCGTCTCCATATTCTCACTATCTTAGAAACTGAGCTTCTCCAAGACATAGCGTCATGCATGGCAGGGGATGCACTAGTCAAATTGTAAAAAACGGAAGTTACACGTTGAAGCAAAGAAGCACAAGTCATGATTAATTACGAAAAAAATACTTGTCGTCGTTACGTACCGTAAAAACATCGAAGGTCTCGTCTAGCTTGATGGTGAATAACCTACCATTTTCCAGGTGAGGCCTGCCGCACATACCCTGGTCGTCGCTGCAGTAATCGCACTCAGGGATCCTATCATTGTCAGACATTTCCTGTGTTCATAATTCAAAGATTATAAATTGACGGCAATTACCAGAAACTCAACACACAGATCACTATTCGGCATGGGTTGACTTTCGGTCTGTCGAGTCTTCCTTGAAAGCTCTCATCTCACCTGGTGTATATGGTGGGCACTTCCTCTCTGATATATTCGACCGCCGGTGATGGTTGCTCCTCCCTTCGTTCCCGAGTGCATTACACCAAAATGTCTAGCAGACGGTAACGAACGAGAAGCGACCCCATGAAAATAGTCGGGATTCTTCCTCTCTGATATTTTGATAGTATATGGTGCACACTCCCTCATAGATATTTCGACCGTTGGTGATGGTCGCTTCCCCTCCTTCTCTCATGCATTACCAAGGTATATCAGGAGAAGGAGAGGAAATGACCCCCACGACAACAGTTGGCATCCTCCATTCAAGAACAGATTGAAAGTCACACTAGGAGCCCCAACAGACTGAAAGTCAACCCGTTACATATATGGAGTAATGACATAAAAAATGGCCTATCTTTTGCCGGAGTATCGTTTAATTCCTGTTCCGGCAAATCATAGGCACTCGATATTTCCTACTTTATAGCACAAGTCATGCTGAAATCCACGAAAAATTTCGGCATGATGTTTGCTAAAAACAGGACATATCGAGTGCCTGAAATTTGCTAGAACGGAAATGAATCAACATTCAGCAAAACATAGGCCACTCGGAGGTACCCTGCAAACAAGAACACCAAGAAACAATCTCTGCATGTTCATCATCGACATTCAAAACACATTATCATTGACATCAACGACATGGCGACTAGCACTTGCATTTTAATAGAAAGAACAAAATACAGAAAGTCCTCAACATGAGGGCACTTTCCTCAGTGCATGTTCATCATCGACATTTACAACACATCATCATCGATATCAACGACATGGGGATTTGGCTGGTCTCACCTCGAGGTCGTAGGGGGTCGGTGATGGGGATGACTGCGGGGACGAGGCATGGGAAAATACTTGATTTCCGCATAAACAAAATATAAATAGAAACATTATCAAATTGTCCAGTTCAAATGATGTAGTTTAAAACTCATGTACGAATTCACTTTTTTTGCCTACAACATCATCAAATTTTAACCTAAATTTTTACTAATTCAATTAACTAGAAAGTATCAACTAAACCCTAAAGCTATCCTAAATCAAAGTGTTATATATCAACTAGAAACTAATATCTCTGTCTAAATTTTTACTAATTCATTAAATCATACTAATGAAAGTGTAATATATAGAAACTATCAAGTAGCTAGAAACTATTAACTAAATCAAAGTTTTACATATGAACTAGAAACTTCAACTAAACCCTACTAAATCAAAATGTAGTAGGGAGGAGGTGCTGTACTGGATGGAGGAGAGAGGAGGAGCGGGAGGGAGGAGGGAGGAGGAGGGGCGCCTGGAGGTGGGAGGAGGGAGGAGGGACGGCGGATGGAGGAGGAAGGAGGAGATGCGGCTGGAGGAGGGAGGAGGAGAGGCACAACTGAAGGAGGGAGGAGGGAGGAGGAGGGGGAGGCTTACCGAGGCCGGGAACGGCGAGGAGAGGGCTGGCAGTGAGAGAGAGTGAAGAGGGAGAGTGAGGGCCGACGCGCGAGGTAGAGGGTAAGGGTTGTTTAGCAGTAGCGAGGGGGAAAGGGCCCACGCTACTACTACAAAATTACCTGTAGCGCTGGGATGTGGGCACGCTCTACTAGTAAGTGAGGCCCATAGACTAGCTATATGTTTAAATAATAGCAGGGGGTACAAGCCCACACTACTACTACAAGATTAGTTGCAGCGCAGATTGCCTACCCAACGCTGCTACCGTGGCCTACCCCGGGGGTACCATGGGAACCACTTAGTAGTAGCCGTGGGGACCACTCACTAGTGCAGAATCGGGCTTTAGTCCCGGTTCGTAAGGACCTTTAGTGCCGGTTCTGCAACCGGCACACCGGCACTAAAGGGTGGGGACTAAAGCCCCCCCGCCCCTTTAGTCCCGGTTCATCACGAACCGGGACCAAAGGCCCACCACATGGCACGAGCCCGCGCCGAGGGGCTGGGGGCCTTTAGTCCCGGTTGGTTACACCAACCGGGACTAAAAGGTTTATGGGTTTATGGGTTTATGGTTTATTTTTCCTTTTAATTTTGTGTTTTCCATTTAATTCTTTTTCATTTCAAACATATTTTACGCTACATATATTCCTACATATTCAACTTGGTCACTTGGATACATCCACTTTAATCTAATATGTGTTTCTTCCACCCTAATGATATACAACTCATATCATCGTCATAATGATATATATAACAACTCATCATCATCGTAGTGATATAATAATCTCACCATTATGATCATCATAAGTTAACCACTACTAGGTAACGTGCTAGTGATATAACAATCTCACCATTATGATCATCATAAGTTAACCAACTGCACTAGGTAAGGTAGCAGGACCTACTACTCTCTCTCGGGTAGCATAGCATAAAACAGAAAAACCCCTCCTTCTCCGTTATGCAGCATAGAGATCCAACTGTCTCCATTTTGTGGCCTTCGCTCAGCCACTATTTTTCTCCAAGCCTTGATTTTGAGGCCTTCATCTGTTTTGAGAGGTCGAGTATGCATATTTGAGACCCTCCGACCATGGTCGTACGCAAACAACTGTCATCTCACCTTCGACAAACATAAATGGAGGCACAACCACATCCGGAAGCTTCTGTTGAAGAGCATAATAGTAACATATATAGTTAGCAATTAAGTTTACTTCAGAAGAATGTATGAAAAAGATGGACTAACTAGTGACACAATAGTAAAAATCTTACCATGATACTAGCACGAATGTTCGCATCGCACAACTCGTGGACTAGTGGCACGTATTTACCATAATTTTTCCCAACTCCATAGATGATCTTAAATTGCAGAACGTCTTTAACAAAGGAGATAAGATGATTTTCTCCTCCCAAGTTAGCTCTGCGCCATGACTGTAGTAGGTGTCGTCTATTATCTTTTGTATTTCTTGGGAAGAGAGAAAATAAGCTGTCAATTATAAAAAACAAGTTCGGCAGGTATGAATAACAAGTATTTTTAGATAAGGAATATAGATCATTTAACAAATGTGTTTAACAAACTCACATGGAGGCAGAATCGGAATCATGTTAGTATCCAGCCAAATATTTTCATCTTCTGGATTGCCAAGATCGAATGTTATTTTCATATCCTCCTCGAATCCATAGGCCTTGCATAATCCTTCCCAATTTGAACATCCAAAATGAGTGTGACCTACTTCATTTATGATCTTAACCTCAAAATCGAAACCATGTTCCGTTTTAAGGTGAGCTATCTTTGTGTCCACCTTGGACATCTCTTCGAAAGATAGCTTCTCAAGGACATATGGTCTTGCATAGCAGGGTATGCACTAGTCAAATTATAAAAAATGAAATTACATGTTAAAGCAAAAATCTTAAGCCATGCTTAATTCAGAAGAAACACGTGCCACTGAAGTTACATACCGTAAAACCTTCGAAGCCCTCCTTAAGCGTGAGGGAGAAGCATGTACCGTTATCTAGGTGCGGTCTATCGCACATACCCCCGCCGTCGGTGCAGTCATCGCACTCGGGGATCTTATCATCGTCAGACATTTCCTATATATGTTCATAATTCAAAGATTAAAAATTACGGCATGACCTTTGCTAAAATAGGACATATCGAGCGCCTAAAATTTGTCGGAATGGAAATGAATCAATAGTCCACCAAAAAGGTATAACATTCTTTGATGACAAAGTGATAATGACATAAAAATTTATATTGTAAACCTATATTCAAAAAACCTATACGATTACTAGTTTACTATTCTATTCAAAAGACCATTCTACCTATGACATAAAAAACCTATATGCAAATTAATCCACACTAAAAGGTATAGCATGCTTGATTGTCAATACATGGTCAACTTTTTTCTATGCAACTTTTTCCTATGCAACTTTTTTCTATAAGTATAAAAAACTAAAAAACAGAAAATATATGCAAATTCCACCGTTCATCTACAATATACATTATACATACTATACATTGTATAAAAAACCAGTGAAAAAAAACTAAAACATACATACATATAGTGAAAAAATAATCATCTAAAACATCTAAACTAATAATTTCTATACATACATATATACTAATATACTAATTAATTCCTCAAATGTCAAAATTCCTCAACTTTTTTCTATACATACATATATACTAATATACCAACATGTATAGTGAAAAAATTCTGTAGATACATGATATACTAAATAATCATCTAAAACAACTAAAACATCTAAATAAAACATCAAACATTCATGCATACATGTATAAAAAAACTAGTAAAAAAAAACTAGTCAAAATTCCTCAAATGTCAAAATTCCTCAAAATTTCTATACATACATTATACTAATTAATTCCGGTTTGGAAAAGATACATGTGGTCAAATGTTTTCTATGCAAATTGTATACATAAATACATATATTGTATACATACATCATACATTGTATTCATACATATATATCATACACAACATCTAGTAAAAAAAATCAATCTATGAATAAAAAAGATGAACAAATTTTGTGTATGTGTGTGTGTGTGTGTGTGCGCGTGCGTGTGCACCTGCGGCGGCGCGGCGGCTTTGATTGGAGGGAGGAGAGGGGGGGAGAGGGGCTCACAGCGCAGGCGAGGTCGAGGCGATGGCGACGGCGAGGCGCGGGCGAGGTCGAGGGGGGCGGCGTCGGATTGGAGAGGAGGCGCGGCGGCGTCGGCGATGACGAGGATGGGCTCGGGGGCAGCCTGGCGGCGTCGATTGGCGCGGGCGGATGCACGGGCGACTGCGGCAGCCTGGCGGCGTCTGTTCGGCATCGATGAAGAATGGGGAACGAAAATTTCGTAAGTGCTGCTTATATATGAGGCACCTTTAGTCCCAGTTGGAGCCACCAACCGGGACTAGAGGGTGAATTTTGGCCAGGCCAAGCGCCGGGAAGTCAGGCCTTTAGTCACGGTTTATGGCTCCAACCGCGACTAAAGGGGGGCCTTTAGTCGCGGTTGGAGTCACCAACTGCGACTAAAGGCTGGTGCTCGCGCAGGCGCGGTGCAGGAAGTTTAGTCCCACCTCGCCCAGCGAAGGGCAGTCGCACTGGTTTATAAACCCCGCCGCGGCTGTTCCTTCGAGCTCCTCTCTAAAGCAGGCCTTCTGGGCCTACCGCACCTGCGCTGCCCTGTGGGGCCTACTGGGCCTTGCGGGTCTGCATCCTGGCCCAACTAGAGCTTGGGTTTCTAGTCGTATGCAGGCCGTGGTGGCCCAAAAGGCGGGCTTTTTTAAAATTTATTTATTTTTTATTTTTTTTGTTTTCTGCTTTATTTATTTTCTTTTGTTTCTGAGTTGTTTTTTGCTTTATTTAGAGTTTCTTTGTGAATCTTTCTGCTTTAGGTAAAACAAATTATAAACTTTCTGTTAGTGCCAGTAGTTTTCAAATTTGAATAGTTTAAATTTAAATTATTTGAAATTTGTGTGAACCACTAGTTTGTGAATAACTTTACTTTAAAAATAGATTTTTAGTGATTTTTTTTCTGCTGTTTAATATTAGTGTGTTTTATCATTATATTCAATTTGGTAATTCTTAGGTTATTTAAAAAAAATGCCTTTGTAACAGATGAGTTTTCGTCCGAATCCCAGATACTTCGAAAGAGATTGTCCATTTTGTACACGAAGTGCATCCAGTTTTTGCCGTAACCCTCTCAACTTTTTTGCACATGCTATGTGGGTGAAATGATGATACCATGCCAACTTTCAACCTTTTCAGAGTTTATTTGTAGTGCTTTTCAATTTCAGGGTCATTTAGCTCAAAAAAATCAGTAAATGCATGAAAAATAGCAAATGATGTCAGAAAGGGTTGAAAATTGATGACGTGGCTTTGAATGGTGCATACTGAACGCACAAAAAGTCTGGAGTTGAAATAAGTTTAAAAAAATAAAATGCCTTTGTAACAAATGAGTTTTAGCCCAAAACCTTGATACTTCGAAAGAGATTGTCCATTTTGTACACGAAGTGCATCCAGTTTTTGCAGTAACCCTCTCAACTTTTTTGCACATGCTATGTAAGTGAAATGATGATACCATGCCAACTTTCAACCTTTTCAGAGTTTATTTGTAGTGCTTTTCAATTTCAGGGTCATTTAGCTCAAAAAAATCAGTAAATGCATGAAAAATAGCAAATGATGTCAGAAATAATTTGTTTCTACACAATATTTCTTCGCGTTTCAAATGCCAATACACATAAGTATCCTAACTATTACAAAGATTTCCTCCGTTTTGTCCGAAGTGCGACTTTCCAGATATATAAGTCCGGAAACTCACTAGACAAGAAAGTGATGACAGTGAAGGCCGGTCACATCCCAGAGTGGGATCTTTGGGTATAAAACTTTTTCTTCGCGTGTGTCCCTTTGCACCATAACCATGAACAATCTTCATCATTTAACTGGATGCTCGGGTCAATATTCACTATGAAGGGAGCAATTTCATGAAACTTTTCATAATCTTCTCACATGTCTGTCTTGTCCTCCACTCCCATGATGTTTCTTTTCCCTGAAAGAACTATGTGACGCTTTAGCTCATTGTATGATGTATTCGCTTCCTTATCTTTTCTTTTTCTCGGCTTGGTAGACATGTCCTTCACATAGAAAACCTGCGCCACATCATTGGCTAGGACGAATGGTTCGTCTGCGTACGCAAGATTGTTGAGATCCATTGTTGTCATTCCGTACTGCGGGTCTTCCGTTACCCTGCCTCCTGTAAGATTGACCCATTTGCACCGAAACAAAGGGACCTTCAAATCACGTCCATAGTCAAGTTCCCATATGTCCATTATGTAACCATAATATGTGTCCTTTCTCCTCTTGGTTGCTGCATCAAAGCGGACACCACTGTTTTGGTTGGTTCTCTTTTTATCTTGGGCGATCGTGTAAAATGTATTCCCATTTATCTCGTACCCTTTGAAAGTCAATATATTCGATGATGGTAACTTGGACAGCAAGTACAACTCATCTTCAACAGCGTCGTCATGCATGAGACGTGTCTGCAACCAACCGGCGAAAGTCCCCGTTTGTTCACGTGTCCTAAAAGGTTACTGAGAGCAGGCCAATCATTGATGATCACAAACAGCAACGCATGTAGGTCAAATTCCTCCTGTGTGTGCTCATCCCACGCACGTACACCTTTTTCATTCCACAGCTGTAAGAGTTCTTCAACTAATGGCCTTAGGTACACATCAATGTCGTTGCCGGGTTGCTTAGGGCCTTGGATGAGCACTGGCATCATAATGAACTTTCGCTTCATGCACAACCAAGGACGAAGGTTATACATATATAGAGTCACAGGCCAGGTGCTATGATTGCTGCTCTGCTCTGATACGTCTCCAACGTATCTATAATTTTTTATTGTTCCATGCTGTTATATTATCTGTTTTGAATGTTTTATATGCATTAATATGCTATTTTATATGATTTTTGGGACTAACCTATTAACCTAGAGCCCAGTGCCAGTTCTGATTTTTTCCTTGTTTTAGAGTTTCGCAGAAAAGGAATACCAAACGAAGTCCAAACGGAATGAAACTTTCGCGATGCTTTTTCTTGGACCAGAAGACATCCAGAGGACTTGGAGTGCACGTCAGGAAAGCCACGAGGCGGCCACAAGGTTGGAGGGCGCACCCAGGGGGTTAGGGCACGCCCCCACCCTTGTGGGCCCCTCGTGACTCCACCGACCTATTTCTTCAGCCTATATATTCTCAAATACCCCAAAACCTATCAGGGGAGTCACGAAACCACTTTTCCACCGCCGCAACCTTCTGTACCCGTGAGATCCCATCTTGGGGCCTTTTTCTGCATCCCGCCGGAGGGGGATTCGATCACGAAGGGCTTGTATATGAACACCATTGCCTCTCCGATGAAGCGTGAGTAGTTTACCTCAGACCTACGGGTCCATAGCTAGTAGCTAGATGGCTTTTTCTCTCTCTTTGATTCTCAATACAAAGTTCTCCTCGATGTTCTTGGAGATCTATTCGATGTAATACTCTTTTGCAGTGTGTTTGCCGAGATCCGATGAATTGTGGATTTATGATCAGCTTATCTATGAATATTATTTGAATCTCCTCTGAATTCTTTTATGCATGATTTGATATCTTTGCAAGTCTCTTCGAACTATCGATTTGGTTTGGCCAACTAGATTGGTTTTTATTGCAATGGGAGAAGTGCTTAGCTTTGGGTTCAACCTTGCAGTGTCCTTTCCCAGTGACAGTAGGGGCAGCAAGGCACGTATTGTATTGTTGCCATCGAGGATAAAAAGATGGGGTTTTCATTATATTGCTTGAGTTAATTCCTCTACATCATGTCATCTTTCTTAATGCGTTACTCTGTTCTTCATGAACTTAATACTCTAGATGCAGGCAGGAGTCGGTCGATGTGTGGGGTAATAGTAGTAGATGCAGAATCATTTCGGTCTACTTGACACGGACGTGATGCCTATATTCATGATCATTGCCTTAGATATCGTCATAACTTTGCGCTTTTATATCAATTGCTCGGCAGTAATTTGTTCACCCACCGTAATAATTTCTATCTTGAGAGAAGCCTCTAGTGAAACCTATGGCCCCCGGGTCTACTTTCCATCATATAAGTTTCCGATCTACAATTTTAGTTTCCTATTTACTTTCTTTGCAATCTTTTACTTTCTGTTTCATAAACCAAAAATACCAAAAATATTACTTTACCGTTTATCCATCCCTATCAGATCTCACTTTGCAAATAACCGTGAAGGGATTGACAACCTCTTTATCGCGTTGGGTGCAAGTTGGTGTTTGTTTGTGCAGGTATTCGGTGGCTTGCGCGTTGTCTCCTACTGGATTGATACCTTGGTTCTCAAAACTGAGGGAAATACTTACTCTACTTTGCTGCATCACCCTTTCCTCTACAAGGAAAAAACCAACGCAAGCTCAAGAGGTAGCATGCTCCCCAAAAGGATTAATGCCATCTGCACTTAGACCAAACCATATGTTCCTTGCGTCATCTGCAAAGTCCTCCCACTTTCTCTCGATTTTTCTCCACTGCGACCCGTCAGTGGGTACTCTCAGCTTCCCGTCTTTCTTACGGTCTTCTTTGTGCCATCGCATCAACTTGGCATGCTCTTTGTTTTGGAACAAATGTTTCAACCGTGGTATTATAGGAGCATACCACATCATCTTGGCAGGAATCTTCTTCCTGGGGCGCTCGCCCTCAACATCACAAGGGTCATCGCGGCTATTCTTATAGCGTAATGCACCGCATACCGGCCATGCATTCAAATCCTCGTACTCACTGCGGTAGAGGATGCAGTCATTAGGGCATGCATACCTTCTGCACCTCTAATCCTAGAGGGCAGACAACCCTCTTTGCTTCGTACGTACTGTCGGGCAATTCGTTGTCCTTTGGAAGCGTCTTCTTTAACATTATCAGCAACTTTTCAAATCCCTTGTTAGATACACCATTCTCTGCCTTCCATTGCAGCAATTCCAGTGTGGTGCCTAGCCTTTTCTTGTCATCTTCGCAAGTTGGGTACAACAATTTCTTGTGATCCTCTAACATGCGCTGCAACTTCAGCCTCTCCTTTTCACTTGTGCAGTTTCTCTTTGCATTGGCAATGGCCCGACCAAGATCATCAGCGGGCTCATCTGATGCCTCTTCTTCAGCTCCTTCCCGCATTGCCGACTCAGCTTCTTCCCCCATTGTTGTACCATCGTATTCAGGGAACCCATGGCCAGGATAGCTGTCGTCATCCTCTTCTTCTTCATTCTCTTCCATTAGGACCCCTCTTTCTCCGTTCTTGGTCCAACAGTTATAAACGGACATGAAACCGGACACAAACAGGTGGACGTGAATGGTTCTTGAGTTAGAGTAATTGTGATCATTCTTACAGACAAAACATGGACAACACATAAAACCATCCGGGTGCTTGTTTGCCTCAGCCGCAAGCAGAAAGTATGCACGCCCTTAATGAACTGAGGAGAGCATCGGTCATCGTACATCCATTGCCGGCTCATCTTCATTACACAACACCGAAAAGACTAAATTAATACAAGTTCATACATAAAGTTCATACACACTTATTCTCATAAAACAACATACAAACTCTCTAGCTAAATCATTTAAATGCAACAACAAATGCGATCAAGATTGCAACTAAGGTAACAATTGATCCAATAGCATAGTGATACCAAGCCTCACTATCAATGGCATACTTTCTAATCTTTCTAATCTTCAAGCGCATTTTATCCATCTTGATCTTGTGATCATCGACGACATCGGCAACATGCAACTCCAATTCCATCTTCTCCTCCTCAATTCTTTTCAATTTTTCGTTCAAGTAATTGTTTTCTTTTTCAACTAAATTTAACCTCTCGACAAGAGGGTCAGTTGGAATTTCCGGTTCACATACCTCCTAGATAAAAATATCTATGTCAACTTGATGGGCATAATTTGTCATAAACACGAAATGCAACAAATAGTTATAAAAGAGAATATACCACATCTGAATCATAAACCGGACGAGGGCCGACGGGGACGGATATCAAAACCATGCCACTATGTATAACAAACAACATACGTGTAAGAAAATTATACAAGTAACTATCTAAATCACACAAACATAATTTTTTTTTTAATAAAAAGGATAAGAACAAGAGGCTCACTAAGGTGGTGCCGGCGACGGCACGGTGCGGGCGATCGACGGTGGTTAGGACGGGGACGGGAAGGCACTAAGTAAACTGCACCTACACATGCAAACTAAGAATTTAATTTGAGCTCAAATTGCATATAAATCAAATAAACTACCACATATAAATACTCCCAAACTAAAACCCACAAATCACTATACTTATAGAGCATTGCAAGAGCTAATCTAGCAATGAGAGATGAAAGGACAAAGTTGCTAACCTTTGTGAACACTTGGATGGATGGGGTGCCTTCAAACCTTGACAAATTTTTGCAAAAATGGAGGATGAGCTCGAGCAAGAGGGGAAAAACAGAGAGGAGAGGAAAGGGGAAGAACAGAGAGCTCGGGCTCGACGAAGGGTTTATATAGTGCATCTTTAGTCCCAGTTCGTGACACAAACCGGGACTAAAGGTTAGCCTCTAGTCCCAGTTTGTGTCACGAACCGGGACTAAAGATGCTAGTGGGGCCCCAGCCTGACACCAGCCTGCCACCACCCCTTTAGTCCCGGTTCGTGTCACGAACCGGTGCTAGAGGTTCAACACGAATCGGGACTAATGATACCCGCCCCCCTAGCCATTGGAACCGGCACTAATGGTCACATTAGTACCGGTCCATTTTCAAACCGGAACTAATGGGGCTCACGTAAAGTCATTTTTCTACTAGTGACTTAGTAGTAGCGCTTGTTTTCTTAACCCGCACCGCTACTAAATGATACCTGTAGCGTGGGGTTTTCCACTGCGCTATTGCTATTTAACAGTAGCGCGGGCATTTTACCCACCGTTACTGCTAAGCATCTACCTATAAGGTATTTCCTAGTAGTGATTATTGCAAAAGAACATAGGCACATTAAAAAAGGAAGAGCAAAGCTAGGAGGACAGTGAATGCGAGATAATGACTAACCTTGCAGTTGGCTACTTAACCCATGTAATCTAAGTCATGGTTTGAAGGAAAGGCGAAAACAAAAGTGATGTGCTTACTGATAAAGAAACAATGAAAACAGTTCATTGTGTATTATAAAGAAATCTTTTGAAAAATAATCTAGCCTCTAAAATACTGAAGACCGCTAGCAATATCGGACTCGTATGGAGTCCAAAAGGAACCTTTCTTTTCAGAGAAAATTTAGAATAAATAATGAAATAAAAAAATAAATTTAACTTTATGTAAAATACACAATAGCATATCACTACACCAATTCAAATACAATATACGTGAAAAATACAAAGGTAATACAAAATATAGAAAATCTAGCTGTGCAAATGCGCGAGTCATCCCACTAGTTTGTTATTAATAAAGCTAGTTATGATGGCCTTTTCTTAAAAAACTAATTTTATAATATTTGTGTGAGTCACATATATTACCTCCGTATCAAATATAAGACATTTTGATATGCTATTTTAGCCTAAAAAACGTCTTATATTTTGGTACGAAGGTAGTACATTAGTCCATATATATGTGCCTGTGTGCACGTTTACTAGTGTTAATTGTAAACTTAGGTACTCCTTTCGTTCCATAATTCTTGTCGTGGTTGTAGGAAGTACTTTTCTATAGTTCCCTCTTCTCATTGTCAATTCAAATCATACTATTTTTCTCAGAGACAAATCATCCTCTCCCTTTTCTCTTGAGCTTCTTGTTGTGGATTGCTGATGTGACAGTACTACTGAACCTGCGCGCGATCGACTTGCACCATCGGGAGTACACCACCGATGATGATCAAGTGTGCCATACGTTCCATTCATGCCATTAAGTTAATGCGCAGTACATAAGCAGAAGAGACAAGCAGCGTTTCGAAGGTGACGACCTGTGCAACTTGGTTGATCCTGCCGGCGGGCTGTTCCCTGGGTGGTATGCACACACCACGCTCTTCTCCGGCGAGCGGTCGATTGTTACCTCCGGATGGTAGAGACAGGCGAGTGATATACAACGGCAGTTAAACAGCTGGATGTGTGTAGTGTGTCGCTGAAGAGGGTTGTGGCCTCAGTAAAATAACGTCGTGCGCGATCGAATCCACGCTCCTCGGCATTCACGCCATTGCTCATCGTGAATTCGTGATCTTTACTCAAAGCTGCCGTTTAGCACATCGTACAAGGAGAGCACAATGTCTCCGTTCCTCTTTGTATAGGGCTTCGTTGCATGGACGTATAGTCTTGTAGAGCCTGTTAATCTCAGGACTTAACCGGCTCCAGTACCCTGGTAATTGACTGGAAGCAATTTAATTCGAAAGCGTCTCTCCATGAGGATGAAGAGACGATATGGGATTGAATTGTTGCAAAAGGAATGTTAATTGACCTCGGGGGCAGAGTGCTAGTGAAGTTTTGGCAGATGCATCCCCCATTCAGATGTTACCACGTGTACGTCTCTCTATCTTCTTGACGGCTCGGGTGGACTTGTGAAGGAACCCTTTGCTTACGATGCCGGAGAATGATTTTGCTTGATCAGCCATCAATGTACCCATGCCCACATATCTCTACGACGGAAAGCGAAGATCATGCATCACCATTCACCACACTGTTTTGGTGTCAATTAATTAGTTTTATCAAGAAAATAACTTGCATTTTTCAAATGAGATTGTGTAAGCTTGCAGCGAGTCCTGTGGAGGAGCTGGTAAAGTGATAATGCGATCAAAGGATTAGCACTGAAGAAACAGAAAGAATGTCTATCTTGTGGAAGATTGTCATGGGCTTAACTTACAGTTTCTCAAAGATCGCACAGTGCCCGCATTCAGTGCATTCTTGGAAGATTCATCCATTTCATAGTTGCACCATTCCAGAGATCTATCGAGATCAGAGACCCCTTTCTTGGAGGTACAAAACAACCTGCGTTCATGCATCTACCGTACCTTTTCTGCATCCATGGATGGCCAGCTGTCAACTCCATCTTGTCCAGAATGTTCCTCCCCAATGTAATCCCATTTGTAACCACTGGCCGATCACGAAGAGCGTGCAATCTTGTATGCAATTAGCCAATAAAATACGATGTCGATAAGCTGCGGTGTCAGGGGGGTGCCTCCTAGTCCATAAGCAAAACTAATTGCAAGTGGCAGGTATGATGGTCTTGTGGTACAATATTTGTAGCCCCCCCAGCCCCCACCCCCACCCCCCCCCCCCCCCCCCCCCCCCCCCCCCCCCTCTTTCCCTCTTCCTCTGCACTTGCACCGATACATCTCTATATAAGACCCAACATCTTCACTTTCATTCCCACAATTAGGGTCCTTGAACCAGTTAACCTTTTGTGTAAAAGGAACACCACACAAACCTTAGACACAAAGCCCCTTTTTTTGGTATATCAACTACCAAGCATTGAGCCATGAAGGTTGGGAGCCAGATGAAGCAGATGGGGAAGCTCAACAAGGCACTCAAGGAGCAGAGGGCCAAGCTCTACATCATCCACCGCTGCGTCGTCATGCTCCTCCGCTGGAGTGATTGATCCATCCATCGATCTGTTCATCACAGATCGATCGACGATCAATCGTTTGTTTCAGCCGATCAATCCCTTCTGTTTTGGATCTTTTTTCGCCCTGCCGATGATGCATTCGGCAGGGCTGCAGATTCCAGCAGCATGGCCGATATGCAGTGCATGCATGGATGATATTCATTCATGATGCATGCATTGTGTAGCCTATGTTTGCATTTTAGGAGGGATTGATCGGTTGAAATTTTCCTTTCCATTTGTTTTTTCACTTGCCTCTTTGGAGGCAGGGGTGTGAGGAGAGGACGCCGGAGCACTCAGCTACAAAGGTTGATGTGCTTCCTTTCTCTTCCACAAACGAAGAAGGTTGATATAGATACCAGTTCATTTCGTTGCTGGGACTCCAGTTCACCAGTTGGCTACAAATGCTGCCGATGCTGATCACACGCATGATTCTGAAGAAGATCGAAGATAAGAAGAAGATTAAATAAGACGCCGATCTCATGGATTATTCTGCTGGGATGTTGCTTTTCGTTCCGATCCTTGTATTGTAATGTTGATGTCCAGGACATGGTTTCTGTTCTTGTGGTTGTACTGTAGCTGGTTTACCCCAGCATGACGATTTTATCTTTCTGTTAAATAAAAATCAAAGCCGGGCTGTGAAGCCTTTTTTTTTACTTCTACTTAATAAACATTGATTTTTGAAGTGCCTGCAAGAAGATTATCTCACGTGATTATAAGTTCTGTTAAAATAAATCCGAGGCGTATAGTCGATCATCCGAGGACGAAGCAATCACATGAGCACGACATCGAGATTTGTTAACAAGGTTCACCGATATGGCTACATCTCCGGGGCCTGACTATGGGCGCTCTTCCCCATGACACCGCTACAATACCGCACCCGGTCGCCCTGAACGCCGGCACATGCCGCCTGCTTCCCCTGCGTTCCTGTGCTATTATATTGACATAGATTACATCGTGTGTATACCCTCGCTATATATGAGAGGCCTAGGATACAAGTGTCCTACTAGGACACGACTCCATATCCTATGTAAACACAATACTATTCAGAGTCCAACTATAACCTACCTTGTACACAATATTCGGCACAATTCGAACAAGTTCCGCCTCTAGCCAATAGTCTCTAATACTCAAAGTATTGGAGGTGGCTCTAAAACTGTCTCGGATAAATTCCACTACAAGCGGTTTTGAGGGTAAACTGTCTCGGATCTACATTGTGGGGTGTCATGCCATGTGAGTAGTTCCTCAGTGGCCTATTTGTGTTGGTTTTCATCCGGTTTTTCGTAATTAACCGAGTAATTCTCTTCTTCTTAATAACCGATGAGGCAAAACTTTTGCGTCTGTTTAAAAAAAAAAGTGCTAGGCGTTACTCTGGACTCTGGAGTCCTGTTACCTAATAATAAAGGGCCTATTGCTTCTGGCGATATGTCATCGAAATTGCTCCCGAAGTTGCGAAATATTATCCAACGATGCCACCTACAAGTGAATCCCCGCCTGGGCCAGCCCAGTATGAACCTTCTAAACTGCGCTCTGCGTGCTGTGTCTCACAGTGTGCGTGTTTGGGCCGGCCCATGTATGGGCGGCCTGTTTTTTATTTTTCACTTTTCTTTTCCGTCTCCGTCTTTTTTCTAATTTAAATAATTTGGGACTTCAAAAAAGTTCCGTATTTTTAAAAAAAAATGAGGATTTGAAATTCATGTTTAAAAATTCTAAATGTTTGTGGATTCAGAAAATGTTCGCCTTTTTAAAAAATGCTCGCATATTCAAAAAGTATTTGCAAATTTGAAAAAAAAGGTTCGGGAAATCAAAACATGTTCATGATTTTTTTAAAAAGTTCATGTATTTAAAATGTTCATGAAATTGAATAAAATTTCGGCAATTCGAAAAATGTTCATGAATTGAAAAATATCCTATTAATTCAAAAACTGGTCATGACTTACAAAATAGTTTATTGATTCATAAAATGTTTGCTAATTCAAAAATGATCATGCATTTCAAAAAGTGTTCGTTAAATCGAAAAAATGTTCATGAATTTCAAAAATTGTTCCACCAAACAATCTTCAAAAAAATGTTCGTCGATTCTAGAAATGTCCACCTGTTCAAGAAAAATATTCTAGAAAATGTTCAAATTAAGAAAAAGTTTACAAATAGTATAAAATGTTCATGATTTTAGAAAATGTTCAAAAATCTGTAAGAATGTTCGTTAATATGAAAAATGTTCATTATTTGAGATATGTTCACAAGTTTTAAAAAATGTTCATGATTTTCAAAAATTGTTCGTGATTTCACGAAATTGAGAGTGATAGTGTATCTCGGTGATGCAGCAAAATATGGTCATCGCCATTGAAGATTATAATTTTTCTTCTCCCATTGCAACGCACAGGCCGTTTTGCTAGTAATTCCTATATTTCTAAATATCTACCGCGAACATATGCAACAAAGTTTATAAAATCTAAAAGCCTATATTGAGCACCAAATTTATTTGTTAGTTACCTCATTGCCGTGGATTTTATCGATGAATCACGCCAATGCGGGGAAGAGTCCTGACATCAATGACTCTGTAATGTGTCAACACTTCTTGATCATCCGTTTGTACTTACCTTGCAATGTCTTCTCAGACAAGACTTACATATTTCACTCGTAGATTTAGCCAAACTAGTTAGAAATAAGGTGTGTGCGTGATGGATAGAAGATCCATCCGTATTTTTTTTAAGAAAAGGAGGATTACCCCCCGGTCTCTGCATCTGGAAGATGCATGCAGCCCCTTTATTAAGCAAAGTAACCGAAGTGTCTATGGTCCAGAACAAGCTCGCTTAGAGCTCAAAAAGCAATGAAAAAAGCTAAAGTTGCCACAACCAGCGAAAATAGAATAAGATGACTAAACACCTATCCTATTACTGGACCGCCATCCAAACCGGTTGTAGATATCCTGAGCTACCATCTCCCATCGGGCAGACCTAGTAACCAAAGGCTTCCTGGCTTCCGCAGGAGTGAGTAACGACCATGTATGGATCCAAGCAGTGGCCCTGTAGATAACCTGCAAAAAATTATACGGGTTTGTCTGTTAAAAACCATATCATTTCTGCAGTTTCATATAGCCCAAAATAATGCACATACTCATATCTGAATATGTCTCGCAATATTTGTCCTACTCCATCTAGCCACGTCCCAAATAACGTGTGAATACTATTTGGAGGGGTGATATTAACGGCTATATGAAGTGAACGCCATAATAGTTTGGCCAGCGGACAATTGAGAAAGAGGTGTTTGATAATTTCATCTTGACCACAATAGCTACATATTTGACTACTCTCCCAATTACGTTTTGCCAAGTTATCCATGGTCAGAACCACCTCCTTGTGAACAAACCACATGAAGACTTTGATTCTTAACGGCACTTTGATCTTCCAAATATGTATCGAATTCGGGATCGGACTAGAGTCAATTAGGTCCATACATAGATTTCACTGAGAAGATGCCGTTCATAATTAATCTCCAGTGAATCCTATCAGTCTCATCAGAGAGGTTAACATCCATCAACCTTCTGATCAGATGTAGTCATGCTTCCCATCGGTCTCCTACCAAAGATCTCCGGAATTGAATATTTAGATGATTGGACTGTAATACTGTAGCAACGTAAGCCTCCTTACGCTGTACAATGTTATAGAGAGACGAATATTGTGTGGCTAAAGGCGTCTCCCCCTAACCATGTATCCTCCCAGAATCTGGTCGAATTACCGTTTTCAATGATGAATTTAGTTCTATGAAAGAAAGCTACTTTCATTCTCATCAAGCCCTTCCAGAATGGTGAATCATTGGGTCAAACGGTAACCTGGGTCAAGGTCTTAGATTGTAGGTACTTACTTCATCTGTCCCAAAATAAGTGTTGTACTAACTTTAGTACAAAGTTATACTAGAGTTGAGACACTTATTTTAGGACGGAGGAAGTATTACGTAAAGTTTGTACCCACATGCCTTCGGTCTCAACAAAAATCTTGTACAACCACTTACTGAGTAGACATTTATTCTTTACCTCTAAATTATTAATCCCAAGACCACCATGGTCCTTCGGCCTACAAATGATATCCCATTTAGTAAGCCTGTATTTCCTCTTTATTTCATCACTCTGCCAAAAGAATCGTGATGATAGAAATCCAACCTTTTACATACCCCTGTAGGTACTTGAAAGAAGGACAAAAGGAACATCGGCATAGTCGTGAGCATTGAGTTTTACCATTCTAGCAGCTTAGTTTTTTTTTCAAATTGATCTTTGCTACTTCTTGAGCTTGTGTTGGTTTTTCCCTTGAAGAGGAAAGGATGATGCAGCAAAGTAGAGATAAGTATTTCCCTCAGTTTGAGAACCAAGGTTTCAATCCAGTAGGAGGTACACGCAAGTCTTCAATCTATGCACCTGCACAAACAATCAAACACTTGCACCCAACACGATAAAGGAGTTGTCAATCCCTTCACGGTCACTTGCAATGATGAGATCTGATAGAGATAGATATAAAAGATTACTAAAACGTAAAACAAAATAAAAGTAAATAAATTGCAGCAAGGTATTTTTGGGTTTTTTGGTTTATAGATCTGAAAATATATGATGGAAAATAGAACTGGGGGCCATAGGTTTCACTAGAGGCTTCTCTCTTGAAAGAAAATAATACGATGGGTGAACAAATTATTGTCGAGCAATTGATAGAAAAGCGCAAAGTTATGACGATATCCAAGGCAATGATTATGAATATAGGCATCACGTCCGTGTCAAGTAGACTGACTCTTGCCTGCATATACAACTATTACTCCACATATCGATCGCTATCCAACATGCATCTAGAGTATTAAGTTCATAAGAACGGAGTAACGCCTTAAGCAAGATGACATGATGTAGAGGGATAAGCTCAAGCAGTATGATGAAAACCCCATCTTTTTACCCTTGATGGCAACAATACAATACGTGCCTCGCTACCCCTACTTTGTCAGTGGGTGAGGACACCGCAAAATTGAATCCAAAACTAAGCACATCTCCCATTGCAATAAGAACCAATCTGGTTGGCCAAACCAAATCAATAATTCGAAAAGAAATACAAAGATATCAAATCATGCATATAATAATTCAGATAAGATTCAAATAATATTCATAGATAATCTGATCATAAATTCACAATTCATCGGATCTCGACAAACACACCGCAAAAGAATATTACATCGGATAGAACTCCAAGAACATCGAGGAGAACATTGTATTGAAGATCAAAGAGAGAGAAGAAGCCATCTAGCTACTAGCTATGGATCCGTAGGTCTGTGGTAAACTACTCACGCTTCATCGGAAGGGCAATAGAGTTGATGTAGAAGCCCTCTGTGATCGAATCCCCCTCTGGCAGGGTGCCGAAAAAGGCCCCAAGATGGGATCTCACGGGTACAGAAGGTTACGGCAGCGGAAAAGTATTTTGGTGGACGCTCCTGGTCATTTGGGAAAATTTGGGAATTTATAGGCTAAGAATTAGGGTTGGAGGAGTCCCGTGGGGCGCACAAGCTAGGGGCGCCCCCCCAGGGCGCGCCTTGAGGGCTTGTGGAGCCCTCGGGACTCTTCTGGCCCCCTCTCCAAGTTCCGTGGATGTCTTCTGGTCCAAGAAAAATCATCGTAAAGTTTTATTCCGTTTGGACTCCGTTTGATATTCCTTTTCTGTAAAACTCAAAAACAAGGTAAAAACAGAAACTGGCACTAGGCTCTAGGTTAATAAGTTAGTCCCAAAAATAATATAAAATAGCATATTAATGCATATAAAACATCCAAACAGATAATATAATAGCATCGAACAATAAAAAATTATAGATACATTGGAGACGTATCAAGCATCCCCAAACTTAATTCCTACTCGTCCTCGAGTAGGTAAATGATAAAAATAGAATTTTTGATGTGGAATGCTACCTAACATATTTATCCATTTAATTTTCTTTATTGTGGCATGAATATTCAGATCCATAAGATGCAAAACAAAAGTTTAATGTTGACATAAAAACAATAATACTTCAAGCATACTAATAAAGCAATCATGTCTTCTCAAAATAACATGGCCAAAGAAAGTTATCCCTACAAAATCATATAGTCTGGCTATGCTCCATCTTCATCACACAAAGTATTAAATCATGCACAACCCCGATGACAAGCCAAGCAATTGTTTCATACTTTTGATGTTCTCAAACTTTTTCAACTTTCACGCAATACATGAGCGTGAGCCATGGATATAGCATGGAATAGAATATGGTGGTTGTGGAGAAGACAAAAAAAGGAGATAGTCTCACATCAACTGGGTGTATTAACGGGCAATGGAGATGCCCATCAATAGATATCAATGTGAGTGAGCAGGGATTGCCATGCAACGGATGCACTAGAGCTATAAGTGTATGAAAGCTCAAAAAGAAACTAAGTGGGTGTGCATCCAACTTGCTTGCTCACGAAGACCTAGGGCAATTTGAGGAAGACCATCATTGGAATATACAAGCCAAGTTCTATAATGAAAAATTCCCACTAGTATATGAAATTGACAACATAGGAGGCTCTCTATCATGAAGATCATGGTGCTACTTTGAAGCACAAGTGTGGTAAAAGGATAGTAGCATTGCCCCTTTTCTTTTTTCTCTTATTTTTTTTGTTTGGGCTTCTTTTGGCCTCTTTTATATTTTGTAATATCCGAAGACTCATCCCAACTTGTGAGAGAATCATAGCTTTCATCATCCTTTCCTCACATGGGACAATGCTCTAATAATGATGATCATCACACTTTTATTTACTTACAACTCAAGAATTACAACTCGATACTAGAACAAGATATGACTCTATATGAATGCCTCCGGCGGTGTACCGGGATGTGCAATGATCAAGAGTGACATGTATAAAAAATATGAACGGTGGCCTTGCCACAAATACTATGCCAACTACATGATCATGCAAAGCAATATGACAATGATGAAGCGTGTCATAATAAACGGAACGGTGGAAGTTGCCTGGCAATATATCTCAGAATGGCTATGGAAATGCCATGATAGGTAGGTATGGTGGCTGTTTTGAGGAAGATATATGGTGGGCTTAATGCACCGGCGAGAATTGCACGGTACTAGAAAGGCTAGCAAAGGTGGAAGGGTGAGAGTGTGTATAATCCATGGACTCAACATTAGTCATAAAGAACTAACATACTTATTGCAAAAATTTATTAGGTATCGAAACAAAGTACTACACGCATGCTCCTAGTGGGATAGATTGGTAGGAAAAGACCATCGCTCGTCCCCGACCGCCACTCATAAGAAAGACAATCAATAAATAAAGCATGCTTCGACTTCATCACATAACGGTTCACCATACGTGCATGCTACGGGAATCACAAACTTTAACACAAGTATTTCTATCAACCCACAATTACTCACTAGCAGGACTCTAATATCACCATCTTTATATCTCAAAACAAATGCAAGGAATCAAACTTCTCATAGTATTCAACGCTTTTTATATGAATGTTTTTATTATATCCCTCTTGGATGCCCATCATATTAGGACTAAATTCATAACCTAAGCAAATTACCATGTTGTTTAGAGACTCTCAAATTAATATAAGTGAAGCATGAGAGTTCAACAATTTCTATAAAATAAAGCCACCGCCGTGCTCTAAAAAGATATAAGTGAAGCACTAGAGCAAATTGCCTAGCTCAAAAGATATAAGTGAAGCACATAGAGTATTCTAATAAATTACGATTCATGCGTGTCCCTCTCAAAAGGTGTGTACAGCAAGGATGATTGTGGCAAACTAAAAAGCAAAGACTCATATCATACAAGATGCTCCAAGCAAAACACATATCATGTGGTGAATAAAAATATAGCCTCAAGTAAATTTACCGATGGATTGAAGACGAAAGAGGGGATGCCATTTGGGGCATCCCCAAGCTTAGATGCTTGGTTGTCCTTGAATATTACCTTGGGGTGCCTTGTGCATCCCCAAGCTTAGGCTCTTGCCACTCCTTATTCTGTTGTCCATCAAATCTTTACCCAAAACTTAAAAACTTCACAACACAAAACTCAACAGAAAATCTCATAAGATCCGTTAGTATAATAAAATAAATCACCAATTTAGGTACTGTTGTGAACACATTCTTTATTTATATTGGTGTAATATCTACTGCATTCCAATTTCTCCATGGTTCATACCCCCGATACTACGCATAGATTCATCAAAATAAGTAAACAACACAAAGAAAACAGAACCTGTCAAAAACAGAACAGTCTGCGAAGATCTGAATTGTAGTCATACTTCTGTAACTCCAAAAATTCTGAAAATTTAGAAAAACCTGGGAAATTTGTATATCAATTTTGTGTAAACAATTCAGAATTTTTTGTCACTTCTGTGAATTTTTAAAATTCTGTTACTGGACGCAAAAATTTCTGTTTTTCAGCAAAATCAAATCAACTATCACCGTAGACCATCCCAAAGGTCTTGCTTGGCTCAAACACTAATTAAAACACCAAAACATAATTATTACAGAGGTAATAATGTGTAATTATTGAAAAACAGAACCAAAAACAAAAAACACAAAAATAAAATTGGGTTGCCTCCCAACAAGCGCTATCGTTTAACGCCCCTAGCTAGGCATAAAAATATAGATCTAAGTATTGTCATATTTGGTATGCAATCCATAAGTAGCCCTCATAATAGATTCATATGGCAACTTAATTTTCTTTCTTGGAAAGTGTTCTATACCCTTCCTTAACGGAAATTGAAATCTAATGTTTCCTTCTTTCATATCAATAATTGCACCAATCGTTCTAAGGAAAGGTCTACCAAGAATAATAGGACATGCAGGATTGTAATCTATATCAAGCACAATGAAATCTACGGGCACATAATTCCTATTTGCAACAATAAGAACATTATTAATCCTTCCCATAGGTTTCTTAATAGTGGAATCCGCTAGATGCAAATTTAAAGAACAATCATCAAATTCACGGAAACCTAGCACATCACATAGGGTTTTTGGAATCATGGAAACGCTAGCACCCAAATCACACAAAGCATGGCACTCATAATCTTTAATTTTAACTAGTCATCAACCCGTGCAACTACACGAACTAGTTATTTTACAAACACACAACAATAAAAGTATTGATAGCATTTATGATATACTAATTTCTTTACTCGTCGTTTGTTTTTCTTGCCAAGAAAATATATTAAATTTTTACATCAGAACTATTGCCAATGGCAAATATGTTGGTTGGACCATTGTGAGAACAGATATAATGAAGAATTTGACATTGATTAGTCATTGTGGAAATAGGTAATTCACCGACCAAGATACATGTTTGTGACTCGCCAAACCGTAAATAACAATATCTTCATAGGTGAACTAAAGCACCAATAGGAATCTGATCCCAATAAATTTGAAAATAAATTACTTATTTCCCTCTAGGTAAACTTTTAATGAGGAATTTGTCATCCGAGCTTATCTTATTTGGTGTATTGGATGATCCTTACTAAGTATGAATATACGCAAAAAAACTTGCATGGCAAATAGGAAACTTTGCTGATAACAAATAGCTGAGCACCGTAAACCTACCGGAAACCTGTGTCCACCATACTACCACTTGAGATGCACATCAAAGTGGTTTTTTTAATACCTTAAATAGCGTGATTTTTCAGCACACACATGTATCTTTTGTTTTTTGCTGCATAAATGTGCATAAATACCGAAAAGTTTGAAGTGACGCCAGACTTGGTGATTCACAAACAAAAATTACCTGTATTTTTACATACATAGTTATGTATATATTTCGTCTTCCATGTGAAATAGTAGCTTTCAAATCGCAGTTGAGTGGCTTGCATACCTTTCGAAGAACCACAAAGGTAGTCAAACTTTCCTTTTGTTGACCATACTGTGCAACACTTATAAAATGATTACTGAGAGGTGGTAAGGAAGATTTGCATGTCATGGGATCTAGTCAGAGAGGTTCGATATGCTGTACCTACAACCGAAGCTACATTTACTATAGCATTATAGTGTTGAATAGGCCATGACCATAAATACAAATCTGGATGTTGGTTAATGTTATCAAGATTTACATTCTTACTTCTATTTTCTTCTTACCCCTTTTGTTGAAGTCCGACATGCCACACTATTTAGCGTATATATGTGCAGGGGTAGCAAGTATCCAGCTAAAAAAACAACTAATGTGAGCTGCAAAATATTGATCTCAAATACATATGAGAAGACAGTGCCTTTGCACAGTTCATTCAGTTATAGATATATACACTTATCAAACTACCTTTAAAAAGAAGGACACATATATATTTTTTGCGCCCAATAACATATATACTGGACAGTAGCCTTGAATGCATAATTTAATTTCAGAAAAGGCAATCAACGAACAGATGTTAGAGCAGCAAGAGTTGTGGTCTAAAGTTGCAGTAGCTGATTATATGTAATACAGGCCATTGCTTTATCACACGCCAACATCAATATACCTTAAAAAGTAGAGCTGGTAGCATGGAAAACAGATAGGGAAGATATGCAACCATCGATTCAACTGTCTTTGCAGCTAGAAGCAAGCTTTGTAATAATATCTAATCAGGTGAGATGAGAGTTAGATAAACACTTGTTATGACGTGCAAATCCATAAGTTATGTGTGATTTAATCCTCGGCAGCAAATAGAACTTATTCCTTTGAACATAAGTTGTTTATGAGCCGAAAATTGTACCAATAAGCCATGAACGAATATTACCTTCATTCAAAGGAATATAAATGCTGGTCCTTTTAAGTCACTGAAAACTAAAGTAGCAGCCTATGACAATAATCTATCAGAAGTATACCAGTATCACATTTACCAAAGCTTTCCACAAAGGTGATACAACTTTAAAAAGATGGTGTGAACCATTAATTTTTATAAGCAACAGTAGCACGGAATGAGCACTTCTAGTGCAACGCTTCAAAGGTATGCAGGATGTAAATGACGGAATACATACAAGATGATAAAAGTTGAACCTTCAGATAGAGCAGACAAAAGACACTCACACCTATATAGCAATAGGACCAACTGAAATATAGGAGAAAACGTTGACTGCCCAACATTACCTTGAGATTGGAAAGTTACAGATAAATGTTAAAAAAGATTAGGGCGTTCATATCAAATACATGGAGGAAAAAAGCCAAATTATTTAATAGTTTTCATTCTCCCAAAACGTGTTCACATATCGATGGAAAAATCATGTTTTAACAAACTAAAGTAGCAGCATATGGTAAACTTTTCTTGGCTAATAACATTAGTGTAGGAGCTCCAGGTTTTAAATAATGCATATGTCGTCCTAAATGACATGGTGATCCGTTGGAGGAAAAACAAATCTGAGATGTCATTATCAGAACACCTAGGGAAAAAAATTAAATCACAGTCTCCCGCCTAAGCTTTTTAAGTTAAAAAAAACATGTGATTGGCAAGTGTACTGAACAAACCTGTAACTTCCATGCCTCTTTACTCCAAACATGAAAAAGATGGCCATCAAATGAGATTACCATGGAAAAAAAAGATATCTCACTGAGTGTTATTAATCAAATAAAGAATGTTTTCTATCAGATGGAAACGCCTCTGTATCGACCATGCTGTCAAAGCAGCGGCTGCTACACTGATGGTTTGGTCATACCGACTTAAACCTAGTGACTACTCTCCTGAGGCCCTTACCTATCTTCTTTGAACCTGTAATTTGAAAAAAATAACTCGGCATTGGCTGGGTCTCAGCATGTTGTATCCCTGTACTTTTGGTTTGTTTCTGGCTGATTGTTGTCAGCTCGGTCGTAATTAGAAAATTTATTCAGGTCGGCGGCTTGCCCCCTAGGTGATTTCGTCAAGAAAAAAAGAGAGGCAGATTAATGTTGTAAGGTAATATGAGATAGCTATACTGGAGCCTACCATGAAGTATGCAGATTAGCAGAGCTTGTTTCAACCACATCTGCCATAGTCCGCGATGGGAATCCAATCTAATCATCAAAGCACACAAAGACATGGTGTAGCCGGTGTTATGGAAGCCAGGATGTGAAGGCCTGCATAATCCAAATATGTGGATATCCATCATGGAGGGCAACCATCCCTACAGCCTGTACCTCTACGAAGCTGCCATCTCCAATGGGCCTTGCTGGGAGGACGGAAACATCGGAGGATGGATGAAGGCACCTACAGAATATTAGGATACATGGGGATAAGAGAGGGGGATAGAGGATAAGACTTGCTGCTGAGAAGTCGATGGCAGGAAAGGAGCGACGGCGATGAAGCGATGATGGATTTTGCAAGAGAAGCAAGAACGAACCGAGGGAGTCGTGGTTTCGGTCAGGGCCGTGACTTTGCAAGAGAGAGACTTCTCATCTCTTACGGCACATCGAGGTTTAACGTGCATACACAGAAAAAAGTGCTCCATCATTGTTTATTTGATCCTAACCCTACAGTTAACATCCTAAGATTAGTTTTATAATGTACGTGGAATAGGAGAGCAGGCGTTCTATTTCATCCACGATCACTTTTTCTTTTTTATAAGGAAACAGAGAGAGACCTAGGGAAGAACGACTCACACATGCATGGGATAGAAGAGCTGGTCACCTATTTCATCCAATGGCTACAGACTCATTATAAATTAATTCGGATGGTCACTTTTTCTTAATTCCAAGGATTAACGTGATGCCTCGTATGATGCCTCCGATTAGTAAATCTAAGATATAAGATCTTAATAATAGGTTCCCACTCATCATAAAGCTTTATAGGGATTGAAACTTCCAACTCAAGTTTTTTTTCAAGACATTTCATTATAGCATCAACGATATGTTTAGTAAAAGGTTTATTTTGATTATAAGCATGAGGAGAATTCAACATGGACTGAAACAAGGAAATACAATCTATCAAAGAGCAATTATCATAATTAAAGTCTTTGAAATCCAAAAGAGTGAGTTCATCGCTACTTAAAGTTTTGACCTCTCCAATCCCACTTTTATCAATTTTTGCATTAAGATCTATAAACTCCAAATCATTGGGACGCCTTCTAGCTAAAATTGACTCATCTCCAGTCTCATCTTTATCAAGATTTATATTAGAAAACAAAGATTCAATAGGAGTCACACTAATCACTTTAAGATCTTCATTATTATTCTCGCAAAAACTAGAAGAACACGCTTTTATAAATCAATCTCGCTTAGCACGCATCCTAGCGGTTCTTTCTTTACATTCATCAATAGAAATTTTAATAGATTTCAGAGATTAATTAATATCATGCTTAGGTGGCATAGATCTAATTTTCAAATAATCAATCTCAAGAGAAATTATATCAACGTTCCTAGCCAAATCATCAATCTTGAGCAATTTTTTTTCAACCATAGCATTGAAAACTTTTTGGGAATTAATAAAATCTTTAATATTGTTCTCAAGATCAGAGGGCATCTTATTATAATTTTCATAATAATTGTTGTAGGAATTACCATAATTATTAGAGGAATTACTAGGAAACGGCATAGGGTTGAAATTACCTCTATAAGCGTTATTAAAAAAATTGTTCCTACCAACAAAATTCACATTCATAGATTCATTATTGTTCTCAATCAAAGTAGACAAAGGCGTATCATTAAGATCAATAGGAGCACTCTTACTAGCAAACAATTTCATAAGTTCATCCATCTTTCCACTCAAAGTATTAATTTCTTCAATCGCATGCATTTTTTTACTAGTGGAAAATCTTTCGGTATGCCATTGAGAGTAATTAGCCATAATATTATCTAGGAGTTTAGTAGCTTCTCATAATGTAATTTTCATAAAAGTACCTCCCGCGGCGGAATCTAAAAGATTTCTAGATGCAAAATTCAATCCGGCATAAAAAATTTGTACGATCATCCATAAACTTAAACCATGAGTAGGGCAATTTCTTATCATCAATTTCATCCTCTGCCAAGATTGTGCAACATGTTCATGATCAAGTTGCTTAAAATTCATAATATCGTTCCTAAGGGAGATGATCAGTACTTGGAAATAAAAGCATCTTTACACTTGCTCCATGAATCAATACTATTTTTAGGCAAAGATGAAAAGCAAGTTTTAGCACGATCTCGTAGAGAACGGAAATAGCTTCAATTTAACAATATCATTATTCACATCATTTTTCTTTTGCATATCACACAACTCAACGAAAGTATTTAGATGGGATGCGGCATCTTCACTAGGAAGGCCAGAAAATTGATCTTTCATAACAAGATTCAACAAAGCGGCATTAATTTCATAAGATTTCACACTAGTGGCGGGAGCAGTCGGAGTACTAATAAAATCATTATTATTAGTATTGGAAAAGTCACATAATTTGGTATTTTCTTGAGACATCATGACAAGGCAATGGATCTAACACATGAGCAAACAAAAGGCAAACGAAAAAGATGAACGGAAGAAGGGCGAATAAAATGGCAAATCTTTTAGTGTTTTTCTGAAATCGTTTTAGAAGTGGGGGAGAGGAAAACGAGAGGCAAATGGCAAATAATGTAATGCAAGAGATGAGAGTTTATGGTGGGTACTTGGTAGGCTTGATGTAGAACCTCCCCGGCAACGGTGCCAGAAATTCTTCCAGCTACTTCTTGAGCTTGCGTTGGTTTTTTCCTTGAAGAGGAAAGGGTGATGCAGCAAAGTAGAGATAAATATTTCCCTCAGTTTTAGAACCAAGGTATCAATTCAGTAGGAGGTACACGCAAGTCTCCAATCTATGCACCTGCACAAACAATCAAACACTTGTACCCAACGCGATAAAGGGGTTGTCAATCCCTTCATGGTCACTTGCAAGGATGAGATCTGATAGAGATAGATATAAAAGATTACTAAAACCTAAAATAAAATAAAAGTAAATTAAATGCAGCAAGGTATTTTTGGGTTTTTGGTTTATAGATCTAAAAATATATGATGGAAAATAGACTCGGGGGCCATAGGTTACACTAGAGGCTTCTCTCTTGAAAGAAAATAATACGGTGGGTGAACAAATTATTGTCGAGCAATTGATAGAAAAGTGCAAAGTTATGACGATATCCAAGGTAATGATTATAAATATAGGCATTACGTCCGTGTCAAGTAGACCGACTCCTGCCTGCGTCTACTACAATTACTCCACACATTGACCGCTATCTAGCATGCATCTAGAGTATTAAGTTCATAAGAATGGAGTAAGGCCTTAAGCAAGATGACATGATGTAGAGGGATAAACACAAGCAATATGATGAAAACCCCATCTTTTTACCCTTGATGGCAACAATACAATACATGCCTCGCTACCCCTACTTTGTCACTGGGTGAGGACACCGCAAGATTGAACCCAAAACTAAGCACCTCTCCCATTGCAAGAACCAATCTAGTTGGCCAAACCAAACCGATAATTCGAAGAGAAATACAAACATATCAAATCATGCATATAAGAATTTAGAGAAGATTCAAATAATATTCATAGATAATCTGATCATAAATCCACAATTCATCGTATCTCGACAAACACACCGCAAAAGAATATTAAATTGGATACAACTCCAAGAACATTGTATTGAAGATTAAAGAGAGAGAAGAAGCCATCTAGCTACTAGCTATGGACTCGTAGGTCTGTGGTAAACTACTCACGCTTCATCAGAAGGGCAATAGAGTTGATGTAGAAGCCCTCTGTGATCGAATCCCCCTCCGGCAGGGTGCCGGAAAAGGCCCCAAGATGGGATCTCACGGGTACAGAAGGTTACGACGGCAGAAAAGTATTTTGGTGGACGCTCCTGGTCGTTTGGGAATATTTGGGAATTTATAGGCCAAGAATTATGGTTGGAGGAGTCCCGTGGGGCCCACAAGCTAGGGGGCGTCCCCCCTAGGGAGCGCCCTAAGGGCTTGTGGAGCCCTCGGGACTCTTCTGGCCCCTCTCCAAGTTCCGTGGATGTCTTCTGGTCCAAGAAAAATCATCGTAAAGTTTTAATCCGTTTGGACTCAGTTTGATATTCCTTTTCTGTAAAACTCAAAAACAAGGAAAAAACAGAAACTGGCACTGGGCTCTAGTTTAATAAGTTAGTCCCAAAAATAATATAAAATAGCATATTAATGCATATAAAACATCCAAAACAGATAATATAATAGCATGGAACAATCAAAAATTATAGATACGTTGGAGACGTATCAATCTTCAATACACTTCCACTCCTTGTTAGATAGCTTGCGATGGTGAATTAGTATGCTCAGATAACTAAACGGTAGGGTTACCAGTTCACATCCGAACAATTGTTTGTAAGTATCTTGTTCATTTTTGGCTCTCCCAAAACAAAACAATTCGCTTTTCTTAAAAATAATCTTCAATCCCTACAATTGTTCGAATAGGCATAACACAAGCTTCATATTTTTGGTCCTTGCCAAATCATGTTCCATGAAAATTATGGTATCATTCGCGTATTGTAGTATAGACACCCCACTATCTACTAGATGTGGTACTAATCCTCCTACTTGGCCTTCCTCTTTAGCCCTTCCTATCAGAATTGCCAACATATCCATTACTATGTTGAAAAAGATATGTGACATCGGGTCCCCCTGTCTTAAACCCTTGTGTGTCTGGAAGTAGTGACCTATGTCATCATTCACTTTAATTCCAATGCTGCCTTTTTGTACAACACTAGTAGAAAACAGGGCTTTGGTCCGGGCGAGATCAGAGCATTAGTCCTGGTTCTGTTATGAACCGGGACCAATGGGTGCACCAGTCCCAGTTCGAGCGGCCATGGCGCCGGCCGGGCCTCGGAAGGAACCAGTCCCGGTTCGTCTGACCCCTTTGGTCCCGGTTCCAGACATGAACCGGGACTAAAGGGCCTCGCTCCTAGCGCAGCCCCTTTAGTCCCGGTTGGTGGCTGGAACCGGGACTAACGGTCAGTCTTCTGTCCCGGTTCTAGCGACCAACCGGGGCTAAAGAGATGCCTATATATATGGTCACCCCTGCCCGCTCACTCCTTTGTTTTTTGGCCGGCCGGCGTGTGGGAGGTGTGCTGCTCTTTGTTCTCACCTCCTATGCACATGAGGTGTTCGATGAAATGCCGGAGCCACACTTAAGCTTTCTCCTCCCCAAGCTCGACCTCCAAGCTACATTTTCCCCAAGATTTGTCTAGGTTTGGCAGTGCACCAACTACACAAGTGTTCTAAAAGGTTAGCAACTTCATCGTTTCATCTCTCACTGCTAGTTTAGCTCATTTCAAATGCTCTAGAAGTAGAGTGGTTTGTGGGTTTTAGTGGAGGAGTGTATGTGGGAGTTCTTTTGATTTAGATGCACAATTTGAGCTGAAATTAACTTCTTAGAGTCTGCACATGTGTAGGGTGCCATCCCCGTCCTCACCGCCATCGATCGCCCGCGCCGATCTCGTCGCTGGCACCACCGTGGTGAGCCTCTTGTTCTTATCTTCTTTTTAAAAGAAAAAAAATCTTACTTGTATGATTTAGATAGATACTTGTATAATTTTCTTACTTTTATTATTGTTTGTTATTATATAGTGCCATGGTTTTGGTATCCGCCCCACGGCCCTCATCCTGTCTATGATTCGGATGTGGTATATTATCTTTTATTACTATTTGTTTCATTTAGTGTTTATGACAATTATGCTGACCAACATGACATAGATGTTTTTATCTAGGAGGTATGTGAACCGGAAATTCCAACCGACCCTCTTGTCGAGAGGTTAAATTTAGTTGAAAAAGAAAACAATTACTTGAAGAAAAAAATGAAAAGAATTGAGGAGGAGAAGATGGAATTGGAGTTGCATGTTGCCGATGTCGTCAATGATCACATGATCCAGATGGATGCAATGCGCTTGAAGATTAGAAAGATTAGAAAATATGCCATTGATAATGAGGCTTGGTATCATTATGCTGTTAGATCAATTGTTACCTTAGTTGCGATTATGATCGCATTTGTTGTTGCATTTAAATGTTTTACATAGTTGTATGTTAGTTTCAATGTATGTTTTAATTAGATGCTCTAGAGAGCTATATGTTGTTCTATGAGAACTATGTATGAACTTTATGTATCTATTTTTTCAGTAATAACATTTGATCACTAATGTACTTTGGTTTTAATGTGATGATGAACTTGTATTAATTTGGTCACTTCTCTATTCATGATGTTCTGTAATGGTTTTTGATACACTTAATTATATAATGCACGCAGATGAACCGGCAATGGATGTACGGTGACCAACGCACCTCCGAGTACATTGAGGGCCTGCATAATTTTCTTGAAGTGGCTGAGGCAAACAAGCAGAATGGTTTTATGTATTGTCCATGTACTGTCTGTGGGAATACGAAAGATCACTCTTCCTTGAAAACCCTTCACATCCACCTGCTTGAGAAAGGTTCCATGCCACACTATAATGTTTGGACCAAGCACGGAGAAAGAGGGGTTATGATGGAAGACAACAAAGAAGAAAAGGATGATGACAACTATCCCGCTGAATACGGTGATACTGCAACGGGGGAAGCTGAAGATCAAGAGGAACCAGACGATGTGCCCGATGATGATTTTCGACGGGTCATTGTTGATGCACAGAGAGAATGCCAAAGTGAAAGGGAGAAGTTGAAGTTTGATTGCATGTTAGAGGATCACAAAAAAGGGTTATACCCAAATTGAGAAGATGACAACACAAAGCTCGGTACCACACTTGAATTGCTGCAATGGAAGGCAGACAATGGTGTATCTGACAACGGATTTGGGAAGCTACTGAAAATAATGAAGATGAAGCTTCCAAAGGATAACGAATTGCCCAACAGTACGTACGAAGCAACGAAGGTTCTATGCAATCTAGGATTTGAGGTGCAGAAGATACATGCATGCCCTAATGACTGCATCCTCTACCGCGGTGAGTACGAGGATTTGAACGCATGCCCGGTATGCGGTGCATTGCGGTACAAGATCAGACGAGATGACCCTGGTGATGTTGAGGGCGAGCATTCCAGGAAGAGGGTTCCTGCCAAGGTGATGTGGTATGCTCCTATAATACCATGGTTGAAACATCTGTTTAGAAACAAAGAGCATGCCAAGTTGATGCGATGGCACAAAGAAGACCGTAAGAAAGACGGGAAGTTGAGAGCACCCGCTGATGGGTCACAGTGGAGAAAAATCGAGAGAAAGTGGGGGGGACTTTGCAGGTGACGCAAGGAACGTATGGTTTGGTTTAAGTGCAGATGGCATTAATCCTTTTGGGGAGCAGAGCAGCAATCATAGCACCTGGCCCGTGACTCTATGTATCTATAACCTTCCTCCTTGATTGTGCATGAAGCGGAAGTTCATTATGATGCCAGTGCTCATCCAAGGCCGTAAGCAACCCGGCAACGACATTGATGTGTACCTAAGGCCATTAGTTGAAGAACTTTTACAGTTGTGGAATGGAAAAGATGTACGTGTGTGGGATGAGTACAAACATCAGAAATTTGACCTACATGTGTTCCTGTTTGTAACCATCAATGATTGGCCTGCTCTTAGTAACCTTTCAGGACAGACAAACAAGGGATACCATGCATGCACGCACTATTTAGATGATACCGAAAGTATATATTTGGACAAATGCAAGAAGAATGTGTACTTGGGACATCGTCGATTTCTTCCGACCAACCATCTCTTAAGAAAGAAAGGCAAGCATTTCAAAGGTGAGGCGGATCACCGGAAGAAGCCCGTCCTCCGTACTGGTGATGACATACTTGATATGGTCAATGATTTACAAGTAATCTATGGAAAGGATCCTGGCGGACAATCTGTTCCGAATGACGCTGAGGGACGCGCACCCATGTGGAAGAAGAAATCTATATTTTGGGACCTATCGTATTGGAAAGACATAGAGGTCCGCTCTGCAATCGACGTGATGCACGTGACGAAGAATCTTTGTGTGAACCTGCTAGGCTTCTTGGGCGTGTATTGGAAGACAAAAGATACACCGGAGGCACGGGAGGACCAGAAACGTGTGCACGAAAAAGACGGCATGCATCCAAAGCAGTATCAAGGTCCTGCCAGCTATGCTCTTACCAAAGAAGAGAAGGAAATCTTCTTTGAATGCCTGCTCAGTATGAAGGTCCCGTCTGGCTTCTCGTCGAGTATAAAGGGAATAATAAATATGGCAGAGAAAAATTTCGAGAACCTAAAGTCTCATGTCTGCCACGTGATTATGACGCAACTGCTTCCGGTTGCATTGAGGGGGCTTCTACTGGAAAATGTTTGATTAGCCATTGTGAAGCTATGTGCATTCCTCAATGCAATCTCTCATAAGGTAATCGATCCAGAAATCCTACCAAGGTTAAAGAATAATTTGGTGCAATGTCTTGTCAGTTTCGAGTTGGTGTTCGCACCATCCTTCTTCCATATCATGACGCGTCCTAGTTCATCTAGTCGACGAGATTGCCATTCTGGGTCCTGTATTTCTACACAATATGTTCCCCTTTGAGAGGTTCATGGGAGTCTTAAAGAAATATGTTCGTAACCGTGCTAGGCCAGAAGGAAGCATCTCCATGGGCCATCAAACAGAGGAGGTCATTGGGTTTTGTGTTGACTTTATTCCTGACCTTAAGCCGATTGGTCTCCCTCAACCGCGGTATGAGGGGAGACTGACTGGAAAAGGCATGCTAGGAGCGGATTCAACAATATGTAGGGATTGGCATTCTTGGGCTCAAGTACACTACACAGTTCTACAGATTTCTACCTTGGTGACCCCGTATGTCAATGAACACAAGAATATTCTGCGCTCCAAACACCCGAAGCAGTCTGACGACTGGATTACATGTGAACACATCAGGACTTTCGGCAGTTGGTTGCAAACACATCTCATGGGTAACAACATTGTTGGAGATGAGCTATACTCGTCGGCCAGGACACCATCTTCGACTGTATTGACTTACCAAGGGTACGAGATAAATGGGAATACATTTTACAAGATCTCCCAAGATAAAAAGAGCACCAACCAAAACAGTGGTGTCCGCTTTGATGCAGCAACCAATAGGGGAAAGGACACATATTATGGTTACATAGTGGACATATGGGAACTTGACTATGGACATGATTTTAAGGTCCCTTTGTTTCGGTGCGAATGGGTCAATCTGTCAGGAGGCATGTGGCACCCCGGCTCAGAGAACCGGTTTACACGTGTTTCCAACCCAGAGATCATGTCTTCTGGAAACACACAACAACTTGGAACAGAACAAAGCTGAACTTTTATTGATAATAGTCGGTACAAGCTCACATATATTACATGATCATCGAGGCCAAAAGCACATCTAGTGCTACGACAATATCTACATTATTTATCCAACACATCAAGGCCTCAGCACTACTACAGAATACTACAGCGGAAGACTACAGCGTAGCAGAACATGATAGAGACTCCATCCACAGGGACACTGCTGTGGACACATCCTAGGCATCGCAACATGAACCTCGAGATCTCCGTCTTAGTCTTCTCCTGCATCTGGCATGATACGCCAGGTGAGTACTTTGAATGTACTCGCAAGCACATGACAACCAAATATGCAGCAAGTAATAGCATGGCAAAACAACATGTTAAGTCTTAAGTGATTCACTTACTGTTACCAACTTACTCATCTCTGGGTTACCTCACAACCCTCGGAATACTCGATACCAATGAGTAATTCCACTCGAAAGACAAGTTCTTCCCTCATTACTATAGTTATTACGGTTGATCGCCTAGAGAGGTCTAGTCGGGCTGTCCAATACCGTAGACACGGCTATTTGAATAGATTTTACACTCTGCAGAGGTTGCGCACTTTACCCACACTATTGAGCACTGACCTCGTGATCCCATTCGGGTGGACCAGCATTGCTCCAACGAAACATGTCTGACCCGTGACTCTTTCATCGTACCACCGACAATCACACTCCCTCGGAGTCAAGCCTTGGTGGCCCCGTGTCACCCCGTGACACCTGCCACCGTCGTGGCCTAACTAAACTGTCCCAAACGGGGACGCCGGCAAACAACTCAACTGGGCTCACAGGGTTATCACCATCTACCTGATCAGGGCAGCACGCACGCATAACCCTCCCTCTTTGGAGGTACCGGTGAAAGAGCACCGAGCCAAACCAAGTCAAGGCCGTCCCATACCGGCAAGTGTGGCTGCACGGGTAAGCCCGGACAGGTGACTCTTAATCAACCAACTATGTTTCACTTAGCAAGCATAGTTATTGATCATATCATTCTGAGTTATCAACTTTAAACATTTAAATAATTTACTATGAATTATCTGGGTTGAATATATGCACGAAATGAATATGAATTATGCAATGCTATGAAATGCTTCATAATATGGATGTCCTGGCTTGCCTTGATCAGTTGGGTTGTTCAGAAACTCCTGGTCTTCAAATCCACAAGAATCCCCTTCTGAAAATATTTTCAAATAGCAAAAGAAAATGTCACATAAAGCCTTTTTATTCACCAACAATTCTGTGAGTGTTGGAAAAATACCAAACTTGGTGGAAAAATAAAGGACTTCATTATGAACACAATGCAAAAAGAATCAGGTCATTTGGACTTTTCTGTAAAAAGTTATAAGCAGTCAAAGTTCCTGGTCAATTCTGTTTAAAGAAATAGAAATCAGAAAAAAAATCAGAAAAAACAGGAAAACGGCCACGTCGAAGGTGTATTTTGCCCGCGCGCCACCACTTACCGGTTCGATCAGTGGCTGACAGTGGGCCTGGCCTGATTTAAAACAGAGGGGAGAGAGAGAGCAGAGAGAGAGGCGGAGCTCTGGCGGTGCTCATCGGCGATAGGGACGGCGGCGGAGCTGGGAGTTGACGGGAATCGATCGGGCACTCCACGGCAGTCCTCCCTGTACCCGTAGCTTTCTCGGAGATGGCCGAACGACGACGCGCCCTTCTTGTCCGGCGGGCAGCAGCTACGGTGGTCATCGAAGTCGAGGATTCCGGCAGCGGTTCGACTCGGGGAGGGGTCTGGAAGCACCAGTGGGTTCTACTGATCACGACTGAGGGCTCGGGTGGAGCTGGGGTGGCTTGAAAAGGGCGGGCGACAGGATGGGATCGGCGGCGGAACTTCGGCGGAGTTCGAGGCCAGAGGCCTCTCTGCCTCGGTTCTTCGCTGTTGGCTACCAGCTTGAGGAAGGAGGAGAGGGGTGGAGAGCTAAGCGAGGCGGGGCGGGGCTATTTATTGCCGGGCGAGGCCGATCGCCGAGCTCTCCCAAAGTGGCTCGATGCGGGCCATGGCACCGGCGACGTACGCGCGATGGCGTGGCTGCTTGCGGGTGAGAAGACGGGAGCTGGCAGAAGCACTAAATGCGACGAGATAGCTCGGGAGGGGGAAGACGACGAGCGGCGCCGCACTGTGACCGCACGGGCAAAACAGTGCCCGCGGGCGTGGCGGCCGCCGAGGGCCTCTCCGGCGAGGGCGAGGGTTCTGGAGGGGCTGCGTGTCGACCAGGGGCGATGTCGGCATGCCCAGACAAGCTGCTGCGGCGCCGTGGTCTTGCCTCGACGAGACCCGAGCCTGGCGCGAGGCAGAGCGCGGCGACAGGCATGCCAGCACCGTGCTCACCACGGCGCTTCGCACCAGGAGGCCACACAAGCCTGGCAAAACATGTCCAGCATGTCGACCTTCGATCCCTCAGGTCACCTATAGCCTTGGTTTGGCTTGGTTTGATCTGAGATGAATTGTAGAATCAAATGTAGTTTCTGACAGAGAACTTGGGAGGGATCTGGAGAGTTGGAGAGATGGAGGTAGGGCCAATGGAGATGTCCAGAGTGATTTAGGTTGGAAGGACTAGGAGCTGACCAAATTTGAGGTAATTTGGTTTAAGTTTGAGGGTAGTTCATGTACAAACCACATTTCTGGTCCAGAATCAAGATGTTGAAGTGCTGCTCATTAGAATGATCTCCTGGGGTTGAAACTTGGTGGAAGAAAGTTGTTTGGGGGTGTCCTCACGCTAAAAACATTTGAAAGCAATTGGACACTCCTGGCATGCACTTCCTTCACAAAGGTCCAGACTGACCAGGAGCTAAAAGGAATTATTTTGCAAAGTATATGAAATATTTTATGGAATATTTTTGGATATTAGAGCAATATATAGTCCAAAGGATTTTTAAGAATTATTTGAGAATTTTCTGAGCATCCAAACTATAGGTTGCTTCATAACCCATAGTAATGCCCTAAATCCTCAAATAAAAGAAAAGGGTTTTGAGAAATAATTTAAATTCGAAATTTGGATCCTTGGGATACTTGGCAGGGTTTTGGCAAGGTGATGAGGCTTTGGATCACTTGGAAGAAGTTTCAAGAATGTCCAAGACCAACTGAGAGATTCAAAATCCATTCAAATTCCAAATAAAGCCAGGAAAAGTTTGAAAAGAAAAAGTTGCCAAAATCAGGGTGTCACAAGGCAGGGTACAGGTAGACCCACAGTACGGAATGACAACAGTGGATCTCAACAATCTTGGGTACACAGACGAACCATTCGTCCTAGCCAATGATGTGCGCAGGTTTTCTATGTGAAGGACATGTCTACCAAACCGAGAAAAAGAAAAGATAAGGAAGCGAATACATCATACGATGAGCCAAAGCGCCACATAGTTCTTTCAGGGAAAAGAGACATCATGGGAGTGGAGGGCAAGACAGACATGTCTGAAGATTATGAAAAGTTTCATGAAATTCCTCCCTTCAAAGTGAAGGCTGACCCAAGCATCCTGTTAAACGATGAAGATTATCCATGGTTACGGCGCAATAAGCAAGGGACACACGCGAAGAAAAAGTGAAGACTTTCTCTCCACAACTATTCTGATGATGGCTTTGATCTAGAATATCACTGCAGTTACATATCATGAAATGAAATCCCTTTTGTAATAGATGAGTTTTTGTCCAAAACCCTGATACTTCAAAAGGGATTGTCCAGTTTGTACACGAAGTGCATCCAGTTTTTCCCGTAACCCTCTCAACTTTTTAGCACATGCTATGTGGGTGAAATTAAGATACCATGCCAAGTTTCAACCTTTTCAGAGTTCATTTGTAGTGCTTGTCAATTTCAGGGTCATTTAGCACAAAATAAATCATTAAATGCATGAAAAATAGCAAATGAAGTCACAAAAGGGTTGAACATTGATGATGTGGCTTTGAATGGTGCATTTTGAACACACTAAAAGTCTGGAGTTAAAATAAGTTTAAAAAATGAAATCCCTTTGTAGTAGATAAGTTTTCGTCCGAAACCTTGATACTTCGAAAGAGATTGTCCAGTTTGTACACGAAGTGCATCTAATTTTTCCCATAACCCCTCTCAACTTTTTGCACATGCTATGTGGGTGAAATTAGATAACCATGCAAGTTTCAACCTTTTCAAAGTCATTTGTAGTGCTTGTCAATTTCAGGGTCATTTAGCTCAAATAAATCAATAAATGCATGAAAAATAGCAAATGAGTCACAAAAGGTTGAAAATTGATGATGTGGCTTTGAATGGTGCATTTTGAACACCACAAAAGTCTAAGTTAAAATAAGTTTAAAAATGAATCCCTTTGTAGTAGATGAGTTTCGTCCGAAACCTGATACTTCGAAAGAGATTGTCCAGTTTGTACACGAAGTGCATCTAATTTTTCCCGTAACCCTCTCAACTTTTTAGCACATGCTATGTGGGGTAAATTATGATACCATGCCAAGTTTTCAACCTTTTCAGAGTTCATTTGTAGTGCTTGTCAATTTCAGTTCATTTAGCTCAAAATAAATCATTAAATGCATGAAAAATAGCAAATGAAGTCACAAAGGTTGAAAATTGATGATGTGGCTTTGAATGGTGCATTTTGAACACACAAAAAGTATGGAGTTAAAATAAGTTAAAAAAATGAAATCCCTTTGTAGTAGATGAGTTTTCGTCCGAAACTGTGATACTTCGAAAGAGATTGTCCAGTTTGTACATGAAGTGCATCCAGTTTTTTCCGTTACCCTCTCAACTTTTTATCACATGCTATGTGGGTGAAATTATGATACCATGCCAAGTTTCAACCTTTTCAGAGTTCATTTGTAGTGCTTGTCAATTTCAGGGTCATTTAGCTCAAAATTAATCATTAAATGCATGAAAAATAGCAAATGAAGTCACAAAAGGGTTGAAAATTGATGATGTGGCTTTGAATGGTGCATTTTGAACACACAAAAAGTCTAGAGTTAAAATAAGTTTAAAAAATGAAAGTCCTTTGTAGTAGATGAGTTTTCGTCTAAAACCATGATACTTCGAAAGATTTTGTCCAGTTTGTACACGAAGTGCATCCAGTTTTTCCCGTAACCCTCTCAACTTTTTAGCACATGCTATGTGGGTGAAATTATGATACCATGCCAAGTTTCAACCTTTTCAGAGTTCATTTGTAGTGCTTTTCAACTTCAGGGTCATTTAGCTCAAAGAATGAACCATTAAATGCATGAAACTAGCAAATGAAGTCAGAAAAGGGTTGAAAATTGATGATGTGCCTTTGAATGGTGCATATTAAACGCACAAAAAGTCTGGAGTTAAAATATGTTAAAAATGAAATCCCTTTTGTAATAGATGAGTTTTCGTCTGAAACCCTGATACTTCGAAAGAGATTGTCCAGTTTGTACACGAAGTGCATCCAGTTTTTCCCGTAACCCACTGAACTTTTTAGCACATGCTATGTGGGTGAAATTATGATACCATGCCAAGTTTTAACCTTTTCAGAGTTCATTTGTAGTGCTTTTCAATTTCAGGGTCATTTAGCTCAAAGAATGAACTAATAGCAAAAAGAATGAACTAAAAAGCTTTTATAAAACTCTAATAGCAAAAAGAATGAACTAAAAAGCTTTTATAAAACTCTAATAGCAAAAAGAATGAACTAAAAATAATCAATGAAAATATAATATTCTTCAATAGCAAAAAGAATCAAAATAATATTAACTAAAATTATCAAAGTTTTTTTTTGTTAAATACTTTAATAGTAAAAAGAATTTCATAAAGTATTTTTTGTTACAAACTTTAATACAACTAAAAAGCTTTTATAAAACTCTAATATCAAAAGGAATCAACTAAAAATAATCAATAAAAAATAAAACTTATCCAACTAAAATAGAGAAAATTTATGCAACTAAATATAATAACTAAAATAACATATGCAAAAAATAATTAAAAACATAACATATGCAAAAATAAAAAATAAAAAATCAATGAAAAAGAATCAAATAATATTAACTAAAATTATCAATATTTTTTGTTAACAACTTTAATAGTAAAAAAGAATTTCATAAAGTATTTTTTGTTACAATCTTTAATAGCAAACTAAAAAGCTTTTATAAAACACTAATAGCAAAAGGAATCAACTAAAAAGAATGACTAAAAAATAAAACTTATGCAACTGAAATTATATAAAATTTATGCAACTAAAATTATATAACTAAAAATAACATATGCAAAAAATAACATTAAAAATTTAAAAACATAACATATGTAAAAAATAAAAAAAAGGCCCACCTACTAGTCACCACGGCCTGCATACGACTAGAAACCCTACAAATGAGCCAGGATGCAGGCCCGCAGTGCAAGCAGACCCAACAGGGCGTGAGATAGGCATGTACTGCCTGCATTAGAGAGGAGCTCGAGAGGGTAGCGGCAGCAGCGCTTATAAACAACTCCAAGCCCCTCTCAACTAGCGAGGTGGGACTAAACTTTTGGCTGCGGCAGCACAACCCTTTAGTCCCGGTTGGTGGCTCGCACCGGGATTAAAGGCCCCCTTTCATCTTGGTTTGAGCCACCAATCGGGACTAAAGGTCTGTGCTTCCCGCCCTTTGGGCTGCTGAAATTGACCTTTAGTCCCGGTTGGTGGCTCCAACCGGGACGAAAGGGGGGCCTTTAGTCCCAGTTCAAGCCACCAACTGGGACTAAAGGTGGGGCTATATAAGCAGCACTTAGCAGTTTTCTGCAAATCTCAGTTCTTCTTCCCCCGACGCCGCCGAGCCCTGCCCCCGACGCCGCCAGGCTGCTCCACCCGCTCCTCGTCGCCGTCCCTTCCCTGACCCCGACCCCGGCCGCCGCTCCCTGCCCCGACGCCGCCAAGCCCTGCCCCGACGCCCGCGGCGGCTCCCTGCCCCGACGCCCGCGGTAGCTCCCTACCCCGACGCCACCCCTAGTGAGCTCCGCCCCCCTTCCCCTGCGCTGCCGCCGCCGCCCCTGCCCTGCTGCTTAGCCGCCGCCGCCGCCCGTGCTCTCTGCTAGCCGCCCCAGCACTTAGCATTTTTTTTGTTTTTAAATTTTTTTATGTTCATAGAATTTTTTTGTCCATGTATGTATGTATGTATGGATGGATGGATGGATGTATATAGAAAATGTTGATATGATGATTTTTTTTTGTTCATAGAATTTTTTTGTCCATGTATGTATGTATGTATGGATGGATTGATGTATATAGAAAATGTTCATATGTAGAGTAAAGCACTTATATGAAGTGTCTCCATTAGAACTATAAATCAATGGCGATCATCTAACAAAGTTTGTAAATTATAACAGTTTCTGGAACTAATATCAAGTGGCACTTTTCAAACAAAGTTTTGAGCAAGCTAATGGACTCTAGCAGAGATGCAATTGATACTATCTTGTAGATCACAGGAGAGTGATCAATATTGATATAAGGCACTAACTCATAGGATGTATAGAACAATAGTTGTAGCCTTTGGAAAACAGCTAAGTGATGTTTAAAGCTGAGGAATTCTCAGACTTAGCAGAATTCCAGGAATTTTTAGGATATTGGTAAAACTTTAGAAATTCGTAGAAAATTAACCGTAACTCCAATGAAAATAATTTATATATGAAAATCGATCAGAAAATATGAAGAATCCAAATATGCCCTCCGTTCGTCTGTCACAAGAAGCTAGCATAGCGAACCTGTAACCGTCCCCCTCCGTTTCATCTGTCCGAAAATGCAGACTTCGGGAAAACATTCCCGGATGTTATCCCCCTTCACCTGTCCGCTCGCCCGACCAACTCTGGAGAGGCCACCCAAACCCTAGAAGAAAGAGCGTTGTCGATCTCCTACCCCCTCCCGCCCCTACCCGTTTGTCGAAGGTGACGGCGGTCGGCGTTGGCGGCTCGACCAAAATTTGTGCCATGTCAAGTGTTGTATTTTCTCTCGAAACATATCCCCGATAACTTCGACATGAGGGGGGGGGGGGGACGTCGGACATGCATGAGAGAGGCGGTACGCAATTAAAGTATCCTCTCTCAAAAGATAGGACGACTCATCAGACATGAGGGGGGAGGATCGAGTCCTCGACGATCGTCTGAAACTGACTGTTATAAAACTTGTGAACTTTGCATGATGTTTGCCACTAATCCATTGCCCATATGCATATGATTCCTCGTTGTGATTAGGTCTATGTTTACCACTAATCCATCTCTCATGGTTGTATATTGCCATGTTGTAATATTTGCAGAAACTATGGACAGAGACTTAGAAAAAGAAGAGTTGTTGGGGGATATAATCCGCGATGGAGGTGATATCACCTTGTCGTTTTTCAACGACACCGATGGTGAGGAAAGAAAGGATGACGGCTCCCGTGATCCAATGGAGGAGGAAGGAGATCATGACGGCTCCGGTGATCCAATGGAGGAGGAAGGAGATCATGACGGCTCCGGTGATCGAATGGAGAAGGGAGCCTTAATTGTTGCAAAGTCCGGCGAGGTATATATATATATTAAGCCTCTGCTAACTAGATGCATTAATTGTTTTGTATGTACATATATTAATGCTTCTTTCTTCTTTTAGCCCTCCGGATCGACCCAAACTTCGGTAAGGAGATGAGGCCCGAAGAAAAGGTTGGGCCAGGATGAAAGGTTCACGATAGAAGTAGTCGCACCAAATGGACAACCGATTGCTCCCAAGTGGACCAAAGACAAATTTGTACATCTGTGCGGAGTTATTATTAGGTACAGCGTCCCGATCAGCATCCAAGAATGGAATAAGAAGAAGGACCCTGAAGTTTCTTATGTCCACGATAGAGAGAAAGATGATCTTTGGAACTCGCTGATGACAAATTTCAGCCTACCGCCAGTGGAGGATCCAAATAAGCCAGTTATTCTCCCGAAGGTCAAGGCGTTTGCTCTTAAGAAGATGGCAGAACTATTCAAGAACTGGAAGAAAGATTTGAACAAAAAGTTTGTCGACGAAGACAAGACTCCAGAATTTACCGGTGATAAAAGATCACTGGCCCGCATTTGTGGCCTACAAGAAATCGGAGAAGGCTAAGCAAAGGTCACAGATAAATAAGCAAAAATGCTGCAAAGAAGAAGTATCACCATGTTACGTGGTCAGGTGGCTACAGCAAAGCCCGGCCTACGTGGAACAAAGTTGAGCAAGACCTGCTTGCTAAAGGGGTCCAACCGGCGACATTGCACTGGCCAGATCGGGCAAGGACTTGGTTCTTTGGGGTTGGGGGAACTTTGGACCCAGAATTAGGGAAGTGTGCTTTCACGAAAGCTCAACTTGCAACACCCGTCAGGAAGCTTGAGGAAGCAATCAAGGAAGCGCACGAAGGGAGGTTCCATCCCGATAGAGAGAAGGACGAGTTGTCAAAGGCCCTCGGGAATCCTGAACACCCTGGACGAATACGAGGCACGTCAGGCTCCGTTCTGTGGGTGCATGGGTTTCCCGACAGCACTGGTTATAGAAGCCGAGAGAGAAAGAAGAAAGAAGAAGCATGCGAAATGCAGAAGATCAATGAAAGATTAGCGAAACTAGAGGAACTTGAGAGCCAGCGAGCTACCGGCCAACCATCTCAGCCGCACGAAGATCCTTCATTCGACACTGCCCCCGAAGCTACCCCACCATCTCAGTGGAGAAGCAGCGTGGCTTCCACGGAGCTCGTTCAGCCTGATATCACGGCTCCTCGCTACCCCGTGGATCGTATCATGGAGAATGAACATTGTGTGCTAATGGCAAAATGCCATAACCTGACCTTGAAGGTGGCGGTCGGCTATGTCTTATCTCCTCGAGCTGAGTGAACTTTCCATTGCCGTCCGATTCCACATGGCTTTGCTATTGTCAGAGTGGATGAAATAATGGACGGATTTGAGGGGCTGGAGCTTGAGTACCCTACAGTTGAAGGGGAGATTCTTTTGGAAAATGCCTTAAAGACTACCTGTCTATGGAGAAAGGAGAACATCAAGCTTCCAAACTGGACGCCACCTCAGCAGACTCAGCCCGAGGAGGCCCCTCAGCAGACTCCTCACAGTCTAGCTCAGCCGTCTCAGCTGCCTGAGTCGTCTCTGGCGCATGAGCTGTCTCCACCGCCTCAGCCATCTCCGGCAAAGGAGGCCCCTCAGCAGAGTCCTCTTTCGCCTCAGCTGTCTCCAGCGCGTCAGCGGACTTCGCCTCCTCCAGCGCGTCAACGGACTCCGCCTCCTCCAGCGCGTCAATGGACTCGGCCGCCTCAGCAACAGCGGAAGAGAGGCGCCGCCGCTACGGCATCTAGTAGTATAACAGGCAAGAAATTCAGAGCTGGTCTAAGCCTCAGGGCTCCTCCAAAGTTACCATATGAGAGGACTGATGAGGAAAACAAGGACATCATGGCTGCCGAAGTGCAGGCCCATTTTGAACGGAAACGTCCACCTCCGAAGGAAATAATAGATCCGATGAAAGCGAAGCGCACTCTGGATGCCCTTAAGCCACCACCACCACCTCTGCCACAATCACACTATGACCGCTGTATTGAAAAGACATATGATGAAGCGCGGCGGTCGGGAAGTACTACCAGTGCTGCAAGACAAAGTGGAAAACAATTCCCCAGCTCGGCGAATAGGAGAAGCAATCGTGTCCCCCGCTTAAGGTGTCTAGCGATATCGCTAATCATCCGGGGCTAGCACCCGGTACAACTCTTGGTGATTACGTGGGCGATGATGTACAATTTGAAATGGCTGAGGTAGTAGCGCCCTTTAGATACGAGCAAGGGAAGCCTCTCGTCAAACCTGATCAGCTCCCGCATCTACCAACGATGATGCGAAGATTGCATGACTGGTACATGGAAACCTGCAGCAAGGATGGGACCGACAGTATGTTGCTGGGAATTAAAGATGAGCACGACTTCATTGGAGTCGACTTGATGCCTGTTGAATTTGTGAAATTATTTCAGTTATTCAATCAAGACGCCATCGACAAAACTCTCATGAGTTGCTACTGTCTGTAAACATTATTTCTGTAATTAAGTCTATAGCTCAGCTCGTTCATTGCATGTATATATAATTATCCTCACTATATTATGTAGATTGAAGATCGTTGAATGCAAAAGAGGACAAATCTATGACATTGGGTTCATTAGCCCAAATACCGTAAATGAATGGGCGGTACAAAACAAAGCCAAAGACACTGAGGAAAACTTGCTAAAAGCGTTCCTTCGACATCAAAATAAAAGGGAAATACTCTTTTCTTACAACTTCAAGTGAGTGTTACTATCTTGTGCATATTCGGTTTCGCTTACTCGAGGTTAAGTGTAATTGATGAGTTATGCGTGCGCAGCTTCCACTTTATTCTGCTATCCATTAAGCTTGACGGGGGAGTAATAATTGTTTTAGATTCGAGATGTAAAGAGTAAAAGGAGTGGGCGGACATGAGTGAAATGCTCCAGAAGTAAGTTCAATCATTATCGCACCATATCGGCAACTTTCGTTCATTTCCTGATATCAAGTAATCATTTTCTTTGCCGGGCAGGGTTTCAAAAAAGTTCACCAGAATGGTTCCAGGTCTGAAGAAGGAGCTGCGATTTACACACCCCCAAAGTAAGTAGTACTAGCTAGTTCCGCGCATCTCTCATTGATTCTAGTTTCATCAATACCGTTATCATGCTTGATTATCAGTTTGATTGAACTCTATTCTCGTAAAGTGCTAGTGGCAGGCAGTCGGGAATAATTTATGTGGATACTACATTTGCGAGTTCATTCCCCACTCGACCTCTGAGCGGGGCTTCTCTGACCAACAATTTGAGTACGTAAACAATATTCACAATTTTATTTTATTACCATCAATTGTGTTGAGTTTCATTCATATATATGTATTGACCCCCTTTTTTTAATTAGATGTGGGAGATGCGGGATCAACTCCTACCACATGATCGCATACGAGAAATTCAAGAGGAATTGGCGGGATTCTTTCTTGACCACGTCATACCTGAAAAGGGAGAATACATATGGAAATTCAATGCGATTTTGGTGCTAGATGATGTCAGGGATCGTAAGAGATGTTATATTATATATATGTAGTAGCGTCGGATAGATATACGAAAACTTGTTGTTCGACCAAGGACGGAGAAAGAGAGGTCACTTCTCTCTATATATGTTCATGACGATCTTGTGTAATGGTTCCTTCATTGCTATATGTAGTAGCTAGCGTCGAGTTGAATGAAAAACATTAAATAAAAATGAAACCCTAAATGTAAAAGAATTGAAGGGTAAACACAAAAATAAAAGGGGGAAACACAATATGAAAACCCCTAAACCCCTCCTTTAAAAAAAACAAAAACCCCAGTGCCTGGCAACTGCTGACGCGTGGCTGCCTTTTAGTCCCGGTCGGTGTTACCAACCGGGACTAAAGGTCCTCCTGCATGGGCGCCCCACAGCGGCCACGTGGAGCTCCTTTAGTCCCAGTTCGTAAGCCAATCGGGACTAAAAGTAATGGGCATTAGTCCCGATCGTTCTGTCCCGGTTGCAGAACCGGGACTAAAGGCCCTCTGGAACCGGGACTGATGCCCTGTTTTCTACTAGTGCAAGTGAATTGACCTGCTTCCTCCAAGAATCATCGAATCCCTTCATACATAAGACCTGCTGGAGGAACGACCATTTAACCTTATCATACTACTACTTCTTGAGCCTGCGTTGGTTTTTCCCTTGAAGAGGAAAGGGTGATGCAGCAAAGTAGAGATAAGTATTTCCCTCAGTTAAGAACCAAGGTATCAATCCAGGAGGGGGAACACACAAGTCTCCAATGATAACACCTACACAAAAAAACAAATACTTGCACCCAACGCGATAAAGGGGTTGTCAATCCCTTCACGGTTACTTGCAAGGATGAGATCTGATAGAGATAGGTATAAAAGATAAATAAAAGTGCAAAATAAAGTAAAGATAAATAAATTGCAGCAAGGTATTTTTAGGTTTTTGGTTTTATAGATCTGAAAATAATATGATAAAAATAGACCTGGGGCCATAGTTTTCACTAGAGGCTTCTCTCTTGAAAGAACGCATACGGTGGGTAAACAAATTACTATTGAGCAATTGATAGAAAAGCGCATAGTTATGATGATATCTAAGGCAATGATCATGAATATAGGCATCATGTCCGTGACAAGTAGACCGAAACGATTCTGCATCTACTACTATTACTCCACACATCGACCGTTATTCAGCATGCATCTAGTGTATTAAGTTAACAAGAACGGAGTAACGCCTTAAGCAAGATGACATGATGTAGAGGGACCGACGCCGGAGATCTCTACAACAAGACCAAGACTCGAGGACAACATGGACCAACGTACCAAACCCATTGCGCCAAGAGTCGGCAAGTGGACGGCAGGGCCTAGGCGGACCAAGAGACGACTTCGTCGAGAGACCGCCGGTGATGGTGTACATTGCGCCCCGGAGGCTCACGCCCAGAGTAGTAGCTGACATCGACTTGAGCCATGCCACCAGGACTCCTCGAGCAACAAGATGACACCTCCAAGAAGGGAATGATGCCATGATGCCATCGCCATCTGGTCCAAAGGCCGTACCAAGTGTTTCCCCTGAACACGAGGGAGGAGTCCAATCGGGGCCAAAGCAACGCCTCCAGGGAGGGGACGGCGTCCACGGACGGCGCCGTTGCTAGCCTCCGCGTCACGAAGCAGGGATTTCTCCCAGCCCAAATCGCAAACCCCAAAGTTCCGATGCTGCTCAATCAAGCCAACCACCATGATGGGAGGATTCGCATCACGCAGCACAACCGCCTCCACCATCTTCGCCACCACTTCATACACAGAGCCAAAGCCTCTCACCGCCAGTCCACCATTGACCAACCAAGCTACCACGCCTACCAGAACTAGGCCACCAGCTCCAAGACCACCAAAGTTCGAGAAGAGGCAGTGCGCCACCTTCCCCAGCGCCCTGGCTAGTGCCACTAGAACAGAACTGCCAGGCACTGCGCCCTCACAGGCAAGCATAGCTCCTCCACCTCCACGGCGCGTCGAGCCTAGCCGATGGATGTGGCACCACCAGACTCCGACATCCACCTCCAATAGAGACACACATCCACCCCACCACCAGCCACCACGGGGCGCCGACCCTTTCATCCTCCAGCCGCGGCTATGGCAAAAAGAGTCGCCGCTCCTGCAAATGGCCCAGATCCAGACTGAAGGGAAGCCCTTGAGCCGCGCTGCCTCGGCCTAGACCACCGCCAGCACCACTCCTCCTGCCCGAGCTACCCAACGGTCGTAGCTGATGCCAGGTCCGCGCGAGCCTCTGCCGGATCTGGCGTCCCGCGCCGCCCCGTTTGAAGCGCGAGGAAGAGAGAACATGCCCCACCGAGGCCGATGCAGCGTTGGCTTTGCCTGGCGACGACGGAGGAGGGGCGAGGTGGGGAGAGCTGCGGTGGCGACCGGCTAGGGTTTCCTCCCGCGGGGGCGCCACGGGAGGGAGAGTGGGGGGAACCCGGCCGAGGCACTATGTGTAGACAACAAAGAACTTAGCAAGCAATTTGATACAAAGGGAGTATTAATTTATACCAGATCAGCGACAATTAATATGGATCGAAGTAAGACATGTATAGCAAAAAACAAAACAAAACTTTACCCTCTTCTCCCTTCTCTCTTTTTCTCTTTTCTCTTTTCCCTTTTCTTTTTTCCTCTCTCACTTTTTTCTCTTCCCTCTTTCTCTTGTACCTTCTCTCTATGTTCTCTTCTCTCTCTTCACCCTTTCTCTCTTCTTTCTCTTCTCTTCTCCTTCTCTTCTCACTTTCTTTCTCAACTAACCTAGCTAGGAACTAACAGTTACTCCCTCTTTAAAAAAAGAGAGAGAGTTTAGATGTAAATAAATATATGAGTGTTTAGACCACTACTTTAGTGATCTAAAGTCTTATATTTCTTTAAAGAGGGAGTAGCTAGCAACTGATTTCTAGGAACTGTTCAACCTTTAACTAATGGGTTTGGCTAGGACTCAGTCGTCTCATTTGGCTATTGTCATCTTATAATATAACATGTGTTTTTTTGCGGGGGTAATATGATATGTGTTGTCTTGTGTATTTTCCGTCGTTGGTACATGTTTTGTTGCAAACTTTATCTGGGCTTTAGTTGGGCCTAGTTTTCTTGTCCCCTCTTGTGCAAAATTAAATATCCGTGTTGGGCTGCAGGAAAAACTTGGGGCCTTTCTTTTTACAAATGTTCAACACGTGGCCTGTTGTCCAAATATTTTCTAATTTAGTTAGAACATCGATATTTTGTGTGTTGTTCCAGTTTTCGGTTTTTCTTTTCTTTCTCTACTTTCTTACCCTTTCATTGTTTTTTCTATTTCTTTATTATTATGTATATGATTTTCTTTTTATTTTCTTTTTTCTTGTCTATTTTCTTTCTTTCTTTCTTTCTTTCAAGAAATACCTGTTAAACGATATACCAACATTTATTAAAAGGTGCACAAACATTTTTTAAATAGGTGAGCACTTTTAAAAAAGTGTAACACATTTTTAGAAATGTCATGAACACCTCTCAAATTTATGGTTGTTTAAGTTTGATGATATTATCAGAAAAAATGTAACACGGTTTGAAAAAATATATTCATCTTGTATTAAGAAATATATTTATTATACAATGTGTATTTCGGAAAAGGTTCATATTATTTATAAAAGGTTAGTCCAATAATTTAGAAATATTTAAATGGTATTTGAAAAAAATGTTTCATTGTGTAATTTGGGAAAAAAAATTCAATGTTGAAGCCATGTTGAAAACATGTAGTTGAGGTCGAGGGCCACACTTGCAGTTGTGTGCCTAGTGACAAACATGAACCGCCAGCTCTCTTGAGAAAAACACCACTTTCGCCCTACGAAGTTGCAGTCGCGTTGAATACATGCATTTGCAATTGGGAGCAGCTCCTGCAGTTGCGTGGCTAGTGACGAACATGCAATTGTCATCCACCCCCTCCAAAGCACCACTAAGTTGCATTCGTGTGGAAGACATAAAGTTGCTGTCGGGGAGCGCCATCCACTCGTGGCCGGCTGCCGCCATGCAGGGGCAACCTCTGTGGCATCTGCTCGACATGACAACGAGCGCAAGGGAGGTCGGAGACGGGCTGACGCGGCGGTTGGATGATCTAGGGCGACGGGGTGGCGGTGGTTGAAGGACGTCTAGCGGTTGCCGGGTGCATGCAGCAGCGGCGATGGCCCAGCCCATCGTGGCTCGGGTGGGCACGAGATGTGCGTGGCATGGACGCAGGCGGTGGTGGTGGAGAGGTAGGGAGGAGGAGCGAGCACAGCGTTGCCGGCGGCGCCCTTGCCGGTTGTGGCTCGTCGGCCGACAACCAAGGATGGGAGGTTGTGGCGGCCGCCTAGCTGCATCGGGCGTGAGGCCCCTTTCCTAGCAGCAGCAAGTTGAACCCTAGGCACGGCCCTCTCCTCATGAGAGAAGGAAGAAAGTGGCGAGAAAAATCTGGGCGGGGTGAAGGCAAGATTGGTGACCTTGCTGCTTTTTTTTGCGTGGGGAGGGTTTTAGCGGAAGAGTGAAAAACCAGGTGGAGCGGGTGATGGGAGGTGGGACGAAAAAATACGGACGCCGCCGGGCTACAAACTTCCCTTTAGGAGAAGAGATACCAGACCTTTTTTGCAACTGGTTGAATTTGATAAAATACCACATTATATTTTGCATCTTCATTAGCATACCACCCTTTTAGGGGTTAAATGTCGCGTTTTCATTTTTGGAAGAAATCCGGTTAGTGACCAAAAATAAAGTGTACTCCGGAGTAGTAAACCTTCAAAGAGAAAAGAAGGGGGAAGAGAAGGAGAGAAGCAACTCTGACCCTGTCGTCTCAGCTCCCCGTGCGCCTCCTCTCCCGAGAACGCAGCGCGGCCGGCGCCGCCGCGTGCAGCCCCTCAGAGGCGGCCCCACCCCTGCCGCGTTCTTCTCTCTGCAGCCGTTTCCCGGCCGGGTGGATTGCCCCCGACCCACAAATTTCCAGAAGGCCAGGTTGCTACCGCGCTTGTGCTCCCCCATCTCTTCCTGGCACGGCAGATTGCTGCGCCGCCACCTTCTACTGCTGCTGGATCCGTCTAGGCGTGGATTGGTTCCACCCTTTTGTTGCAGGTTGCAAAAAAGCTCTTTTATTTTTCTGTTGTCTACTTCGGTCCTTCATTTTCCTATATAAAAACCCTATTTGGAAACCTACTTGGTTTCCTATGTCTAATTAACCTCTTTTTTGCGCTCCTAATTCCCACTTTTCCTTTGCTGATGGCCCGTTTGCTCCGGCTCGATACGAGTGCTTAAGATTGACATGAGATTCCTCTAATTTCCAAAGCAATCCCTGTAGAAATTTCCCGTTTCTTCTTGTATTAACGATTTAGATTCTTTTCATTTCTGTATGCCATCATCTACTTCTGTCTGTATGATTTATTTTTTATGTGTGTTCGGTTCTGCAGGATGGATGAGCCAAACACTAAAATGGATCCGCCGATCGTGGAGGTGGAGCTAAAAGCAATCAAATTTGATCTCATGTCCAGTAAGAGATGGCAATCTTTTATTTACTTTGCCTCCACAAATTTTACCCTGCGGAAAGTATGTTAAACTGACAGGCATTTCCAGAAAAGTTTAGCAGCGCGAGCATTGTAAAAGCATCTGATGTCACTAGTACCAAGTTGGGATTACCAAATGGGGCAAGTTGTTTACATTTCAAAAGCACATAAGAAGATATGTAAGCATTGCAAAAAAAAAAAAATGTGCATATGGGCTCTCTTTTTTAGTATATCTGCTTGGTGCATATATACTTCTCTAACATGTTGATTTTTGTTGTTGAAGAGGTCGGATGGGGCTACAAGTCAAGCAACTTGCAAGTATTGCTCAGTAAGTGCATGTTCAGACGTTTCGGCCTGTATTTCTACCTATTGTATTAAACCTTGACCTTTTTTGCTGAACAGAAGGATGACACTAAACAATACCCTGATGTAATATTTAAGACGCTGACAAGCCCGAGAAGAGTGTTCAAGCAAAACCTAAACTTCAACAGAACCCTACCATTATGGACAGAATTTCGGTTACCGCAGAAGTTGTTGACAGAGTGACAGACAAGTTACCCCAGGACTATTGGGATTTTTTACCTCATCGCCACCCCTCTCAATCAAATATGACCAAGATATTGATATCTCCATCCCAAGCAAGTATTTTCTAATCAGTTTGTTAGTCTGCTCTGAGTTGGCTTGCAGAGCAGATCTGGTTTTGCTGCAACATCTTTTCATGTTTCATAAAATGTTATATATTATTGGCTGACGATTCATCAACTTTGTCTCTGCCATATTTTTCTCAAAGCTTTAAGTGTGGAATTGTAACTTATAGGACAATTTTAAAAAGGGATTTTTGGGTTGCTTGTGTTGTTTTGAATATCTACAACATACAGAAAACAGAACACAACAAATATTATGACATCGAGAAATATGATTTGTTATTATTTGGCAAAGTAGTTTTGCCTGATCATTAAGGCAATACACCTGATCCCTATGATGCATTAACTTTCTGGTAAAAAAATAACTATGGTGCATTACAAACTCTACACAGAATGCCCTCATAAATTGTAAATTAACTCATCCACTTTTCTGTGATTTTCTTTAGAGAAGACTTCTCGGTGAAATTATGGTGTACGTTCTAGTTTTGTTCAGTGCATGGTATGTGGATGTAAATATAATTAAGTGATAAGGGCAACTGGGCCAATGCTATTTTCTCAAAGCTTCTTTTGGAAGGTGGTATGCATATTCTTGTTGGCCAGTGCATTGGTATTGCTATACTAAATTTCTTTCAAAAGAAAATGGTGAGCAGCTGACCATATAATTTTACATTATTTATTATGGTAAAAATCTTATTTCCTTATCATGTTTGCAGGTCCGTCACATATTGAAACAACTTGATGATCCTGAGCTTATTAGCCGGTTTGTTTCAAGGCCGGAGCTAATTTATCTGTCGTGTTTGCCGGTGACTCCTAACTTCCAATTGCGTGGCCGAGTTGCCCTATGAGTTCTCAGATGGCCCTTGCTTAGTTTATGTATGTGACTGTGCTATCTCGCTGGCGAACTTCGTACCCAAGATTATTTTCTGTATCATACCTTCAACTTTTTCTAACAATTTTCCCCTTAAATACTTTTGTTAAATGCAACCAGATCCATTGTACGGTGTAAGGATTAAAATCTGACCATAAATCATTTAATCAACGAGAGAACCTAATCTAACAATACACATTTCCTGCATCTAATAGATTGATTCATCACTATTCTGTCTAATATACTCTCACATGTCTAATATTCTCTCCGGTTTCTTTATATGTTTGTCGAGCATGCATGTTTTTATTGTGGTCTGATGCACATGCATAGCTGGGCTGTTTTTTTCTTTTCTGCAATGAATATCTGAGATGTGTTGGTGTCTTAATTGTGAACATGTTTGTTCATTTCTTGTTTGGACGTAGGATGACCTGACAAAAGCTTATAAGAGGACGGTTGATGGAGTAGGGCGTTTTGGTGACCGAGCTCCATGGAGCCCTATATTTTTGAAAAATTCAAAATTCAATCTTTTCGAGTTCAAAAAATTCTGAAAAAAATATATGCAACTATACAAGGATGAAATGTATGTGTGTGTAAAAATTCAAGATGAAATACTTTGAAATGCGACCTATACAAAAAAGAGAAATTTCTGGACTTTGAGGATGAATAGTATCATGTTAAAAAGTCTCAGATTTGTCTTTTTTGCACAGCCTTCATTTCAACGTATTTCGTCCTAAAAATTTACACACATGTGTGTTATGCCTCCATGTATATCTGTATTTTTTTCAGATTTTTTTTAATTGTAAAAATATGAATTTTCATGAATTTTGTGTTTTTCAAAAACCGGCCTCCGTGGAGGCCGAGCTCCAAAAGGCATTTTCGCGGTTGATGCCTGTAGGAAAATTTATGACTTGCGTCAGCCTCCACAGTTCAGTGTTCATGCAAATTTACTTGTCACAAGCCACTACCACACTGAGCCCCGCCGTTGGCATAGCCCTGAATCCCGTCGGCGTAGGTCTATGCCGACGGCCCCCGTCGGCATAGGGCCGTCGGCAAAATATGCGTCGGCGTACCCCAAGGCCCGTCGGCATAGAAAGGCCGTCGGCATATATTTCTATGCCGACGGCGCCCGTATATCTATGCCGACGGCCCCGGCCGTCGGCAACGCTCAGCGCCTAACGGTGGCTGCCGTCGCCGTCGTCAAATACTGTTCGTGCAGGAGGAGCCACGTGGCAGAGCTATGCCGACGGCTTAGCCGTAGGCATAGGTCCAGACCTATGCCTACGGCGAAGCCGTCGGCATAGCCATGACACGTGGCGCTCGCTGGTAGTTCCTGGGGGCAGGGCTATGCCTACGGCTTAGCCGTAGGCATAGCTTGCCACGTGTCGCCCACTGGTAGCTCGTGGCAGCCCTATGCCGACGGCTTAGCCGTAGGCATAGTTTCTGTCTGATTTTTTTTTCTTTTTTCTATTTGATTTCAATTCAAATTCACAGCAGATATACATATGATGAAATAGACATACACAACATATATAAGTAGCATCCTCACAACCAACACCATCACAACAATATAAGTATCATCACAAACATAAGCATCATCACAAAGAACATATAAGTATCTAAAGAAGCACACAAGTCATCTAAAGGACCATAAAAAATCACAAGTCATCTAAAGAACACAAAGGCTTAAGCGTCAGGACATCCACCACCACCGCCAAGGTCGTCACCGCCAAGTCCGCCGAAGCCCAGGTCGTCACTGCTACCGGCAGCGCTACCGCCAAGACCGCCACCGCCTTTGTGGATTGGAGTGACCGTGCTCCGTGACCCGTGAGTGATGCCAACACCAGCACCACCACCAACGGTAGATCCACCGGTTCCCTGGATGTTGAAAAGACATGTTAAGGGGATATAAGATTGTGTTGAATAAACGGTATGCTTTGGGTGAATAGTTTGGGGATGTACTAACCGGCGAGGGGCCCTGGTGCTGTGCCACAAACTCCTCAAAGGTAAGCAGCTCTGGTTGTGGTGGAGGAGGTGGTGCTGCTTGCAATTGAGGAACCCGTCCGGCCGCCATGTCCTCAAGAGCGTGCTGCATCCTGCGATTGTTCTGCTCATGGAATGCAAAAAGGCTCATGTGCCACGCCATGGTCTCCTGGCGTGTGTACTCCATGTAGGCCTATGGTATGACATGATGGAACTCATAAAACATCTCAATGCGGGAAATAAAGTGAGCAATGAAGATAAGAGGGAAAATACTTACAGATTGCCGCTCCTGAAAGAGGGACTGTGACTGCGCACTGGTCATGGGCGTGCTCGTGCGCTGGCTCAGGCTCGGGTCGGTAGCTCGGAGCTGTGTGTACGAGATAGATGGAGTGATCACAGCATCCAGAACCGGCTCCCGACCGTGCTTCTTGGGCCCCATGCCCACCACCACCCTCTCGTCCAGATCCGCACTAATGGGGTCAGATGTGCCAGGATGTAACCTCAGATACTCCTCAGAGTAGGCCTGCTTCTTCTCCGCGGTGTTGCCGTAGTACTTGGCCTCGCCAGTCTTGGGGTTCCTCCGCGTATGGGCGATCTCCCACGCCTCCATGTGTGAGAGCGGCCGCTTTAGTTTCTCCTCCTGCACCACGAAACAGAGGTTAGTCATACATAAGAAAGTGACGGTAAATAGAAGAAGATTGTTTAATGAGGTTAGTCATACTTGAAGTGTCTTGTGGAGAAAGTGGTTCCGGTTTCCCTGAGCATGTACTCCCTCCTTCCCTCGGTTAGCTTTGTTTTTTATGCTCGTAGCCGCCCAGGCTCCATCCTGACCACACCACAGATCCGCCAATGCCGCCCAGGACTCGTCTTTTCCATAACACCAATTTGGACACACCTACATAATGAAAGCATAATGGCATGTCAACACGAAACGATGAAATGTACCACAAACATCGGAATGAAAAATCTTTTATACTTACCGCCAAGTACTCATGCCTCTCCAAGGTAATGCCCATCCTCCGCGCTTCTTCCTTGGTCATCTTCACACCAAGAGCGTCGTGATAGTATGTCGAGATGGCCACCCAGCGCACCTCGTACTGCATCTGGCGGGCCTTCTTCTTGGCTTGGCGCAGCATGATCTGATCGGCAGTGGCCTTGTGCTCCTGAAGAACTCGATAGTATTTCTACAATCATTCATGAAACCAGAATGGAAGAAGCCATGAGTTAAATCATTCATGAAACCAAAATGGACTTGTGCTTCTGAAGAGAACTCACCCAAAAATTAGTGATCACGGCCTTGGCATGGGTCTCATGGTCCGCGTGGGGGGCCGCTTCCCAGTGGTCCCAGCTCGTGGCCAAAACCCGACGGTCCGGGTGCCTGACTGGATCCGGAGAGTATAGCCCCGGCCAGTGTACTTTCAGCAAGACGGTGATGAGGCCGTTGGGAATACGAGCCCCTTTAGGATATATCCAGTTGCTGCAAAAGAATGAAATATTAGCATGTGACAAGCAAAATAAAGAAAAATATAAGCATGTGACAAGCAAAAGAATGAAAATATTATTAAGTGGCACTTACTCTTTCCCCGTGGGTTCAATGAGCCACTTCTGATCCTCGGTAGCAGGAATCTGCTTTGGGAGCTTTGCGTTACCACGCAGCCACCCCTTGTTGTTGCCAACCCCCTCCCCGCCAGCACCATCATCCCCGCCACCACCATCCTCCTCGCCTGCCTCCTCCTCATCCTCGTCCCCCTCTCCGACCTCCTCCTCCTCCTCGCCCCCATCCCGAACCTCCTCCTCCTCCTCCTCCTCCTGAACCTCCTCGTCATCCTCCTCGTAAGAGGGTACCTCACTAGAGGAGAGCCTCGAAGACAACACCCCTAAGTCGCTGAGGGTGCGCTCTTTCTGGCCGCGACCCCCTGTAGTGGCTCTCCCCCCACCCCTCGCCCTCTAGGTGCTCTCCCCCCGCCCCCTCCTCCTCTAGGGGCACCTCTCCCTAGACCTCCCTGTGAGGAGTCATCCTCAAGTAGTCGGGGGGTAGGATTACGTGCTCGACCACTCCGACTAGGCATGCCGACGACCTTGCGTAGGAAACCCACGCCGTCGGCCTTCCCCTTGCCCATGTTCCACGAACCTGCATTGAAAAGATAATAAACAATTAGTACATTAATAATGAAGAAAAAAGCATTAATAATGAAGGAAAAAGAATAATAAAAAATAAGCATAAAAAGGCATAATCCTAAACCATAGAAAAAAGACTTGAAACGTACATCTGCTAGAACCCATACGAATCATCACTGTTGTAACCTATTTCTCGGTCGGTCTCATCATCACTATCAATCATATCATCTTCGTTGTCTGACGGAGGTGGAGGCTCTTCCTCGTCATCAGCGTCTTCGTTTAACTTTTCTAGCATAAGTATGTCATTTTCATTGACAATGGTCTCACCATCATTCCGTGCATCGTCGTCGTTTGGATCCACATCATCATCACCCAATGGTCTAGCGTCATCGTTTCTAACCACATCATCATTAGGTTGCTCTTGATAGAACACTCCCTCGTATGTCATGGGGTTAATGTTGTAGTAATCGTCTTCATTCGGGTCCGGTAGCTTACCATGTGGCGACACCTTGAACACAACTTCCCAACCCTTTAGGTACTCTTTCTGGCATGGGTAAGGCAGATAATAAACTTGTGTAGCTTGGGTAGCCGCAATGAAGAGATCGCCTCCTGCATATACGGTTGATGGTTTAACTTCGACCAAACCAATGGAAGGCGTATGTCTCTGCCCCTCCCGCGGATCGAACCATCGGCATTTGAACACAGGCAGACTTAGGGTTTCGCGCCCTTTGCAGAATGTAATCTCGTATATATTTTGTACCCTTCCGTAGTAGTCTACTGAATTTTGACCGGGGGTGTACACTCCGGTATTTATAGTTTTGGGATCAGGACGGCTGTTCTGGTGCTCCTCTGTATGGAAGCGATACCCATTCACATCATACTTTTTACATGTCATGACGGCAGGGTCAAAACTCATAGAAACCCATCTCAATTCGTCATCCATAGATATGTTCAGATCGTTTCCCTACAAGTATAATTGAAATTGTTGTGTGCATTAGTTCGGTTAACTAATAAATGTTGAACTAGGTATTTAATAGGGGAATGTGGAAAATTACTTTCTCCATGAACCAAGCAACAAATTTTTTACGTCCAGGGTTTCCATGACGAAGAAGATTAAGTGCCTCCGCCTCAGTAGGAGGATCCATTCCCGTCCATTCCTCTTGAGCGAAATCACTAAAAGAAGAAAAGCGGTGTTAGACCGGGACTAAGTGAACATAGAACATGATGATGTGGAAGACATAAAGGAATTGTGTAGTGGTATTACCTCATCCACACTTCCTCAACTTCCTTGATGTTGTGCAAGATATAGAACATGAGGTCCTCCCACTCTTGTCGTGGCATGTTATAAGATTTCGAGGCCCCAGTCCTGCCACCTTGCACGTTGAATAGATGGAGCCTGGGTTGATACTTGGGCTCTTCTATATTGTATTGAGGCACCTTGTTATGCAGATGGGGAACGTGGTCTGGATAGTATGATGTCCTGAGGTCTGACACCTCCTCTAGGATAACTGACTCAGCTATGGAAGCTTCAATCTTAGCTTTGTTTCCACATTTCTGTCGGAGATGCTTGTTCTGTCTCTCAGGGCCGTACTGCCAACAATTCTGCACAGGCCCCCCCAACAATACCTCGTTCGCGAGGTGCAGAATGAGATGTGTCATCGGAGTAAAGAAGCCTGGCGGAAAGATCTTCTCTAGCTTGACTATCAACTCCGGTGCCTTCTTATGCAATTGTTCAATCACGTCTTTACTTACTTCTTTAGCACAGAGCGTGCGGAAGAAATGGCTTAGCTCGGCAAGCACTCGCCAGACATGCTCGGGGACATAACCTCGAACCATCACCGGCATTATCCGCTCAATCCATACATGGTAGTCATGACTCTTGAGCCCGGTCACTTTGCCCGTTGAAAGATTGACTCCCTTACTTATATTCGATGCATAACCATCAGTGAACTTCACTATGAGTTTGAGCCACTTCAGTACCTCTGTCTTTTCTGGCTTTTTAAGGACGAAGTCAGCATCTGGCTTGAACCAGTTTATTCGACCGCCTGTGGGAGGCTTCATGTTTAGACGTGGTCTATCGCAAATTTTCTGTTGATCGGCTCTAGCTTTAACGTTATCCTTCGTCTTATCAGAAATGTTGAGGATCGTGCGGAAAAGGGACTCTGCGACATTCTTTTCGGTGTGCATCACATCGATGTTGTAAGGAAGTTTGAGGTCCTTGAAATAGGGAAGCTGCAAGAAGGGGGTAATGTGAGTCCAGTTGTGCGTCTCACCATATCCCTCGAAGCCTTTGCCTTTGCCTTTGCCTTTGCCTTTAGGCTTGAGAGCTTTTAGCTGAGCAAGAACATCTGCCCCTGAAAACGTAGGAATCTCGGTTACTTCATGGACAACCCGGCCTTTCGTGAAGTTCTTCTTGTCTTCCCTGTCTGGATTGTCTGGAGGGAGGAACTGTCGATGCAGGTCAAAGGCTACATACTTGCCACCCTTACTCAGCCAAATCATTTGCAGAGCCTGCATGCACACTGGGCAGGGCATCTTCCCACTTGTACACCATCCGCAGAATAGAGCATAGCCGGGAAAGTCATGCATGCAATAGTGCAACCAAACTTTCATCAAGAAATTTCTCTGCAGATCCCGGTCGTATGTCAACCTCGGAAAGTACCAAGAATGAAGCAAATCATCCACCAGCGGCTGCATAAACACACCCAATTGCTTCCCCGGGTATTCAGGCCCCGGAATGATGAGCGACAAGAACATGGTCTTCCGTTGCATTAGGGCACCGGGAGGGAGATTGAGCGGAATTACAAACACGGGCCAGCAGCTGTATGGATTGGATGACATACCATATGGATTTAACCCATCACCTGATATGCCAATTCTGACATTCCCAGCCTCGGCAGCTTCCTCGGGGTATTCTTCATCGAACGACTTCCATGCTTCTGCTTCCGATGGATGTACGATTTTATGCGGATGGTACCTTATACCTTGCTTGTGCCACTTCATCATTTTGGCAGACTCCTCCGTGAGGAAAAGGCGCTGCAGTCTTTCAATGAACTGGAGATACTAAAGAACCTTTGCGGGGATGGCTAGCTGCCTCTTCTCACCATCCTCACCGACCACCTCAAGGTACCGAGACGAACCACACTCCCTACAGTACTTGTCATCCGCATACTCGTGCCTAAACAAAAGGCAATTCTTCGGACAAACATGTATTTTCTCATAATCCATAGAGAGTGCCTTCATGATTTTCTTCGTAGCGTACATGCTTTTCGGCAGTTCATGACCCTCAGGGAGGCTGTTACCCCATACTCCCAGGAACGCTTCGAAGCATTTCTGGCTACAACCATACTCAGCCTTGACTGCAATCAGTTGCGAGATGGCATCCAACTGAGATATTTTCGCACCCGCATAAAGAGGTTTCTTCGACGAGGCCAAGACCTCCAAGAAGGCCTTTGCGGTTGCCTCCGGCTCCCCCGGTTCATTCTCTGAAGGTGTCGCATGTGCCGTTTCGGCATCAATGACATCATTTAGCATGTCTCTGACCCCATCGTCCGCATAACCACCAATGCATTGTCGCATCACCTCCTCTCTACCACGGTCCCGCTCGGCAATGTTTATCGGTGGCATGTCAAAGTTTGGCATATATCCGTACGTGCGAAGGTGCTCAGTCATTTCCTCTTGATTTCTACGGTGACGTCTGGCACATTTCCCACAGGGGCATGGTGGGATAATTCTCATTGGACGGCGGAATATTTCCTTCAAATACACATCGGTTTTCATGACCCACTCTGGTGTTACTCGATTCCGACGGATAAAACCACTATGCATCCACTGATTATCTGCCATCCTATGCTTTATTGGGAGCCACACAACAAAATTAAGGATTCATTTAAATTAATCACATCAAATTTTTATTTTCTACCGCGTTGAATCCACCTACATCTCTAATAGGTAAAGATGGGTCCTAATCCCACCCGAGGATGTGTAGATTGAGTACGTTCTCCATGCTCTACCCCGTTCCGAGACAAAATTTCGGCAGCACCTTCCCGCTGTTCTCCAGATACACGTCTCGGCAAATAGCCGAGAGAATGTGCTCCGGAGAACAACGGGGAGGCGCCGCCGAAATCCTGTCTCGGAATGGGGTAGAACATGGAGAACATACCCAATCTACACATCCTCGGGCTGTCCGTGGAAAACACTGGACAATCCGAAAGAGCTGCGGTGATAAATATGCAATTGAATGCATATTTATCGATGCAACCCTTTCGGACGGGAGACGCCTAGGTTACGCGAGTTGACTTGAGAATGAAATCTAGTGATATGAAAAAATGGAGGAGATGGACTTGTAGCTCACCCTCGGCTGTAGAGGAAGTAGTCGAACGGCAGAGGGATGCTCAGGGGGACCAACGCGTCGGACAACGGTCACTCCGATGAAATGCGACACCACAAAGCCTGCAAATTCCATCGCAACAAAAAATTAGAACATCACAACTCATAGAACATCACAATCATCATCATCATCTCAAAAATCATCGAAGCATAAAAAATATCATCATCTATCATCCACATCATCATCTAACAATCATCTATCATCGATCATCATCATCATCTCAAAATCATCGAAGCATAAAAAATCATCATTATCTCTCCTCATCTAACAATCATCATCATCTAAAAAAATCCATATGAACAAGTTATGAACATCACCATTTTTCTCAAATAAGTATTTTTTAGCAAGACCATTAAGTGTCAAAAAATATTTCATCATTGTTTTGTAGCAACACCATCATGATCAAAATACCACCGTGCAAAAAGTATATAATCACACATCACATAACAACATTCACACTTCAAACTTGAAAAAAAAATCATATTGCTAATAAGATCCATTGATCAATATTTTGCAAACTAACTACATCTAACAAATATGACATACATTCCATCATCTATGCATTCATCCACCTAAAAACAGTAGCAAAACACTAAAAAAAGAAAGAAAAAACTCACGTAGAGGGTCGGCTGGTTGGGTCGGAGGAGAGGGGCGGCGGCGGTTGGGGGGGGCGGTGATGAGCAGCAGCACAGGGAGGGCTGGTTGCTCCAACCGGTCGGGAAGGGGGCGCCGGACCTGCGGCCGGCGTCGAGCCCTTGCGGGACAGCACGGGATGGGCCTGTGCGGGCGCGGACGGCGGCGACACGGGGCGGGCGCGGACGGCGGCTGCGCGGGGCGTGGATACGGATGGCGGCACGGCGCGGGTGGGTGGGTAGAGACGGGGGCGGGCGCGGACGGGCGGCGCAGGGCGGAGAGGACGCGGGGCCAAGGCGCGGGGCGGGGAGGACGGCGGGGTGGGCAGGACAGTGGCGCGGGTCGGGGAGGACGGCGGCGCGACGTGGGTTAGGGCGGGGACGACGGCGGCGCGGCGCGGGGCGGGGACGAAAGCGTGGAGAGGGTGGCGGCGGCGGTTGTGGGAGAGAAACGAGTGGAGGAGAGGAGCCGTGCAGCGAGGATAAGGTTGGACCTATGCCGACGGCCTAGCCGTCGGCATAGGCTTGGTCCCACCTGCTACGGACAGAGCCGAGTGGATAAGGTATGAGCTATGCCGACGGCCTAGCCGTCGGCATAGATGTATTTTTTTACATTAAAATCAATTTATTTTAAAAATGTCCTAACAAAATACAATTGTTAATTTTACATAAGCTAGCTATCCAGGTGACAAGTTCGGCACCGATGTAAAGTACTTAAAAAAATAAAAACATATTCAGTCGTACCCGCACGATTCCCCCTCGAAGTGACGGCGACACTGTCATCCGTGGAGGGGGGCACACCTCGGAGCCGCGAGTCGGGTGCCTGCGCCTGCAACCACGCTTCCACAAGCGTAGGAGGGCCCACCGCAACACCTGGCGGCATTGCTACCCCCCTCCGGTACCCCGTCCCGTCTAACCCTGACACAGACGACCGCCGGATCTAGCTCTTTGACTTCCGCCGGACTGGGTCTGACCGGTGGAACTTTTCACTTGGTTGTCATCGCCCAGCCCATAGCTACACCCCCCAACACAGTCCCGGCCCAACCCACCCAAAGATTCCATCCGTGTCGGCCCGATGTGGCTGTTTCCCCCCTCCGGGACATGGCGGCAGCCACGCCCGTGAGGTCTACACGGCGGGACGGGGGCCCTGGGGGGGTAGCAATGCCACCGGAGCGTCGCACCGGGCCCTCATACATGTCGTACGGTGTGGTCGCATGTCCGAAGAGGCGGCACGCGTCTCCGGGGTGTGGCCCCCCTCACGGATGGCGCCGCCGCCGGCACCTGGAGGGGGGAAACGGACGCGTCGGGTCTACACGGATGGGATCTTGCTGCGGCTTTCGCCCGGATGTTGCTCCAAAGTGTTCCTATGGGCTGACCTAACACAACCGGGTGGAGAGTTCCACTGGTCAAAGCCTGTCCGTGCAAAGTCAAAGGGCTAGATCCTATGGTCAAACACTACAGGGTTAGATGGGACGGGGGCCCTGGGGGTAGCAATGCCACCGGAGCGTCGCACCGGGCCCTCATACATGTCGTACGGTGTGGTGGCATGTCCGAAGAGGCGGCACGCGTCTCCGGGGTGTGGCCCCCCTCACGGACGGCGATGACACAGTAGTAGACGTTCTGCGGTAACGATGCGGCGTGAATATTATTAAATACTCGGAGCGCGATAAAATCATTAGTTTTTTACACGACGTGGGCACATGTGCTATAGGACTGATGGTAATTTTTCATAATTTTTTGTGATGGAGAAGTATCTGAACACTTCCCTCTACGCGGATTGCTCTTCGCGTGTCAAACCCTGACACAGACGACCGTTGGGTCTAGCCCTTTGACTTTCGCCGGACGGGGTTTGACCGGTTGACCTTTTCACCTGGTTGTCATAGCCCAGCCCATAGCTACACCCGGCCCCAACACCGTCCCGGCCCATCCCACCCCAAGATTCCCTCCGTGTCGGCCCGGCGTGGCCATTCCCCCCTCCGGGACACGGCGGCAGCGACGCCCGTGAGGGGGGCACTCCCCGGAGCCGCGTGACGGGTGCCTGCGCCTGCCACCATGCTTCCACAACCGTAGGAGGGCCCACCGCAACACCTGGCGGCATTGCTACCCCTCCCCCACAGGTTTGGCCGTCGGCATCGGAAGTTTTTCTTCAGAGCGGTAGTACCGCTGACGTGCGGAAGTAAGGGACTGATGTAATTTCTTACATCCGCCCCTATCGCGGTAGTACCGCTCCCGAGGAGCGGTAGTACCGCGATTGTCGGTCCACGTTTTTCCCCACGCGGCAGTAGACGCGGATGTAATCTTTTAAAAAAATTATACGTAGATATGCCTACGGTTATGCCGTCGGCATAGCTCAATTTAATTAATTATTTTTTTAAAAAAAATTATTATTAAAAAACGGGAAAAAAAATAAAAATTGAACGTAGATATGCCGACGGTTATGCCGTCGGCATAGCTCCCTGCCACGTCATCGATCCGCGGCACCGTGGGCCCGGGGCTATGCCGACGGTAACCGTCGGCGTAGCCCCGGGCCAACCGTCGGCGTAGCCCCGGGCCCACGGTGCCGCGGATCGATGACATGGCACAGTGAGGTATGCCGACGGCTGACGTTAGGGCCGTCGGCATACGTTTGACGGCGTGAGCCCGCCGGCTGTCCCAGGGCCACCAAGGCCACCTCTATGCCGACGGCCAATCTATGCCTACGGCTGCCGTAGGCATAGATGTTAGTATGCCGACGGCGTTTCTATGCCTACGTCCCCCGTCGGCATAGATGGAGGTATGCCGATGGCTTGTCTACGCCTACGGTTTTCCCGAAGCCGTCGGCATATATCCTTCTATGCCTACGGCAGCCGTCGGCATATATAAGGCCGTAGGCATATAAGGTTATTCTGGTAGTGAGCCTAGTTATGGAGTGCTTTAAATCATCAAAGGCAAGGGAACTGATATTTTCTTTTTATTGCAGTATCCAGGTTTCATGATTATATGTCTTCTGTTCTAATATCCGCATAGCATGATGCAATTATCCAGATAATTTTCCCTATTTTTCTCAGTATATCAGTAAAATTATACAATGTCAAGGCCTCCCCTGCAGTTTTCCGGTCAAGTTTTCCTGTCGTATCATTTGTACATACTTCAATAAAGAACAATTAAACCAAATTCTGCACTTCATAACCCCAGCCACACACACACACTTGTGCGCGCCACTTCTCTGTTGTAATCCAGTAAAAAGACATGTTAGTTTATTGTGATGCAGCTGGTAAAACTAAGGAAGCTTGTGCCCGTCCATAAACTGAGGGCCTTAGAGGTTTACAGCAGGGTAAATAGGTTCGATACAAGGTCATTAGAAGACCGTATGGAGTGGCGCAGAGATTTGGCCGCTTTTGGTTTTTTTTTTCTCACCTATGCATAGCTTTGGCCTTATATGACTTTGCTATTTGCCGGCGTATTTTATGTGTGTGTGTGCGTTGGTGTTGGCTGTATACATTCTAGCTATGCAAAGGCCGGGTGTGTGCTCATTGTGTTTGTATCCTCTTAATGCTTAAGTTAATAAAATCCACCCTTTATCAAAAACCAATGTTGACAGGGGCGTTTCTAATGAGGATGAGTGTATCGTCCACATATTGAAGATGGGTGAGGGCACAAGGAACCACCCCAGGGATATGGCTGTCTGCCTTCGCGTCTAACATGGCAGCTAGGGCATGAGAGACTAAATTAAACATGAGCTCCTCTGTACTTCCTAAAGAAGGGGCCCTCTTCCCCATTGATATTAATAACCAGCTGCATCATCCAGCTAGTCATCTAGGCTCAAAGCCTTTATTATGGAGGATCTCCTCAAAGAAGTCCCATCTAACTCGGCTCGGATCATATGTTTTCTCGAAGGCCGGAGCTAGGTGCTGCTCGGCCAGCAAAAACTTGCGCCGGTCGCCGCGCAGCCATTTGATGCGAGCGAGCAGGACCGTTTGATTCACCTTGCGCGTCGTTTTGCTGGCTTCAGTTTGTGAAGAAAAAAAAATCCCCTCCGCACTCAGATGCTGCGCGTATCTTGCTCTTCACACCGGACCCCAACTCCGGCGGCAGCAAAATAACCAACGGCCGTAGCCAGCGGCCGCATTCTCACCCATCTCCCCATGTTTTTCCTTGTCGCTGGCCTACACACCGGCGTCGCGCCTTCTCTCAACCGGTCAACCGCGGTCGTAGATGCATCGAAGCCTGTTGTAGCAAATCGTCATCCCTGGCTTGTTCGCCGCAGCCTCCTGCCCCAATCAGAGCACCCTCGCGGGACGTCGAAGCTTCTTGCGTCGCTGGTTGCAGTACCGGACCGCGCCAGCTCCAGCATCTATCAACGTGCCACCCCGCCCCGCCGCAGCACCGTCGTGTGTCGTTGCAGCTTCCGGGGACAACGGTTCCAGCAAATCATGGTGCCTCTTCCAGCATTTTCGCCACGCCCCACCACAGTCGCAGCACCACCGCATGCCTGTTGTAGCTCCCGGAAATGCAGGTTCCAGCAAATCACAGAGCTGGTTCCAGCATTTCCGCCGTGCATTCACACCCCGTCGCAGCACCGCTGCAAACAGTTGTAGCTCCGAGGGACATTGGTGCAAGCAATTCGCGGAGCTGGTTCCAGAGAAAATGCAGTGCTGTTCCAGCATTCGGTGGCGTTGTAGTCTGCTTCCAGCACCGACGACTCCTGGTTCCAGCAAATCGCGCCGCTGGTTCCAGCATGCACTGAAGCCGGTTCCAGCTACCATCAACGCCGTCAGAAACAATCTTCAACTACAGTGCGCTGCCCGTCGTAGCTTCCGGTGTCGCTGGTTGCAACTCCCGGATCAGCTGGTCCCAGCTCGCCGTGCCGCTGGTTGCAGCCCAACCTCATGTGGCCGCTGGTGCCTCCAGCCCACCGCGTCTCCAATTGCAGTGCGCTATGCGTCCCGCCCCCCGCGTCGCGCCGGCTAAAGCAATGCCGAGGGACGGATGTGCTCCTTGCAGCAGTGGGCCTGTTTGGGGGTGCATAGATAACAGAGGAGAAGGATACGGATTCATGGCGGAGCGAGGGGAAAAGAGCGGCGCAGGCGATGGGAGAGAAAAAGTGGGGAAGAAGATGACTCACGAGTGGTCAAGGAGCTTCGGGGTCACGCGGGGACGAAGGTTGGACAAAGCGGTGTGGGGGGACGCGTGGCAGCAGATGGCGTGCTATCTCAATTCCCGATTGACGGCCTGTGCGTGATCACCGGCGGAGTTTTCAGCCGGTCGGCCGGTGTTAATCATTAGCCGGTCACCTCAAAGTCTCCTCCTGAGAGCATCGATCTCACTTCATGCAAGACTTCGTGAAAGACCACAATACCATCGAGGATGCTTCTTCCTCGGATGAATGCTATTTGGTTTGGGTGGATCACTTAGTGTGCCACTAGAGACAGTCTAGTGGCGAACCTCTTTGCCGCCAGCTTAGACAATTTAATATGTTCAAATTAGGTGGGTTTTTCTTTCAAGTAGCTCTTCTTTATTTTCTTCCCACTCATGCATATGCAGTTATGCATTTGACAGTATTATGTTTTTCCCATTTTTGTCCATCCCTTTACCTTTACTTGGTTTCCGTCTCCAAACATGCACTCAGTAGTTGACTTGCACCATATGATATACAAATTATTCTAACACTTTACCTGATTGTAGTGGAGAATATCACATGTACCAATCCTGCACCTTGATATGCTGCCCTCTGTAAACTGATTAAACACGACCGACAAAACATAGCTGTTTCATCTAGTCCCTGGCTCCCCGCTAAGATTTAATTCGGTTAATTTTGAAGGATGAGTATCAGTTTCAGTGAAAGAAAAGTCTTTACCTGAAGAGAACATATTTGGTCTATCTCCATGGCTTACAAGTTATCATTGATATCTAGCTGTTTGTTTTTGTTATTACTTCATAACAAGTAAAATAAAATGATTTTTTTAACCTACTTGGTAATTCTGTCACAAAATTAATATGACTATGTAGTTTGAGACTTTGAGGTGACATTGTGCTTACTGCTTATGTCATATGCTTTCACTTGCTTCATTGACATTTTTATTTATTTGCAGTTACACTCTAAAAGGACAGATAAGGAATCATCAAGAGACACATATGGAATGAAATGGTTGAACGATTCCATTCTCAGCAAACGATCCAATAATTCTTTTCGGAGTACTATGGTCGGTGATCTGAAGATTAGATTACATGAAATTGGCATCCCTACGGATTTAGCTTCGAAATTGCACGTTTCTGAGTATGTTAACTCATACAACTTCGACAACATAAATTCTAAGTGCAACCTGCACCTTCTTGCGAAGGAAGAACTATTAATTAAGCGCAATGGAAAGCGAATCCTTGTTAAGGAGGCAAATCAGCTGGTAATTGGTGAAATTGTGCATAGGCTATTGCAGGATGGTGATCGCATTCTTATCAATAGGCCACCATGAGTACATCAACACTCACTTATTGCGCTATCTGCGAAGTTATTACCAGTTCAGTCAGTTGTTTCAATCAACCCACTGCGTTGTGCACCTTTTATGGGAGATTTTGATGGAGATTTTTTGCATGGATATGTCCCACAGTCTATACAATCAAGTGCTGAGCTTGGAGAGCTAGTTAGCTTAAGACGCCAACTGTTGAATGTGTAGGATGGTCGAAGTTTGGTGTCATTAACACACGACTCTCTGGCTGCTGTGTATCTATTAACAAGCTCGGAGGTTTTACTGGAGAAAACTGAATTTCAACAATTTCAAATGTTATGCCATCCACTCTCGCCGACACCAGCACCATCAATATTTAAATCTGTATGCTCTCATGGTCCACTGTGGACTGGTAAATAGTTGTTCAGCATGCTGCTTCCTTCTCATATGAATTTCAGTATTGATCCTAAGGTACACATCATAGACGGTGAAGTTCTTGCCTGCTCATTTGATTCTTTATGGCTACAGAATGGCTTGTCTGGCCTTTCCTCTGTCATGTTCAAAGAATATGGTGACGCGGCTCTCAAGTTCCTTTCTTCTGCTCAGGATATACTCTGAGTTTTTAACAATGAGGGGTTTTAGTGTCTGTCTTTCAGATATCTATCTTTTCTCAGACCATAACTCAAGGAAAAAACTTGCCGATGAAGTTAGTCTGGCACTGGATGATGCTAAAGAGGCTTTTAATATTGAACAACTATTGCTAAGTCCAAATTCTATACTGAATTTGAAGTGTTATGATGACTGTGCTGATCTCTCAAATGCTTATGAACAGTCTGAGTTCATGCAGAACAATCTATCAATCATTAAATCTTCAATCATGGCGTTTAAGAGTGTGTTCAATGATCTCCTAAAGATGGTTCATCAACACACGGCCAAAGATAATTCAATGATGGCGATGATTAATTCCCGAAGTAAGGGTAGCATGTTGAAGTTTGTGCAACAAACTGCATGTGTCGGTCTTCTACTTCCAGCAAGCAAATTTCCCTTTAGAATTTCTCCAAAATTCTCGTGTGCCAGCTGGAATAGACATAAATCATTGAATGCTGAGAGCACGGCTGAATGCTTGGGAGGCCAAAACCTATATGCTGTGATAAGGAATTCTTTTGCAGGTGGTTTAAATCCATTGGAGTTTTTTTTTTTTTAGAAAAGGAGGATGTACCCTCGGCCTCTGCATCTGGACGATGCATGCAGCCATATTATTAATTATTCACAAAGACCATACAAGATGATACATCAATAAGCCTGAAGCCACCATCTTGACAACGTTGTTGCTACTCCCACTAGTAGAAAACAAGGCTTTGGTCACAGGGCAATATTCACATTAGTCCCGGTTCAGTCACAAACCGGGACTAATGTGAGCATTGGTCCCGGTTCGTGCGGCTAAGGCATTAGTCCCGGTTCACCTGAGCCCTTTAGTCCCGGTTCGTGTCTCAAACCGGGACTAAAGATTAGACCTTTAGTCCGGTTCGTGTCGGACTAAAGGTCTAATCTTTAGTCCCGGTTTGAGACACGAACCGGGACTAAAGGGTGCCATGCCCTTTAGTCCCGGTTAGTGTCTCAAACCGGTACTGAAGGTCCCATTTTCCAACTCTAACCGCCCCCCCCCCCCCCCCCCCCCCCCCCCCCCCCCCCCCCCCCCCCCCCCCCACCCCCCCCCCCCCCCCCCCCCGTGGATCGCCTTTTCAGTTTTGTAAAAAGCAAAAGAAAATGATAAAAACTTCAAAAATTAAAATCCTTCGAGATGTAGTTATGTTACTACATCTACTAGTTAGGAAAATTTAAAAACTTAAATTTGGACATGTTTTGCAAAAAGTGTAGGGAAATGTAAAACGGCTATAACTTTTGCATACGATGTCAGAAAAAAACGTATAATATATCAAAATGTTCAGCACGAAAATCCGCATCCGATTTTGACGGCCTATGGCCTGTTTGCAAATTTTTAGAATCCTCAAATTCTAAAAGGAAAAAAAGTTATGCTCAAATTTCAGTTTTTTTAAATTTTCATTAAATCTGGTCAAACTATGGTCAAACTACTTATTCAAGAAGTATTAGTGTTACTAAATAATTATTCAAGAATATTAGTGTAACTAAATAATTATTTCAGTTTTTTTGAATTTTGATCAAATCTGGTAAACTATGGTCAAACTGTGGTCAAACAATGGTCAAACTACTATTCAAGAAATATTAGTGTTACTAAATAATTATTGTTTTTTAGAACAATAGTTTCAAACTCAAACAGTGAAATTTGTGACTTCATGCTCAAGCTAAACTCCTGAGGGTTAATAGGATTGACATCTTACTATTGTTAGGAAAACAACAAGTGCAGACTTGGAAACGAGGGAGAATAGAACCCGGAAGTTAAGCATGCTCAGGCTGGGGTAGTGATAGGATGGGTGACCGTCCGGGAAGTTAGATGATTTGGAATGATGAGGGGTGATTAGAGATTAGAGGTTAAATTGAGCAGTGATGAGGGGTGATTAGAGATTAGAGGTTAAAATAATTCAGAAATTTGAAAATCGGGAAAAATTCAAAAAAAAATTCAAAAAAAAAATCATAAAATTTTCTTTAGTCCCGGTTGGTGTGTTACCAACCGGGACTAAAGGTGGAGCTCTAGGCAGCGGCCACGTGGACGGCCTTTAGTCCCGGTTCGTGTAAGAACCGGGACTAAAGGGGGAGGCTTTAGTCTCGACCCTTTAGTCCCGGTTCCAGAACCGGGACTAAAGGCCCTTATGAACCGGGACAAAAGGCCCTTTTTCTACTAGTGTCCTATCCCCTTGATGAAGGCGTGCCGAATGTCCGGGCCTAATACCAAACAGCCATCGCACCAAAGCCTAACATCTAAAGCCGGGTGTCCCATCCAAGCCACTACCTAGATTGGGTCCCACACCGGTCTGGCACCCTCCCAGCGAGCACCGCACGCTGCAAGGGCCGTCACCTCCATCTTCCCTCGATCCATCTTCAGAGCAGGAACTGATGCACCGACCTTGCCAGGCCTGCCGTCGACGCCACCACGACGCCAGACAGCGCCACCGCCCTACGCGCGTCCATCTAAACGAATCTGTCGCCGAGACTCTATTGCACCATGTCGCCGAGACCCGCCGTCGTCGATACGGTAGATGCCACACCGCACCACCTACAGGCCATCTCACGCCGACTCCGCACAACCAGCAAATCCACCACCATGAGCAGTCTCCGGTCGACGCCTTCAGGAAGGAGCACGACACGCAGATGCCGTCGTCGCCCATAGCAGAGGAACATAGGCTTTCGCCTGCGCTCATGGAGTAGGTGAGAGGAACATGATCCACACCAAAGCCTCCAGGAAGGTAATCGGCACCGTGGGGTGTCAACATTGGTGAGACCGCCGCCGGCCTGGAGTTTCCCCCGGATCCATGCCCACCCGCCAGATCCGTCTAGCCAGCACCGGGTAGGGATTGGAACTAGCACGAACCGGAGCAGATCGAGTCGGAGATGACGCTACCGGGATTCATAGCCGGCCGCCGCCTGCCAGATTCCCACCGCCGCGCACGTCAGAGCCGACTCCGAACGATGCCGGCCCCACGCACACACCTCCGGCTACCCCCAACCACGCCGGTGGGGGGGGGGGCAACCTCGGCGCGCGCCCACCGCCGCTCAGGGTCGCCAGGCCGGCGCCCAAGCCCGCACCATCTGGAGGAGAACCGATCTGGGGTGGGGGCCCCAGATCCGCCGCGGCCAGCCGCCATGGCCGGCCCCACGCTGCCCCCGCAGCCGTGGAGGCACAACCGCCGCCGGAATCCGATCGGGCCGCCGCCCCATCGCGCCCACTCCGCCTCCACGCCGGGCGACCAGGTTCGCCATCACGTTTCGGCCAGAGGATCCCCCCGCGAGGAGTGTCTTCTTCATTCAATATCTGGTAGAGCAAATTTCTTCAGTGCGAATGCAGATGTTCCTGGGACATTAACAAGAAAACTAATGTAACACCTGAGGGATATATATGTTGCTTATGATGGGACTGTTAGAAGTTCTTACGGGCAGCAAATAGTGCAGTTTACTTATGATATTGCTGAACCTGGTGCCCCTGTTGGTTCTTGGGCTGCATGTTCCATTTCAGAAGCTGCATATGGAGCTTTGGATCACCCAGTGAACAGCTTAGAGGACTCCCCTCTCATGAATTTGCAGGTTAGGTTCTTTATTTCATGGCCTATGATTATTGTGAGGTCCCTTTTCTTTGTTCTGATACTATCTTAACTTTAATGTCAGGACGTATTAAAGTGCCAGAAGGGTATTAATTCTCATGATCATTTTGGTTTGCTTTTCCTGTCGAAGAATCTAAAAAAATATAGATACGGTTTGGAGTATGCATCGCTAGAAGTTAAGGATCATCTCGAACCAGTTAAGTTCTCTCATTTGGTTGACACCGTCATGATTTTGTCAGTACATTTGAATCATCTTTTTTTCCTATCACTTTACGTTGTAATACTGTTTAATTAATAAATAACTTTTGCATTTTTTTCTGAAGATATGGGGGAGGTGGTATCCAGTCAACAAAAAGAAAGTCCATGGATTACTCATTTTCATCTAAACCAGGTCTTATTATTTTGAAGCAAAATGACCGCATTTCCTATTTTATGAGGGATAAAATAAGCCGATGTCTTAAATATTTATTTAAACTTGTACGCACAATGGCACATGCAGGAATTTATGATGAGAAAAAGATTGGGACTAGCACTTGTTGTAGAAGAGCTTACAGAACAATACAATGCCACGAGAAACAAGCCAAACAATGTTATGCCTGATGTTTATATCTCGAAGGGGTAAGTTCAGAAAGACGGAAACTTTGTCTTCCCATAAAAAAAAGTCGTGTTAAAATGAGTATCTGTATGTTTCTCTGTTTCCTGTTGCCTAACCACACTAATTTGGTCTGCCAACTGCTTCTATGTTCTCCGTAACCTGAAAATGAAGATAGAGTATCATCCCTCTTCCTTAATACACAACTCTGTACTTTTTGCCCTCCCTCAGTGAGGTAGATATCACTAATCACTAATATTCATGGCAACATATGTGTGATGTTTACCAATAGGGATAAACATTTTGGTGTATCTCATGCTTAATTGCATGTAGCAGCATCAATTTTTAGTGCATGCTTCATTTCTTTGTAAAAATGATAGTTGTCATGAACGGTAAATACCGCTGTGAAGATGGTCAGGCAGCTGTGTGGGAGCGGGGTTAGAATAGGGATTGGGAGGATAAAGTAGATGGCAAATAGATCGTAATTCTTTTTGCTTGATTGATTCATCTCAAGGCCTCAAGTAGCTATGTCTGATTATTGGATTGCCTGCCCAAGTGATATTTACACATCAGTATTTCAATAAACATATCAGGCAAGGCAACATGAGGTGCATTGTAGGTTATGTAGCGCTTAGGTCATAAGTGTGGTACATTATGCAATTGACTACTTTACTTTTCTCTTTGTGCTTCTGCAATATATATTTTGACATGTAATATACTTCTACCCTGCAGCAAATGTTCTGCTGGCAATGAGTGCGTCAGCAAGCAGACTTGTTGCATCACTGTGGTGGTAACACAGGATGAATCGAACTCCATGTCTCAATTGGACACTATCAAGAAAAGGGTGATTCCAAGCCTCCTGGCCATACCAGTGAAAGGTTATTATTGTTCAATAGATTTTTCAAAATATTTTCTCTATATATTCGTGCTAAGGAATCCTTAATAATTCCTAGATCAAGTTCTAAATTATATAATTTATTTTTCTATGTTTCATGGTACAAATGTAAAATTGTTTTAGGTGCAACTTGTATGATTCCAATCTTCTGAATTCTGATGTTATCACAAATCCGAGGACCCCTTATGTGACTTTTATCAAAAAATACATACTTCCTTGATTCCTTCAGTAAACAATATGCAGATAATATATGATGTGCACTACTTGTTTTCTTTTGCAGGATTTTGGAATTTAAGGATGTGGAGATCCAGTGTCATGAAGACGGTGAACTTGTTGTGAAAGTTGTTATGTCTGAGCATTGCAACAAGTATATTTAGCAACAAGAGTGGGGTATTTTGGGCTACTCTACAAAAGTCTTGCGTTGCAATTATGGAGTTGATTGACTGGGAACGGAGCCGGCCAGGGAGTGTATATGATATTTTCTGCTCATATGGCATAGACTCAGCGTGGAAATATTTTGTTGAAGTATATATTTACTTCTCTCTGTTTTGATTTTGACTTCTCCGTAAACATTTGGGTCAATTTTTTTTAAGCCTGATTGCCTGTGATAATTTCGACTTTAGCATTTGATGTTTCCTCATTCCCTGTACAGTCTTTAAGATCAAAAACTGATGATATTGGAAGGAACATTCATCGCAAACACTTGCTGGTCGTGGCAGATTGCTTGTCTGTAAGTGGGCAGTTCCATGGACTAAGCTAAGCAGTCAAGGTTTAAAGCAACAGCGGACTCGATTAGCAATCTCATCTCCATTTTCTGAAGCATGTTTTTTCGTGAGTAATTTATGCTATTCTGAGTGACTGTTTACTGCAAGAGTTGTCTTTTTAAAGTGTGGTGAACAAATTCTCATTTGATGTTATTTTCTGTAGAGGCCTGCGCATAGTTTTATAAATGCCGCAAAGCAATCTTCAGTGGACTATCTCTGTGGTACTGTAGATGCAATGGCCTGGGGCAAGGAGCCTTCTACTGGGACGTCGGGTCCTTTCAAGATTATGTATTCTGGGAAGGTGAGTATTATTATTGCTGTCACATTTAGGCGCATCATTCTGTTAAAAACAAATTAGTCACATAATTTCTTAGAGGCATTTCATTGTACTCCCAATAATGAAAAACAGCTAAAGCAAATTGGGGCCTTCATATGGAAATCACCCTGTACTCCACTGCTATAGTTTCATGCGTTGGATGGCATCGAGCTCAAGCTTCACCATCTATGATGTTTGGGCGGCCCATACCTGCTCCGCTCAGAGCGGTGTGGTTTCTCTCCCCTGCATGGTTGGCGTTGATGGCGTTTTGGTCGTGCGGTGCCTTCGGTTTCGTTGGTTTGTCGGTGTGTATGGTGGTGTGTCTGTCTTGAGTTCTATTGCTTTGGCGACCGGTGGGGCACTTTGTGCCCTTTGTATCTGGTTTTCGCCAGGTTTTTCCTAATTTACCGGGCAACTCTCTTCTTATTTATGAAATGCAGGAACCCCCTGCCTCTCTAGAGGTGTTACTTGAAAAACAATAGTTTCATACATTTAGTTTCTGAGAGCATAGTGCCAGATATATTTTCCCAGATACTTGCACGTGATCAGGCTGTGGGCTGTTTGAACAGTCTGTCGGATTAAAAATATGATTTCTCCTTACTATACTTGTCATATATACATATGTTTAATTTGATGCTAACATTTAAATTTTTTTAAGGCGCATACACAAATACCAAATGAGAACATCTATGACTGCCTACATAGCCCTGAAGTTCAGCAAGTGTCAGGTGGCGCTATCTTAAATGGAAGCACCGTGTCCGTGGAACAGGATCTCTACTCCTAATGGAGCAGTTGGTAGTCTCGCTTCCAGATTTTTTTTCGTCCCACCTCTCATGGTTTTTTCTGGTACCTCCTCCCACCTTCGCTGGGTTTTTTTCGTAGATTTTTTTTCGTCCCCTCCCCCCACTTCATCGGTTTATTTTCGCGTCACCCTCTCACACAACGAAAGAAATCTGAACAGATCAGAACTTTCCATACTGGCGCAAGTTATATTTAGTAATGTATAATCAATCACGAATAATCTCTAAAGATCAAATCTAAATTAATTAACCTTACCTTAAATCACTCAATCACATTAACCTTACCTTAACTCACGGATGGTAATCAATCTCCAAACAAAGGAAACAATACATCGAGGGAGCAGTAAATAAACTCCCTTTCTTATGACATGTATATGATCTTCCCTTCCCTCTCCGTTGTCGAGCGTTCTTGATTCTCGAGGCCGATGCTTGGGCTGCGTCACTGGGTCGCGACGGTGCCGGAGGACGAGGATGGCGAGGCCGGGTGCCCCGGCCGGTGAAGGGGGCGAAGAAGGGCGGCTTCCCTGGCCCTGGCCGTGGCCGTGGCCCTGGGAGTTGGTGCGGTGGAAGCGGCACTTGAAGGACCCGGCGTGGGTGGCCGGCGCGCAGACGCACTTGGAAGCGGGCCCGTGGCCCGCGCCGGACGGCGCCGACGCCGCCCCGGGCCACCTCCTCCCTGTATTCTTGGAGCTGTGGCTTGCCGATTTACATGAAATTAATTCCCTCAGTTGTGGTGGCAAATATAATACACATAATCCATATTGTTATGCACTAGCGTGTGTGTGTGTGAAATAAATGGATTATGGTCCCGTATCCAATAAGATGGATATGTGTGTGTGTGTTAGAGAGAGAGAGGGAGAGGGGGAGAGAGAGTGAGGAAGAGGGAGGGAGAGAGTGTGTGTGTGAGGATTTGATGGTAAAAAAAGGTCGCCAATGTCACTTGATATGTATGAGAATATTAATATTGAACTCTTAAAGTTAATGTGGCCCCGTTGCAACGCACGGGCATTCTTCTAGTTGTTTTGGTGCTACAGTTGGTATATGGGACAATATTATTGATATGCGCACTTGCTTGCAGAAAATACTACATGAGTAATGCTGGCATCACTATCCCTGGAATTGTATTGTGCATAGTAGTTTTTATCCCATTTGAAGTTTTATCTCGATTACTTTCCTATATGATGTATACCATGTTTTACTTGCATGAAGGTACCAATTAAATGCATATGTCGTGGAGCTAGATAAATCACGGGTGATTGAGGCCCTGAGATTTCATCCCAGAGGGCGTGAAAAGATTGGTGCTAGAATAAGAGATATAAAGGTAATTTTTTTCCGAAAAGGGGACTCCCCGGCCTCTGCATCAGAATGATGTATACGGCCAACTTATTAAATAAACAAATAGGTTCAACAAGGTCTTAAAGTCTCAAACGAAAATAAAGGAGAGCTCACAAAGAGCCAAAAGGCCAAAAACAAACTAGCCACAAAAAGCCACAACCGGCTGGCATAAGAGAGATAGGTAAACTAATTGCCTATTCTATTACATGACCGCCATCCAAACCGGTTGAAGATATCCCGTGCTACCATCTCCCAGCGAATAGATCCATTAACCAAACGCTCCCTGGCCTCCGTCGGAGTGAGTAGCGACCACATACGGATCAACGCAGTGGGTCGGAAAATAACCTGCAAAAAATGAATATTTGTTGTTCTGTTAAAAACTAAATCATTTCTGCAGTTCCAGACTGCCCACAATAAAGCACAAACTCCTACGCGAATGTGTCTCGCTATTTCGGGCTCTATCCCGTTAAGCCACGTTCCAAATAACGTGCTGACAGAACTCAGTGGAGTAATATTAAATGCAATATGGACCGTCCGCCATAGAACTTTGGCTAACGGGCAATCAAGAAAAAGGTGTTTGATAGTTTCATCCCGATCACAGAAACTACACCTAGTAGGTCCTGTCCAATTACGCTTTGCCAAATTGTCCTTGGTTAATATTACTTGTTTATGGACAAACCACATAAACACTTTGATTTTCAAAGGAACTTTGACAGCCCAAACATGTTTGAAACTAGGAATCGAGCTTGAATTGATAACATCAAGATACATTGATTTAACTGTAAACTCTCCAGACCTAGTAAGCTTCCAGCGTAATTTATCGGGTTGTTGAGATAGCTGAACCTCCATCAGTCTACTTACTAGATGAAGCCATTCTTCCCAACGATTGCCAATTAGCGTCCTTCTGAACTGAATATTAAGGGGATTGGATTGAAGTACCGTTGCAACGAACGCATCACGTCGTTGAACAATACGATACAGAGACGGGTATTGAATGGCAAGGGGGGTCTCTCCGAGCCAAGTATCCTCCCAGAACCGCGTGCTAGCACCATTGCCAATAATAAACTTTGTCCTATTAAACAAGGTTAATTTGACTTTCATAAGCCCTTTCCAAAAAGGTGAGTCAGTCGGCCTTGCTGTCACCTGGGACAAAGTTTTGGAGTGAAGATACTTGCTACGGAGGATCTGCGCCCAAGTGGCATCAGTCTCTACCGATAACTTCCACAGCCACTTGCTGAGAAGACACCTATTCTTGACCTCAAGATTCTCAATGCCAAGACCCCCTTGGTCTTTCGGTCGACAGATGATATCCCATTTGGCGAGTCTGTATTTTCTTTTTAGTTCATCGCTCTGCCAGAAGAATCGTGATCGATAGAAGTCCAATCTTTTCCTAACTCCAACTGGGACTTCGAAGAACGACAAAAGAAACATAGGCATACTCGTGAGAACCGAGTTTATCAGAATTAATCGGCCTCCGTATGACATGAGCTTGCCCTTCCAGCAACTCAGTTTCTTTTCAAAGCGATCCTTGATACACTTCCATTCTCTGTTTGTCAGCTTACGATGGTAGATTGGTATACCTAAGTACGTAAAAGGTAAAGTCCCCAATTCGCACCCAAACAATTGCCTATATGCCTCTTGTTCGTCATTGGCTCTACCAAAGCAGAACAATTCGCTTTTGTGAAAGTTAATCTTTAACCCGGTAAATTGTTCAAATAAGCATAACACCAGCTTCATATTTCTCGCTTTTGCCAAGTCATGCTCCATAAAGATGATTGTATCATCGGCATACTGTAGGATAGACACACCTCCATCAACTAGATGAGGTACCAAGCCACCCACCTGACCAGCCTCCTTAGCCCTTCCTATCAGAATTGACAACATATCAACTACAATGTTGAACAGGATAGGAGACATCGGATCCCCTTGTCTCAGGCCCTTATGTGTCTGGAAATAATGACCTATGTCGTCATTCACTTTAATTCCAACACTCCCTTTTTGCGTGAACGATTCTACCTGGCGTCGCCAGGCTTCATCAAAACCTTTCATACGCAAGGCCTGTTGAAGGAATGGCCATTTGACTTTATCGTACGCTTTCTCGAAATCCACCTTAAAAACAACCCCATCTAATTTTTTCGTGTGAATTTCGTGGAGCGTTTCATGAAGGACCACCACCCCTTCTAGGATGTTTCTGTCCGGCATAAAAACAGTTTGGGAATGCTGTACCACAGAATGCGCAATCTGTGTGAGCCTATTAGTCCCAACCTTGGTAAAAATTTTGAAACTAACATTGAGGAGGCAGATCGGCCTGAACTGCTCAATTCTCACAGCCTCCGTTTTCTTAGGAAGCAGTGTTATTGTTCCAAAATTTAAGTGAAATAACTGAAGCTGTCCAGAGAATAGATCATGGAACATTGGTAACAAATCCCCCTTAATAATATGCCAACACTTTTTATAGAACTCCGTCGGAAATCCATAATATAAATGTGTTTCTGTTTTCGTCATACTAGCTTCGTAACGCTACAATTGTGTGCATATGTGTTTCTGTTTGTGTCATAGCTTCATAACACTTAGATGTTTGTGTGCATATGTTTTTCATTTGGTATATGTGCGAATATTCTCGGTTCTGACATGATGTGCCAATGAGCTGTCCACTTAATATGAAAATGGGCCGTGTTGATTTAATTTGATCTGAAGGTTTCTACCGCTGCCAGCTTTGACAGCATCATTGAGTTCGAAAAATTGCATGAACAACAATCCTTTCATTGAGTTCACTTTGTTGAATCTCTGGTGGTATCTATCGTTGCCGACACATCATGCTACATACTTACATCCCTGTTTTGTTGTAAATATCATGGACAACTATTTTGCGGCGAAATAAGGCTACTCTGGGACGGGAAAAAAGCTCTCGCCTGAGCCGCTCCCGCGGGCGGCAAGGCGAACCCTAGCCGCCGCCGGGCCGCCCCTCTTCCACACCTCTCCTCGTCGCCGCCGGAGGGTGCCGTTGGGCGAAGCCCGATCGGCATCGGCGTCGGCAGGGTCTCCTGGCCTCCCTCCCCTGTTGCTCGCGGCGCGGGCGCGGCGGCTTGCCAGGGACGCGTCGCTCTATCGGGGCGGTGCGGCGGCGACCCGGGCTGCCGCGCCGGTGGAGCGGTGGCGGCTGCGCGATGGTTGGGCGGCTGGCGAGGCAGAGATGACGGGGTCGGCTCCTTCTGTGTGTGGTGTCGCCGAGTCAGCCCAGATCCCCTTGTCGGCCGGCTCGGGCTGCGGCAGCTTGGGCCGGAGGGCGCTCTGCCTTGGCTGGGTGGTGCTCCGGCGAGGCTGAGGGGCCTCCTGCTGCTGCTGGCTGGCGGCGGGAGCGGCTCGGAGAGCGGAGTGTGGCGGCACGGGGGCGGCGCTGTGGTGGTGGTGGTGGTTCGTGCTGGTGGTGGCGCTGGCGGCAGTGTGGGCTTCGGCCGGCCCTTGCATGCGGCGACCTTTGGTGGCGAGGGTTGTGGCGTTCCTACTGCAGGATGGCTCGGGGCTACCTCTCGGGGTCCCGGCGTGGATATGGGCTTCCACGGCGTGGTGGTGGCTCATGGCGGTGGTTTGGGTTGTTTAACGGCGGCGGCTGGACTTCTTCGGCGTCGGCCGGCCGGGTAGCGCCCTTGTCGACCTTCGATTCCTCTCCTTGTTGTTCGGGTGCTACCTTCATCGAAGGGTTGGTCCTCTCCCAGTCACGGTCCATCGCTCGTCTCACGCCCGGCAGCAAGACCGCGCCCGGCAGCAGGACCAGACTCGTCTCACGCCCGGCAGTAGGACTGAGCTCGTCTCGCGCCCGGCGGCAGGACGGGCCGATGGAGGCCAGTTTTGGCCGGCCTATTGGGTCTCGGCGCTGGGGGCAGCTCAGGGGTGCTAAAGGCGGGGCCTTTGCACTCATCTCTTTGGTTGGGGTAGCGGTGGGCGGCGGGTGAGGTGGCGTCGAGGTCTTGAATACCGGGGCGGCGGCCCTGGTGGTGGGATCGTGGTGCTCTTGAGCAAAGCTCGTGCCTTGGTGCTGCCCGGTGACCATGGTCGTGTGGGCGGCATGGTCGCCGGGGTGTGGCGTTCGGTGGTGGTGAGTATTGGCCGGGGTGAAAACCTGTTCTATCTTCGGACGGACCGGCGGCGGTGAAGCTTGCTCCCTTCTTGAAGGCGTCGTCGCGGCCTTCATTGTCCGTCGTGTTGCTCTAGGGGAAACTCTGACCCTCGGGTCGGGCGGTGGCGGCGCACCGGTGTCGTATCCTTCCTCAAGGCGCCGTCTTGGAGATCACGGTTCGTCATATGCGGCTTCATCTCTTCGCGGTGGCGTGTTCACGGTCGAGGACCCGGCTGCTCTTGTAGTGCTTGGGGTGGTGTTGTTGCGCTCAGCGCATATGTATCTTGCCTTGGGTGTGTGCGTGTGTTGTGGTGGCGTGCGTTTGTACCGGGTTGTCGTTGGTTGTTGCTTTATATATAAAGCGGGGGGCGAAAGCTTTTTTGGGTAATAAGGCTACTCTGGAATTATAACATATTGTGACCCTGTGATTATGTGACGGTGTGCTGCTTGCAGATCGGACATCATCCTAGTCACCCAGGCACAAGGTGCTTCATTCTGGTGCGGAACGACGGCACCACTGAAGACATCTCTTACAAGAAATGTGTCCAGGGTGCTGCAGATTCTATCTCGCCTCAGCTTGGACGCTATGTAGAGAGGATATTACAGAACAGAACAACTTGGTCACAATATAGTTAGCAGATGCCAATTTATTTCAGACCATGGGTTAGAGAGTTTGATGTTTTCTTGACAAGGAACTGTCGAACACGAGTGGATAATGCTCAGTTATCGCAGAGGAGTAAACCGCCAATTAGCGAAGATGGCATGCTTCTTGACCACCCTTCTGATAGGAAAAGAACTCCATCGAATTCTGTTGTTGTCTTCTAGGACCGGCGATGCCATTCTTTTGTTGTGCAACCCTTTTTCTTCTCCGTGTGCTGATGGGTCGTCCATGACCTTCATCAATTGTAACCTAAATGCATGACTTTGTAGTATAATTAGCATAGTGCTGCAGTCGGTCCTACAACCTCTAACTTAATGCAAGACAATGCAAAAACGTCTTACATTATTACATTATAAGTTACAGAGGGAGTACCATTTAGACAAAAATGAAGTTTACAGAAGACTAGCGCTAGCAGTTACACACACACACACACAAATATACGTGCGGCAAAGCTTTCTAACTAGAATCTAGGATAAAATTTTCGGAATTTTTGATCCGACATAAATACTACAAATAAGATTTTTTAATCAAACAAAACTTATTTTGTATATTTATGTTTGACCAAAAAATCTAAAAGTTTTATCCTAGATTCTAGTTAGAAAGCTTTGCTATTCCACAAAGGCTTGAACTTCAAGACATGTTCTATATGAGAGAAACAAAAAAGAGAAATGTACTTACACGAATCGCGATGCGGAGAATGGATGGCTAGATAAGGAGGGCCTGGGCGCAGGTGCTCTAAAACCTGTTTTCGTACATACACACTAGCAACGATGTTGAGGCTGGCCTGGAACTCCTGGAAAACGCCGGACGACAATCCCTTCATGAATATATTCATGAATTGCAAGCTGGTGGGGACGTGAAGAACATGAGTGTCACCGAGAGCCACGCAATCTCTGACAAAATGCAAGTCAATCTCCACATGTTTGGTCCGCTGACAAAATGCAAGTCGATCTCCACAAGTTTGGTGCGCTGATGATGCAGTGGTGCGCGGCACGGGCTGATGGAGCTTGGTAAGCAACTGACGGAGCCAGGTAGTCTCGGCGACACAATTGGCGACTACATGGTACTCGGCTTCGGCGCTGGACCGTGAGACAATGGGCTGGCGGCGAGAGGACCAGGAGACAAGAGGCTGTCGCCAAGGTAAACGCAGAAGCCGGAAGTCGATCATCGAGTGTCAGGACACCCAGCCCAATTGGCATTGGAGTAGGCAGTGAGATCGCGCGACGTGGAGCGGTATAGCTGAAGCCCAAGATGCAATGTCCTGCGGACATAACGGAGGATCCGTTTAAGGAGTTGAAAATGGGCCTCATGCAGATCATGCATGAAGAGACACACATGTTGAACCGCTTACGAGAGATCAGGCGCGTGAGGGAGAGATACTGGAGAGCGCCGGCGAGGCTCCGGTAGTGTGTGGGATACTAAAATGAGAGCGTGGGTGAGCGGATAGTTTGGAGCGTGTGTCGATGGAGTGGAGATCGGTGTGCAGTTCAGCATGTGGGCATAGTCAAGGATCTCAAGTGCATATTGTTGCTGGGAGAGAAATAGTCTCTAGGTGGTACGATGTACATTGACGCCCAAGAAATGATGAATGCCACCTAAATCACTCATGGAGAAATCGTGTTTTAGGGAGTCGATGATGTGGCGGAGGAGAGCGGTGGTGTTGGCGGTGGGAATGATATCATCGACATAAACTAAGAGATAGGCGACGGAAGAGCCATGGTGGAGAACGAAGAGTGATGAATTACTCTTGGAGGCCGCAAAACCGATGGTGTGAATGGATGCTTTAAAGCGATGGAACCAGGTGCAGGGCGCTTGTTTGAGGCCATAGAGAGATTTATGGGCACGGCAAACATGAGTGGGGTGATCGGGGTCGACGAACCTAGAACGTTGTTGATAGTAGACAGCCTCGCGAAGATCACCATGAAGAAAGGTATTTTTGACATCCATTTGATGAATGGGCCATGAGCGAGCAGTGGCAATGATGAACACCACACGGATCATTGCCGGCGTGACCACCGTGATAAACGTCTCGTCGTAGTCCATCCCGTGACGCTAAGAAAAGCCATAGACCACCCATCGAGCTTTATACCGAGCAAGGGATCCATCCGGATTGAGCTTATGGCGGAAAATCAATTTGCCATTCACCACGTTCATAGCTGCACGGGGAGAAACTAAAGACCACGTGGCATTCCGCATTAGGGCATTATATGTAGGGTAACACAACAAAAAAAAATCGGTAGTACGAGCGCGCCCAGGATCCCTAGGAAGATGCATACAAGGTTTGATCTGATCATTACAAACTCGTAGTAGCAGCAGAAAGAGAGTTACTGAAGATCGGCAGTGTAGATCCCCGCATGCAGTTAGGATTTTACAACATCCCAGCTGCGAGGATGTTCTCCCTCAGACAGCCCTTCGGGTAGGCACTCGAACATAAGATCGAAACTACAATATCTCTATCGGGTTGTACACATGTGGTGTCAGCTATCCGATAGGGCTTCGCCGTCCAGGACTAGGCGCTGCCGGAAACCATGCAGCCTTTCTACACTATGAAACTATTTCGTGGAGGGAGGGAGAGAAGGGCAGATCATTGCATGCCATTGTATGAGAGATTGATACGTCTCCAACGTATCTATATTTTTTGATTGTTCCATGCTATTATAGTATCAATCTTGGATGTTTTATATACACTTACAAGCAATTATATATCATTTTTTGGAACTAACCTATTAACATAGTGCCCAGTGCTAGTTGTTTTTTTGCCTATTTTTGGTTTTTTAGAATATCAGTACCAAACGAAGTCCAAATGCCACGAAACTTTTTGAAGATTTTTTCTGGACATAAGAGACCCTGGAAGCTTCGGGAGGGGACGAGAAGATGGAGCAGTGGCCCACGAGGCACCAGGGCACGCCCTGGTGGCTTGTGGGCCCCACGTGGCTCCGTTTGACCTAACTCTGCCTCTATAAATTCTCTAAAATCGGGAAACCAACAGAGGAGTCCACGAAATACTTTTTCGCTGCCGCAAGTTCTAGAACCATGAGATTCCATCGGGAGGCCTTTTCCGGCACTCTGCCGGAGGGGGATTCGATCACGAAGGGGCTCTACATCAACCTTGCTGCCCTTCCGATGATGCGTGAGTAGTTTACCACAGACCTACGGGTCCATAGTTAGTAGCTAGATGGCTTCTTCTCTCTATTTGATCTTCAATACAATGTTCTCCCCGATGTTTTTGGAGTTCTATCCGATGTAATCACTTTTTGCAGTGTGTTTGTTGGGATCCGATGAATTGTGAGTTTATGATCAGATCTATCCATGAATATTATTTGAGTTTTCTCCGAACTCTTTTATGCATGATTGTTATAGCTTCGCATTTCTCTCCGATCTATTGATTTGGTTTGGCCAACTAGATTGATTTATCTTGCAATGGGAGAGGTGCTTTGTAATGGGTTCGATCTTGCGGTGCTAAATCCCAGTGACAGAAGGGGACATGACACGTATTGTATCGTTGCTATTAAGGGTAAAAAGATGGGGTTTATTCATGCGTGAGTTTACTTTGTCTACATCATGTCATCTTGCTTAAGGTGTTACTCCGTTCTTTATGAACTTAATACTCTAGATGTATGCTGGATAGCGGTCGATGTGTGGAGTAATAATAGTAGATGCATAATCGTTTCGTTCTACTTGTCTCGGACGTGATACCTATATACATGATCATTGCCTTGGATATCGTCATAATTATTTGCTTTTCTATCAGTTGTCAACAGTAATATGTTTACCCACCGTATGCTATTTTCAAGAGAGAAGTCTCTGGTGAAAACTATGGCCCCTGGGTCTACTTCTATCATATATCAAAAATCCTAAAAATACTTTGCTGCACTTTTATTTTAGTTATTTTATTTTGTATTTTTGTTCGATCTATCTATCTATCACCATACAATTTAATCTTGCAAATAACCGTCAAGGGATTGACAACCCCTTGTTCGTGTTGGGTGCGAGGATTTATTATTTTGTGTGTAGATGCTGCTAACGAGTTATTGCGTGATTCTCCTACTGGATTGATAACCTTGGTTTCATAACTGAGGAAAATACTTATCTGTATTGTACTGCATCATCCCCTCCTCTTCGGGGAAATCCCAATGCAGCTCACAAGTAGCAGGAAGAATTTCTGGCGCCGTTGCCGAGAAGACATCATCAACATGTATCAAGTACCTACGCATAAACTCTCATCTCCTTGCATTTATTTTATTTGCCTTTGCCTCTCGTTTTCGTCTCCCATACTTCTAAAAAGTTTTTACAAAAGTACAAAAATAATTTTCGTTTGCCTTTTTGTTTGCTTGTCTGTTTGCTTGTCCACTTTACCATTATGGATAGTTCTTCCCTTGTTACATGTACCCCTGAAAATGAAGTTATCAATTTTAAGTAAAGTGGAGGAGAGAATTTAAAAGATACTTGGTATAGGATTTGAGATGCTCAAAATAGATCAACTTGTAAGCAATCCACTACCATTCTTATTCACAATTTTTATGTGGGTGTTACTACTTGGTATAGATTTGTGCTAGACACTATTACCGGAGGGAATTTCTTGAGTAGTCACCCTATAGATGCTTTCAATGCTATGAGAAATTTAGTGGGATCACCACCTATCACTATTAATGAAACAACCTTAACCTTGGAACATGTTATGCAAAGATTAGATGCTATTGAAAATAAAATGCCTACCGTAGAGTATATTGAAAATTTAGATAAAAAGATCCATAATCGTGTTACTCAGTTTGCATCAAAGGTAGGGATTACTCTTAAGATGCTAAAAGAGAAAGAACTGATAATTAATGAAAGGGTGGAACAAAGTCCCGCTAGGAGATAAGTTGGAAGAAATTATTAATAATTTGGGTTCTGCTTTTTCTTCCGTTAAAACTATTGAAAATACTCCTCCTAGCAAGAATTGCAAGTTTATATATGTTCCTAAAGACAAGAGTGCTACACCCAGCAGCCACAACGAAGATCTTAAAATGATTAATGTTCACCCCAATTTTGTTGAATTGATAAAGAAACCCACTTATGAGAATAAATTCCTTAACTTTGTTCCTAGGAGAGTGATCATTAAAAATATGCATGCTACAACTCCTAGGAAATATGGATGTGTTATTGAGGAATTGGAAACCAAAGATGACAACACTTATGCATTATGCCTAGCTAGGGGCGTAAAATAATAGCGCTAGTTGGAAGGCAACGCAATACTTATCTTAGTTTTTGTGTTTATTTTTCTGTTTTCTCGTGTGCACACAATTATGCTACTGTTATAATTTGTGTTTCGTGTTTTAATTAGTGTTTGTGCCAAGTAAAGCCATTGGGATGATTTGGATGACAGTTGCTTTGATTCTGTACAAAAACAGAAACTTTTGCGTCTAGTAGCAGAATTGTTAAAAATTGCTGAAGCATAATAAAATTCTAAATTTTTTACACGTGATTTATATACAAATTGTACACGCCGTCCTATTTTTCAGAATTTTTGGAGTTACAGAAGTATGGTCAATGTTCAGATTGCTACAGACTGTTCTGTTTTTGACATATTCTGTTTTTGATGCATTGTTTTGCTTGTTTTGATAAAACTATGGATTGTATCGGGGGGTATAAGCCATGGAGAAATTAGAATACAGTAGGTATAATACAAAAATAAAATATTAATGGGTTTGCAACAGTACTTAAAGTAGTGATTTATTTTGTTATACTAACAAATCTCACGAGGTTTTGTTGAGTTATGTGTGATTGAAGTTTTCAAGTTTTAGGTGAGATCACGATGTATGAAGGAATAAGGAGTGGCAAGAACCAAAGGTTGGGGATGCCCGAGGAACCCCAAGGTAATATTCACGGACTCCCAAGCAACTAAGCTTGGGGATGCAAGGGAGGCATCCCCTCTTTCTTCTACCAACTATCGGTAATTTTACTTGGAGCTATACTTTTATTCGTTATATATCATGAGTTTTTCTTGGAGCGTCATGTATTATATGAGACTTTTCCTTGTTTACTTTATAGTTTGTCACAATCATCTTTGTTGGACACATTTATTTGAGAGAGCCACACGTTTATCATGATTTGTTAGAATACTCTATGTGATTCACTTAAATCTTTTGAGCTAGGCAGTTGCTGTAGTGCTTCACATATATCTTTTTGAGCACGACAATGATTAAATTTTGAAGAAATATTTGCACTCTCATGCTTCACTTATATCTTTTTGAGAGCTGATAATAGTAATGGTAATTTGCACAAGATATGAATTTGTCCCAAAGTGATGAATATTCAAGAGGGATATAATAAAAACTTTCATATAGATCATTGGATATGATAAGTTTGATTCTTTACAATAGTTTCGTGATATGAAGATGATAATATGTGAGTCATGTTGGTGAGTAATTGTGGTTTAGTAAGAATATTGGTGTTAAAGTTTGTGATTCCCTATGCATGCACGTAAAGTCAATAGCTATGCAATGAAGTTATATCCTACTTATGGTGCATTATTTACTGTTAGTTATGTTCAATGCATGTTTATGAATGTTTTCGCCTTTTGGTTGGTCGCTTCTCAATCTATTTTGTTAGTCTTCATTTGTACTAAGCAGGAATGCTGCTTGTGCATCCAACTCCTTAAACCCAAAGTTTTGCCAAATGAGTCCACCATACCTACCTATATGCGGTATTTCCATGCAGTTCCAAATAAATTTGCATCTGCCGACTCTAATTTTTCAAAATAATTTTCCGTTTTGTGTGCCCGTACCGCTCATGAAACGGCAGGGGAGGGCCAATATTTTCAATGCTACGTATGTTATTCTCACGATGAGTGTTTATTCACTTGTCATTGAACGAGAGTGTGGCAAGTAATAGGGACGCCCAGTCCTGAAATAAAAAAATAAAAAAAAAAGATGATGATGATAATAAATTATTCATTGAAAAGTGTTGGTATGGAAGGCACCTATGGATACGGCTAGCCATGGATTGTGAAAGAATGGTGGAAAGAAAATAAACTTTATTTTCTGTTTGGGAACCGCCTATAATGTGTCTATCATGAAAGATATTGGGAATTCTTAGTCGTTTTCGTTGACAAAAAAAGCATGACTCTCAAAATAATTTTATCTCTAATTTAAGCCTTGAGCTCTAGCACCTCTGCAAATCTCTGCTCCCTCTACGAAGGGCCTATCTATTTACTTTTATGCAAATTTTATTTTTATTTTGAGTCTTCATCTTCTCTTACAAAGCACCAACTAGAGAGTACTATTGTCATACTTTTGCATTAGGTGTAGCTAATATTGAGTGTGTTTCATGAATGGATCAATGATTGAGCATAATGAGCTAGGGATAACTTTCTTTAGCGTTGATATTTTGAAAGACATGGTTGCTTGTTAGTATGCTTAAGTATTTATGTCTTTATGTCAAATTATAGACTATTGCTTTGAATCATTCAGATCCAAATGTCCATGCCACAAAAGAAAAGAGTATATGATGAATGTGATAGGTAGCATTCCACATCAAAAATTCTGTTTTTATTATTTACCTATTCGAGGACGAGCAGGAATTAAACTTGGGGATGCTTGATACGTCTCCAAAAAATCTATATTTTTTGATTATTCCATTCTATTATAGTATCAATTATATATCATTTTTTTGGACTAACCTATTAACTTAGTGCCTAGTGCCAGTTGCTGTTTTTTTGCCTGTTTTTGAATTTTCAGAATATCAGTACCAAACGAAGTCCAAATGCCACGAAATTTTTTGAAGATTTTTTTCTGGACATAAGAGACCGTGGAAGCTTTGGGAGGGGACGGGAGATGGAGCAGTGCCCACGAGGCACCTGGGTGCGCCCAGGGGGGTAGGGCGCGCCCTGGTGGCTTGTGGGACCCACGTGGCTCCGTTTGACCTAACTCTGCCTCTATCAATTCTCTAAAATCGAGAAACCAACAGAGGAGTCCAAGAAATATTTTTTCCGCCGCCGCAAGTTCCAGAACCACGAGATCCCATCTGAAGGCCTTTTCCGGCACTCTGCCAGAGGGAGATTCAATCACGGAGGGACTCTGCCCTTCCGATGATGCGTGAGTAGTTACCACAGACCTACGGGTCCATAACTAGTAGCTAGATGGCTTCTTCTCTCTGTTTGATCTTCAAAACAATGTTCTCCTCGATGTTCTTGGAGTTCTATCCGATGTAATCACTTTTTGCGGTGTGTTTGTTGGGATCCGATGAATTGTGAGTTTATGATCAGATCTATCCATGAATATTATTTGAGTTTTCTCCGAACTCTTTTATGCATGATTGTTATAGCTTCGCATTTCTCTCCGATCTATTGATTTGGTTTGGCCAACTAGATTGATTTATCTTGCAATGGGAGAGGTGCTTTGTAATGGGTTTGATCTTGCGGTGCTCAATCCCAGTGACAGAAGTGGACATGACACGTATTGTATCGTTGCTATTAAGGGTAAAAAGATGGGGTTTATTCATGCGTGAGTTTAATTTGTCTACATCATATCATCTTGCTTAAGGCGTTACTCCGTTCTTTATGAAATTAATACTCTAGATGTATGCTGGATAGCGATCGATGTGTCGAGTAATAGTAGTAGATGCAGAATCATTTCGTTCTACTTGTCTCGGATGTGATGCCTATATACATGATCATTGCCTTGGATATCGTCATAATTATTTGCTTTTCTATCAGTTGCCCAACAATAATTTGTTTACCCACCATATGCTATTTTTAAGAGAGAAGTCTCTGGTGAAAACTATGGCCCCTGGGTCTACTTCTATCATATATCAAAAATCCTAAAAATACTTTGCTGCACTTTTATTTTAGTTATTTTATTTTGTATTTTTGTTCGATCTATTTATCTATCACCATACAATTTAATCTTGCAAATAACCGCCAAGGGATTGACAACCCCTTGTTCATGTTGGGTGCGAGGATTTGTTATTTTGTGTGCAGGTGCTGCTAACGAGTTATTGCGTGATTCTCCTACTAGACTGATAACCTTGGTTTCGTAACTGAGGGAAATACTTATCTCTACTGTACTGTATCATCCCCTCCTCTTCGTACCAAACTCACCTTCACTGGCGGTTTCGTCATTCCCCTCGCACAGGACCCCCCCCCCGGCAAATAACCCCTCTGCCGCCATTGCCTCCCCGCGCCGCTACCGCCGGTGGGTCGGCCGGTGTCGCCGCGCCGCGCCTGAGGATGGGGGCGGCAGGGCGGTATCACCCCCTTCGCGTTGCAGCTCCTCCTCCCCGCCCCCAGATCCGATCTAGTGAGCCGCGGGCTCCCCTCCCCTCCAGCTGCTGCTGTGTTCGTCCTGCCAGTCCGATGAGGCGTCGCGGCCGTGCCCGTCTTGCACCTCCCCCCGCCCGCCTCTTGCCCCCTGCTAGCACATCTTCCTTATTGTTGCTATTCTCAGGGGCGTGTGAGGACTTTCATGGAGGTGACAGGCTGGCCAAGGCTCTATCTTGCCCCGTGTTGCAGACCACTCTCCATCTCCGACGGCGCCTCCTCCGACTTACGGCGGCAGCGTCTCCCGTGTGTGGTCAAAGTGTTGTTTTGGGCAGCGAGCTGAAGCTTCGCGGCGGGTCCTTGCCGACAGTGCTCCGGTCCCAGCGACCACGGACCTGATTCTCCGGTGTTCATGGCCTGTCGGCGTCCCTACCGGAGCGATTTCGGCCCGACACTCCGGTTGTTGCGTCCCCTTCCAACGTCTTCGGTTTGTCGGTGTTCTGGTGGCTCCGCCTCCGGCAGCTCGGATCTACGCTCCCTTCCAGCTCCAGCTCGTCGACGGCGCCGGTCACCATCCTACCCTCCACGCCGGCTTTCTACCATGCTGCCTTCTCGACCCCGTCCACACTCACGGCATGTTATTTTCAAAGCTCGTGTTCTTTCGGCAGCAGGTGTAGCCCCACCACCTCCCTACCGGGATGGTGGTGGACCGGCGGATTGTCTTCCTCATCTTCGGATCCTAAGTTGGTGGCTACGGGATTGCTCAGACTCGAGCTAGGCAAAATCCATGCTCGGCTTGCCGATGTTGGCAGCGGCGACACTGGCGAGTGTCGTTTCCCTTCCTGGAGGCACTGCCATGGCCTTTATCCTTGCCCCTCTTCGAGCATTGGGGGAAACCCTAGGTTCAGTTCTTCGGATCGGATGGCGGCGGCGTCACAACGTCGCATCCCTTCTTGAAGGCGCTATCTTATTCGCTCGCGGCGTCCCCGGTGTTGGATTTGGAGATGTTCAACATCGTGCTAGTTCGGCCTGCCTTTCTATTTAGGATTAGTGGGTTTAGTTGTGTCATTTCCCCTGTTCGGGCTGAGCACCCCTTTGTCTCTCTGCTCGGGGTTTCATGATCATGCCTCCTTGCGTTCATACCATGTGTTGTACCCCCTATTATACTCATTCTCTTTCTCTATCAATGAAAAGATACGCAAGTTTTGCGTATTCGCGCAAAAAAAAAAATCCATGTGTCCGGCCTGAAAACCAACCACTCTAGACCAAATTTGTTCTTGGGTTCCCGCCTGCGTCGCGCGAAAATCACTTTGTTTCTCGATCATGTGACCCGGCCCAGCACGAAAAGAAAAGCCCAAATCAAATCACAGTCCTCGCTCCTCCTAACCCTACCGTAGCAAATCGTCCATTCCCACGCCGCCGCTCCTCCCTTCCCCCTCTCACGCCGCCACCACTGCCCCCTCTCCGGCGAACTCTCCCTTCTCCCAATCTTGAATCCAACAAAGGGAACCTGTGTCCACCCTCTGTAGATGAAGAAGAAGCACGTGCACGAGCAACAGGCGATCCTTCCCCATGACCATGACTGCACGGAGCAAGACCACTCGCCGTCGACCGGCAACCAAGGCCGCGACGGCGAGGCGCCGCCATTCCCATCCACCGACGAAGCGTCTGAGGTATACATGTTCCCCTCCTCTTCCTTCTTCCAATCTTGAATCCAATGCAATACAGGGGACGTTAAACTGAACCTAAACGAACTGCCTTTGGATCCATTTGTAACAACCAGCAGCAGCAGCAGCAGCCCGGGGTGGATCTTCCTGAAGGCGTCATCGTCGAGCTCCTCTCCAGGGTGCCCTATAGGTCGCTCTGCCGCTTCAAGTGTGTGTCCAAGCCATGGCTGGCCCTCTGCTCCGACCCGAATGTCCGCAAGAGGTCGCCGCAGACCCTGTCCGGCTTCTTCTTCAAGGACCGTGGCCGCTTCAATTTCCGTAACTTGTCCGGAAGAGGCCCCCCTTTGGTCGACCCTTCGTTCCGTTTCTGGCGTGGGAGCTACGACTGCTTCTCGGTCGAGCAGTGCTGCAGCAGCCTCATCCTTTGCAGATGTTTGAAATCACGTCACCGGGAAGACGAATACAATTACGTCGTGTGCAATCCTATGACAGGGCAGTGGACTGTTTTGCCTCCCATAGTATGGCTGGACGAAGAGGATGGTGCTATGGTGTACTTCGAACCGATAAGGGACATCTTCCTGGGTTTCGACGCTGCAGTCCCGTCCCGCTTTGTGGTGTTTGTGCCCCTGACCAACTGTTTCTGCGAATTCACAGAGATGGCCATCTACTCGTCGGATACCGGACGCTGGACCAAGGTGCAGAGTGAGTGGGGTTACAAAACTATTCTGGTTGGGAATTCAGAATGCGTCTTCCTCAACGGCACCATGCATTTGGCTACCCATTATGCTTTAGTAGTCACCGTCAACACGGAGGGGAAGGTTTGGAGGGAAATTGAAATGCCTGAGCACTCGCCAGACACAAATCAGTTGGCTTCCATTGGGAAGTCCCAAGGACGCTTGTATGCGTGGCAAATTGATGACGATCATGATTGCCAACTCTATGTGTGGGTTCTTGAAGATTATGGTGGTGGAAAGTGGACCCTCAAGTATACCGTTAGTGTCTCAGAGCTGTTCGGGAGGCAACGTGGCGAAGATGACATGTCCTATAAGGTGTTCGCGATTCATCCAGATTGTGATTTGATTTTCCTTACCGATGAGGAGGAGATGGCAGTGTCTTATGATATGGAGAATCAGAAAGTCAATTCTACCTGCACTTTTTCTCAAGAATTCGAGGATGTTCTACCTTACATTCCATGTTTTGCGGAATGGGCTTCAGATGCTCACTGAAAGTACTACATGCAGCTTATTGTCCTTAGCGTGGCGCTTCATAAAAAGCAGTTGTTGGTTAATGGGTCTAATCTTCTTTTTTTTGTGGCACTGGCTTGGATATGTCCTAGCTTCTATGTCTGCTTCAGTTTGATCTTCCCATCTCTTTGTGTCCTGAACTTCTAATGGGTTTTGTGGCTTTGAACACTGCTGGTCAAGCATAGAGAATCTGCAAGGGACCCTCTAATTGGGCATTCTTGTCTTATTGATGTCACCTTGTTGGCTCCTATGTGGGGTAAATCTAAGAGATGTTAAACTCTTTTTATTTCCATTTACATTGTGCAAGTGTCTCATCTTTGTCAAACTCCTTTTATTTCCATTTACATTGTACAAGTTTCTAGTATGCAATTGGTTATCTTTTGATGTCAAATATTGATGTCATGTTGTTATTCTGTATTTGGAACTATTACTCTCTCTTTGCCAGATTTGGAAGGTTTTCAATTTAGAAATAGAACATGTCAGAGTAACCTCTGCATTTGCAGAGAGGGTAAAAATCTGCATGGTGTTCCATTGTTGTTTCAGTCTATATATATGCAGCTTAACAAAGCTGGACAAATTATCATTTGTTTTTTTTTTATGGGAAGAGAACTCCCCTTCCCAAGGGGTAGATAACAACATAATTCACTGAAATGATATGTTTGTAGGTAAGACAGGGGTAATGATGCACACAAGTTAGCCATTCATTACTACTACTCCCTAGTACTACGCTTGAGACACTTATTTTGGGACGGAGGGAGTATTAGAGTAGTTACTAGTCATGCAGCTCCACTGTTCATTTTTGTTTTGATTAAGCTATCCGTGGCTGATATCTTCGTTTAAGCTGCCCATGACCAATATTTTTCTACTTGACTTCTCACTAGTCTGTTAAGATTCTAAGTTGTTGTCCTACTAAATCTATTTCTGAGGCATCTTATATTTTTGCTCACCATATCGTAACTTGCATATTCTTCTCGTCCTTTACCTATCATGTTGTTAGCATTCCAAGGCTTGCATTTAGTTGCTAATTCGCAGAGTGATCTGGTTTGTAATTATATTACTTTTGTGAGAAAATTGGGAACTTTACTGATTAGTGAATAGGTTTACAATCCAGCGCCAAAAGGCTTTTGAGATTCTCAGGGGCATCTTGTAACCACAGGTCGGTACGATGCTCTGAGCGTGAAAATTTAGCTAGGAAATCTGCACCCCTATTCTGACTTCTATCTAATTTCATGATGATCAGCTCCCTTTCTTCCACGAACAACTTCTTTGCCCCTCTAACCAGATGGCCTCCTTTCTTGCACGAACAACTTCTTCACCTCTCTAACCAGATGGCCTAGTCGTGACTTGTCTTGGCTTCGGTTCTTCAGTGTCTTAATCAGATTCCAGCAGTCAATTTGAAGGACAAACAGACCCTGTTCCATAGGTGGTCGCTGCCTGAATCGCTTCCCTGTCTGCCAACGGCCCTGCTTCAAAGGGATCTTCACACCTAGCCACATACTTGTAGAATGCAAGAACCAAGTCACCTGCTTATTTGTTCTGGACATGGTAGGCTCCATCAACCGAGATTGCCAGTTTTGCTTCTGCTGGCGGTGGCCGTGGGGCATGGCCGCATGGGCCGTCGCCCTAAGCTTGTGTTCACGCTACACACAATATTCATCTGCAAGTCCTTTCCCCTCGATAGGATCATGTCCATCTTTGCGTTTAATTTGAGATAGCGAATTATTGTAGCTAACCAATAAACTCTTCGTTACGTGTACTGGTGGCACTGGTTTATTATGCACTTGATCATTCCTTTGTTGCCAGTTCCTCCAGATTGTCATCATCACATTCTTTCTTTCCCTCTCATTAATTCACGCTAGAAGATCTAGTAACCATTCCGGTCCAGTATTGACAAATTCTTCCGTTTTTAGATTGGTAAATTTGAATCGGAGAAGAAAGCCAAGTCCAACCGGAGCATTACTTGTAAAATTTGTGAGTTCTTACTGCAGTGTACTACCAATTGTTACTTTGGTACATAGTACTTATATTGAATCAGGATTCAGTAGTCAAATCAATATATTGTTCAAAGTTCAAACATTGTCTTTTGGAGCGAGATGCGCTCCCTTTCGGGTTAGCTGAGCCAGGCAGCCTATTCTGGTGTGTCTTCACTCCCCAAACCCTTGTATTTTGTTCGACGCAAGTTGTTGGCGGATGAGGACATTCACTACCAGAATAACTGCGTACGCCGACAGCTTGATCTATGCCGACGGCTCCCGTCGGCATAGATGGAAGATATCCCGACGGCCTAGGCCAAGCCGTCGGCGTAGACAGGCCGTCGGCATATATCTATCTATGCCGACGGGGGCCGTCGGCATCGCTAACTATATGCCTACGGCGGCCGGCGGCATAGGAATAGCCGTCGGCATATCTGTGGGCCCGGCTACCCGGGCGGCGACGGCCGTTGATGGCGTGAAGCCTACGCCGACGGAGCTAACGGTGGCCGTCGGCATAGCTTTGCTGACGTCATCGATCCGCGTGCACTGCCACATCATCGATCCGAGCCATTCGCCGGTCCGTGGGGTGGCATAGGTATGCCGACGGCATTGCCTGACCCATGGCCTCTGCCATGTCATCGATCCGCGCCCTACGCCACGTCATCGATCCAGGGCTCTACCGATCCGTGGCCGTGCCGTCGGCATAGATTTCTACTAATTTTTTAATTTTTTATTTATTTTCTCTTTTTTTTCAAAACTAATTTGATTAACTTAAATGTGCCTTATGTAAAGAAAACATATCTCGATTATATATCGATTGCCCCCCTCACGGGCGTCGCTGCCGCCGTGTCACGGAGAGGGTAGACAGGACGGGGTACCTGGGGGGGTAGCAATGCCGCCAGGTGTTGCGGTGGGCCCTCCTACGCTTATGTAAGCGTGGTGGCAGGCACAAGCACCCGGCACGTGGCTCCGTAGTGTGCCCCCCTCACGGGCGTCGCTGCCGCCGTGTCACGGAGGGGGGAAACGGCCACGTCGGGCCGACACGGAGGGAATCTTGGGGTGAGTTGGGCCGGGACCGTGTTCGGGGGTGTAGCTATGGGCTGGGCTATGACAACCCGGTGAAAAGGTCCAACGGTCAAACCCCGTACAGCGGAAGTCAAAGGGCTAGATCCGGCGGTCGTCTGTGTCAGGGTTAGATGGGACGGGGTACCTGGGGGGTAGCAATGCCGCCAGGTGTTGCGGTGGGCCCTCCTATGCATGTGGAAGCGTGGTGGCATGCGCAAGCACCCGGCACGTGTAACACCCCATGTATTAAGCTACAGTGATCACCCTTTTGATTATGCCATGTCATCATGATCATCAGTGCTTAAACATCATTTGGAACATATCTCATTTCAAGTTTAAATTCAAATGGAAATTCAAACTAAAAGTGGAAAATAAAAGTTGCTGAAATCAGAAACTAAATTGTTCATTAAATAGCAAGTAAATCAGAGACAATTCTAAAATTTAAACCAACATTATTGGAATTGGGTAAGTGACTCAAACATCCTCAAACAGTGACTAAAGACAATATTTATTAACCTTTTATTTAATCTAAATTAAATATGAAATTATGTTTTGCCCAAACTAGTTTTTGGAGTTAGGGTATAATGTACTGCTAATTTTGGGCTAGGTCACTTATTTAGTAAAAATCATTTTGTGGCCTAACTATTTGCAAACAGGAAAAACATGAGAAAAGAAATAAACAAAAGGAAATAAAAAAAATTAAATAAAAGGCAAAAGGCCCCCCCTTCCCCACTGGGCCTCTTGGCCCAGTCGGCTCAGCCCACCAGGCCCAGCCGGGCCTCATTATCCCCCCCAACCGACCGAACCCTAGCCCACCCCCACTCACCCCCGATCTCCCTTCCCCTCTCTGTGGATCTGGATCGGGCGAACGCCCCGATCCCGTCGCCGTCGCCGGACCCCGCCACCGCCTCGTTGCCTCGCCTCCTCGTCCTCCACTCCAACGGACCACCACGAGCCTCGCCGCCCTCTCCGCAGCAACGCAAGTGAGGCCCTGGGCCTCTTCCCCTTCCTCTCCCCTCCCGACGCGGTCACCTCCCGTCGCGGCCGTGCCCGTCCCGCTCCGGCCAGCCCCCTCCTCCGCCTGCGCTCACCGCGCCACTCCGCGCCGCCGCACACACTCACCGCGCCCCGCTCGCTGACCAACGCACGCACGCGCCTCGGCCCCGCCCCGCACGCGTCCGCCCACTCGCCCCCCGCGCGCCAGCACCCGCGCGCCCTCGCGCGCTGCGCTGCCGTCGCCTGCGCCCTCGGTCACTGGCTGCTGCTGCTACGCTCGCCGTGGCCGACCGCCTCGCCTGCCCTGCTCCGCGCCGCCACGCCGCCTGCTGCCCGCTGCTGCTACCCCTCCTGCCGTCGCTCGCCCACAGCCGCCACGCCCGGCGCTGCTCGCCGGCCCCGCTCGCTGGCCGCCGCTCGCCATGGCCAGCACCTCCCCTGGCCACGCACGGCCACGGCCGCTGCGTGCCCGCGCGCGTGCACTGCCGCTGGGGTGGCCCTGTGCCACTGACAAGCGGGGCCCCTGCCCTAGAACGATTTAAGAAAAAGAAAAAGAAAAATGTAATAAAAATAAAATAATAAAAATATAATTAATAATTAAGTTAATTAATTAATTAGTTAACTTAATTAATTCTGTTTAAATAACTAATTAAGTTTAATTAACTTAATGACTTTAATTAACCTAATTAACAACTGCTAATTAACCAAACAGACTGCTGATGTCATGATGACGTCAGCATACACTGTTTCGGATAATTCTAATTTAGTTAATTAAATAATTCCAGAATTTGTTTAAATCGTTGAAATTTAATATAAAATAAACCATAGCTCGGATTAAAATACTTTGTACATGAAAGTTGCTCAGAACGACGAGACGAATCCGAATACGCAGTCCGTTCGTCCGTCACGCATCCCTAGCATAGCGAACTTGCAACCGTCCCCGTCCGGTCATCTGTCTGACACAGGTCCGGAACCGGGAAAACATTCCCGGATGGATTTCCCCTTCCTCGGTGACGTGCAACCTTACGTTAGGACACACCCGACACTGCATATTGTCATGTCGTACATTGTGTTGCTCATGTTTGCTATGTATTTATACTGTTTCCTCCCCCTCTTCTCTCTCGTTAGACCCCGACGCAGTTCCCGGTACCGACGCAGCTCCGGAGCCCGACGCCACCGTTGACGACCTTGCCTTTGCCGCCGAGCAACCAGGCAAGCACACCCCCCCCCCCTTGAGCATACCGATATCGCCTATTCTTTCCCTCTCATGCTTGCATTAGAATTGCTGCTGCTACTGCTTTACCTATTCTGATGCATAGCCTGTTTATTGTAACCTGCTATTGAAACCTTACCTGCTTATCCTAAACTGTCTAGTATAGGCTGGGTATAGACCTATCAGTGACCCCACTAGTCCCGACTGCCCCGCTGGATTATCAGACGACCCGATCAACGGTATTGAAGACCAGGCCCCGGCACCGCACATCACCCCCCTTAGTTGTAACAACACTGCAGCGTTACTATGGAGTGCCGAGGGTGAAACCTCTTGTAGCACTTCTGATGTTAACTCTGTAGAGTAGCTATTTGGTCGTGGTCATCGAGGGTGATTCCTCCTTCTCCACTTCCGACACGACCCTGTCGTGCAACACATCAAGTGTGAACTCATCGAGGGTGATTCCTCCTACGTTCACCTTGACAGTTACATCGAGTGGGAATTCAACGAGGGTGATACCTCGGATTCCCCTGATGTTATGGACACACGGATACTTGGACTGTACTACTGTTACTTGGAAAGGCGGGTCGACCCTGAGGGGTACCTGCGTGTGATGTGAAGACGGGTTGCCTGGATGGTGCCCGAGTGGTGAATACGAGGCGTGGCCGGGCATTCTTGGCCGTTGCCGCAAGTCCTCGAGACGGGGCGACGGGGTCACATCGATCGTGGGTCTCTGCTCGTTACCGCACCCCCAAGGTACTAACGGTTTGGATATGTGATCTGAGTGGGCCTCTGGCCTGATAGCACTAACCATCACGTGGGCATTGTATGGGCGTTCTGCATCGTAGCATCAGCCGAAAGCTCTGACAGACGTCCAGTTCAGCATTGCGGCACGGTCGGATCGTGTCGTCCACCCGAGGCGACGATGGTATCCACCCTATGCGCAACGACCCGGAGGGTGAGGGGCGATGGCCAAGACCCCCTTGCGCTTAGGATGTAGACCGGCGGGGACCTCTCTGCTGAGCTGTAGGTAGGGTTGCGGTGTGTTGTTTGGCCGAGGCCGGGCAGGACCCAGAAAGTGTGTCCGGCCAGAGTTAAGCGAGCGTGGTGGGTAAGTTGGTGCACCCCTGCAGGGAAGAAACAATCTATGCATAGCCGGATCCTCGGTAACGGAAACTCGGAGTTGTATCCCGATCGATACAACTAGAATTGGATACTATGGCTCTGGGATTGCTTCTCGCAGGGAGTCAAGAAGGGATTTCAGGACGAGGTTGATGACTGTATGGCTCTGGGATTGCTTTCTCGCAGGGAGTCGAGAAAGGATCTCTGGGTGAGGTTGAGACTTAATGATACTGCTACTTTATATTGTACTGTTCTACTCTCTTCTATTGCTGCAAGACCACTGAAGATGCTAGTCTTCGATAGGACTAGGCTTTCCCCTCTATTCTGGCACTTCTGCAGCCCAGTCCACATATACAGCCTCTCTTTGATAATGTTGCATATGTAGTGTAGATCCTTGATTGCTGAGTACTTCGGATGAGTACTCACGGTTGCTTTGCTTTCTTTTTCCCCCATATCCGTTTGATGCGACCAGATGACGGAGCCCCTGAGACAGCTGCCCCCGCCGACGATCGCTACTACTACCCTGAGGATGGATACTGCTACGAGCTGGCCGACCACCAGGAGTAGGTTAGGAGGGTCCCAGGCAGGAGGCCTGCGGCTTTCGATCGTAGTGTTTTCTTTTGTCCCACCTTTTAAGGGCCTATCTTTGTTTTCTTTTATATCTGTACTCAGATATCTGATGCTTCCGCTGACGCTTGTATGCGAGCTTATGTATTCGAGCCCTCGAGGCCCCTGGCTTGTAATATAAAGCTTGTATGACTTTATTTATGTTTTAGAGTTGTGTTGTGATATCTTCCCGTGAGTCCTTAGGCTTGATCATGTGCATTTGCGTGTATGATTAGTGCACGATTGAGCCGGGGGCGTCACAAGTTGGTATCAGAGCCGACTGCCTGTAGGAATCCCCCTTTCCAACTCCTTGGCCGAAGTTGAGTCTAGTGGTCCAAAAACTAATTTACTAACTTGGCTGTCTGGCTTACGGGCCCACATCGCCAATTGGGTAGTATTAGGATCTTTTACTCCTCGACCTTTACTCTGGGATCTAATCTCTCTTCCTTTCGGGTTAAAATTTTACTGACTCCAACATTAGGTTCTCGTGATCACATCCACCTGGTGTTCTGAAATTTCCCCCCTTCCTTCAAGATTGCGGGCCAGGTTCTGCTTGCAGGATCCTCTTATCGAGGGCACCCTGTGTTGTCACTTGCAGATTCCTCGCCCTAGCAGTTTTCTCCGACGTGGATGTAGCCTTTGCTATGTCACGTTGTTGTAATCCTCAACGCGTGCCTGCGCGCCGCCTAGTTGTCTAGCCTTCCCCTTTCAGCTGTCGTATTGCCGGATTGTAATCGAGGCTATGTGTGGATTTGAATGTCTGGTGCGAATATGATGAAGTATCTATTGCACCTCCTTCTGTTGTGCGTGTTACTTCATGAATCATTCCATACACCTGCAGTTCTTCTTGCTAAACTGCCCCTGTTGATTTGGCAGGATGGCTGACGATCCTCCACCTCCACCTTATATTGCTGCAATGATGCAGCAGTTTGAACTGAACCATCAGGTTATGACCGGGATATTGGCTCAGTTCCCAAACCAGAATGCTCATCAACAGCCTACACCAATAACACTGCCAGAATTCGTGCGCCTCAATCCGTCCACTTTTCACAGCTCGACTGATCCAATGGATGATGATGATTGGCTCCGTGACATTGCCTTCCAGATGAAGTCGGCCAATGTTATCCTTGACAGTTACGTCACCTATGCGACGTATCACCTGAGGGGATCAGCTGCTCAATGGTGGGAAAACCACAAGGGTATGTTGCCTGCTGAAACAATAACCACTTGGCAGCAATTTCAGTCAGCTTTTCGCGCACGGTACATTCCTCAAGGTCTGATGGACCAGAAGAAGCAGGAGTTCCGCAAACACTCTCAGGGCAAAATGACTTTGGATGATTATCAGAGGAAATTTCTTGAATTGTCCCGCTATGCTGAAGATGACGTCTGCAATGACGCACGCCAGCAGGAGAAATTCCGTGAGGGACTGCATACCGATATAAACCTTGCACTTGCTGTCCATGATTGCACAGACTTCGCAACGCTTGTCAGCAAATCTTTCCAAGTTGAAACAGCTTTGACTAAATGACAGGAGACGCTCAAGCGCACTGGTGATGTTGGTTCGTCTTCTGGTCGACCTGCTCAGAAATGTCGAGTCTGGATCCCACATAATGTTCATCACCGACCTGCTCCAACACCAAGGCCGTCTTATGTTGCACCTCGACTGCCTTCACCGCCGAGACAGCTAACGGTTCAGGATGGACAGCCTAATGCTATGGCTTTTCATCAAGATGCACCACGTCCTCCTGTTGGTCGCAAGAAGAGCTGTCGGAACCGTCATCTCAGAAGCTATAATGCCAGGCCGTCTGCTATAGTTCGGGTCCATGTCAACCATGTCAAAATTGAAGAAGCTCGCCAGGACACCAAAATTTTGATGAGTACCCTATTAGTGAATTCAATCCCAGCTTCTGTACTCTTTGATTCTGGAGCGTCGCACTCCTTCATGTCCGAAGGTTTTGCGCGAAGCCATGATATACCTTTCGAGGAGATGTGCACCCCATTAGTAATCCAGTCCCCCGGGGCTAATTGGCAAACTACCATGATAAGCCACGGTAACCACATTGAGATTGGAGGATTGGTGTTCCCCGTTTCACTCATTGCTCTCAAGACCTCCAACATAGACATTATTCTGGGTATGGACTGGTTGAAGCCCAATAAAGCTTTGATTGACTATGCCACTGAAACAGTCCAGCTCACCCACCCTTCTGGCCAGACAGTCAGATATTCAACCCGAACAGTTCAGAATGCCGAGACTCAGATATATGTTCTGAATACGTTGAATGCTTCACCTCTTGAGGGCATCGAGAACGTTCCCGTTGTTCGTGATTTTCAAGACGTCTTCCCAGAGGAACTTCCAGGAATACCCCCTGCTAGAGCTGTTGAGTTCGTCATCGACTTGAAGCCTGGCACTACCCCTATTGCGAAACGACCTTATAAAATGCCTCCGCATCACCTTCTCGAGCTTAAGGAAGAAATCGACAAGTCACTTAAGAAAGGTTTCATCCGCCCCAGTTCCTCTGCTTGGGGAGCACCTTCACTCTTCGTTAAGAAGAAGGATGGAACTAACCGATTGGTTCAGGATTATCGGCCCATTAACCAAGCCACAATCCAGAACAAATGTCCGCTTCCTCGGATCAATGATTTGTATGATCAACTTGCTGGATCATCGGTATTCTCTAAACTTGATTTGAGGTTGGGTTATCATCAGATCCGTGTTCGTGAAGAGGATATTCCCAAGACTGCATTTGTTACTCGCTATGGTTCTTATGAGTACACTGTCATGTCTTTCGGCTTGACTAATGCTCCAGCCACATTCTCCCATCTGATGAATTACATCTTCATGGATTACCTCGACAAATTTGTCGTGGTATATCTAGATGATATTCTGGTCTATTCAAAGAATAAAGAAGAACATGCTGAACACCTCCGTCTTGTACTGGAAAGGCTCCGAGAACACCAGTTGTATGCCAAATACTCCAAATGTGAATTCTGGCTTTCTGAAGTAACCTACCTTGGTCATGTGATTTCCAAGGATGGAATTGCTATTAACCCGGAATGAGTTCAGGCTATTCTTGACTGGACTCCCCCGAAGAACGTCAAGCAAGTGAGAAGTTTTCTCGGCCTTGCAAGCTATTGTCGTCGGTTTGTTGAGAATTTTTCTAAGATTGCTAAGCCTTTGGCTGATCTGCTTCACACGGGCGTTAAATTTGAATGAACAGGAAAATGTCAGGAAAGTTTCCAGACACTCAAAGACAAGCTAACATCTGCCCCAGTACTATCTCCTCCCGATACCCGCAAAGACTTTGTGATTTATTGTGACGCATCCCGTGAAGGATTAGGCTATGTCCTAATGCAAGAGCATAAAGTGATTGCCTATGGCTCTCGTCAGTTGCGCCCACGTGAAGAGAATTATCCGGTACATGATCTAGAACTAGCTGCTATCATCTATGCACTGCAGTTGTGGCGACATTACCTCCTCGGTAATCATTGCGAGATCTACATGGATCATAAAAGTCTGAAGTACTTGTTCACTCAACCATCCTTGAACCTCCGTCAGCAAAGATGGATGGAGGCCATTGCGGACTATGATTTGGGTATTTCCTATACCCCTGGCAAGGCTAACGTGATGGCTGATGCCTTAAGCCGCAAGTCCTATTGCGACAACCTCATGGTTAGGCGAGCTCAACCTCGTCTTTTTGAAGAACTGCGCAAGCTGAATCTGCGTATTGTTCCACAGGGTTCTCTTAATAACCTTGTGATACAACCAGATCTTGAGAAAGCTGTTAAGGATGCGCAAGCTAAAGATGCTGAAATTGATCTGATGAAGAAAGACCTTCACCTAGAAAAGTACAGGGATTTCTCGCTGTCTGAAGATGGAACCTTGTATTTTAGAAACCGCATTGTGGTACCTCGCTTCGAGCTTATGACTGATAAGGTCATGAAGGAGGCACATGATACCCCGTTGTCTATTCATCCGGGTAGCACCAAGATGTATTGTGATCTCCGTCAAAGGTATTGGTGGTCTAAAATGAAGCAGGATATTGCTTGATATGTTGCTGAATGTGATTTGTGTCGTCGCGTTAAAGCAGAACATCAGAAGTCTGCTGGAATTCTGCAACCACTTCCTATTCCTCTATGGAAATGGGATAAAGTGCAAATGAATTTCATTACTGGCCTTCCCAAGTCACAGAAGGGTCACAATGCTATTCTTGTCGTCGTCGACCAACTTTCCAAAGTTGCACACTTTGTGCCTGTCAAAGAAACTATCACTGCTAGTCAATTAGCAGAATTGTATATCTCCAGAATTGCTTCACTCCACGGTATTCCGAAGGAGATTAGTTCGGACCGTGGCGGTCTTTTCACCTCAAAGTTCTGGGAAAGTTTCCAAGAAGCTATGGGAACTCATATTACCTGGAGTTCAGCATATCACCCCCAGTCCCAAGGCCAAGTTAAGCGAGTCAATCAAGTGCTTGAAGACATGCTGCGAGCTTGCGTGATTTCTTTCGGCAAGAAGTGGGAAGAATCTCTCCCGTATGCCGAGTTCTCTTATAACAACAGCTATCAAGTCAGCTTGAAAATGGCCCCCTTCGAAGTACTATATGGACGTAAGTGTCGAACCCCTCTGAATTGGTCAGAAACTGGGGAACGACCGCTTGTGGGTCTGGATATTATCCAACACTCAGAAGAGCAAGTCCGTATTGTCTGAGAAAATCTCAAGGCGGCTCAGGACCGCCAGAAGAGCAACTATGATCGCAAACGATGGGGTTTGACTTATCAACCTGGTGATCAAGCTTATATATGTGTCACCCCTATGAAGGGCACTCACCGTTTTGGAATCAAGGGCAAGCTAGCTCCATGCTACATTGGTCCCTTCCGCATTGTTGCAAGACGTGGTCAGGTGGCGTATAAATTGGAGTTGCCACCGCAATTCTCTCATATCCACGACGTTTCCATGTGTCGCAACTTCGTTGTTGCTTCAAGGAATCTCCGCACCGCGCAGTGGATCACGAGATGCTCGAATTGCAAGATGATCTTTCTTATAAGGAGCATCCCATCCGCATTCTCGATGAATCTGAACGCCGGAACCGTCAGAAGGTTACCAAGTTCCTCAAAGTGCAGTGGTCAAATCATACTGAAGATGAAGCCACTTGGGAACGCGAGGATAATCTTCGTGCGGAATACCCCGAAGTTTTTCCTTCTACCTCTTAATTCTCGGGACGAGAATTCTTGTTAGTGGAGGAGATTTGTAACACCCCATGTATTAAGCTACAGTGATCACCCTTTTGATTATGCCATGTCATCATGATCATCAGTGCTTAAACATCATTTGGAACATATCTCATTTCAAGTTCAAATTCAAATGGAAATTCAAACTAAAAGTGGAAAATAAAAGTTGCTCAAATCAGAAACTAAATTGTTCATTAAATAGTAAGTAAATCAGAGACAATTCTAAAATTTAAACCATCATTATTGGAATTGGGTAAGTGACTCAAACATCCTCAAACAGTGACTAAAGACAATATTTATTAACCTTTTATTTAATCTAAATTAAATATGAAATTATGTTTTGCCCAAACTAGTTTTTGGAGTTAGGGTATAATGCACTGCTAATTTTGGGCTAGGTCACTTATTTAGTAAAAATCATTTTGTGGCATAACTATTTACAAACAGGAAAAACATGAGAAAAGAAATAAACAAAAGGAAATAAAACAAAAATTAAATAAAAGGCAAAAGGCCCCCCTTCCCCACTGGGCCTCTTGGCCCAGTCGGCTTAGCCCACCAGGCCCAGCCGGGCCTCCTTATCCCCCCCCAACCGACCGAACTCTAGCCCACCCCCACTCACCCCCGATCTCCCTTCCCCTCTCTGTGGATCTGGATCGGGTGAACGCCCCGATCCCGTCGCCGTCGCCGGACCCCACCACCGCCTCGTCGCCTCGCCTCCTCGTCCTCCACTCCAACGGACCACGACGAGCCTCGCCGCCCTCTCCGCAACAACGCAAGTGAGGCCATGGGCCTCTTCCCCTTCCTCTCTCCCCCCCGACGCAGTCACCTCCCGCCGCGGCCGTGCCCGCCCCGCTCCGGCCAGCCCCCTCATCTGCCTGCACTCACCGAGCCACTCCGCGCCGCCGCACACACTCACCGCGCCCTGCTCACTGACCACCGCACGGACGCGCCTCGGCCCCGCCCTGCACGCGTCCGCCCACTCGCCCCCCGCGCGCCTGGCCGCGCCCGCACCCGCGCGCCCTCGCGCGCTGCGCTGCCGTCGCCTGCGCCCTCGGTCACTGGCTACTGCTGCTGCACTCGCCGTGGCCGACCGCCTCACCTGCCCTGCTCCGCGCCGCCACGCCGCCTGCTGCCCGCTGCTGCTACCCCTCCTGCCGTCGCTCGCCCACAGCCGCCATGCCCGGCGCTGCTCGCCGGCCCCGCTCGCTGGCCGCCGCTCGCCATGGCCAGCGCCTCCCCTGGCCATGCACGGCCACGGCCGCTGCGTGCCCGCGCGCGTGCACTGCCGCTGGGGTGGCCATGTGCCACTGACAAGCGGGGCCCCTGCCGCAGAACGATTTAAGAAAAAGAAAAAGAAAAATGTAATAAAAATAAAATAATAAATATATAATTAATAATTAAGTTAATTAATTAATTAATTAGCTTAATTAATTCTTTTTAAATAACTAATTAAGTTTAATTAACTTAATGACTTTAATTAACCTAATTAACAACTGTTAATTAACCAAACAGACTGCTGATGTCATGCTGACGTTCATGATGATGTCAGCATACACTGTTTCGGATATTCTAATTTAGTTAATTAAATAATTCCAGAATTTGTTTGAATCGTTGAAATTTAATATAAAATAAACCATAGCTCGGATTAAAATACTTTGTACATGAAAGTTGTTCAGAACGACGAGACGAATCCGAATACGCAGTCCGTTCGTCCATTATGCATCCCTAGCATAGCGAACATGCAACTGTGCCCCTCCGGTCATCTGTCTGACACAGGTCCGGTACCGGGAAAACATTCCCGGATGGATTCCCCCTTCCTCGGTGACGTGCAACCTTACGTTAGGACACACCCGGCACTGCATATTGTCATGTCATACATTGTGTCGCTCATGTTTGCTATGTATTTATACTGTTTCCTCCCCCTCTTCTCTCTCGTTAGACCCCAACGCAGTTCCCGGTACCGACGCAGCTCCGGAGCCCGACGCCACCATTGACGACCTTGCCTTTGCCGCCGAGCAACCAGGCAAGCACACCCCCTCCCTTGAGCATACCGATATCGCCTATTCTTTCCCTCTCATGCTTGCATTAGAATTGCTGCTACTACTGCTTTACCTATTCTGATGCATAGCCTGTTTATTGTAACCTGCTATTGAAACCTTACCTGCTTATCCTAAATTGTCTAGTATAGGCTGGGTAGAGACCTATCAGTGACCCCACTAGTCCCGACTGCCCCGCTGGATTATCAGAAGACCCGATCAACGGGATTGAAGACCAGGCCCCGGCACCGCACATCACCCCCTTAGTTGTAACGACACTGCAGCGTTACTATCGAGTGCCAAGGGTGAAACCTCTTGTAGCACTTCTGATGTTAACTCTGTACAGTAGCTATTTGGTTATGATCATCGAGGGTGATTCCTCCTTCTCCAATTCCGATACGACCCTGTCGTGCAACACATCAAGTGTGAACCCATCGAGGGTGATTCCTCCTACGTTCTCCTTGACAGTTACATCGAGTGGGAATTCAACGAGGGTGATACCTCGGATTCCCCTGATGTTATGGACACACGGATACTTGGACTGTACTACTGTTACATGGAAAGGCGGGTCAACCCTGAGGGGTACCCGCGTGTGATGTGAAGACGGGTTGCCTGGATGGTGCGTGAGTGGTGAATACGAGGCGTGGCCAGGCATTCTTGGCCCTTGCCGCAAGTCCTCGAGACGGGGCGACGGGGTCACATCGATCATGAGTCTCTGCTCGTTACCGCACCCCCAAGGTACTAACGGTTTGGATACGTGATCTGAGTGGGCCTCTAGCCTGATAGCACTAACCATCACGTGGGCATAGTATGGGCGTTCTGCATCGTAACATCAGCCGAAAGCTCTGACAGACGTCCAGTTCAGCATTGCGGCACGGTCGGATCGTGTCGGCCAGCCGAGGCGACGCTGGTATCCACCCTATGCGCAACGACCCGGAGGGTGAGGGGTGATGGCCAAGACCCCCTTGCGCTTAGGATGTAGACCGGCGGGGACCTCTCTGCTGAGCTGTAGGTAGGGTTGCGGTGTGTTGTTTGGCCGAGGCCGGGCAGGACCCAGAAAGTGTGTCTGGCCGGAGTTAAGCGAGCGTGGTGGGTAAGTTGGTGCACCCCTGCAGGGAAGAACTAATTTATGCATAGCCGGATCCTCGGTAACGGACACTCAGAGTTGTATCCCGATCGATACAACTAGAATTGGATACTATGGCTCTGGGATTGCTTCTCGCAGGGAGTCGAGAAGGGATTTCCGGACGAGGTTGATGACTGTATGGCTCTGGGATTGCTTTCTCGCAGGGAGTCGAGAAAGGATCTCTGGGTGAGGTTGAGACTTAATGATACTGCTACATTATATTGTACTGTTCTACTCTCTTCTATTGCTGCAAGACCGCTGAAGATTCTAGTCTTCGATAGGACTAGGCTTTCCCCTCTATTCTGGCACTTCTGCAACCCAGTCCACATATACAGCCTCTCTTTGAGAATGTTGCATATGTAGTGTAGATCCTTGCTTGCTGAGTACTTCGGATGAGTACTCACGGTTGCTTTGCTTTCTTTTTCCCCCATATCCGTTTGATGCGACCAGATGACGGAGCCCCTGAGACAGCTGCCCCCGCCGACGATCACTACTACTACCCCGAGGATGGATACTGCTACGAGCTGGCCGACGACCAGGAGTAGGTTAGGAGGGTCCCAGGCAAGAGGCCTGCGCCTTTCGATCGTAGTGTTTTGTTTTGTCCCACCTTTTAAGGGCCTATCTTTGTTTTCTTTTATATCTGTACTCAGATATCTGATGCTTCTGCTGACGCTTGTATGCGAGCTTATGTATTCGAGCCCTCGAGGCCCCTGGCTTGTAATATAAAGCTTGTATGACTTTAATTATGTTTTAGAGTTGTGTTGTGATATCTTCCCGTGAGTCCTTAGGCTTGATCGTGTGCATTTGCGTCACAGCACGCGGCTCCGTAGTGTGCCCCCCCACACGGGCGTCGCTGCCGCCGTGTCACGGAGGGGGGAAACGGCCACGTCGGGCCGACACGGAGGGAATTTTGGGGTGGGTTGGGCCGGGACCGTGTTTGGGGGTGTAGCTATGGGCCGTGCTATGACAACCCGGTGAAAAGGTCCAACGGTCAAACCCCGTACAGCGAGAGTCAAAGGGCTAGATCCGGCGGTCGTCTGTGTTAGGGTTAGACGGGACGGGGTGCCTGGGGGGTAGAAATGCCGCCAGGTGTTGAAGTGGGCCCTCCTACGCTTGTAGAAGCATGGTGGCAGGCGCAAGCACCCGGCACGCGGCTCCGGGGTGTGCCCCCCCTCACGGGCGTCGCTGCCGCCGTGTCACGGAGGAGGAAACGGCCAACGTCGGGAGGCCGACACGGAGGGAATCTGGTGGGTTGGCGGACCACGTTCGGGGGTGTAGCTATGGGCTGGACTATGACAACCCGGTGAAAAGGTCCAACGGTCATACCCCGTACATCGAAAGTCAAAGGGCTAGATCCAGCGGTCGTCTGTGTCACGGTTAGACGGGATGCGGTACCTGGGGGGTAGCAATGCCGCCAGTTGTTGCGGTGGGCCATCCTACGCTTGTGTAAGCGTGGTGGCAGGCGGAAGCACCCGACACGTGGCTCCGGGGTGTGCCCCCGTCACGGGCGTCGCTGCCGCCATGTCACGGAGGGGGGAAACGGCCACGTCGGGCTGACACGGAGGGAATCTTGGGGTGGGTTGGGCCGGGACCGTGTTCGGGGGTGTAGCTATGGGCTAGGCTATGACAACCCGGTGAAAAGGTCCAACGGTCAAACCCCGTATGGCGAAAGTCAAAGGGTTAGATCCGGCGGTCGTCTGTGTCAGGGTTAGACGGGACGGGGTACCTGGGGGGTAGCAATGCCGCCAGGTGTTGCGGTAGGACCCCTTAGCTTGTGGAAGCGTGGTGGCATGCTAAAGCACCCGGCACGCGGCTCCATAGTGTGCCCCCCCCCCTCACGAGCGTCGCTGCCACCGTGTCACGGAGGGGGAAACAGCCATGTCGTGCCGACACGGAGGGAATCTTGGGGTGGGTTGGGCCGGGACCGTGTTCGGGGGTGTAGCTATGGGCTATGACAACCAGGTGAAAAGGTCCAACAGTCAAACCCTGTACGGCGAAAGTCAAAGGGCTAGATCCGGCGGTCGTCTGTGTCAGGGTTAGACGGGACGGGGTACCTGTGGGGGTAGCAATGCCGCCAGGTCTTGCGATGGGCCCTCCTACGCTTGTGGAAGCGTGGTGGCAGGCGCAAGCACCCAGCACACAGCTCTGGGGTGTGCCCCCCCCTCACTGGCATCGCTGCCCCGTGTCACGGAGGAGGGAAACGACCACGTCGGGCCGACACAGAGGGAATATTGGGGTGGGTTGGGCTGGGACCGTGTTCGGGGGTGTAGCGATGGGCTGGGCTATGACAACCCGGTGAAAAGGTCCAACGGTCATACCTCATACAGCGAAAGTCAAAGGGCTAGATCCGGCGGTCGTCTGTGTCAGGGTTAGACGCGACGGGGTACCTGGGAGGTAGCAATTCCGCCAGGTATTGCGATGGGCCCTCCTACGCTTGTGGAAGCGTGGTGGCAAGCGCAAGCACCCGGCACGCGGCTCCGGGGTGTGCCCCCCCTCACGGGCGTCGCTGCCGCCGTGTCACGAAGGGGGGAAACGGCCATGTCGGGCCGACACAGAGGGAATCTTATGGTGGGTTGGGCTGGGACCGTGTTCGGGGGTGTAGCTATGGGCTGGGCTATGACAACCCGGTGAAAAGGTCCAACGGTCATAACTCGTACAACGAAAGTCTAAGGGCTAGATCCGGCGGTCGTCTGTGTCAGGGTTAGACGGGACGGGGTACCTGGGGGGTAGCAATGCCGCTAGGTGTTGCGGTGGGACCTCCTACGCTTTTGGAAGCGTGGTGGCAGGCGCAAGCACCCGGCACGCGGCTCCGTAGTGTGCCCCCCTCACGGGCGTCGCTACCGCCGTGTCACGGAGGGGGAAAACGGCCACGTCAAGCCGACACGGAGGGAATCTTGGGGTGGGATGCGCCGGGACTGTGTTCAGGGGTGTAGCTATGGGCTGGGCTATGACAACCTGGTGAAAAGGTCCAACGGTCAAACCCCGTAAGAGAAATGAGAAGGGAAGTATGGCAAGAGGGGGAGTGGACGCGGCAAAGTCAAAGGGCTAGATCTGGCGGTCGTCTGTGTCAGGGTTAGACGGGACGGGGTACCTGGGGGGTAGCAATGACGCTAGGTGTTGCGGTGGGCCCTCCTACGCTTGTGGAAGCGTGGTGGCGTGCGCAAGCACCCGACACGCGGCTCCGTAGTGTGCCCCCCTCATGGGCGTCGCTGCCGCCATGTCACGGAGGGGGGAAACAGCCACGTCGGGCCAACACAGAGGGAATCTTGGGGTGGGTTGGGCCGGGACCGTGTTCGGGGGTGTAGCTATGGGCTTGGCTATGACAACCCGGTGAAAAGGACCAACGGGATCGCCATCTGCGGCGGCACCTGAATCATCCTCGTGCCTTGCGCCCCTTTGCGCCGGCTGGAGCCACTCGCGGCCCAGCGGCTGTTAATTTTTAAAAAAATGAAGCAACCGGCGGCTGTAGAACGCCTCCGATCGCCCAACATCCATGATTTATACATCAAATCATATATTTCTAAATAAAAAATGTGTATATCACATATCATATTAAAAACAATGACTATAGCGCCAACAAATATATATTCTAAAGCAAAAATGTGTATGTCGCATATCATATTAAAAACAACGAGTATAGTGCCAACAAATATGACATAAGTAAACACCCATTACAAGTCTCCCGTAGCGATGTGCCGAAACAAATTTATAAGTAGAATTATTTATTACAACCAAATAAATCATCAACTCTATTCAAGAACTTGTTCCACTTATTCAAACAATCAGTGCTATCATCATCATGCCATGTTCCTGCATAGAAAGATCATAATATATGTCAAAATTTCGTAAACAATAAACTAAACAACAAAAGTACGTTAAAAAAATGTGTACACATACTTAGGATTCTAAGGACAATTGTTCTTGAAATGACCTTTTGTTCTGCAAAAACCACATAGGTGTGCAGGAGGTTTCTCATTGAAACCTTTAGGTCTACCGTTTTTAGTCACGCCAGGTTCCTTACCACGGCATTTGTTATTCTGCCCTTTCGGTGCTCCTTTCGTATTGACTTTCTGTGGATCACCAACAAAAACATGATCTTGATCCGGCACAAAAGCATCGTCATGCGCAACCCTATGCTGTGTCACATAATCTTCCTCATCAACGTCCTTGTTTGCTATCACATCCTCGAGAGCAGCCTTCAGTTTGTCAAATAGAAATGGTCTATGACATGCCGCATGAGATGCTTCCGCAGGCAAAATAGTCAACTCACTGTACTTAGTTCTCTCCTCAATACCTGCCCATCCCCATGCAAAGAGATGGCTAGTGCGCTTCACGGGGAGTCCACCTCTAGCATTCTTGGTGAATCTTCGCAGCACTAAGCACTTAGGTAAGTCCTTCACGTTCAACCTGGCCAAAACATAAAGAACATGCTTGCATGGGAGACCTTTACGTTTCATACTATCACAACATCACTTCACTGTTTCTTCTGAGTTAGTAGGTGTATAGTCCACTTTGAATCTCAGTTGCCTGTTATTTTTCCATGCCACTATGAATCTCTGACTGACGGCTCCACTGAGTCTATCTATGATCTCAAGATCCGCTGCCTTCTTCAATTCTTTCTGCGAGAGATAAAAGTTCACCGCAGTGAAGTCACGGGCAGCGGCTTTCTCAATGCATTTGAACTCGTCGAGTACTGATACAGGGAGTGTCTGTGTGGCCATGCAGTCGTCGTACGACTCGTTTTCACAGAGCCGAACAATGCAGTTCTCATAATGCACAACCATATCAACAATTGTCATGCCAGAGTCAAGATGCATATGAAGGCAAGAGTTCAGACTCTCGCTCCTCTGGTTACTCCGCATACCAAGGAAGAACCCATCGGTGAGATATGACGCAGCCCAAAGCCTTTTCTTCCTGTACATCCTACGCAACCATGTTTCAGTTTGCTCCGACTCCCATTTAGCTTTAAAAGCTGCCCATCTCGCCTCAAACTCATCATGTGTAGTAGCATAGTAAATAAGAGACCTGAACTCCTTAAGGGACTTGTGGTGGAGGTGTTTCTGCATGTTCTTCTCTATATGCCACGAACAAAGTCAATGCCACACGTCAGTAAGGACCTTCCTGATGGCCCTTATCATGGTTGCGTCTCCGTCAGTAATTACAAACCTCGGCTTATTCTGACAGCGAGCTCTCAAGAAGGTCTGCAACACCCAAACATATGTATCCTCGGTCTCATCTGACACAACAACACAACCGAACACAGTGGTGCAACGATGATTGTTTAGACTAACAAAAGGTATGAATGGCATTCCGTACCTATTCATCTTATAAGTGTTGTCGAAGACGGTTACATCACCGAAATCAAGGTAATCCCGACGTGACTGAGAATCACACCAGAACATGTTCTTCAGCTTGCCTTCTGCGTCAACAGTGTGCTCAAAGAAAAAGTCTAGATCCCTTGCCTTTCTGGTCATCATGATCCCAATCGCAGTGTCCGCATCACCCTTGGCTAGCAACTTTATTTTCTCCCTATAACACATGTTATAAAGCTTCCTCCTCCCGAAACCAGCCCTTGCATATGATCCATACCTACTAACGAAGTTGTCATAAATCCAATGTTTTCTGATCCCAGCACCTGACATTGCTAAGATCTCGAGCTTCTGGAATTCCTTTATCTGATTATCAGACCAAAGATATATAACTTCATCCGGTCTAGCAAGAATGTGACTATGATCATCGCTGAATTGCTGACATACCAAATGGAGCGCTCTTTATCAAGCTTCACAGTTAGATGGGCCACGCAATAACACCAACTCTCCGCTCTCAGCCTGCGCTTCCTCCCTTCCATGGAACAAAACTTGGCCTGTCGTTTCCCAGCCCTCGAACAGAGAAACCTCCTCAAGCGCTTACATGCATCGACACCCTTCGCGTATTTCAAGTTGTCCCTCCTAATGCTGAATCCACGCTTTTTCGCATAGTCGTTATAGAAATCATATGCCTCCTCGTCTGACCTGAACGTCGTGGCCATCACCATCCAATGCCTGTCCAGTGAGTCTTGCTGGTATTCATCGTATCCAGTGTCAAAATTTCACTCATCACCATTGGCATCGTCATCGTTTTCGCACGGGCCACCAACCTCTCCCTGAAAAAAAATACAAACAACCTTATATGTCAGTAAGTTGTTGTATGAGGACTATCATATATATTCACTTTGCACTACTTACTTTGGTCGAGCTGTCATTATAAGATGCATCGATATCATTTTCGTTATTGGCATCATCGAATAAATTCCACTCATAGTACCCTTCCACATCCATCTGCGCAAATTTTAAATATGATATGTAAGATTTGATGCGTTTGTCATGTCACTTTAAACTAACCTGCATAATTTTAAACTTACATGGCTACCGCTTTCAGCATACGAATCATCTACATCCATATCCTCATTGTCATCATCCCCTCCTACCTGTGCAAAGTCAAACAAGTACATGTTAGTGTCATTGCGGATGCTTGTATATAATATGCTTGACAACATGCAGACCACTTACATTGCCACTGTAAGACTCATCCAAACTCATATAATTTTCCTCGCTATGTTCGTCTTCATCCAGTGACAATGATCCGTCCTCGCTACCGCCATCATCACCGTCATATCCGATTTCCGCCTCCATCTATACACGTTTATATATAGTCAAAGGTCCATTCAAACAGCACGTAACATCCTCGCAACTAAAATCCATTTTTAAATCACTATGCCAGCGGCTTGCGTACCTCGTTGCGTTCGTTAGACATGACAATCACTACCAGAATAACCTTATATGCCTACGGCCTCATATATGCCGACGGCCCCCGTCGGCATAGAGGCAGCTATGCCGACGGCCTATGGAAAACCGTAGGCGTAGGAAAGCCGTCGGCATACCTCCATCTATGCCGACGGGGGCCGTAGGCATAGAAAGGCCGTCGGCATACAAATATATATGCCTACGGCAGCTGTAGGCATAGTTTGGCCGTCGGCATAGAGGTGGCCTTGGTGGCCCTGGCACAGCCGGCGGGTTCACGCCGTCAAACATATGCCGACGGCCCTAACGTCGGCCGTCGGCATACCTCACTGTGACACGTCATCGATCCGCGGCACCGTGGGCCCGGAGCTATGCCGACGGTTATGCCGTCGGCATATCTCTGGGCCCACGGTGCCGCGGATAGATGTCGTGGCAGGGAGCTATGCCGACGGCATAACCGTCGGCATATATACGTTCATTTTTTTAACTTTTTTTCCCCTGTTTTTAATAATAATTTTTTTTTTTAAATAATTAATTAAATTGAGCTATGCCGACGGCCTAACCGTAGGCATATCTACGTATAATTTTTTTAACTTTTTTTCCCTGTTTTTAATAATAAAATTCTTTTTTAAAAAAAATAATTAAATTGAGCTATGCCGACGGCCTAACCGTAGGCATATCTACGTATAATTTTTTTAACTTTTTTTCCCTGTTTTTAATAATAAAATTCTTTTTAAAAAAATAAATAATTAAATTGAGCTATGCCGACGGCCTAACCGTAGGCATATCTACGTATAATTTTTTTTATTAATTTTTTTAAAATATAATATTTTTTTTCAAAAAAAATTCATTAATTAAATTGTGCCTTATCTATACATAGATACACCACGCGTGTCTCTTGGGCCCAGTTTACCGCCCCGTCAACTCTCGCAGGGTTAGGCGGGACGGGTATTGTTCAATTTGGTGGTACATATGCCGCCAGGTCTTTCTCCGGGCCCTCCTACACGTCCGGAAGTGCGGTGGCGGGTGCAAGCACGGGCTCCGTGGTGTGACCCCCCTCACCGACGTCGCCGCCGCCGTCGCACGGAGGGGGGGGAACAGCCACATCGGGCAGTAACGGAGGGAATCTTGCGGTGAGTTGTGTCCGGACCTTGATCCGAAGTGTACCTATGTGCTGGGCTATCACACCCAGGTGAAAATGTCCATCGGTCAAACCCCGTGCGGCGAAAGTCAAAGGCGTAGCTATGCCCGGCCAACTCTCGCAGGGTTAGACGGGACGGGTGTACTGGCGGCTTGGGTCCAGACCGTGTTCGGTGATGTTCCTATGGGTTGACATATCGCAACCAGGTGGAAGAGTCCACTGGTCAAAGCATGTCCGGCCAAAGTCAAAGGGCTAGATCGCCGGGTCAACGGTGCTAGGGTTAGTCCGGTCGGTGGGGCTTCCGGGT